>CM060949.1:208486359-209190817 GCA_030765055.1 Mantis religiosa | reverse complement strand
TGGTGAATTGTAATTGTTTGCCCCAAGTAATTCTATGTAATCGGCAAGTGTTCCAACTGTAATTCAGTGGAAATAAAGAACATTTTGAGTTTGTGCAATTGGACTTTTAATTTCAGGAACCCACAAAGTCACAATATACTGTTTGCTTCACTGTTAATAGCTTCATATATTATGTATTTATTGTGTTAAACATTCAGATTCAAGATGTATCGATCAATGAACGGCGGTTTGTAATCAAACTTTGACTAAATTGAACAAATATGGCATTAAGATTTTTGACATCTTTTTAGGCTTACAACGTCAAAGCTATGTACAGAATGCAAATTTTGGATGGCATATATTGAAATATCATTTTTCAATGTAACACCAATAATAACGGGAGGAAATTTGGAGTAATAGGACATGAGTACTTAGGAACAGAGAAGTTGATTTAAGAAAATATTCGAGCTGCCAAGCAGATGCCAAGATTATGAAAGACTTGTGGAAGGTAAAGACTAAATAGGAATGGTTAATGAAAAGACACGGAGGAGCCTATGATAATCTTTAGATAAGAAACACATATGTATTATTGTAATTTAGGGGCGTTGAATTATGATTTTGGTCAAATAAGTAAGGCTATGGACAGACCAAAATAGTGTATGAATCATTGTTTAATGAATAAATATATACATAAATAGTAAATAAGCCTTCAAAATGGCAGAGAAGATGAGAATGAACGTCAGACTTCCCAGTGAACATGTGAATTCATAGCTAAATTGAGAGATATTTTGATCTTTAGTGGACAAAACGTCCGTTACATACAGGATAGTTTATCACTATGTGGCAGAGCACGTCAATGAGCCCAGTCACCGTCGCTCTTTGTATGATGGGAGGCACTTGCAAAACACATTGACAAGGCTGATCCAACATGGCTTCCCACGACTTCTGTTTATCCTCTCGGATCAGAAGTAACCTGAAAGGACATTGTTTCAAGACGACTGAAGGCTCCAAACGACTTTGATGGACCAACTAAATGATGCAGTTGTCGACTTCCAGGGGGAGTACGAAGAACTGATGCAGGAATGATTTGAAAAACATAATAGCTTCAATAATTTTATTTCTATGATTTCTGTTGCGATAATTACAGGATAAGCCCTGTACACGAGGTGCATATTAGGGAGGAAAATTTTAGAATTGATTCTATAAATTGGAAGAAACAAAATTCTAACAAATTCAGAAGCTAATCAAGGACGTTCATTATCTCCTGTTCTTTAAGGGCACTGGGAGGTTATTTTACTCAGACAAGGCTCATTTTTTACCAATATTAAAATTTGAATATATAGAAAACTAAATATTATCAGAAATTTAAATTCGGTATGGCTACTGTATAAGGATGTGTGCATTTAACTACTGTGTAATATTTAAATTACGTTCACATAGTTCCATGCAAAAGCGGCATAAATTACACCATGTGTCTTGAAAAAATATTGCACCCTATATTTGAGGTGCACTTTACTTGTAGGAATTTAAAGCTACATGCACCAAGTTTTATCCTAAATAACCTAAGATACAGTTTTATAATATCGGCTAAATGAAAATCACATATAGTTTATACCATGCACATGAAAAATTAATTAGTTTTGAGTAAAAAGAAAAGATAATATTTTCAAGGACTGAATATTTTTTTTTCCACCATTTTGTAAATCATATGAATATAAATGTTGGCCGAATAGGTTCAAGGAACATTCACAAATAACCACTACAAATTTTGTGTCAGTATATTTTATAGTTGAGAAACATGCACCTTAAGTATGAAAAATCAAGGTTTTGGGAAATCACGATCAAAGATTAAGCACCATTCTCAGAAAGTGGGCGCATCATTACGCCGCCATGTTTACATTGATGAATTAAAAGACTTTATACCAGCTGACAACCTATGTTATATATATATCATTTTAAAGCTAAATAATTATATAATTTTTTTAACATTAAAAACAAAAAATTGATGTTTTTGAAACCTATGGTCCTCCCAGTGCCCTTAATTTTTTTCTTGACCAGGACATAATAAAATGGAAAAAATTAGTTTCTATGTAATTTATAATTAATTGCATTTACAATAGGAACAAAGTATAAAAGTACATGGGACGTGAACAGATAAGTAGCGCGCTCACTCAGGATAAACATGATTAGAGCTCTTGCCAGAGAACTACAATCGTCTAGAAGTTTCGTCTTCTCAAAAACTTTCTTGGAAGCTTACAAAGGCTACGTCAGCGGGCCCTCTCGTGAGTTGACTGAGTTATTTCAGCAGAGCTAATGAATGAATCCGTCAGTGTCCGCCTCAGTACCATAAATGGGAGGGTGTCTGCTACACGTTCAAGAGGTCGCGAGTTGGAATGTCGGTCAGTATGAGCTACCTGGATAACGTTATTCCCGGGGTTTTCCCTTATCCTTAAAGACGAATATTGGGTAACTCTAAGCTCCATGGACCCTGGACACATTTGAGTATCATTTCACCCATCTCATTCACCGTCCGATAAGACAACGCTGGAGGACGTAAAATTTAAAAAAGGTCAGCGAGTAGGTGTGTGGACAAATGACAAAGAAAAAGCGATATTCTCTGATTGAGCTTATGACGACCGTAAAGTGCTATGTGTGTTGTTACTACAAGAGTTTAGAGCCATCCCGTATTGCAGAACCTAGCGAAGTTATGTGAAAATAAAAACTAAGTAATGTGGCAGTTTTTGAACCGAACTATGTGAAACATTAGGGTCCGGTTGCATAAAAATCGCTAACTGCAGTTCATATATAATGGAAGATCAAAATTGAACCAGGTTTACGAACCCGCGTGGGTTGCAAAACGCTGATCTTAGATCAGATGAACGCCGGTCTGTACTCATCTGAGGTCACAAAAACAAATGCAGCAACATCGCCAAACATGTTGCAACTTTCGTATTGTATCGAAAGTATTCGAGAATTATCGGAACTATTCAACTTTGTAGTTCAATTACAATCTAGACATAACAAAAACTAAATAAATCTTTCGCTTTATTGTTATTTGTCCTAGAATTAATGTTATTTTAAATAAACAGTATAAGGATTTACTCCATATTGAAGGAGTATTTATCAAAAGTTAATAATTTCGCTTACTTTATCTCCATTATATGCCCGATGTATATATTTTTCATTTTCGTCTGTTTACAATACTATGAGTTTGGAAAATATAAACAAAAATGGAAGATAAGTGAAGTTTTATGTTACAAATTATTACATTTGTATATAAAAATGGAAGTTCAAGCAAAAGAGAAGATGCGTTCAGCCAACTTTAAATCACGCATAACTTTCTTGTTTCATCCTTTTCCATAGACATACTGATGAAATGAGAACTTAAAGCTTCAATCTCCCTTGTAACTTTGTGTATTGTTCTAAACGAAGTCCTTTTTTAATGTAAATTTATATTGAGGAATTAATCCTTAAAGAATTAATCCTTTTAAATACATTACTCCGGTATATGGGTGATTTTTGATTAATTAGAGCCAACTGAAAAATTCAATGCCATGGCCGGGATTTGAACTACGGATCTACTGGTTTCCGTCCAGTCGCTCTGACCCTTGAGCTACCATGGTCAACGTGCCTTCCTGACATTATATTCTCCAATTGACTCATTATATTTCCCGGTGGACCACTTAAGGTTCTCATATTTGAGACAACTACTTGTGGCGACTTACTATTAAAAAAAAAGAAAAAAAATAATAATCTACGATAAACCAGTAGATCCGTGGTTCAAATCCCGGCCATGGCATTGAATTTTTCAGTTGGCTCTAATTAATCAAAAATCACCCATATACTGGAGTAATGTATTTAAAAGGATTAATTCTTCAAGGATTAATTCCTCAATATAAATTTACATTAAAAAATAATCTACGATAAAAATCCTGGTAATTAAGTACTTACAATAGTAAGTCGCCACAAGTAGTTGTCTCAAATATGAGAACCTTAAGTGGTCCACCGGGAAATATAATGAGTCAATTGGAGAATTTAATGTCAGGAAGGCACTTTGACCATGGTAGCTCAAGGGTCAGAGCGACTGGACGGAAACCAGTAGATCCGTGGTTCAAATCCCGGCCATGGCATTGAATTTTTCAGTTGTCTCTAATTAATCAGAAGTCCTTTTATTTATATTAAATATATTCCTAATCGCCATCTGGAAGATTTCAGTTGCATAGAACCGTAATGTGAGCAGGATCATAAATATTGGATTGAGTGCATAATTCCTCAGGATTTGTGTTCTTAACTGTGCATGTAGCCTATGCTCCAGTTCTTCAACAACATGCTTTGATTGTAGAAATCTCATTTTGAATTTTCTGTCACTTAGTTCTGAGATGGGATTTACTCTGTGTTGGAAAACACGAGGAGACCTTTCAAATTGAAAATTCTAATCACCAGAGATATCAGAGTGATCTGACTTCTGAAAATAATGAAAATATATAGGTTATGAACATAAATAATGCAAATTTAAAGTGAATGTTTGAAAAAGAGGCTAATTATTTATGAAAGTAACCACAAAAAATGTTTATTTACTATTTATTTAAAGCTGCACTACTTATTTCTTCTCAGGAACTATTGTGTAAATTCTGCAGTTCTGCTGATCTAAGTTCAACCAAATTAACTGGAGAAAATTCTAAGTTCAGCTTGACTGAAGATCATATTCATATGCCTGAACTTAGATTATCTTTTATGCAACCGGGCCTAGGACTGTCAATTGAGTTGAGCATTCCCCGGATCTTAATGTGCCAAATCAGGCCCGTCATTGCTGAAAATCAAACCAGGAGGTCACTGATACATTAAATGAAAATAAAATGAGAGGAGAATTTAATAAGTAAATGCTTCAGATCTACGTTTAAGGCACATTCCAGCATTCACAAGTTATTAGGATCGAGATAAACATTAGTCGTACAGAGATTTGATTCGTGGACCTCCTATTCACGAGTGTATGCTTTAATATCAATGGCCATTTATTGTGGTAAAACAACGAATATTACCTAAACGAAAATTTGACTGTTAATGGAAAACGTTTAAGAGCAGTAATCTGTTTGAACTGCCAACATTATTGAAAACATCCGGTCTAATACCACGTTTTTATTAACTGGCTTTTCTGTTTGTTTGAACAGGTCTACGCATTTTGCAATCGACCTGAAATTAACTACCTGACGAGCCAGAGACGTAACTTCAAACATACCTCAGAGCTGGATGTCAATGACATATTAACTCACGCTTAATAAAATTCCCTCTGTCCAAATAGGTTTTACGTGGAATAATTATCAAAATAATTTGTTCTCTCGAAAATAGCTCTAACGATTTAATTAAAATATGATTAATTTGTTTTCATGAATAATGAAATGTATATCTTCAATTTTATTACATTTTCATTAACTTATTTTTATCCGTATTGATTTGCGTTCGTTACAAATGTTGCAATAAGTTTTAAATTAAATTATCGACGAGTTAAGTACTAATTCTGAACTGGATCACTATGCAAATTAACTGACTTTTAAGAAAATCCAGCCAGCCATGGTTATACAAAGTAGCGCTATTAGCAAGGGCAAAGTTCATCGTAGAATGCAACTGATTACAACAAAACAGATGTAACTGCATAACACAGAGCTAGGAAGTTCGTACATATTTCCTTGAGCAGTGTAAGAGCGGCTAGGCATGACTATACCACGCAGCGCTACTAGCAAGGGCAAGATTCATCGTAGAATGTAACCCATTACTACAAAACAGGTGTAACTGCATGACACAGAGCTAGGAAGTTCGTACCGATTTCCTTGAGCAGTGTAAGAGCGGTCAGACATGACTATACAACGCAGCGCTACTAGCAAGGGCAAGATTCATCGTAGAATGTAACCCATTACTACAAAACAGGTGTAACTACATAACACAGAGCTAGGAAGTTCGTACAGATTTCCTTGAGCAGTGCAAGAGCGGCCAGGCATGGCTATACCATACAGTGCTACTAGTAAGGGCAAGGTTCATCGTAGAATGCAACTCATTACTACAAAACAGGTGTAACTGCATGACACAGAGCTAGGAAGTTCGTACTGATTTCCTTGAGCACTGTAAGAGCGGCCAGGCATGGCTATACCACGCAGTGCTACTAGCAAGGGCAAGGTTCTTCGTAGAATGTAACTCATTACTGTAAAACAGGTGTAACTGCATGACACAGAGCTAGGAAGCTCGCACCGATTTCTTTGAGCAGTGTAAGAGCGACCAGGCATGGCTGTACCACACAGCGCTACTAGCAAGTGCAAGGTTCATCGTAGAATACAACTCATTACTACAAAACAGTGTAACTACATAACACAGAGCTAGGACGTTCGTACGTATTTCCTTGAGCACTGCAAGAGCGGCCAGGCATGGCTATACCACGCAGCGCTACTAGCAAGGCCAAGGTTCTTCCTAGAATGTAACTCATTACTGTAAAACAGGTGTAACTGCATGACACAGAGCTAGGAAGTTCGCACCGATTTCCTTGAGCAGTGTAAGAGCGACCAGGCATGGCTATACCACGCAGCGCTACTAGCAAGGGCAAGGAACATCGTAGAATACAACTCATTACTACAAAACAGTATAACTACATAACACAGAGCTAGGAAGTTCGTACTGATTTCCTTGAGCAGTGTAAGAGCGACCAGGCATGGCTATACCACGCAGCACTACTAGCAAGGGCAAAGAGCATCGTAGAATACAACTCATTACTACAAAACAGTGTAACTACATAACACAGAGCTAGGAAGTTCGTACTGATTTCCTTGAGCAGTGTAAGAGCGACCAGGCATGGCTATACCACGCAGCGCTACTAGCAAGTGCAAGGTTCATCGTAGAATTCAACTTATTACTACAAAACAGTGTAACTACATAACACAGAGCTAGGAAGTTCGTACTGATTTCCTTGAGCACTGTAAGAGCGGCCAGGCATGGCTTTACCACGCAGCGCTACTAGCAAGGGCAAGGTTCTTCGTAGAATGTAACTCATTACTGTAAAACAGGTGTAACTGCATGACACAGAGTCTAGGAAGTTCGCACCGATTTCCTTGAGCAGTGTAAGAGCGACCAGGCATGACTGTACCACACAGCGCTACTAGCAAGTGCAAGGTTCATCGTAGAATACAACTCATTACTACAAAACATTTTAACTACATGACACAGAACTAGGAAGTTCGTACCGCTTTCCTTGGGCAGTGTAAGAGCGACAAGGCATGGCTATACCACGCAGCTGCTAGCAATGGCAAGGTTCATCTTAGAGTGCAACTCATTACTACAAAACAGGTGTAACTGTATGACACAGGGCTAGGTAGTTCGTACCGATTTTCTTGAGCAGTGTAAGAGCGGCCAGGCAGCGCTACTAGCAAGGGCAAGATACATCTTAGAGTGCAACTCATTACTACAAAACAGGTGTAACTGCATGACTCAGAGCTAGGAAGTTTGTACCGATTTCCTTAAGCAGTGTAAGAGCGGCCAGGCATGGCTATACCACGCAGCGCTACTAGCAAGGGCAAGGTTCATCGTAGAATGCACCTCATTATTACAAAACAGGTGTAACTGCATGGCACATAGCTAGGAAGTTTGTACCGATTTTCTTGTGCAGTGTAAGAGTGGCTAGGCATGGCTATACCACGCAGCGCTACTAGTAAGGGCAAGGTTCTTCGTAGAATGTAACTCATTACTGTAAAACAGGTGTAACTGCATGACACAGAGCTAGGAAGCTCGCACCGATTTCTTTGAGCAGTGTAAGAGCGACCAGGCATGGCTGTACCACACAGCGCTACTAGCAAGTGCAAGGTTCATCGTAGAATACAACTCATTACTACAAAACAGTGTAACTACATAACACAGAGCTAGGACGTTCGTACGTATTTCCTTGAGCACTGCAAGAGCGGCCAGGCATGGCTATACCACGCAGCGCTACTAGCAAAGGCAAGGTTTATCATAGAATATAACTCATTGCTGTAAAACAGGTGTAACTGCATGACACAGAGCTAGGAAGTTCGTACCAATTTCCTTGAGCAGTCTAAGAGCGGCCAGGCATGTCTATACCACGCAGCGCTACTAGTAAGGACAACGTTCATCGGAGAATGCAACTCATTACTACAAACCAGGTGTAACTGAATGACGCAGAGCTAGGAAGTTCGTACCAATTTCCTTGAGCAGTCTAAGAGCGGCCAGGCATGTCTATACCACGCAGCGCTACTAGTAAGGACAAGGTTCATCGTAGAATGCAACTCATTACTACAAAACAGGTGTAACTGCATGACGCAGAGCTAGGAAGTTCGTACCCATTTCCTTGAGCAGTCTAAGAGCGGCCAGGCATGTCTATACCACGCAGCGCTACTAGTAAGGACAACGTTCATCGGAGAATGCAACTCATTACCTCAAAACAAGTGTAACTGCATGACACAGAGCACGTTAATAGGAAGGAAGACATTCGAATAACATCTTTGTTGTGCTTCAAAAATGAGCAACTAAATTTGCTGTACAGCCATTGTATAATTTCTAGAAATATAATTATTCATGTCCTTATTTACATTTACATTTCAGTGGGATACTTCAGCAAACATGGAAAAAAGAGAAGACAGATCGAGAAACCAAATTAGCTGAAAATATTTACGAATTTGAAACAGATTATCAATCAAGTAAATCTTGTTTTACGGGACATAAAGTAGGTTTTTCATTTGAAAGGCTTTGGCGATACATAATTATTATTAGTAATACGGCCGCTGATAACAAATATATACTAAAATTACTGCTTTGGCAGTTTGTCTAGTAAGAGTCTCCAGATATTTAAGAAAATAAATTTATTAATTGGATGTTATTTTACATTCGATCAGGAAATGTTACAATCCGCATTATAATTGCTTGGGTTTTGCCACATTGTGTCTATTTAAATAATGAGATCAGCCAGAGACAAACCCGTATGTACTATATAAGAATTTGTATGTTGTATATAATCTAAATAGATGCGCATTTACAAATTTTTGTTCTCTGGGCAACCGGTTTCAATGCCTCTCCGATGTGCGTTTCGTATCTATGACTTATTTGGATGCCGGGAGAGGGCCGGTCGCAACCTGCATAGGGAACGGCGAGCGGCACGAACTTCCTAGCACTGGTCATATCTGACGATGAATGAAATGAGTGAAATGATGCTCAAATGTTTCGGGGGCCATGGAGCTTAGAGTTACCTGGTATTTGCCTATTAGGATGAGGAAAAATCACCGAAAAAGCCTTATCCAGGTCTCGGGCCCTCTTAAACGTGAGGCAGGCATGCTACCTTCTACGCCGCTGAGGCGGGCACCAAGTACGTGCTAACCCGATCACGGTCATTAGGTGCTATGGACTGGCGATAACTGATCACAGTAAAATTCTTCTGTTATATCAAAGACAGTAAAATTAGAAGACATAAAAAGTTGAAAATTTTATAAATGCATGCTCATTTATCACGTAAGCCCTCTCTACTTTATGTCTACCCGAGGGAAGATCCTGCATTACAGTTTACCAAACCTTTAGCTTGTTATTGGAATCTTAAACACAAATTTTACTATGTGACTTGTTGAATTCTAAGAATTTGAAGATAATATATCTGCAGTAGGATGTGCTTTTGTTGTTTATGAAAACCAAACGGAACTAACTTACTCCATGTTTAAATTGTCACCTGAATGTTCTGTATTCCAGTCGGAGCTCTTAGCAATTAAAGAAGCTATAAAATGGTGTACTGTCAATGGGCACAGTGCCCGTATTCTTAGTGATTCAAAATAAACTCTACTCGCTATTAGTGATAAATACAATTTAAATTCATTAGCACATGAAATCAGAACGCAGGACATATTTTCATGGGATGGCTTAAAGGACACAGTGTAATTTTAGGTAACGAGAGAGCTGATTGCTTCGCTAAGAAGGCTGCAGAATCCAATCTTCTTGTGACATACTCTTTATGTCCTATTTATAATGTAAGGAGAATAATACATCAACATATTCTTGAAGAATGGAACCAACAATGGCTAACAACTCCAAATGGAAGTTTAACAAAAACATTAGTCTTTCCTAGTGTATATGACAGAGAAAAATGTGGAACTCTTGTATCAAAATTTTGTTTAGACGCAATTTTTAAGTGGACATGGTAAATTTGGTGGATACTTATCACGCTTTCACTTAACATCCAACCCCGAGTGCATGTGTGATGAAGAATTTCAAACAGTGGTTCATCTCCTTTTGTGCTGTCCCATTTTCTGGAGAGAAAGACAAGAATTAATATTCAAGCTAGACTCTCCAGGAACTGAACTTTGTGCTCCACTCACATCTTTGTTAATGAAGCCACAACAGTATAAGTAGTTCACGATGTTTATAAACTCAGTGTTTAAACGTCTGAAATAGTTTAAATTAATATGCATCAGATTAAAACATATTTTCTTCCTTCTAGTATTTAAAATATTTTTGTTAAAATTGTATATTTTTATGTATCAACTCTAACACCAATATACCACTGTGTAAAATAGGGTTCGATAAATCTGGATAAATAGAAAAATTATAATAATTCTTACTCCCGTTTTCAAAACTTGCCTATGTGTATACTTCTAACTCGGTGATTTCTAACTGTACCAAGTTCTAATTGCTCTTTCTTTGAGTTATTCATTTCATTTCACCGAAACGTCCAATTGCCTAGCAATTTTCAGGCTATTGACTACCAAAATTGAAACTGGTACTTCTGTATACATGAAAATTGTGTATTCCAGTTATATTTCTTTTATTTTATCATTTTATAAGTTTATTGATGTATAAATTTAGATGACAATTATAGAAAAATATTAAGATAGGGTAAAACTGTTACTTAAGGAAGACAGAATTTAAAATACCACGGCTGCAATTAACAGAAGTTAAATTTGGTATTTTTAAATACAATTTACAAATAAATAAGTAGTATTTTAAATTTCTATTCTAACTAAAGGTTAAGCAATTTCTTTGTAAAAAAAAGTGTATCATATTCTTTCTGTATTTAACAGAACCAATGTTAACGTATGAACATTGTGTGATACGTTAACTCCCATCTGTAACCTGCAAGTGTTTTTGCTACATCGCTTGCTAATAATTGGAGTTTTTTCTCTGATATTTAGCACATGTTGTGGGAAAATTAATATCGTTTGCGGGTTCTGAAACCACTCCAGCTCGCACCACAGGCTCCCCTGCTTTCCACGACCTCGTACAGCCAACAAATTAGTGAATAAAAATAATGGCCTCTCCCAATCCTCACGTATATTTACATATTTTCCAATTATCGTGATTGGTTTGTGATATCGGCAACGTTATGACCGGATAATAACACAACATTGACTGCAAACTTTCGTCACTTGTTCACGAGACTAATGGAAATAAATTCGCACTGAATTATGAATGGGATTTGCAACAATGTACTCATTATCATCTAACGCAAAAGTGTTACTAAAAAGCCAAAATTTTATCATGCTCACCTTCCACATTTACGTGTATTTATGTAGCACTATATAGGATTTCAGTCATTAATAAGTGTATTCTGAAACTAATAAGAAGTCATGTTCAGTGATAATGGATCAATATTAATGCCTAAAGTAGTCATGTAAGTAGTATCGTGTTTGCCTACCATCCAAGAGGTTCCAGTTGGAATCTCGAATAAGTTTTCCGAGTTTTTCTCTTTCTCTGAGTGAGGAGTATCGGTTAACTCTAAGCTCTATGGAACCTGGGCTTTATTGAATTCATTTTATTCACCGTCCTGTATGACTTAACCTTTTAGGTCGTAGATTTAAGGCGCACCATGTTTAAAACATGTAACATTTTTTTCAAAACATGTTTGGAAAGCAATGAGAAGGTTAGCACCTTACTTTTTGATTTGTCTAAAGCGTTCGACAGTGTTGACCACCACATTTTAATTGGCAAACTTGAGCGCTAAAGCATAAGGGGCCTTCCCCTTGATCTAACTCACTCCTACCTGGTGGGCAGAAAGCATTTAACAGAAATGGCACATAAAAAGGGGAAATACATAAAAAAGGTAAAATCAGAATTGGATACTGTTAAATTTGGTGTGCCACAAGGCTCTGTATTGGGTGCATTATTATTTATTTTATATATTAATGACATAAAAGTCCCACCAAAGACTACTGTTGTAACCTATACAGATGATACAACAGCCATATGCAGGAATAAATCAATAGAAGGGCTGAACATCACTCTAAACAACACTACCTTTGAATTACTGAACTATTTTCAAACTGAAACATTCAATCCCATAGCCGGGATTTGAACCACGGATCTTCTGGTTTCCGTCCAGCCGCTCTAACCCTTGAGCTACTGTGGCCAACGTGCCAACATGACATTAAATTCTCCAACTGACTCGTGTTTCTCCCGGTAAACCACCAGGAGTTCTCATAAACACACGAGACAACCACCTTAACGGCGACTTGCTATGCTGTAAGTACGTTAATACCCGGGCTTTATAGTTAACCACTATTAGGTCAATTAATGGAAATTAATTGTTCTTTCACACTGGCCGTGTGTAGGCTAAATTGTGGAAACATAGAGTCAGACTGAAAATTGTACCTAAATGTGGTCCGAACTATAAAGTCCGGGTCTTAAATTACTTACAGCATAGTAAGTCGCCGTTAAGGTGGTTGTCTCATGTGTTTATGAGAACTCCTGGTGGTTTACCGGGAGAAACACGAGTCAGTTGGAGAATTTAATGTCATGTTGGCACGTTGGCCTTAGTAGCTCAAGGGTTAGAGCGGCTGGACAGAGACCAGAAGATCCGTGGTTCAAATCCCGGCTATGACATTGAATTTTTCAGTATGACTCTACGTTTCCACAATTTAGCCTACACACGGCCAGTGGGAAAGAACTATTAATTTCCTATTTTCAAACTGTCAAACTACAATGTAATATGCAGAAGACCAATATGATGCACTTTGACTTGCTAAAAAAATATGGTGGTAATATAAATTTAAAAGTACAGAGTGGCATTGTGTCAGAAGTGAAGACACATTAATTTTTGGGTATTGTGTTAGATAATCGACTAACTTGGGCTGATCATATTGAAAACATATGCGGAAAATTTGTAAATCGTTATATCTCTTAAGATATTTGAGCAAGTACAACAATACAAATATCCTAAAATTAATATAGGCCGCGCTGTGGCTCAGTGGTTAGACCGCCTGGCTTTCCAAGGCAGCCCGGGTTCGATCCCAGGTGACCGCAAAGTGAGATTTGTGGTGGAGAACACGGCGCTGGGGCGGGTTTCCTCCGGGATCTCCGGTTTTCCCCACCATCTCATTCCACCGGTGCTCCATCTTCATCTCATGTATCATAGTGTAATCGCCTGTGGTGCCGTATGTATTAAAAGCGGGCGTTAAACACCACACACTAAGATGAATATACTATGGATGTATTATCCATATCTAATCTATGGAATAGAAATATGGGGTTCAGCAGCCAAAACACACATGGATAAACTGCTTATTTACCAAAAAACTGTGTTAGGGTCATGTATAATCTAAAAAGCAAGAGAATCTTGCAGGGATACCTTTATAAATAAAAAAATAATTACCATCTACTCTCTGTATGCTTATACAGCTATAATGATTATTGTGGACAAGTGTAATCCAGTTAAAAACAATCAGGTACATGAACATAACACCAGAACCAATATGAATTACTATAGAGATAGTGTCTCTCAAAAGGATGTACATATACTAGGAATTACAATAACAATAGCTTTACAATAGCTTTACAATAAACTGCCATGTGATATTAAATCAATAGGTAGCATCTCAAAACAGCAGTTTAAATGGAAGTTAAAGGCTTTCCTCATAAAAAATGTTTATATAACCTAAATGAATTATGACATTGCAGCTTTAGTTATACTTGAAAGCCATAAATTAATTAAGCTGATTAAGGAATCGTGTGTAGAATTAGTTTCTAATGCTGTAATTGACTCTGTAAATTAGTTTCTAATATCTACTGACAATATTTTTCTGCTTTTTGTACTTTAGACTTTTGTTGGATCCTGTATCTGTTACAGTTTTTAGTCTTAAGTAACTTTTTATATTTATCTTTGTATGTTGAACTGACGTGTCCTATAAAATATGTATTATGTTCCAAAGGATGAAATAAATACAATAAAAATGGTTGGTAAAGAAAAAAAATCACTTAATAAAAAGTTTGATTCCTATATTCAGGAACTATCAAGGATACGTTACGAAAATGTTTAAGAAAATAACCCGACCCATAAACTACCTTTTCCTTTGAAAGTTTTTAGGAAATTTGTGTAGTGGGATCCATATAAACCTATCATTTCAAAAGGCTAAAACGTTTGAAACCACAATAGGACACACATGCCGCTTTGGAAGAATATAATACACAATTTGGAGATTACATTACATTATTTACATCTTAGAGAAAATGTAGGAAGTGTCCTCCACCAGCATCTTTACATGTTAGCACTCGTCTCACCATGTTCTCTGAAGTTCTACGGACAGTATCCTCGCCAATGTTACTTAGTTCTGTTCGAATGGATTCCTTGAGAACATCAATTGTCAGTGGCATATTCTTGTACACTCTATTTTTTACATACCTCCACAAGAAAAAATTCGGCGCGGTTACGTCTGGGGATCTGGGGAGCTACGGACTTTTAAAGATTATTCAATTACACTGGGCAACAACAAAATAATTTTTGAATGTTTCTAGCTCTTCATGAGGCAATTTCTACTAATTTTGGGTTCCGAAAAACTAATATAACAATGAAAAAATTTCATTAGCTCTAGTTCCTATGATATACACACGATGGAAGTGTTAGATATTAACGGATTGTGAGAAAATGATACATTTTAATTACATACATGCTAACAACAATGAAAGTGCATTAGATTATATTAAACTGGTAATTACATGCTAAGAGTTCTAAATTGCTGGAAAAATACTTCGCAGATAGTCGTGTCTGAAGAGAATAATGTGGTGACCTATTGACTTCGTCGTCTTTTAGCTTGCCTCTTGTGATGGAGTTCCACAGAATCCCTATACAAAGACCAACAGTAATCCACAAGCATTACTTCATTCCAACGGCCCTGATATTTTTGTTCCATAACAGAAATGTCCTGATGGAATCTCTCCTCATGTTCATCACTCACAGCTCCACAATTAGGAGGGAAGAAGTCTAGGTGGGAGTGGAGAAAATGGATCCTTAGGGACTTGTTGCGTCCAAGGTTACGGTATTTTTGCAGGAGCACTGTCACCAAGTACTTGTAGCTGTCATCTCTTTTGTTGTCTAAAAATCCATGAACAACACCCTTGAAGGCTTCCCAAGCTTCGTTTCCTTTCCCCTCCAAAATTTGGTCAGATGCAGGATCCTTTACAAGTTCTCTTATTTATGGTCCGACAAAAATGCCTTCCTCAAGTTTTGCATTACTTAATTTGCAAAATTTCTTTCTGATTGTGTTTTGTTATTTCACAGCTGTGCCAAATCCCCCCTAAAAGTTCCCCCAAATTTTAAGTTTTCACTCCAAAAAAAGAACTGACAGTTTATCATGAAAACAAGAGCTGATCGATCATTTTTATGGCGATTTTTGAATTCAGCAGATTGAAATACATATAAATTCACTATCTTTAAGCCAGAAACATTTTCATTATTGCACAGTGTTATCAAAGAAGAAACTGGTTACAATTTCCATGGTGTCATTAGATGTATGGCACGTTAATCCATCCTGCTGGAAATAACCTTCTCCCAATTCGATATCATCTCCGTAATACTTCAGAGAAAAAGATATATAAAATAATCATCAAATGAGCCCAGGGTCCATAGAGCTTCAAGCTACCCGACATTCGACTTTCACGATAAGGGAAAACCCTGGAAAAATCCTTAACCAGGTAACTCAACCTGACTGAGATTCGAACTGTAGACGTCTTGAACGTGAGGTAGACGCGCTTTCAGCACGCTACCGAGGCGGGCATCAGAGAATATGGTGAGATGAATGCAAAAATGTATAGAGGCAGGTGGAAGACACTTCGAACATTTTCTGAGATCTAGATAGTGTAATGTAATCTCTCATTTGTGTATTATATTCTCCCAAAGGTGCGTGTATGTCCTATTATTGGTTAAAAACTTATGGCCTATTGAATTTGTTCAGATTTATATGGATCGCTTCGTACTTTACTCTAAATTGCTCCAACGTTTTTTTTTTTTTTTTATCAAAATACCGTATTTCTGTAACAAACAATTATTTTTGGATAGTTAGGTTCAAACTGAAAAATTCAATGCCCTGGCCGCGATTTGAACCAGCTCTCCTGGTTTCCGTACAGTCGCTTTTCCAATTGACTCAATTTAGTTTCTGTACTTTCATTACTTTACCGGGAAGTGGTTATTGGCTTTGCTTCCCTTACAGAGAAAGCGATGTTAAAGGTTTTTACTCTGAAAAAAATTCCGTTGCATTCCGTCTCGTTTTGAAGCTACGACCATCGAACTGGAAGCTATGTTAAACTCATGGTCGCGAATAACGATGCACAGACGACATCAATAAGTAGGAAAGTGAGAAGGTATGTGCTGATTATAGATTTTAAAGGGATTTTTATCACTTAAATATAGCAAAAATGGAAAATGAGGTCATTTTAGAGATTTAGTATAATTATTTGGCAAGTTGTTACATTGAAGCAGTGAAGGTTAAAGAACAACGAAGCCCAAACAAAACACTGTACCTTTGCATTGCTTATGTCCGTATATATTTACTCATATTCTCGTAGCAATTTCACCTGGAAATTTTATAATTTAACATCCAGGGATATTTAAAAAACTAATAAAACAGGTCACGTTAAGTGTTTCTGCTGCTCTCGGCTTTCAGCTTTGTTATGTAAACATTCGCGCTCTAAAAATAATACTGTACTTTTAACATTGTATCATAAACAATTATTAAGTATAGAGTTATACCTGGGTTATAAAGTTACAGTGTAATACAAATCCGTGCTATATAAAGTTTAATGAGGACACAAAACGAAACACCCCACGTTGTTTGGTTTCAGGTGCACTGGGAATTTGTTTTACTGCGCACTATTCCAGCCATCTCGCAAACTAAAACTGAATTTAACCAGCATATTTGTTCATTAAATGGAACGAAAAGTAAATAAAACAAATTTACAGCCATTTGCATAAGAGAGGCTAAAACACATCCACGTATTTTATCACAAGGGTTTTAAATCCGACATTTCTGCCACGCTTTATTTCATGAATATTGCTAAAAATATTCACTGGTTTGGTTTAACACAATTCAGTAAATTGTGATTATTTCTGCATTTTCGTACATGAGAAAAACTGCATTTAAAGGGAGACCGAAGTGCTAAAAGTGATTTTCTAAACTATTACAGTTGAAGCCTCAAAATTTTGTACGGATTTTACTAGTAACTAAAGAATTGTGTACCAGTTTTCATTCAAGTACAGATGTATTTTTTTATCTTGAAAAGTGCAGAGCGATGCGCAGCGATATCTGGACGAGTCCACCTCAGAACGGTTGCAACTGGAAGGGAGGGCAGGTCAGTTGCGAGCAACTGAACATGTGCAGAGCTACTCGGTAATACTACAGCTTGTTTCAAAATGTACTTGTCTCCTGGTTCCAAGAGAGCATTTATAAATAACGCCTCCTATCAGCACATTAGGAAATAAAGTGCTACATTTAAAAACACGAGAAGTAATAACCAATATCCATAGATTTATAAAAAAGGAACAATGGTCTGGGTCAGCTATAAAAATCTAGGGAAGGGTATCTGAGGCAACAGTTGGGTCTGAAAGCAGTTTAGGAGAGTTATTAAGGAAAGAAAGGTCATTGGTGCAAGTGCAACAGCGTCCTTCTCTATGCCTAGTAAACAAAGATTAAGAACATGCACAAAATCTAATTTGGATGTTTTAATTCAGAAATAGCTAGGCGAACTATGAATTATATTTAAAGCACAGAAAAACAAAGACCAAATTTGAAGAAAGTGCTTATGAAGTTAAAAATTCCACTGACTTCCAAGGCAGTGTTTGAACATTCAGAAGAGTTCTTTTGAAGCTAGGATTTTGTTTAAAAAAGAAACACTAAGCGTGAGAGACAAAGTTTAATCGAACATCGCACCATACGTGCAAAAAGACTTTAAGTATTTACGAAATATTCGGCGATATCAAAGTGAATTTTATATAGATAAAACTTACAGCACATACTGGACCATATACCTGGAGTGAAATACGTTACAGGGGGTCTGTAGCGATGTCAAACGGCCGACAGTTGTTTATAATGCCTGCTGGAGGAGAACAGGGTTTTGTTCCAAATGCCTATGCACTATTTAAAATCGAACAAAAGCGTGGAAAATACTACCATAGTAAGAATTGCAACACAGTTTATAAGAGCTGCAAAACTGGCTTTGAGAATGAATTTTGTTTTTAGACACCTTATGCACCGCCCTCCCCTCTGGTAATCTTAGGCGTGTGACGAACTGTGGCGATAGGTGCACTATCCCCACCAGAGTTGCTACTCATCCCTACCGCGCAGGATTCCTCTCAAGATAAAATAATACATCATTCCTTAATACCTTGAAAACAAATTAGCATATGGGGTATCTAAAACTGTGCATAGTTATTTAAAACAAAATAATTTTACGCTTCAAGGCGACAAAACTCCAAAAATCAGTGCTTGATTATGGTAATTATTTTTTTTTAAATTAAGCTATGACCAATATCACAATTACTATATATTAGTTTGTTGCACAGCTACTCAAGTGTATTGTGTACAATTTTCATAGCTCTAGATGTAATACTGTGGGAGAAGATATATTTTCGAATATGGAACAATAACAAAAAAGCTGAACTTGAGAAAAATATCTTTAAAGTTTTGCATGCAATACACAAGATATATATAATTTCTTTATATTAGAAAGTTCCAGCACTATAAATTACAACTTCTTCCCTCCTAGAAGCCTCTTGAGTCTTAGGTTATATATGTATTTACTGAAACAGAAAGCATTTTTGATAGATGCTTCAAAATCACCTCCGCAGCCTTCACCACTGCTTCTGATAATGGATAATGCCTCCAAAGAAGGCGTTTCTTCAAGTAAAGGAATAGAAAAAAGTCACATGGAGCTAAATCCGGACTATAGGGTGGGTGAGGGATGCATTTCACGTTGAGTTTTGCAAGATATTCAGCAACAACATTGGCAATATGGGGCCACGCATTATCGTGGTGCAGCACCCAAGCCTGCTTCTCAGAAATGTGGTCTTTTGTGCCTGATTCGGAAATGCAACGTTTTCAGGACATCCCTGTATTATTGTCCAGTTACAGATGTGTGTGCACGTACATCATGCTGATAAACCTTTCCATGAATATCAAAGAATGAGATGACCATAACTTTCCCAGCATAAGCAACGCTTTTGCTGTTTTGTAGGGTTGGTGATGAAGGACATCTCCACACAGAGTTTTTCTGTTTGCTCTCAGGATCCAAATGATGTAACCAAGTTTCATCAGCAGTGATTACGTTTGAAAGAAACTCCAAATCTTCCTCCATCATCAACTTTAACTGCATGCAGACCTGCAAGCGAATGTCCTTTTGTTCGGGAATCAACACTCTTGGAATCCATTGTGCACAAACACGTCTCATGTGTAATGTTTCTGTCAGCAACGTCTGGGTGGCACACTATGAAACGTTCAGTATTTCGGAAAGAGATCTTAAGTTAATTCATCGATCCTCACAATGGTAGCAGCAATGCTGATGTTTTCTTCCGTAAGAGCAGTAACTAGGGCACCGGGTCCATCTTCCTTTGAAATTGATTTTCTTAAACATTTAAACATTTTTAACCTTGAACCTCAGGTCATACCTCAAGACCTAACCTCTAAATCCTACAGCTACTAACCTTCCTTACCTGTGAAAACCTGAACTTCTTAACCCTAGAACGTTCAGATCATACCTCAAGACCTGACCTCTAAATCCTACAGCTACTGACCTCCCAGAACAGTTTAAATACATCTTTAAACATTTAAACCCCCTTCGAGTTGTGTTGTAGAGAAGAACAGGCTCTCTATTAGGCCTTGTGTAACATTGTATAGGCCTCAACTAAAGTTTTGTTGAGACGACAGCAGAATTTCAGAGCCGCATATTGTTCCTCGCGTGTTACCTCCATTGCAGCGGTAGGCGATAATGAACATATCTGAGCTTGTTTAGCTCTCACAGGCGGGAACCAGGAGTACCAATACTGAATGGACTACGGAGTGTTTGTTTCAAATTAAGCTAAGAGAATATAATAAGATTGAATTTTAGTGCAACAAATTATGACCGTAAAAAAATTAGATCATTCTTTATTGAGCAGTCGTCGTATTTATTTTTATGATATTATTTGTACAATTGCTGTGAGACTGAAATATGCCAAGCGTTAGCAGTTCATGCTTCTTAAACCTCATGTATCTGTTATTTACAGTCAAGGAAAGTGGCAGATCCATTTTATAGCAGAAATCTGGTTCGGTTGGACAGGTTAGTGAGGAGAAAGAGCAGCACATTCTTGAGTGGGCGTGTGCACAATGGACCGTTTTCTAATAAACTTGTCGCCCTGAGTTATGGAAAGGCGGTGGCCAAGGAGGGAAGATCCTCATCTAATAAGACTACGCGTTCCGGACATCGCTGCTGGCTTATTGCACGAGGAGCCGGACCTGGTGCATATTTCTTCTCTCGCATCTTGGCTCACCACAAGAATACTCAAGCTAAAGTCCTGCTGCTTTCCACTTTCAATATATTCCACAACACGCTCGTGGTCCCATCATATGCCCACGGGGTCTAAAATAATAGACATAAATATACAACAATATCTGATATGTGGCACCTATATGAATTTCTGTACCCTCATTTCTCCACGAAGTCCTTAACAAAGCATATTCTTACTCGCACTTTTTATGAATTTTAAGTCTGATACACTAAAATTATTTTATGTTAACTTTGGTATAAACTGTTATATATATTTATTTTTAAATAACTTAAATAGTCCAAATTTCGGTGTCGCAATTTCCAAGTTCTCCTAGGTATAACTTTATGCAGCATTAAATATTACATTATTTTGTGATTAGGCAGCGTAGGTACCACTGATGTGCGAACCTCAAAAGTTGTTATTGGGACGCACCACCCATGGAAACAAAAACATTACTCTTGCTCAGTGACCCTAGCCTACCTTTCAGATAGTGAGACAAAGGACAGTTACTTGTGAAAAAGTCGACTAATAACTCGGACAGTTGAAGGTTGCTCTTCAGTGTAAAACTACACATTCCGTCCTAACAGAGAGGATTTTGCGCGTACTTAGATAGCAAATCCAAGCATTATGAAGCGCTATACGAACGTCGAAATGACGGATATGGTTTTGATGTATGGAACAGTTGAAGGGAGTTCAACGAACGCACGATAAATTTAGTTTCATTAAAAATATGAATTGTTAAATTAGTTACATCAATGAAAATATTTATTTGTTTAACTTCAGAATATTTTGTTACGATATTAATTGCACAATACCTTCAACCACTTACTGTAAATATCAACAGCTTCCATTTCAGTTACAAATGCTTTATTTAGTATTATCATAAACGTGACATAAAATGTTCGTCTACTTATATACAGCAAATACCTTTAGGTAATTTATCTACAATTCTTTGATGTTTTCTGTTCTGTTTATCAATTAATGCTTTCGTCCTCAGTTTCGTTAACAATTTCCGTCTAAAAGGTATAAGCTCCATATGTCCACCAGCTTATTTGTCATCATTAACTGCTAAACGAAATTTTGAACAGTCATAAGGAATAATTAAGCAATAGATTCGTTATTGCGGTTTCATAAGCCAAAGAAATTCTTAATAGTAGCTGGCTACTACGGAATATGCCGTATTGTTTACAAACAACTACAGCACGTGACACGGCGTGAGACCTATACCTGCGAACTCTGACAGCGTGAGGCACGCTTCATTGTTCCTACCACTGCCTAATCGACACTCATTCTAGAGCAATTTATGCGGCTATGTGGACGATAAAAGCTATCTATGTGTCACATAGAATCTAAGCAAGTACTTCTATGTATTCGCTCGGTATCGTTTTGAAACATTCTGTATATATTGATGGAAGGCCCTGAAAGCATTGACGTCATCTAACCTGCTACCTCACATCTGACAATGAACAGATGGAGAGGGTGAAGAAATATTTCCATATAACTTAAAGCGATCCACTTTTTTTTATTTGTTACATTTATACCCCATCTTTAACTACAATGGTCATATCGGCGGTCGTTCTCCCTTGGAACATATCGAAGGTGTTAACTCGTATTCGTTGGGTTTTAATCATTAGATCACGTACACATTTATACCCCGCCTTTAACTGCAATGGTCATCTCGGCGGCCGTTCTCCTTTGGAACATATCGAAGGTGTTAACTCGTATTCGTTGGGTTTCAGACATTAGATCACGTACACATTTATACCCCGCTTTTAACTGCAATGGTCATATCGGCGGCCGTTCTCCTTTGGAACATGTCGAAGGCGTTAACTCGTATTCGTTGGGTTTTAATCCTTAGATCACGTACACATTTATAACCCCCTTTAACTGCAATGGTCATATCGGCGGCCGTTTCCCTTTGGAACATATCGAAGGTGTTAACTCTTATTCGTTGGGTTTGAATCATTAGATCACGTACACATTTATACCCCACTTTTAACTGCAATGGTCATATCGGCGGCCGTTTCCCTTTGGAACATATCGAAGATGTTAACTCTTATTCGTTGGGTTTGAATCATTAGATCACGTACACATTTATACCCCGCCTTTAACTACAATGGTCATATTGGCGGCCGTTCTCCTTTGGAACATATCGAAGGTGTTAACTCGTATTCGTTGGGTTTTAATCATTAGATCACGTACACATTTATACCCCGCCTTTAACTACAATGGTCATATCGGCGGCCGTTCTCCTGTGGAACATATCGAAGGTGTTAACTCGTATTCGTTGGGTTTTAATCATTAGATCACGTACACATTTATACCCCGCCTTTAACTACAATGGTCATATCGGCGGCCGCTCTCCTTTGGAACATATCGAAGGTGTTAACTCGTATTCGTTGGGTATCAATCATTAGATCACGTACACATTTATACCCCGCCTTTAACTCCAATAGTCATATCGGCGGCCGCTCTCCTTTGGAACATATCGAAGGTGTTAACTCGTATTCGTTGGGTTTTAATCATTAGATCACGTACACATTTATACCCCGCCTTTAACTACAATGGTCATATCGGCGGCCGTTCTCCTTTGGAACATATCGAAGGTGTTAACTCGTATTCGTTGGGTTTTAATCATTAGATCACGTACACATTTATACCCCGCCTTTAACTACAATGGTCATATCGGCGGCCGCTCTCCTTTGGAACATATCGAAGGTGTTAACTCGTATTCGTTGGGTTTTAATCATTAGATCACGTACACATTTATACCCCGCCTTTAACTACAATGGTCATATCGGCGGCTGCTCTCCTTTGGAACATATCGAAGGTGTTAACTCGTATTCGTTGGGTTTCAGACATTAGATCACGTACACATTTATACCCCGCTTTTAACTGCAATGGTCATATCGGCGGCCGTTCTCCTTTGGAACATATCGAAGGTGTTAACTCGTATTCGTTGGGTTTCAGACATTAGATCACGTACACATTTATACCCCGCTTTTAACTGCAATGGTCATATCGGCGGCCGTTCTCCTTTGGAACATATCGAAGGTGTTAACTCGTATTCGTTGGGTTTTAATCATTAGATCACGTACACATTTATACCCCGCCTTTAACTGCAATGGTCATATCGGCGGCCGTTCTCCTTTGGAACATATCGAAGGTGTTAACTCGTATTCGTTGGGTTTCAGACATTAGATCACGTACACATTTATACCCCGCCTTTAACTGCAATGGTCATATCGGCGGCCGTTTCCCTTTGGAACATATCGAAGGTGTTAACTCTTATTCGTTGGGTTTGAATCATTAGATCACGTACACATTTATACCCCGCCTTTAACTACAATGGTCATATCGGCGGCCGTTTCCCTTTGGAACATATCGAAGATGTTAACTCTTATTCGTTGGGTTTGAATCATTAGATCACGTACACATTTATACCCCACTTTTAACTGCAATGGTCATATCGGCGGCCGTTTCCCTTTGGAACATATCGAAGATGTTAACTCTTATTCGTTGGGTTTGAATCATTAGATCACGTACACATTTATACCCCGCCTTTAACTACAATGGTCATATCGGCGGCCGCTCTCCTTTGGAACATATCGAAGGTGTTAACTCGTATTCGTTGGGTTTGAATCATTAGATCACGTACACATTTATACCGCGCCTTTAACTACGTGGTCATATCGGCGGCCGTTCTCCTTTGGAACATATCGAAGGTGTTAACTCGTATTCGTTGTGTTTTAATCATTAGATCACGTACACATCTATACCCCGCCTTTAACTACAATGGTCATATCGGCGGTCGTCCTCCTTTGGAACATATCGAAGGTGTTAACTCGTATTCGTTGGGTTTTAATCATTAGATCACGTACACATTTATACCCCGCCTTTAACTACAATGGTCATATCGGCGGCCGCTCTCCTTTGGAACATATCGAAGGTGTTAACTCGTATTCGTTGGGTTTTAATCATTAGATCACGTACACATCTATACCCCGCCTTTAACTACAATGGTCATATCGGCGGCCGCTCTCCTTTGGAACATATCGAAGGTGTTAACTCGTATTCGTTGGGTTTTAATCATTAGATCACGTACACATTTATACCCCGCCTTTAACTACAATGGTCATATCGGCGGCCGTTCTCCTTTGGAACATATCGAAGGTGTTAACTCGTATTCGTTGGGTTTTAATCATTAAACCACGTACACATTTATACCCCGCCTTTAACTCCAATAGTCATATCGACCGCCGTTCTCCTTTGGAACATATCGAAGGTGTTAACTCGTATTCGTTGGGTTTTAATCATTAAACCACGTACACATTTATACCACGCCTTTAACTCCAATAGTCATATCGACCGCCGTTCTCCTTTGGAACATATCGAAGGTGTTAACTCGTATTCGTTGGGTTTTAATCATTAAACCACGTACACATTTATACCCCGCCTTTAACTCCAATAGTCATATCGACCGCCGTTCTCCTTTGGAACATATCGAAGGTGTTAACTCGTATTCGTTGGCTTTTAATCATTAGATCACGTACACATTTATACCCCGCCTTTAACTACAATGGTCATATCGGCGGCCGTTCTCCTTTCGAACATATCGAAGCTGTTAACTCGTATTCGTTGGCTTTTAATCATTAGATCACGTACACATTTATACCCCGCCTTTAACTACAATGGTCATATCGGCGGCCGTTCTCCTTTCGAACATATCGAAAGTCTTAACTCGTATTCGTTGGCTTTTAATCATTAGATCACGTACACCTTCATACCCCGCCTTTAACTGCAATGGTCATATCGGCGGCCGTTCTCCTTTGGAACAAAGGTATTAATTCATATTCGTTGGATCACGCACACATTCGCACTGTTATTCATGCTTGCAGGCTCTGGGGAAGATCCGGAATCATCTTGGTGCGAGAAAATTCTCCTCTCTCATCCGGGAATCGAATTCCGGACCCCCAGCATGGCAGGCAGGTGCTCGACCGTGTCAGCTATGGCGCCAGCCTAAAGCAATCCATTGTTCCTCGTCTCAGGAAAGGCAAAATCCCGAGAAAACTCTACGCAGGTGATAAGCCAATCTAAAGCTGAAAAACATCGCTATATATCAGTTGGAAAGCCCACTACCATCGTATTACCGTTTGTAATGTTCTTTATAGCTTCTAAAATAGTTCTGTAGGATATTTGTTGTATATTATGCATTTTCGTAATCGTTCAAGAATCTAAGAGAATCAGCTAGACTGAAATTCCACATTCGTTCCATAACATCGCGAGAAGCAAATAAATAGCGACAAAATGCTAAAAGAGCTGTAAAGTATTCAAAATTTAAAGCCAATATTGTGACCTTATGGATTCGTAGAATTAAAAGTACGGGTTGCAGAAATTCAAAATATTCTTTATTTTCTTACAAATACACTCTGTTCAATCCCCACGTAACAGCATTACGTCACATACACAATTTGTCTACCAAGGTCGATGACCATAATAAAACAGCGTTCTGATTACATCTGTTTAGAACATCAGCTCAGCTGTTTACTACTTATGACTGACAGTTGACGAGTCGTTGCTTTCTTAAATACCTCATTTGATAATTCCGGACTGTTCCAGAGCAATCAAGAAACCTAATAATCTCTATTTATCAAGATGTCACCAGAAATTTCCATTTATCTGTTTCGGCAGTCCTTTATCTGCGTACTATCTTTACCAGCTCCTTTGTGTAAACAAGCCGCATTATCGCTCCGCGCGAACCTTTTATGCGCGTCATTGCGATAGTTATATCGGAAATGGCAAATGCCACAAAATAAATTGTGTTAACTATGTTAATTCTGTATTATAAGTTTTATATTTTTTTGTATTAATGGCCCCTAAAGTCGCCATCAACAATAATAATCAACATAATGGTTTCATTTTCTTTGTTTAGCGAGTATAATGGGTCCAAAGGAGCAGTACGTGCGTCAGGGAAGCACCGTTACTTTCACGTGTGTTGTGACATCCCCGTTTACGGCGGGACGTCCTCCACGTACCATCGATTGGTTCCACGCAGGTCGTCTCGTGTCTATCTTGGTAAGTATAGCTATATTTGAGTCTTAGTCTAATTTAAAACCAATTTTAGATTAAGCCTATTATCCTTTTGTAATTGTGGGGATTTAATTAGACAAATTTTGAGGGAAAAGTTTCCGTTACTGGTAATAAATTTTGAAGACCAAGGTTAATCAATGAAGTGGCTGTTACTAAGGTACTTGTTAGCATATATGAAATTCCAAATACTAGTGTAGTAGCTTTTTAACAGCTGTTTGGTCCGGGTTAAGGGGGGACGTGTGCAAATATTCAGGGTCCTACATAAATAGTCACAACATCCAAAGTTTTCAAGTTAGAGAAGTGAAACTTAGTATACTCATTTAAGATAATAAAGTTAATATGTACAATTGTTTTCATAATTTTCCATTGTTTATAACTAATGCTATATATTTTTTCTATATGCAGAGATATTTACAAACTTTAGCCCATTTTTTTCAAAATTCACATATGCTATCTTTCTGAAATTTGGTATGTTATTTTAAAACACACTAGAAATGAACTTTCTGGATTTAGATTTCTTATTGAAGCTGTATAGAATTAAAAAAAAATAATTATATGCATCCTATAAAAATTAAAATAGTTTCATATATTTTGTATCATCACATTCAATCTGGAGCTTATTCTTAAGTTCTAGTACCAAAAAAATATTCATTGTGGCATAAGACAGCTGTGTGCTAAATTGCATCACTGTAGATGAAGTAGTTTGAGAGAAAAATGGGTTGCAGTTGTAGAAAATGCAAGTTACGGGGAAAGACAATTAAAAATACAGTAAGTATTATTCAGTTTTCCTTTTAATTTTAAGTCAGAAGTTCCCATATCCATAGTCTGTATCCTCATCCTGGTCTTCTTCAGCCTTTCTTTTTAAATTCCTCTTCTGTCTTGCTTCTTTCTGCATTAATTTCATAGCTCTTTCTGCACCAACGATGCGAATGTTGTCGATACTCTGCAAAATTGTTTCCATAAACACACCAGGTTGATACCCTAACTGGTGCATAACTTTCTTTCTGCCAACATTTTCATCATTAAACACCATTGCAGCATCAAATGTAGCAATTTTCACCAGTATGGAAGACACAAATGATGTTTTGGGACACCTTTTCCATATCAAACTGTTGAGGCTTTCATTTGGGTTTTGTGTCTCTCCATAGAGAATTTTTTTTTTTGTTGCAAGTCTGGGTGTGCTAAGAATTGGTAGGTGGGCTTTATAGATTCCAAGACAGCTGATGGAAGACTATATGTTGCTACTATGCAACACTAGGGCATTTAATTTTTTGAAGGTACATAAAGACCACGTACAGTCATAATATTTTGGTGTTTGATAGCTAAAACTCCATGCTATTTTACAAAACAACAAAAAGAATTAGATTTTTTGAACATTTTCTCGTACGTCACCCCTTAAAGGAATGGATTTGTAATCGAGTGTGGTCCTATAGCTGGCAGCAGCATAGGCAAAGATTGTCTGCCTTGTGGTCCAGCATGGCCCTTGATCCAGTGGAGAGTTATTCTATTTTCCCTATTGAGGACGATGATTTTTCCCTGAATTGAACAGTCAGAGGATGGGTTATTCTTCTATTAGCTATAGCGTGGGTTGCTGTCTTCGAATCTATATGTATGGCATATTCTGAAGTATCGGTTGTATGTTGTTCTATCCACTCCAAAGCGATGGCAATACCCAAGAGTTCAGGCTGGAATACTGAGCATTCTAGGGCTAGTCGTCTTTCGAGCTTTTCGTGGCCAACATTCCTGCTACAACATGATTTTCGGTCTAGGACGCATCTGTGAATTTAAAAACTTCTGCTTTTTCTATCGCTGTTCTAACTTTTATATCTTTGGGCTGTTTTTTTCCAGTGGAGGAAAAATGCATGTTACGCACTAACCCTGGGATTGTAGGGTGGGACTCCTCTGGGGCATCGAACCACCAGCCCTACCCACTAAAAAACCTCCACCGGTGAGTATGCAGTAGTGGTGCTATGGCAGTACAGTTGTAAGCACCTGCGGATTCAAGGAAGGGATATATTGGCCAGGCCGAAACCTGATCCATGGTGAGGAAGCTGGCAGGACGTAAGCATGACCGAAGCCTGGTTACACCCTTGCAAAGTACTGAGTGATGTGTCTGGATTTAGAGTGAGGTATCTGTTGGTAGTTGTGGGTGATTTGTTAAGGAGTTACAGGTAAGGTTGTCATGGATTACTTTCTGTAGTCTGGTCTCTTCCCCTGGCGGTGATGGCCTCTGTCGCTGGAATCAGGTGGCCATCTGGCTGGCTCCTCTGCAGTGTGCTGTCTGTCGAGTATCGTTTGGAGGGCTGCCACTTCCTCCTTGATGTATCTCCGGATGGTCAGTGTCTGTTCTTGGATGATTCTGTTCAGAGTCGTTAGGTTATTGTATGTTCTGAGGGAGAATATCGTGTTTGTCTTGGTCGTCGTCCAGAAGATTGCCAATTTTAGTGGTAATGTCTGCTATTGGAGTTGAGGTGAGTAGCTCCTCTAGCTGGGCTACTTTTTCGACCAGGGGCAATATTTCAGCCTGAATATCTTCCAACTTTGCCAGGATATCTGTCAAGGTTGGAGAGGTGACAGAGGGGGTCGACTGGTCCTTTGTGGCATGTGACGGCGGAGCAGAGGCCGGAGGCGAAAGTGGAGTCATGTTTGTCCGGAGTGATCTATTGTAGTCCTGGCGAGGAAAAGCTGGGCACTGAGCCTGCCCTGTAAAATGGCCAAAGCCATTACAGGTTGCGCAGTACCTGCGTCGGCGACCGAGATCGTGGACCCAGCATGCTGCTGTTGGTGCATGCTGCACCGTGGCGGCGAGGTTCATGTGTCTGCGGTATGCCCGTAGGCGCAGTAGTGCCTGCATGGGATGTGGCGCTGCAGTCTGCTGGCCTCTACCTTCAGGCACTGTCCCAATAGGGGCAGCCCTGACATCAAGGCAGCGTTGCGATCCCGAAAATCAGCAAACTGCAGGCGCACGCAGGTGGTTGGGTCTCGTCTAGACGAGATCCGAGTGGCTCTCACAGCTGAAGGACACTTCTGCGTTGCAGTGGTGAGGATAAACCTCACAGGGAGGTCCAGGGGGGCTCCGATGGCTACTGCTATGTGTGTAGTAGCGCCTCATGACGCAGGTTGAGTGACGGTGGTGGTTGGAGGTTGACTTGCCGGCGGTGCTGATGATGTGGGTTGTGTTGCTGCTAGGTAAAGCGGTGTTGTCTCCGGCGATGCAGTGGCGTTCGCTGAAGTCTCCGGCGGTGCTTTGGCGTTTCCTGGCCTTGTAGGGCTACATTTAGATGTTGTTAGGACTTATTTTCAGTATAGGAATTCCTTCCTAATGTGGCTGTGTGATCAGCCGACCTCAGATGGTTGTTAATGAACTCTGTACGGTAGCTTGGAATTCCGTCGGGCTCAAAATTAAAATAAAAATAAAAGAAAATAAACAAAAATGAATAATAAAAAATTGCCTGCTCACCTCGGTTCTAGTGTTGCACATGAGCCTGGGTGGAACTTCCGTTTCATCGTTCCTCTTGGGCTCTGAGATACAAGAAGCTCTCGACTGCAGTATCGGAAACCCCGACAGATAGGACAATCAGTTTTTTGAAGTAATAGTTTGTAAATATATAAAATAGGATGAGTGTAGAAAATCATGCGAAGTTTGCTCTTTTATTCCTATTTATTTGTACTGTAGTTATGTTGAAAATTTTGTCATTGCTTTAAACTACTATGGAATGAGCTGACAAATAATTCAATCCACATAATTCAAACTTAACACTGCCTGATCTTAAAGGGCATTAGGGCTTAACTATATATTTAATAAACATTTCCCCCAAAAGTAATACTAAGGATAAATAAAAACGTACATCTTTAGAGCGCCAATAGTCTTACAATAATATTTGCTTGGCCAATACAACAGTATCACATTCACAATGGAAATTAGATGTACGTAACATCAACACAGAAGATTGTTGTGGTGTAATCTAAATGATTTACGCAAACATAAGCCCAAAATTAAACATAAACATGGAAACCTGCACATAACCAGTTTACAGAGGAAACCAAATTGTACCAAGAAATATTTGCGACATCCTTCTTCATAATACAGGAGTTACTCATTACCAAGGTCAGGAATTGTATAAATAAATAATGAAATATGTACAAGAAGCTATAATAAAGAATTTCCATACGTGGAAATCAAAGTGCCAATGTTACAATTTAATCGGGGAATAATAAACACACTGAGTTCCATGTCAAGGAAAAGCAGTTAAGACAATAAGAACTCCGGGAAACTCAGGAACACGAAAAAAATTAGTTCAACCTTCTACTACTTAGAGCTCAGTACACTTAAAAGTTCAATAATTTTCATTTTACCTCCTCCTATAGGGAACCCACACTCCCCCTGCAGTTGGAGCTTGGGGGTGAGAATCTCAAGGATTTTTTTTTAACCGTGGGGGGGAAAACCCAATTGCAGGCGACAGCCTGCGTGCGATGGCCCACAGTGTGAGGCTCCCTGAGCCCTGAGGGGGCCAGACATACTCACTAAAGAAAACCCTCCACGTTTTAGTTCGTGTATATTATTTTATTTTGCGTGCATTTATTAACATGCTTCTTAGTCGGGTCCCGCATAGCACCCCGGTTAGTATGTGGTATCTACTAAGCTGGCATGCGTTGCATGCGAGCGCGTCAGCGTTTCTTCTTGGTGGTGACCATGAAACCTGGGCACAGTTTAAAGTTAATGTGAGGATCTACCCCCATTAGTCCAAGCCCCGTAGGACCTGAACCCGGGCCTCTCGGGTCTATTTACCATAGGACAGTACCTATTTTATAAACTGCCCCCCCCCGCCTGCACACGGCAGACAAGACGGAAGTGGATACGCCACTTACGCGCCGGTCCTTAATGAACCAGCTACCAATAAACCTTGGTAGGGCCGCCAGTGTGTAGCTCACCAGCTACTAGCTCTGCAGCCTAGTTCCCGGGACTTATGAGGCAACCCTCTACCCCCTCCGGGCGGCCGATGGCCTGGCCAGAGGTAGCCAATTGCCCGTGGGTGACGGGAACACACTGCCCCCTCGAGTCCAACCCAATCCGAACAGCTCCCATTCGGGAGGGGCTCGGCATGCTCGGCCCAAGGTTCCTCTAGTAACGTCAGAGGTACCACGAGTGCTAGGGTTCCGCAGCGCTCGCACTTTGGCAGCTGAAAGGGACGCATTCCTTCCCCTACGGGGAAAGGGTTATCATGCATTGGTTAGGTGGTAAATTTGTGGCTCGGGGCTAAACCTGTTTGTCAGTGTTACGTGTAACATGTCTTAATTATACTTGCTATCTTATCTGTAATGTAATACTAAAGCTCAGGCCTTGGTGACCTGTTAGTCAAGGATAAGTGAGGTTATATTTATTAGTTAGGATAGTTATGGTCCTAGTTGTCTAGATTTGTCAGTGGTAGCGTGCTATTCGAGCAATACGATCAGTCGTCTTTTGTTCCGGCGTTGCCGTTCGTCTGTGCCTTAGTCCTTGTGCTGCTGTGTCGTCAGTGTGTACTCCATCTGCAGTCGCCCGCTGTCTCTGCGCCTATAGGACACTGGTGGGAGGCCCTCTATCTCCCGGACCGCCTTGACTGTTGTCAAGGGCTTGGAGGGCTCTGTGCGGGCAGCGTTCTGAAACGAGTCAGTATAAGAAAAGGATTAGTAAGTGGTAGTAGCCTAAATGTCTGTGTCAGTCATCCCTTAACAGGTTGTCCAGAAAGTTCTGTACGTCGTCATCGTCGTCGTGTGTGTGTGTGTGTGTCTTCTTTCGAAGAGAGATAGTGGTCGTGCGTGTGTGTTTAATTCTGTGGTGTAGTTTCCGAGATGTGATATTAGAGTGTTGTGATGTATCTCTAGGTTTTTGTAGGTATCATAGGCTAACTTCTTAATGAATTGTTCTACTGTGTGCATCTTTAGCTCGCTTTGTAATAAGGCGGCTGTTGCTGTGTGAGGTACTTTCGCGAAAATTCGTACTATTTTGTTTTGGAATGTTTGTAATCTTAGTATGTATGTTTTGGTGGCATACCCCCAGACCGGAGTTGCGTAAGTGAATATGGGCCTTATCAGTGTTTTGTAGAGGGTGAGCCCTAAGTTCAAGGAGCAGAGGAACTCTGGATCGCAGAGAAAATTCAGAATGGAGTGAACAAGGGCGTATGTCAGTGCAATGGAGAAAGCAATCGTAATTACGGATTTGCTGGTGGAATGGAGGGCGGAAGATATCGGATAAAATTTTCCCTGATGCCACCCAGCGGGATGGCTTAGGTGGTTTCGTCTGTGGTACTCATTCGGGAGGCCTGGGTTCGATTACGTAGCAGACCTACCTGACCAATGAGCTTTTTCGGAAGTTTTCCCGGTTCGCTAGACAAATGCTGGGTAGGTTAGTTACATTCCTCGAATTTCCTGTCCCTCCATTTCATCTCCATTGTAATTTCATATCATATTTCATCTGGTGGTCTCTTTCAGGGTAGATGTGTCGGCAGGAGTCTCGGCGGTGCATGGCTGGATGATATGCTCTGAGGTAAACTACTTCCTCCTCCTCCTCCGGTAGGTAGGTAGGTAGCCGGTCTCCGCACCTCTGCTGGGACCATTTCATGACCTCCAGCCAGGGATCTTTAGGGCTCGGCTGCTGGACTCGCTGCTGTGCCGCAGTACACGAGCGTATTCTTGTCCTGAACTGTCGAGGGAAGTCTCTATGCAAGTAAACAGCAAGGACCCTGCCCTCTCTACTGTCGTGGCTCTGAGATAAACTACTTCCTCCTACAGTAGGTCGGTTGCCAGTCTCCGCTCCTCTGCATGGACCATTAAGTGCGAGGATCTACTCCCATTAGCGCTGGCCACTTAGGACCACAACCCGGGACTCACGGGTATATTTACCGTACGACAGTACCTATTTTATAAACTGCTCCCCCCCCCCCGTCTGCACAAGGCAGAAAGGACGGAAGTGGATACGCCACTTACGCGCCGGTCCTTAATGAACCAGCTACCAAAACACTTTGGCAGGGCCGCCAGTGCCTAGCTCACCAGCTACTAGCTCTGCAGGTTAGTTCCCGGGACTTATTAGGCAACCCTCTACCCCCTCCGGGCGGCCAGTAGCCTGGCCGGAGGTACCCAATTGCCCGTGGGTGGCGGGAACACACTGCCCCCTCGAGTCCAACCCAATCCGAACAGTTCCCAGAGGGAGGGGCTCGAAATTTCGGCCCGAGGTTCCTCTGGTAACGTCAGAGGTACTACGAGTGCTGGGGGTCCGCAGCGCCCGCACTTTGGCAGCTGAAAGGGGCGCATTCCTCCCCCTGCGGGGAAAAATTCGTGACCGCCAGCACGGGATCTTTAGGGCTCGGATCGCCTGCCTGGGATCTTTGGGGCTCGGCTGATGGAATCGCTACCGTGCAGCAGTAGAGTAGCGTGTTTTTGTCCTCACCTGTCGGGGGCAGCCTCTATGCAAGTGAACTGTTAGGACCCTGGCCTCTCTACTGTCGTGGCCCTGAGGTAAACTATTTCCTCCTCCGGTAGGTCTGTTGCCGTTCTCTTCTCCTCTGCAGAGACCGTTTCGTGATCGCCAGCCAAGAACCTTTGGGGCTCGGATCGCCTGCCTGGCACCTTTGGGCCTCGGCTGCTGGGCTCGTTGCTGTCCCTCTGTGGAGGAGCGAGTTCGTTGTCCTGGCCTGTCGGGGGAAGTCTCTATGCAAGTAAACTGTAAGGACCCTGCCATCTGCACTGTCGTGACTCCTTGGGTCGGCCACCCTCTGTCTCCTTCGCCTCATCCTTCCTCCCAGGGGTGCCCCCACTTTTGGGCATAGGCACAATGGGCCCAGCATGGTGGCCTACGTACCGAATGTCCTCCGTAAATCCTTCCTAATTCCACTTGCGTCTTTTTCTTGTTCTTCTTCCTCCTTTTATGACTTAGGCCATGTGGCCTGACCCGGCCTCATTTCCTCTAGGTCTTGGTTGTCTAAGACCACGTCGTCCTTTTAATTAGTTTGATAGGACTGCTTTTGATATTCTCCTTCTTTCATTCTACTCAGACTTCTTTTCATTTATACCTGTATTGATCAATTTGTTAGTCTATATTTAATCTATTTGTAATTTCTTGATCTTTTTATTCTATTTACTTTTGTTTATTCCAATAATTGTGTGAGTAGTATTATTTCTGACACCTGAATGTGACTAATTGTTTTCTTTAATGTCCAGGACACACGGCTATTTATCATGGCTGGTACTGACATTATTATTATTATTTATTATTTTTATTATTTATTATTTTTATTATTTATTATTTTTATTTTTATTATTATTTATTATTATTTATTTTATTATTTATTATTATTTATTTTATTATTTATATTCTTTATTCTTATTATTTTTTTATTTATTTTTTTTTTTGTTCCATTTATACCCCGCCTTTAACTACTATGGTCATATCAGCGGCCGTTCTCCTTTGGAACATACTGAAGGTGTTAACTCGTTATCTTTGGGTTTATTTATCATTACATCACGCACACATTCACACTCTCATTCATACTTCCCCAGGCTCTGGGGAAGATGGGGAATTATCTTGGTCGGAGAAAAATCCCCACCCCCACCGCCGGGAATCGAACCCAGCACCCCTAGAACGGTAGACAGGTGCTCTACCGACTGAGCTACGGGGCCAGCCGATATTATTTTATGTAACTTCATCTTAGAGTTTATTCGTGTTGTTTAATTGTTCAATTTATGTGTAACATTAAACAATGACTCGTAATGCTGCAGCCTAAATAACTAAAATCTTGAACTTCCTCCAGACATTTATGTTCTGTTATTAGATATTTACCCTGCAATATTATGATTTTAGTTTTAGAAGTAGAAATTTTAAAGTTATGTTAATTAACAATTTGACATAAATGCACTGATCGTTGAAGTTTTTCATCCGAATCTTACTTTCGTTCCCTTCGTTCTGAACTTTCTTTCAGGAGTCAAAGCTACAAATACACATAGAGGTCAACTCTGAAATTTGAAACAAGAAACGTATGTTTAGAATTTGGGAGTCAATATTGTGTTTCATATACGAAAATAAATTAAGATTTGGCAATGTATGATGAAAAGAAACTTTAGGCTAATAATGTATTAGGTAGTACTTACGCTGATATGAGAGCATGCATTTCCAAAATTCGGAGCTTTCTTTCGGGTGCTTTTGCGTCTTGCAAAAGTTCTTATCCATTTAATATGCGAGGGTGGGTCTAAAAGTAATGCCTCCTACTTTTTCCCCTTAAATAAGTAAGTTATGTTAAAAAAATTTAATTTGGCGCAATTCCTCAAACCTTCTTCTCCAATCCCCTGCAGTAGTAATTTCCTAAGTCAACAGGTGGCAGCACTGCATCCTCTTGCAACATGCCTGCATCGACATTCGTATTAGACAGCGTTCTGTGATTGAACTTTTGAATGCGGAAGGTAAAACGTCAATTCGCATTCAGGAAAGGCTAAAAAATATGTATAGTGATGCATTGGTGAATGTCAGCACTGTTAGACGATGGGTCCGTTGCTTTAACGAAGCTGAAGGGCAAACCCATTGACAGATGAAAAGCGAAGCGGCAGGCTGGTGACTGCTGTGACTCCATGCAACATTCAGCAAGTCGATGACATCATTCGTGGTGATCGCCGGGTAACAACAGGTGAATTGTGTCGCATTACCTCCCTCAGTAAAGACAGTGTGATGATGATTATTCAACAACTGGGTTACTCAAAAGTTTATTCACGTTGGCTACCAAGAATGTTAACCGCCCAAAACAAAGGAACAAGGAAAATAATAGCCTCTGAACACTTGCAGCGCTTCAATTTGGAGGGAGAGAAGTTTCTGGAAAAAATTGTTTCTGGAGACGAAACGTGGGTTCATTTTTTGGAATGTGAATCAAAGAGGCAGTCAATGAAATGTTATCACACAACGGCACGGAAGAAAAAAGATGCTGAACTCAGTGGTGGGCAGGGAAAGCTATGGCGACAGTGTTTTGGGATGCAGAGGGTGTGCTTATGATTGATTTTTTGGGGGCAGGGATGCACAATAAATTCTATCCAATACGTCAGAACCCTCAAAAGTTGAAAGCACGTCTTCGCCGAGTTCGCCCAACAAAAACTATGGCGGTTGTTCATTTGCATGACAATGCAAGACCACACACCAGCCGTTACACCACTGCAGAAATTGAGAGATTGTGTTGGTAAGTCTTACCTCACCGCCCATACAGTCCTGACCTGGCACCATCAGGCTTCTATCTGTTCGGGACACTAAAGGAAGCTCATCGTGGGATTCATTTTGAAGATGAGGAGGCTGTGAAAACGTCCGTGCGTCAATGGCTTAGGAAGCAAGACCGTGTGTTTTACCACACTGGTATACATGCCCTAGATAAAAGGTGGACCAAAACTGTGGAAAAGGACGGAGATTATATCGAATAGTGACAAATTAATCGTCAATGTTGTTGTTTTCAAGTTATGTAAATTGTATTTAATTTTCTTCGCAGTTAAAAGAGAAAAAATAGAAGGCATTACTTAGACCCATCCTCATATATTGATTTTCAGAGAGTGGAGTTTCCTTCTTTGGTGTAACCACAGGTATTCCCTGCGGTAGGTAGGTAGGTAGAAAGGCACTTAGGCAGGTAGGTAGAGCAGTACAGGTAGCTGAATAATCAAAATAATGTAAATAGAGCTGTGGGTGCTTATCAGATGTCTATCTTAATAAATGAAATGTGTAGTGTTTAACGCCCGCTTTTACTACATACGGCACCGCAGGCGGTGACACTGATGATGCATGAGATGAAGATGGAGAACCGGTGGAATGAGATGGCGGGGGAAACCGGAGGTCCCGGAGAAAACCCGCCCCAACGCCGTGTTGTCCACCACAAATCACACTTTGCGGTCGCCTGGGATCGAACCCTTGGTGAGAGCCAAGCGGTCTAACCACTGAGGTAGGGCGTGGCCTATTGTCTCTCTTAAGGTTACTACTTGAGATATGATGTGAATGAAACAAAAGAGTAAGTAGGGCTATGGGTGCTTATCAGATGTCTATCTTAAGATTACTACTTAAGATATGATGTGAATGAAACAAAAAAGTAGAGCTATGGGTGCTTATCAGATGTCTATCTTAAGATTACTACTTAAGATATGATGTGAATGAAACAAAAGAGCAAGTAGAGCTATGGGTGCTTTTCAGATGTCTATCTTAAGATTAATACTTAAGATATGTCAATGAAACAAAAGAAGTGCCCGCCATTGCGATCCAGAGTGGTGACGTTTGGGGGATGGGAGGTAGATCATGCTAAAGGAGACTAACCAAATATGACAGTGGTGACACAGGAGCATGCAGACGTCTCTATACAAGTGCAGCACCAAGGTACCTCACCACAACCCAGAGAGAAGCCGACTCGAAGCCATGACTTTCCGAATGCGAGGCAAAGACATTCCGCTTGAGACATTCCGCTGTGTTAGTTCCTAGGATACTCGTATCTCTAAACGTCACCACTGGAAACTTTGAAACCAATCAAATCAAGAACGATAACCATTTTAATTAAGTTCGCTTATAGGTCTTGATAAAATCTCATTTCTACCATACAACGGTGTTTTAAAATGAGCATTTCGTGCCTTCCAGCGTTCGTGTTTCCAAAGAGTTGAAGGAAGTCAACATAATATTATAAATAATCGATTCAATCAAGGAATATTGCGTGTAAGAAACAGTGCATGAAATTAACCTCTGAATTGGCTTGCTGATGTGATAATAATGTGCCCCTATTTCAAAAATTACTTCAAAGAGAAATGTTAATAGTTTCATATTGTTACCTTTAAATACATCCCAGAAACCTGTGTAATGTCGAACAGAGAAAGTCCATAATTTTCCCCAATTAAGATGTTACACATATGCAGTAAAGTATATCATTAATAGTCTGTACAGTTTTACATGAATAATGCAATACTTTTACATTTGAAAATCCTGACGTTTCTGTGATTATAAATAAAAGCAAACCAACAGGCAAGCAGAATATTTTCTCTCCGTTATAATATGCTGTGGTTTCAGCATGAGTAGAGGTTTACTCTAAGTGCAGTTTTAAAATCATTTGAAACCCCTGTCACAGTTATACTACGTGTGAAGCAAAAAGAAACATTCTACCCAAAATTTGGATATCAGTAAAATATGGTTTGGGATTCCATGTATGTATATAAAAAAAGAAATCGAAAAATATTGTATTTTTAGTAACAGGCCATGTGACTGTATCTATGCAGAGCATGACTAAAAAACGAAAAATTGGATAAAGAACAAAACGTTATTTAAGTTCAGCATCTTCTTAGTGTGCTAAGAAAATCTCCTACCAAAGATTACACATTATACATAACGTATTGTTGGATTTTTTATTTTGTAATTTACGTCGTTTAACCTTTTAAGTCATATCGGAGGATGAATAAAATGGGTGAAATGATCTTCAAGTGGGCCAAGGGTCCATGGAGCTTAGAGTTACCCGACATTTGTCTTTTAGGATAAGGGAAAAACCCCAGGAAAACCTTATCCAGTAAATCACCCTGACCGAGATTCGAACCTAGGGCCTCTTGAACGTGAAGCAGACACGCTACCCTCTGCGTTACTGAGGCGGGTTAAAAATCCTTATTTTCTTCAAAGAATGTAAAGATTTTGATTAAAGTACCACAGGTTTAAAATACTTTCGTAACAAATAAAATGTATAGATTAAATTTTCTGATAATGTCCTCAGAAATATCATTCTTTCTGGATCATTTTTTTACAAATTATAAAATGCAGCTACCCAGAAAGTTAGAGTCCTTTAAGACACACAAATTTCGCCCATTGGATTTTTGCTTAAACCATTTCCGAATTATTCTTCATTATTTCTTTGAATTTTACAATACCCTTCACAAATGGTGACCAGCTTTATATCATTTGATAACTACCGCAAGCCTACACACACCGATCTATATCTGAACGCTCCTAGTTTTCATTATAAGTCTCAACGACTGGGAGATCTCAATACACTGGCCCACAGAGCTTTGTCTATCTCTGATCCCAGCCACTTAAAACAAGAATTACAGCAACTTTCCGTCAAAACGGCTACTCCGAATATGACGTTGAAGCCTCGACCACCAAAGGTAAGAAAGGGAAACCTGTAATACAGCAAGCGTCAGATAAGCCTACCGCTACAGCCTGCATCCCGTTTACCGGCAACCTATCCGGCAGAATCAGCAGCCTCGATCACCAAAGCTAGGAAAGGGAAACCTGTAATACAGCAAGCATCAGATAAGTCTACCGCTACAGCCTACATCCCGTTTACCGTCAATCTATCCGGCAGAATCAGCAGCCTCGAGCACCAAAGCTAGGAAAGGGAAACCTGTAGGTAATACAGCAAGCGTCAGATAAGTCTACCGCTACAGCCTGCCTCCCGTTTACCGTCAATCTATCCGGCAGAATCAGCAGCCTCGAGCACCAAAGCTAGGAAAGGGAAACCTGTAGGTAATACAGCAAACGTCAGATAAGCCTACCGCTACAGCCTGCCTCCCGTTTACCGGCAATCTATCCGGCAGAATCAGCAGCCTCGATCACGAAAGTTAGGAAAGGGAAACATGTAATACAGCAAACGTCAGATAAGCGTACCGCTACAGCCTGCCTCCCGTTTACCGGCAATCTATCCGGCAGAATCAGCAGCCTCGATCACGAAAGCTAGGAAAGGGAAATATGTAATACAGCAAGTGTCAGATAAGCCTACCACTACAGCCTGCCTCCCGTTTACCGGCAATCTATCCGGCAGAATCAGCAGCCTCGATCACGAAAGCTAGGAAAGGGAAATATGTAATACAGCAAGTGTCAGATAAGCCTACCACTACAGCCTGCCTCCCGTTTACCGGCAATCTATCCGGCAGAATCAGCAGCCTCGATCACGAAAGCTAGGAAAGGGAAATATGTAATACAGCAAGTGTCAGATAAGCCTACCACTACAGCCTGCCTCCCGTTTACCGGCAATCTATCCGGCAGAATCAGCAGCCTCGATCACGAAAGCTAGGAAAGGGAAATATGTAATACAGCAAACGTCAGATAAGCGTACCGCTACAGCCTGCCTCCCGTTTACCGGCAATCTATCCGGCAGAATCAGCAGCCTCGATCACGAAAGCTAGGAAAGGGAAATATGTAATACAGCAAGTGTCAGATAAGCCTACCACTACAGCCTGCCTCCCGTTTACCGGCAATCTATCCGACAGAATCAGCAGCCTCGAGCACCAAAACAAGCAAAGGGAAACCTATAATACAGCAAGCGTCAGATAAGCCTACCGCTACTGCCTGCATCCCGTTTACCTGCAATCTATCCGGCAGAATCAGCAGAATTCTCGCCAAATACACCAGGACCGTCCATAAGCCACCTCCGAAGATAAAACATCTGTTGAGACCAGTGAAAGACAAACTAGACTTCCAAGTTCCGGGAGTGTACCGCATTCCCTGTGAATGTGGGACACCGTATATAGGACAAACCGGAAGGACCATCGCTACTACAATAATCAAACATGAACGGAGCATCGGTTTAATGCAACCTGAGAAGTCTGGGCTGGCAGAGCATTGTTTTGATAACGACCATAGAGCCAATTTTCGGGAGACGACAATCTTGGTAAAATGCACGCTTAATCGTAATGCTGAATTTCAGTTCAGCTCCTTTTGGAAACCGGCCTTAAAATGGAAATCCGTCGATTTAAGACACGAAGATCAGTACAGTTTGATAAACAAATTAAGCAGTTACGTTTCTTTGACACAATTTTCTATAATCACGCCATCTCCTGACCTGGCATTTTATTTACTGAAAACAGTCTTTTGTTCAGTACAGCGAATTTTGTGGTGTTTTGTCTTTGTTTATATTTGTGTTATATCCAGTATTTCATTTGTGGTTATAACATTTTATAAATATCCTGATGATGGGAGAGATGTACACTCCCGAAACGTTGATATCTAGTCATCTTTTCACCTGGCTGGCTGCCCGAGAAGAAGGTCAGTAAGGGGAAAGTAATTGTTTTTTAAATAATAGACTTTTAGAGGAATATCTATGCAACTGTTATGAATTCAGTTATGCTTGGGGTTATTTTTGAAATATTTTTTTGTTAAGTTGGAATGCTCATTGAAACATTTCTTTAAGCATATCTATTACCTTGACTTCCTCCAAGGTTAACTCAAGTAACTGTTATTTGATAGGGTTTTATTGTGTTAAAACGACAGCCACCACAAATATGATTTAAAATGATGCTTTTCATGAAATGTCAAACACTTTGTAGATAGTATTTGGCACAAAGGTGCGTGCAAGAGAAGTAAAATTTGTGACTCATTTTGTCAAATAGAATTAAAATGCGTTTGCTTAACTCTGTCGTTTAATAAAATGTTTTTGTTCAGGCTGCTAGAGGTGGCATCAGCATCGACACAGAGAAGACAGAGCACAAGGCCACCAGTCAACTGACGGTTGCTGGAGTGACGCAGAGTGATGCGGGCAACTATACGTGTGTACCAGCGGACACCAGGCCTGCTTCCGTACTTCTTGTTGTTCTACAAGGTAAAAACATAACATATACATGGATCATATTGTAAAATTTGTCATTTATAATTTCGAATTGAATCTTTGAACTGTCACCTGTCATTGGTTACTGTCATGGAAAGGAATCCCTTACCTCACATGACCAATTATTTTAATGCTTTCGAAGATATGCGGCATGTTTTTTAAGTCAGACGTGAATAGATATCGCAATAATTTTATTTTTACATGAAAGCTTGTACCTTAATCTATTTTCCTACATAACTTCCGTAAATATTGAGGCAATTGTCATAACGTGGCACCAGTTTTTGAATACCCTCCTCATAAAATTCCGCTGCCTGACGTGTTAACCACTGTATCACAACTGTTTTGCCTTCGTTATCGTCTTGAAGACGCTGACCGCCCAGATGTTTCTTCAAGTGCAGGAACAAATGGTAGTCGCTGGGCGCCAGATCAGGGCTGTATGGAGGATGATCTAGAGTTTCCCATTGAAAAATTTGATGAGATCTTTGGTCCGATTAGCCACATGTGGACGGGCATTGTCATGCAGCTAGACGATACCCTTACTCAACTTGCCACGTCTTTTGTTCTGGATTGCACGGCGCAGATTGTTCAACGTATCACAATAAGGTGCTGCATTGATTGTCTCATTACGAGGCAGAAACTCCACTAATAATACTCCTTTTCTGTCCCAAAAAGCTGTGCACATGATTTTCCGGGCACAAATTGTTTGCTTAAACTTCACTTTTGTGGGTGATGAATGTCGCCATTCCATGGATTGTTGTTTCGATTCTGGTGTGACGTAGGCCACCCATGTTTCGTCAGCAGTAACAATTTGGTCTAAAATATCTTCACCTTCATTGTGGTACCGCTCAAGGAAAGTCAATGCCCTGCCTAAACGTTGGGTTTTGTACAAATCCGTTAACATTTTCGGAACCCAACGTGAACACAATTTCCGGTACTTCAAGTTCCCGGTCACAATGCGATACAAAACACTAAGAGAATATTGAGGAAAATAGTCGCACGGTGATGAAATTGTAAACCGTCTGTTTTCTCTCACCTTTTCGTCCACTTTCTGCACCAAATCTTCAGTAACGACCGAAGGACGCCCACTCCGTTCTTCATCATGCACATTTATGCGGCCATCTTTAAATGCTCTCACCCATTTCCTTACTATTCCACCACTCATCATGTTTTGTCCGTAAACTTCAAAGATCTCACGATGAATATCGATCGGTTTTACGCCTTTAGCACTAAGAAATCGTATAACAGCCCGTACTTCACAATCGGCGGGACTCACGATTGTCGGAGGCATCTTAAACACTCAGTAACCAACGTATACAATGAAGAATCAGACTGTAATGTCGTCAGTGCGTAGACAAGAAATGTAGGTAACCAGCGCGCATGTGCGGAACGCCGACAATAGCGCTGCGGTGGCGGAATCGCAAAACGGCACTGACTTAAAAGCATGCCTCGTATTTTGAAATTTACGACATAACCAAAGAATTCATAATATTTTAACAAACTAAGCATATAAATCCTTTGTAGCAAATAAATGGAAGGATACTTCGGTTTAATCTTGTACATATATGTGTCATGTAAATGTCCATATCGCATATTGATTCAAAATATACTTAAAGCTATATTTCCATATTTTCAAATCAAAATACCTCAGTACAGATTTGCAATTCACTTATGTCTATAGTATTCATAACAAAAATGCCAGATGTTATTGTGTGCTCATTGCGTAATTGGTATATGTACAATATATGTGCAACTCATGTATTTGGCAATTCTAAAGTGTGCAAGTTTCACTGTTAGCTGATAAATTCTGAGATATATTTTATTATTCAATTTCAATTTTAGTGATATTTTGCAGAGTAATTTGCAATTAAAATCGTTACAATTTTACAAGTAAAAAAAAAAAAAAAAAAAAGAAAGAAATTGGAGACAAGAAGCATACGTAGAGTACTGCAATGGACAAGAGAGAGAAGGGTTAGCTTGGATGAGAATAGGTACAGTATTTCTAAGATGGTTAAGAGGTTAGAAAAAGGGAATTTATGAATTGTGTGGGGGAAAAGAAAGCATATAACGCTATGTAACAGAGTGCGAGGAGGTTACAATGTGGAGAAAAAAGGTTTGGGAAGAAAAATGTGAGAAAATACAGAAGAAGATGGTAGCTATAAAAATGTTAATGGGAAGGAAGGAACAGAAGTTAAAATGTATTGGCGAGTTCTTGTAGAAAGTAAAAGAAAAATGGCTAAGAAATGTAAAGAATATAAAAAGGAACATGGGGGGAAGATTGGGACTAATTAAATAACAAGGAGACATGGAGGTTAAGAGCTACGTGGCAGAGCAGAAGACCAGGGTGTCATATTAGCCAATGTAGCAACAGGATAAAGATAAATAATAGTAAAGAATATAAGAAACGAAGATGAAAGGGAAGAATGGGACTAATTAAATAACAAGGAGGCATGGAGGTTAAGAGCTACCTGGCAGAGCAGAAGACCAGGATGTCGTGTAAGCCAAGGTAGCAACAAAATAAAGATAAATAATAGTAAAGAATATAAGAAAGGAAGAAAAGGGGGAAGAATGAGACTAATTAAATAACAAGGAGGCATGGAAGCTAAGTGCTACCTGGCAGAGCAGAAGACTAGGGTGTCGTGTAAATCAAGGTAGCAACAAGTTAAAGACAAGTAAATGTAAAGAATATAAGAAAGGAGATGAGGGGGAAGAATGGGGCTAATTAAGTAACAAGGAGACATGGTGGTTAAGATCTACCTGGCAGAGCAGAAGGCCAGGATGTCATGTAAGCCAAGGTAGCAACAAGGTAAAGAAAAGTAAATGTAAAGAATATAAGAAAGGAGATGAGGGGGAAGAATGGGGCTAATTAAGTAACAAGGAGACATGGTGGTTAAGATCTACCTAACAGAGCAGAAGACCAGGGTGTGATGTAAGCCAAGGTAGCAACAAGGTAAAGACAAGTAAATGTAAAGAATATAAGAAAGGAGATGAGGGGGAAGAATGGGGCTAATTAAGTAACAAGGAGACATGGTGGTTAAGATCTACCTAACAGAGCAGAAGACCAGGGTGTTATGTAAGCCAAGGTAGCAACAAGGTAAAGACAAGTAAATGTAAAGAATATAAGAAAGGAGATGAGTGGGAAGAATGGGGCTAATTAAGTAACAAGGAGACATGGTGGTTAAGATCTACCTGGCAGAGCAGAAGGCCAGGTCGTCATGTAAGCCAAGGTAGCAACAAGATAAAGACAAGTGAATGCAAAGAATATAAAAAAGGAAGATGAGGGGGAAGAATGGGGCTAATTAAGTAACAAGGAGACGTGGTGGTTAAGATCTACCTGGCAGAGCAGAAGGCCAGGGTGTCATGTAAGCCAAGGTAGCAACATGGAAAAGAAATACACGTAGGCTAAAGTTGTAAACTGTATCATTGTGGAATAAGCAAAATAAATAATTTAATCTAAAATAATCTAATCTACCAACATAAACTACTGCAGATTATGTCGGCACCATTGCATATTTTCGACTGTACAAAGTTGAACTATATACTTTGAATAATGTAGAGGAGCAGCAAGTTTGAAAGTTAACATTTTTCTCCCAGAGTCGTGGCATATTCGCATGTACGTATCATTTATTTTATCCTTTCAAACGTGCCCGATGAACACTCACTTTATACTATTGACAATCTTCCCAAGTTATCTTCCCTACCCCATACACTGCACTTGTGCTTTTCTTTGTGGCCTCGGTTATGTAAGAAGTGGTGGCTGACAGGGTGTGAAAGAGGGAAGGGACTTGGGCGGGGGGAAGAGGTGAATTTATATGCATATTTCTCTTCCATCGTGTTGAATTTCCCCACCATACTTTTTCTCGGCGCGACGAATTTGAACTCGATTAAGTTATAAATCATTAGCACACTTAGCTTTTAAGTTGGAAGGAGCTCTTCTTGCAAGGCTATGAAAATAACTTTCCCCTCCATGAAATATATAAGTTTGTATAAAAGGGAAGCGTGCATGTTCGGAGGTCTGCCATTAAAGCGATAACTTCGGGCATGGCGGCAATGAGTTATTGCATGTTTTTATTTTATTTCCTCGAGATTCTGGCTCGTGCACTATCTCCCACTATGACGGATGGTCAACCACTGCCACAGCTGTTACTACAGGAAAACAAAACAAGTGCTGTAATTGTTTAACTACTTTAAATATCGGATTTGTTATATGGAGTTTTGAATTACCTCCAAAATAAATTAAGAAACTTGAAGTGTTGCTCTTAAACATCCTTTCCTACCCACTAAAACACAAAATATTCTTACAAACTTTTTTTTCTGCCAACTTCAGTTTATCAAGAGACATTTGGACAAGCGGTTGTATTTCTATTTCGTTATTCTCGCGACACGGAGAGATAACGGACGGATAGTGTGGCACGGAGATAAACAGCTTGCCTAGGCAGATAAACATAGCGCGGAGATAAAAAGGTCTGAGGAAACAAAGAGATAAATGGAACTTCCTAGTGACATCTTGATAGATAGAAGACATTCTGTTTCTTAAAATAGGACCTGACGGTTTCCTGGCAACGAAAAATCTCACTATGGACTCGGGCAGCCCGCCAGGTAAAAAGTTGATTAGATATCAAAGTTTCGGGAGTGTGCATCTCTCCCATTATCAGGATATTTATAAAATGTTATAACCACAAATTAAACTCGGGGTATAACACAACTATAAAGACAAAACACTATCAAATTCGGATTACTGATTAAAAGACTGTTTTCACTAAATTAAATGCCAGGTCAGGAGATGACGTGAGAATTAAAAGTTGTGTGAAATAAACGTAGCTACTTGACTTGATTATCAAGCTATATTGATATTTGCTTCTTAAATCGACGGATTTCTATTTTAAGGCCGGTTTCCAAGAGGAGCTGAACTGAAATACGGCCTCCTTAATTCTCCTCTCCCAGTAACTGTTGCATTTTGTCAAGATGGTCGTCTCCCAAAAGTTGGCTCTATGGTCGTCATCAAAACAATGCTCTGCCAGCCCAGACTTCTCAGGTTGCATTAAACGAATGCATGTTCGATTATTCTGGTAGTGATGGTCCTTCCGGGACGTCCTGTATACGGTGTCCCACATTCACAGGGAATCCACAAGCCACCTCCGAAAATTGAACATCTGTTGAGACCAGTGAAAGACAAACTGGACTTCCAAGTTCCGGGAGTGTACTGTAGTTCTAACGGTTACCATGGATTTATCTCTGGTAATAGATAGCTCTCAGATAACGCAATGATTACTCCACGCGGAGTGCACATATGTCATTTTTTATTTCTGCGAATTCCATTAGTTGAAGTGATGCGTTCATTCGTGCTTAACACACGACCGGGAGGCCCGTCAGTAGCCCCCCCCCCCCCTTCACCGTTACAAGAATAATCAGTGCGTTGTCTGAGATTTTTCGATTTACAAAGATAAATTCATGGAAAGCGTTCCAGCAGTGCTATAATACCACGAGTGTTAAGGTTTCGCAGCAGCTGAAAGGGGACGGAGCCCCACCTCTACGGGAAGCAGTCGAGTTAGTGGACAGAAGCTGGTTCTTCACTTCTAAGAAGGCGAGGGCGGTGCCATCAGCGGGAAAGATCATGACGTCAGTGTTTTGAGATACCAACGGAATTTTGTTGATTGACTATCTCGGAAAAGGAAAACCATTACTGGAGAATACTGTGACTTTGTGGGTTCGTGAAATGAAAAGTCCAATTACACAAACTCAACAATGTTCTTTATTTCCACCGACTTACATTTTGATACTTGCCAATTACACAGAATTACGTAATGCACACAATTACGATTCACCAGTTCGTCCGTTACAATTTCACTTGCACTAGTAATTACGGACAATACTCCGATGCACGTACACAATTACGTAAATTCTTCCGTCGCACAGTCTTCTCTTCCACTAACACGGCGCTACTTCACTAGCACGTCAAGCACTGACTGACTGCCCCTTGCACGACGTGTCGCTTATATAGGGTCCGCTTGCCGATCTAGAAGGTTCTCGATTAGATTGAATGTCCCGTAATTTCCAGACCCTAGGAGAAGGGTAAAGAGACGGCTCAGGGGCCCGACATCCCTCTCCTAACCATCCCTTCAGTTAGTGACAGGAGACAAATGAGTGGGCGTGGCGTGGCCTCCGGTCCCTTCTCAGCTGTTGTTTGTGGTGCTTCCCGATAATTGGGTGACAATACTACTCTCAACTTCTAACCAAACTGAATGCAAGCATTTGTGAAAACAGACCTGGGTTAAAAATGGGACACTAGCAGGACACTGCACATGCCCACAAAAGTGTTTTGACAATGGAGAAAATGAGAGATCTGCTGAAACATCCACCCTATTCCCCATATTTGACTCCCTTGAACTTTCATTGTTTCCAAAACTGAAGAAATTCCTCACTGGTAGGTGCTTCACTTGCAATGAAGAAGCAATTGCTGCTGAAAATGGGTACTTTGGAGCACTTCCAGTGAACTACAGAGAGGGTAAAATGGCATTGGAACATCGTTGGACAAAATTATTAACCCGTAACTGGTGAGGCAAGCCTTTTGGAACGTAACTGCTGAGGAGGGGTTTGACAAACACCAGAACTTAAACAAGGCTGACTAGGTAATGGTTATAAATATCAGAGAGAAAACATTTCTGGAACTGATAACTTCTGATATAATACCATCTAGAACGATGAATATAACCAGTAATTAACATTTTGTTTTGCTAGGAGGACGTTGGAGCACTTTTGAACAGAGTTTACTTGGCACAATTTTCAGACAGGCTCACTGCACATTTTAAGCAGATCGGAGTTTCACAATCAGCACAAGTAATTGGTTTCTTTCTGTCTTTTTTCCTAAGGCACATCTTAATTGTTTCTGTAACTGCTGTCTACCTTCTGATGGATGAGTTTTGTTGAGGATGCGCCCTATATTTTGACGCAACTCTCGTGGAAGTGGTCAGTTTGGGAATCTTGCGTTCAGCTGTGGCTCAATCATTTGTTGCGCTAAAGACTTCACAAAATTAGGTCTGCTTTGATCATGATTTCCCGGAAACGATTTAAAAATAATGTAAGCATTTACTAGGCTAACATATAAAAGTGTGAATAATACAGCCAATGGCCACCGGTTGGAACGTCAGCTTGTTGAATAATTTGCATTCTATTCATCCAAAGCATCAAAGCCTCCTCTAGTTTCATTATAAAACTGTACGTTTTCTGGTTTTTTGGTTACATTGTCAGTAAACATTCTATGGTGCATAGATGAGAAAAGCACAGCGGCCCTGTTTTTCAATATGCAATCATTTGTGAAGCCATACATGACTGAATTTTCTTGTTTATTTCACCACTAAAGTCACTTTCCAAGTTTTTGAGAATATCACTCTTGAAACTTTTGTACTGGTTAACAAAACTACTTGTGTCTCAGCTGTTAGAGAGGTGACTGAAAGGTACACTACATTCCAGGCTTGTCAGCCGTCAAGCTTCAGACTACAGTCACTTCAAAACTTTTGTGGGGTAGCTCAAACCCCACCTCACCAGTTACGGGGTGACATTGGAGGAGATATACTGAAAAAAAAACTACTGAAGTGTCGATTTTCACTATCAGACGGAGAGCTTTTCAGACCACTCTTATAAATCCGATGTGCAAGCGTCTAACTTCATTAACATTAAACAGATACAGGAATAGGCACTTTTGGGACAGGTTTCACATGAGTGAGCACGCACATCAGAGCTTATCTTCATTTGTCAAACGCCCTGTATTCGATTTCCAGTTGGACGTTCAACGCTTGTCATCACTGCCACTCTAAAGAAGCCCAACTCTAAAACGTGGTAAGTGGAAACTGATTGCAGTATCTGGGGGGAAGGAGCGGGAGCTAAGGACAACGTGTGCTCGATTGTGCAGAAAATGGGAACGCTATCTCCCACTGCCCGCCTATCGGCTCAGTAAGCGAGTGAACATAGCCTTTGATGACATATTGGTTAAAGAGGCAAAGCGAGATAAACTCTGGAGGGAAACTGCACTTACGTGAGGAAACATAATATCGCTACGTATATTAAATAGTTAAATAATAAATTAATAACACTAAAATTAGGAAATTAATATCAGAATATTAAACGAGAACATAAAGGAAGAAGATTGAAATGTTACAAAATGTCACCAGGGAACGTAAATAGAGGCCGTGGTTTACGTGCAAACAGTGACCGTTGTTAAAATTACATAAATTAGGTGTAAGATGCAAATCAATTTAAACCACCAATACGAGGGTGGTTTGAAAGGTTTCCGACCTAATGAAGATACAACACATTTTTTTTTCTTCAGATCCTTCCCCCCAAATAGTCCCCCGGTTACTCTGCACACTTCTCCCAGCGACGCTTCCATCTCTGTAACCCGTCCAAACAGTACTTGGCGTCTTTCTCTACAAAACAATTGTTCACGAAGGTGATTGCCGCCCGCCTCGGTAGCGTGGTGGTAGCATGTCTGCCTCACGTTCAAGAGGTCCCGAGTTCGAATCTCGGTCAAGGTGGGTTACCTGGATAAGGTTTTTATCCGGGGTTTTCCCTTAACCTGAAAGAATGTCCGGTAACTCTAAGCTCAAGGGACCCCGGGCTCATTTGAGCATCATTTCACCCTTTCCATACATCCACCGATATGACGTAACGTTGGAGGGCGTAAATTACAAAAAAAAAAAAAAAAAAAAAGGTGATTGCCTCTTCATTTGTCGAAAATCTCTGTCCCCCGAACGCAATTTTCAGATGAGGCAACAAAAAGAAGTCGCTTGGGGCTAGATCTGGTGAGTCAAACAGTTCAAACCGAAATTCATATATTTTCGCCATTGCAACCGCTGTGGTTTGATACGGTGTGTTGTCTTGGTGAAACAGAATTTTGTTTTTCTGCAAATGTGGCCGTTTTTCCATAAGTTCTGCCTTCAGCTTATCAAGTAATGACGCGTAGTATACTCAAATTCTATCCCAAAAAGCAGTCACCATCACAAAGTTTGAACTTAGACTACCTAAGGTAACAGGATTATAAAGTCGCTGTCGTAGCTTGAATATTGTAGCGTATATGGGCTGAGTGAGCCTTAGAAATTTATATAATCATCCTTTTTCAACATTCGAGTTCTGTGCCTTGAGTTTGAGCAAAGCTGTTAGCTCATGGTTAAGTTTAAATTTTGCTGATTGGCAAAACATGTACTTTGGACTGATGATTCACATCCTGCTGACCAAGGGAAACAATACACGGGTGCCCAGTGACAGGCCACATCACGTCCTCAAATATATAAACAGTGATTGCACAAGATGATTCAATATTTGGGAGGAAAATAATAGCTAGTGTGGGAATTGCTGATTTGGTTATTAGCTGCCATTTTGGGCATGACCTCTATATAAGCTTGGTTGAGTAAACGCACCATTGGACTTAAGACTGGGCTTTATGCTGGGTGAACCTGAGTTTGGGAGATTGCTCACTGAACTTGCACAAGGGTATTTTAAAGTGCTTCTCGGGGTGCGTTCGGTCAAAACATCGCTTGCCATCCGGACACAATTCAGTCGTATAACCAACACATCACGCAAGGTATAGTTATGATATGTCTCTATGTATTTAAATATTTCTAAAGCGCCCCTGATCTCATCAAGATCCAGAGAGTGCGCTGTACGGCTGCGACTATTCTCAGAATGCATTTACTATTTTGGGTTTAAATTCAGATGTTTCTTCTTCCCCCCTTTCATGTAGCTCTACCATCCTACATTTCCTAGCCCCGAAGTTATGCCCCCAGTTGTTATATAAGGTTGTAAGTAATTTAGATAATATTAATTTAGAATTCATTAAATATGCTCCTAAAGAATTGCATAAGAGATTAATGTATCTATATAACAAGTGCTGGGAAACAAAAGAAATGCCGCAAGAATGGAAGATAGCTAAAGTGATATCAATATTTAAGAAAGGGGAAAGAACAAGACCTGAAAATTATAGAGGGATTAGTTTATTGTGTGCTGCCTACAAAATATATGCCAAAATAATAAGTACTTGGTTAAACAAAATAACAGATGCAATACTCCTAGAAGAAAAACCTGGTTTTAAAAAAGGAAGAAGCACCATTGACAAGGTTTTTACTATTAAACAAATAATAGAAAAACGACGAGAACAAAATTTAGAGACGCACCTACTATTTATTGACTATTGTAAAGCTTTTGACAAAGTATCACGAATGATACTGTGGAGAATTTTAAATAATAGAGGCATAACTTTACAAGTAATTGAAGTTATAAAAAGTATGTACATTGACACAAAAATAAAAATAAATAAAAGAGAACCAGTAATAGTTAATGGTGGCGTAAGACAAGGTTGTCCTTTATCAACCGCACTTTTTAATTTGTATGTTGTCGAAATACTAAGGATTTGGTCGAATAAAGTCAATGGAGGCATTAATATATCAGGAGCTAAATTGAAAACTATGTTGTATGCAGATGATCAAATAATAATGGCCACAAATGAAGATGACCTTCAGAAAATGTTGTATAGTTTATATAAAATTGCTACAGAATGTGGAATGAAAATATCAGCAAATAAATCCAAAACCATGGCATTTAAAGTAATTTATCCAGTAAGATCAAAAATAGTGTTAGATAACATAATAATTGAGCAGAAATCACACTTTAAGTATTTAGGATGTAATGTCTCGTACCAAGATGAAGCTGATAGTTTAGAGAAAATAAATAAATTTAACTATATAACAAGCACAATAAACAGAATATTAACAAATAACGAAAGAAAGGACTCTATAATAAAACTATACAAAACAATGGCAATACCAACTCTGATCTATGAATCAGAAACATGGACACAAACAAAAAGAAATAGTACGAGAATACAGTCATCAGAAATGAAATTCATAAGAGCAACAGCTGGATATACCAAATCTGATCTATGGATCAGAAACATGGACACTAACAAAAAGAAATAGTACGGGAATACAGTCATCAGAAATGAAATTCATAAGAGCAACAGCTGGATATACCAAATCTGATCTATGGATCAGAAACATGGACACTAACAAAAAGAAATAGTATGAGAATACAGTCATCAGAAATGAAATTCATAAGAGCAATAGCTGGATATACCAAAATTGATAAAAAAAAACGTAGTCAGGATATTAGGACAGAATTAAAAGTAGAAGAAATAAACCATACTATTAAATGAAATAGAAATCAATGGAAATAACATGTTCCGAGGATGAATAATAACAGAATACAAAAATAGCCTTAGACTAAACCTATAGGAAGAAGAAACCAGGTAAAACCGAAGAAAAGATGGGCAGACCAATTTGGAGCCGGAACGGGCTAAACAATCCAAAGCCGTGAGGTAGAAGAAGAGGAAGTAAAACCCTTTCCTTTAGCTCCCTTACAACCCTGTATGTAGGAATATATGAAGTGGAAGGAGAGAAGACATTTTGATGCAAATAAGATGGATAGCGCAGATTATGAGCAAAGAGAGGTTACTCTCAGGGTATGCGTGGATATGTATGAGTAAGGATGGTTCTAATGACAATGGAATGCCCGTTTTAAAATGAGTTTTATGACTGCTTCTTGTTATCATAACATCAAGCTTGAAGTTGCCGACCAAGGGTTACCAATATCACTGTTTAGAGTTACTGTATGTGGAATGCTTATTACTCGATCAAGCTTAATTCGTTCTACACATACATACGAACCTACAAGTATCTTCTCTCATTGCTTCTAGTCTACATTGTGCGGCAAAGTCGCATACCATAGTTATATTAGTTGGGTTCTAATTGGAGCTTAATTAGAGCTATGAGTTCTCTTGTCCTCTGCAGAACGGTTGTAGAAAATGGGTTTTTGTGCTTGTTGTTGACTGCTCAGTCCAATTAATAATACTTGGTTCGTTGTAGAATTATTTGGTTTAATTTTTGAATCAATGTTTGTTTATCGACTTGGATCGGTGACCACCTTTCAGACTTCGAAATCTTCGCTTCTCTTCTTAATGCACATGAACACGTTTTTCCTGTCGTAGTATCAACCTGTAAGTAAAGTTTTTCTATACGTTCTTCCTGTCGAAGTATTAACTTGCAAGTAAAGCTTTTCTACACATTCTTCCTGTCGTAGCATCAACTTGTAAGTAAAATTTTTCTACACGTTCTTCCTGTCGTAGCATCAACTTGTAAGTAAACTTTTTCTAAACGTTCTTCCTCTCGTAGCATCAACTTATAAGTAAAGTTTTTCTACACGTTCTTCCTGTCGTAGCATCAACTTGTAAGTAAATTTATTCTACACATTCTTCCTGTCGTAGCATCAACTTGTAGGTAAGGTTTTTCTACACATTCTTCCTGTCGTAGTATCAACTTGTAAGTAAAGTTTTTCTACACGTTCTTCCTGTCATAGTATCAACTTGTAAGTAAAGTTTTTCTGCACGTTCTTCCTGTCGTAATATCAACTTGTAAGTAAGACTTTTCTACACGTTCTTTCTGTCATAATATCAACTTGTAAGTAAGCTTTTTCTACACGTTCTTCCTGTCGTAGCATCAACTTGTAAGTAAAATTTTTCTACACGTTCTTCCCATCGTAGTATCAACTTGCAAGTAACGTTTTTCTACACGTTTTTCCTGTCGTAGTATCAACTTGTAAGTAAAGCTTTTCTACACGTTCTTCCTGTCGTAGTATCATTTTGTAAGTAAAGCTTTTCTACACGTTCTTCCCATCGTAGTATCAACTTGTAAGGAAAGTTTTTCTACACGTTGTTCCAGTCGTAGCATCAACTTGTAAGTAAAATTTTTCTACACGTTCTTCCCATCGTGGTATCAACTTGTAAGTAAAGTTTTTCTACACGTTCTTCCTGTCGTAGTATCAACTGTTAAGTAAACTATTTCTACACGTTCTTCCTACCGTAGAATCAACTTGTAAGTAAACTTTTTCTACACGTTCTTCCTGTCGTAGTATCAACTTGTAAGTAAAGTTTTTCTTACTTCACCATTCAGATCGAACCTTATTCTAACCCCCTCTCTAACTTTATCACGTGAATAAACTAGCTCACCCTTCTCAAATGTTACATTATTATTGGTTTCTCATTTTATTCCGAATTTTCGCATTGGTTTTCAAAACTCATATGACTCACTGACGTTCCGCCTACTCTGAGTTGGGGAACGCCTACCCTAAGTTGTTTCTAACGGTATGCAGCGTTACTAAATGGGCAGCGTTACCAAATGTTTTGTCCCAAAACATTCCCAGGTGAAAGAATGCAATAGTCTTCAGACATTGAACTTTTACTAACACAAAGAAGGTAACATCTCTTCTTTCCTGTCTCTGCGACGTGTACAGATTCTTACAAGAATATTTCTCTTTCTTGACCGGATGCTTGTATATATGTTATATTAAATTATTTTAATCATTATAATTTCATATTATTATAACAAGATTATTATATTAGTTTAGCAAAGAATTTCTATCAATTTATCTTCTTTTTTCTAATTATTTGACTTCGATTAATTTACCGCCTCATAATCCCTGCGTGATATTGTGGCTACAATTGCCCAAGGCAGAACCAGATAACTACAGATGTATTTTTTTATCTTGAAAAGTGCAGCGCGCTGCGCAGTAGTATCTGGACGAGTCCACCTCAGAACCGTTGCAACTGGAGGGGAGGGCAGGTCAGTTGCGTACCAGTTGCGAGCAACTAAGCACGTGCAGAGCTACTCGGTAACACCACAGCTTGTTTCAAAATGTGCTTGTCATCTGGTTCCAAGAGAGCATTTATAAATGACGCCTCCTAGCAGCACATTAGGAAACAAAGTGGTACATTTAAAAACACGAGAAGTAATAACCAATATACATAGATTTATAAAAAGAAACAATGGTCTGGGTCAGCTATAAAAATCTGGGGAAGGGTACCTGAGGCAATAGTTGTGTCTGAAAGCAGTTTAGGTGAGTTATTAAGGAAAGAAAAGCCATTGGTGCTAGTGGAACAACGTCCTTCTCTATGCCCAGTAAACAAAGATTAGGAACATGCACAAAATCTAATTTGGATGTTTTAATTCAGAAGTAGTTAGGCGAAATAAGAATAATTCTTAAAACACAGAAAAACAAAGACCAACTTTGAAGAAAGTGCTTATGAAGCTTAAAAATTTTGCTGACTTCCAAGGCAGTGTCTGAACATTAAGAAGAGTTCTTTTGAAGCTAGGATTATTTGAAAAAGACACACACACTAAGCGTGACAGACAAATTTTAATCGAATATCGCACCATACGTGCTAAAGGGCTTAAGTATTTACGAAATATTCGGAGATATCGAAGTAAAGTTTACATAGTTTATATGGATGAAACTTATATAAATACAGCACACACTAGACCATACGCCTGGAGTGAAATACGTTATAGGGACTCTGCAACGATATTGAAAGGCCGGCAGTTTTTTAACATGCCTGCTGGAGGAGAAGGGTTTTGTTCCAAACGCCTATGTACTATTTAAGATCCAACAAAAGCGTGGAGATTACTACCATTGTAAGAATTACAACTTAGTTTACAAGAGCTGCAAAACTGGCTTCGAGAATGAAATTTGTTTTTAGACACCTTATGCACTGCCGTCCCCTCTCGTAGTCTTACGCGTGTGACGCATTGTGGCGATAGGTGCATTATCCTCACCACAGTTGCTACTCATTCCTACCGCGCAGGATTCCTGTCAAGATAAAATAATACATCTGTACCTTAATCGGCCTCAAGCCGCGGACTGTGTATCCAGCTGCGTGAGGGTGTGTAACTTTCACTTCTGGAAGGCCTCTTTTCACACAAGGATTCCCTTTGTGACTATTTTGTCCATTGTGATTTTTAGTCTCGGTCATGGCTTTATTAAGGATCCGAAGAATACCTATTCAAACGGCGTCAAGTGTTACTCCTTTAGGACCCTGCCAAGAAACCCTCTTCCTTGCGTTTCTTTTGTTAAAATAACTCAAATCAACTGCACGTGCATGCGTTTCACAAAGATACAAGATTTCTTTGGAATCCATCACGATTCTTTACTTATTACAATCCTTTAACTTCGGTATCACGTTAATCAGCGTATGTCATAGACATTGTTCCAACGGTTTTACAATGGAGGCGTTCTGGAAGATCTGAGTTATGGAATATTAGGGATGTGGTAAAAGTTTCGCGGGAAAATCCTTTAAAAAGTGCTTATAGGCTTTCAGAACAACTTGGTGAATCAAGAGGTAGCATACAGCGTCACATTAAGGACAGAGGGACGTGTGGAAAGCACAATGCTTGCTTTTAACTACACACTTTTGAGAAATCAAAATTCATGGGGTTGCTTTATCACAGGGCAATGAAATTCATACCATCTAACAAGCAACTATTTCTTAATATGTTGATAAAGCAAAACATGTAATATATATTCATAACTTTTCTAAGAGGACGTCAAAAAACGAAAATTTCTCAACACATATTATTTAGTTACACATAACCGCCATAAATGTTTCCACAAGGAATCCAATTTTTCAGGAGAAATAAAGTACTGAGTGATGCATAAAATGACCGTGTTATAATTTTTATATAGTAAAGTATATAGACAAAAAATGTTGAATTTCATACCTTTATTCTTTCCCTTGTAATGCACAGATTTTAAATTTTTAAAAATTCAAAATGTTTTACCTGAAAAAAATGCAAACAACTAAACCAACAGGTTTTTCAGCTAACTCACCAGAAGTTACAACATTCCTGCACCATAATCCTGTACTTTTCTGCACCAGTTTGGATAACAATTATAGCTCTACAGTTACAAAACTCTTTTGAGCTCCACTGTTATCTATGCAAAAGCTGTTGTCATCACCTGGATGAATGTGAGACAATTTATTTCTAGAAACTGAAAATTTATTGCAACTAGGAAGGTTAGATACACTTTCAATGTCAGTTTTTGTGCTTTTACTAAAAAACACTGCCTTTCTCCAACAAAACGCTTTACGCTACCCATATTTATAGCAAAGCTTCAAATCACCTTGAATAAATAACACTGCAGTCGATAATTTGAACTGTAAACAAAACTGCAACTATAATACATATGTACTTCAAATGTAAACAATTCGTCATTGTGAGAGCCTTCTGCAAATACACATACAGCCACATCTGCAGCAGAGATACCAACAACAAGCATAAAATTTACCGCATAGCTCAGCTGCCACAAATCACAAATCACAATTTTAATTTCAATGGTTATGTATGGGCCTAAATATTAGGAATACCTATAATGTAATATATCATTGGATTCGCAAAATCTTGCAGATTTTTATAAGACATAAAACAAAAATTCGACTTTTTGAGGCATTCACACGTCTCACTGTCCATAAGACACTTGGAAAACCACACAGAAGTGTAGATCTGTACGTCATGAACTGACACCTCAACAGGCTGAACATAGGGTGCATATCTATCAACAGCATATTCCTAATCTAATGGATGAAGATAAGGATAATTTTCATTTTTGAATGAATAAAGGGTACCAAACCTTGATACCTCGAAACCAACCTGCCAAAGTCATCGTAAAATATTAGTTCGGTACCAAAGTGCTCATAATAACGGAACTTCACATGCCGTTGTACCTATAAAATAACTAACTTATTTTGAAAGGAACGCAAGTAAAGCTACAGCGGTATTGAATTAGTGCATCCTAACATAACAAAATGAGCATTCATATTTAAGCTTCCTTCAGTATTTCATTCCATTTATCTAATCACATCTGCACCCACTCGCTTTTTGTACACAGATCCACCGTAGTATTGTAATTTAACTCGTTGGGATAAACATTGATCATAACTAGAATTACTGAATCACACAATTAAACAATCTGCGAACAATTGACAAACTCTCCCTACCTAAATCAACCCTCACTTTTTTATTTCCTTAAACAATGGGATGAGGGCGATTCTATTACTTGGGGCACTTTGTAATTTGCAGTAGGTCTAATAAGTTCATTATTCTCTTATATAAGAATTCTGGACTACGTTTTATAAGTGTATGATACCTAAACTAAAATATGAAAAATAACAATAACTAATTTCATATTTTATAAATATAAGTGTTAACCGTTCCTAAGACACTGTGATACTTCTCCTGCTATGGAACAAGAGTACGTGGTTTCGATGCCTGTAGCAATCCAGGGATTTCTCATTTCCAAGGATCTGAAAATGGTGTATTCAGCGTCCCTTTTGAAGAGCTATTGATTTGAAAGTAGCACCTCCTAGAATTGAAGGACGTTACTTAAGCAGCAGGAGGGGACTTGCCCTGCACTAGCAGTACGGCTCGATAACTCTTTGCATACAGCCGTGACGTCACACTCAGACGTGACGTCACATAGGTTTATACAATAAAGGGAGAGAACTCGCACACTAGCCTACTGAGATATAATGTAGGTACCAATATCCAGAAGAAAGGGATGAAGTGAAATAATCACAGGAGGGTATAGGCCACAGGCACCTAGTAAACAAGACGTGCGGAGGTGACTAATAGCTTTAGCTCAGGGTTGGGAACGAAGGAACTGTAAGTGTGAATTTATCCTCTATCCCGTCCCCACTGCTTTCAACCAGGCAGCTAAACAGCATGATTCTTTTTATACGAGGGTGGGTCAAAAAGTAATGCCTCCTTTTCCCCCCTAAATAAGTCAGTTATGTGAAATCTTTGAATTTGGGGCAATTCCACAAACCTTCTTCTCCAATCCCCTGCAGTAGCAGCTTCCTAAGTCAACAGGTGGCAGCACTGCATCCTCTTGCAATATGGTTGACATCGACATTCGTATTAGACACCGTTCTGTCATTGAATTTCTGACTGCGGAAGGTGAAACGCCAATTCGTATTCACGAAAGGCTCAAAAAATGTGTATGGTGATGCAACAGTGAATGTCAGCGCTGTTAGACGATGGGTTCGTCGCTGTAACGAAGCTGAAGGGCAAACACCATTGGCAGATGAAAAGCGAAGCGGCAGGCCGGTGACTGCAGTGATTCCATGCAACATTCAGCGAGTCGATGACATCATTCGTGGTGATCGCCGTGTAACAACAGGTGAATTGTTTCGGATTACCTTCCCTCAGTAAAGGCAGTGTGATGACGATTATTCAACAACTGGGTTACTCAAAAGTATCTTCACGGTGGCTACCAAGAATGTTAACTGCCCAAAACAAAGAAACAAGGAAAACAATAGCCTCCGAACACTTGCAGCGCTTCAGTTTGGAGGAGGAGGAGTTTCTGGAAAAAAATGTTACTGGAGACGAAACGTGGGTTTATTTTTTTGAACCTGAATCAAAGAGGCAGTCAATGGAATTGCATCACACAACGTCACCAAAGAAAAAAATAATTCAAAACTCAGCGGTAGGCAGGGATATTTATGGCGACAGTGTTTTGGGATGCAGAGGGTGTGCTTGTGATTGATTTTTTGGGAGCACGGATGCACAATAAATTCTGTTCAATACGTCAGAACACTCAGAAAGCTGAAACCACGTCTTCGCCGAGTTCACCCAACAAAACCTATGGCGGATGTTCTTCTTTTGCATGGCATTGCAAGACCACACAACAGCCGTTACACCATTGCAGAAATTGAGAAATTGGGATGGCAAGTCTTACCTCATCCCCATACAGCCCTGACCTGGCACCATCAGACTTCCATCTGTTTGGGCCACTAAAGGAAGCTCATCGTGGGATTCATTTTGAAGATGAGGAGGCTGTGAAAACGTCCGTGTGTCAATGGCTTAGGAAGCAAGACCATGTGTTTTATCACACTGGAATGCATGCTTTAGTTAAAAGGTGGACCAAAACTGTGCAAAAGGACGGAGATTATATTGAATAGTGACAAATTAATCGACAATGTTGTAGTTTTCAATATATTGGAGATTATATTGAATAGTGACAAATTAATCGACAATGTTGTAGTTTTCAATATATTTAATTGGATTCAATTTTCTTGGAATTTAAAAGAGAATAAAATAGGAGGCATTACTTTTTGACCCACCCGCGTAGTAACACAGTCTTATCATTGCAGTGGTGGGTTGCATGTGCAACATCACTAAATGACGAATGTTTAATTGAGTCTGGGAGAACAATTTTTCTTCCTCAGAGTTTTAATATGACTTACTAGCATAAAATGCATTACGAGCTTCAGCCTAAGAGGATATAAGTTTATGCTGGAGGTTATAAACCTTCAAGGTATCACACCTTTGTGCAGGCAAACAGGAAAACATGTTTGTGATTTGTATATATCATTGTAAGTTGAACACGTCACCACGAAGAATCTTGCTCACTGCACATGAGAGTAATTTATCAAGTCATATACTTATATAATAGTAAGAAAATTATTTATACACGATAATAAATGTTGAAGGGCTTAAAATGAGGCCCTCTGGATAACATATGCAGCCTGCGATAAAATATTTTAACGTAAATAGTTTAAACTTTCCATTTAACTATAATGTAGATGCTAACTGAGGGTCAAAAGTTCTTGTGAAAGGTTAATGATTTACGTTGTGAAATTATCATTAGAGAATGATCGAACATGACCTTCCTTATTTGTAACAGGTGAACGAACGGAGGCTATGCAAAGAGATAGTCACCATTCTGTATCGCCGCCCTTACTGAAGCCGATTGCTGAACTACTGTTTCTGACTTTCTGGGCCCAGCACCTATTTAACATTAGATGAACGTTCATTACCTGCAAGAAAAGACAAAAATAGCACTCCAATATTCAGGTAAGTATTTTTAAATCCATTTATGTTTTAGCCGTAGAGGAAGCACTATTCAAGGCATGAAGTGATAGGACTGGGTGATGTGTGTATGTGTATTTCCTTTTACTGTGTCACTCGCATTTGGGACGTTATTTTATTGATCTATCTACTAAATAGGGGAGAATCATACAGTATCGGCCGGAATGCAGTATCGGCCACTACTGTGATTTTCCTCTTCGCCTCCATCTAGCAGAAGTTTACAGTAAGCAGTATGAAACTTGTGCATCCACGTGCGCTATAGTCTGATATCTTCTTCCTCTCTACAGTTCTTTGTCTGCTCGGAGTGCTTGATGGTGGTTAGTGTAAAGTCTGTCTAGTCAACGCGTGTGCAGTTCGGCCACGTCATTTGACGATCCCTTATAATAGTTTTACAACACCGGCCCTCCTTCTTCCAGTCCTTTCTACAATGTTGCCACCTTTTTCAATACGTCATGGGTATTGTACGAGATTTCGTCTAAATAAATTATCTTATGTCCATTACTTCGAAACTTCCTTAGTTTTGACAAACCAAGCTACAATGCTACTGGATTCCATAATAACCCAGCTACTTTAGTAGGCCGCGCTAAGTGCAGTGCCCATAAGGAAAATAAAATGTCTTGCGAATGTGCAACCAATTCATCTAATGTGGGCGCTCTCCTTTTTGCATAGAATCTATAAACTCCTCTGCGAATTAAATCACATGTGAAATTATCGAAACGTGAGAGAAACGTTTTCTTTTGTTTTCACACTTGATCTGCGTCTTTGGTATTCCTTTCGTCACAATTCTTCTTACTGTATTTCTGTGAATACCCAGAATTCATCAGGTTCATTGCATGACCCCTTACCAAGGTTATTCTTCAGCAAATATTTGTATGTCATTAAAACAAGTTCTTGAATTTGCTTAGAAAGAGTTACCGTTATAACCTTTTTAAGCCTTTTCCAGTAACATAACTCGGCCCAGAAAAACTTTCCAATTCATTCACACTATTTTCATCACTTTGATTATTTTCACTTGACTGAAAGTTATCTACTACTTCATTTGCATTTACCACTGCATTTCCCTCCCACGGTCTCCACATCGTGACACACAACGAATTTCTGCACGTAATGAAACAGATCAACTGTTAGTTGAAACTTTGGCAACTGAGACTACACGTGGAGTAAGCATGAGACTGTCATTTCAAGAAAATCAGGGTTGCTATTGGTCCTCAACGACAGAGTTCCATTTCTGAAGTGTGGAGATAGATTTATGACGGTCATTAGAGGGCGTTAGGGTCCGTTTCCTTTCAGACGCAACTACACTCGTGTTGACTAGACAGACTTTAGCTCTTAGAGCAAGGAAGATAATCTCTGTAAACCAGTGAGCGGAACATTTGTGAACTGAGCAGAAATAGTGACAGTAAGTTCCCATGCCTTTGTATTTTACTATTGTTCTATATGTGGCAGTGCAATGTCACTGACAGTCTACGTGGGCTGTTCAATAAAGAATGAACCTAATTTCTTTACGGTCATAATTATTCGCAGTAAAATTCTATCTTATTAACAACACGCCGAAGTACTTTCATTGTTGGTACTCTTAGCTCCCGCCTCTGAGAACCAGGCAAGTTCAGATATGTTCATTATCACCTACCGCTGCAATGGAGATAATAATATGCGCTTTGAAATTCTGCTTTCGTCTCACTAACACTTCGGTTGAGGCCTATACAAAGTTACAGGAGGCCTATGGAGGGTCTGTTCCCTACAGCACAGCTCGAAGGTGGTTTAAAGTGCTTAAAGAGGAAGATGGTTACGGTGCTCCAGTTACTGCTCTTACGGAAGAAAACATCAACACTGCTGCTGCCATTGTGGAAGAGGATCGATGAATTACCTTAAGATCACTTTCTGAAATACTGAACATTTCATTAGGTGCCACTCACACGTTGGTAAGTTAATATTACACATGAGACGAGTTTGTGCGTGAACTGTTCTAAGACTGTTGATTCCCGAACAAAAGGATATGCACATGCAGGCCTGCATGCAGTTAAAGTTGATGTTAGAGGCAGATGCGGAGCTTCTTTCAAACGTAATCACTGCTGATGAAACTTGGCTACATCATTTTGATCCTGAGAGCAAAGAGCAAAGCTCAGTGTGGAAATCTTCTTCATCACCAACTCCCAAAAAGCAAAAGTGTTTGCTTCTGCTGGGAAAGTTATGGTCATCTCATTCTTTGGTATTCATGGAATGGTTTATCAGCATGTTGTACCTGCACACACATCAGTAACTGGACAATGCTACAGGGATGTCCTGAAAAGGTAGTAAGCCCATATCAGGCGCAAAAGACCACATTTCCTTGAAGCAGGCTGGATGCTGCGGCGCCATAATACGCGGCTGCATATTGACAATGTTGTTGGTGAATATCTTGCAAAAATCAACGTGAAGTACATCCCTCACCCTCCCTATAGTCCGGATTTATCCCCATGTGACATTTTTATATTACCTAACTTGAAGAAACGCCTATGTGGGAGGCATTATCCATCATCAGAAGCAGTGGTGAAGGCTGCGGAGGCGATTTTGAAGGATCTCTCTAAGAATGATTTCCAGCATGTCTTTGAAGAATGGCAGAAACACTGGGACAAGTGCAACGCATTCAGGGGAGACTATTTTGAGAAGCACCATCAAAATTATGAGGATGAGGTCAGGTACGTTGTAAAAAATATATGTGATCATTCTTTATTGAACAGCCCTGGTATATTGTAACAGAAAAGACAGTGGCCGATACTGCAAGGCACTTTCTACAAGCCTTATAGTTCTAGCATTTTTACTTTCGATGTCATACAGTACTGTAAATCATTACATTATGCTATCTATAAAACTTGTCTTGAGGTGCGACAGTAATTTGGTAAGATTCCGATTAACCACCACAGTTACAGAGTAAAGTCAAAAAGCTTCACCCGGCTGGATTTTTTTTTTTTTTTTTTTTTTTTTTTTTTTTGTAATTAACGTCCCCCAACGTTAAGTCATATCGAACGGTCTATGAATTGGATGATATAATGCTCAAATGATTCAGGATCTATGGAGCTTAGAGTTACCCGAGATTAGTCTTGAAGGATAAGGGAAAACCCCGGAAAAACCTTATCCAGATTACTTTCCCTGACCCAGATTCGAACTCGGGACCTGTTGAACGTGAGGCAGACATGCTGCCATCTACGCTACCGATGCGGGCACTTAACCCGGCCGATACTACACGACCTGCCCCTATGTGTTTCCTGTTTCAAAATTGTCAGTAAGCTATGTTATTGAATGTGTAATCATATGTCATAAAATGGAATGATGTTTTCTAATTCTATTGCAATTGACATTTTATCAGGCAGCAAACACGAAATATGTACCATACAGACTGACCTATTACGAAGGTCGGCTAATAGCTCCCGGGCCTCAGTGGAAAGAGAGAAAAAAAAAATAAAAAACTGTTTTATTTTTTAATATAAAGTCCAGAAAGGCTAATACATTTGTGATATCGGTGTTCTTACTTAACTAAACCATCTCTGTAGTCAATTTATCATGGCCCTCAGAATAGCTGTTTACCGCATCTTCGTCCTATATATATTTTTTAAAGATTCAGGAGCAAGTGGTAGTCACTGAGTTCTAGATCTGTCGGCTAGAGTGCATGTTCAGGCAAATGAATTTTTAATCCCATATTCTTCACATTGCAATGACTAAAAGACGGAAAATTGTCGTGAAGAATCACAACTTTCTCCGCCAAATGAGTTCGTTTTCTTTTCATCTCATCACTCAAACGTTGCAATAAGCTTCCATAGCAGTCATCATTGATGTCTTTGCCGTTTTCTAAGCAAGCAATAAAAATAATTGCCTGCGTATCCCAAAAACACTCGCCATAACCTTGTTAGCTGACAGAATTCACTTTGCCACTTTTGTAGTTGGTTCACTAGGCGCAGTGCACAGTTTTGACTGATTCACATTTTGGAGTACAGTTATATACCCAAGTTTCATTCATGTTCATAAGACGTCTCAAAAAGTCAGTGGAATTTTTACGGTCGAGCTCCAAATTCTTAACAGAAATAGTTTTTTCTTTCAACTATGATCAGGTGTCAACAAACGCGGCACAGGCCTTTCGAAAGCCCAAAACATAACTTAAAATAGTATATACACGAGGGAGAATGAGGCAAAGGAGAAAGAGTGTGACCGACCCAGGGAGCCATGACAATGCAGAGGGCAAGGCCTCTACAGTTTACTTGGATAGAGACCTCCCCCGACAGGCCAGGACAACAAACTCGCTCCTCTACTGCAGGACGGCAACGAGCCCAGCAGCCGAGCCCCAAATGTCACCCACTGGCGGTGACGAAATGGTCCCAGCAGAGGAGTGGAGACCGGCAACCGACCTACCGGAGGAGGAAGTAGTTTTCCTCAGAGCATATCATTCCGCCATGCACCGCCTAGACTCCTGCCGACACTTCTACCCTGAAAGAGACCACCAGCTGAGAGATGATGTGAAATGATATTAGAGATAAAATGGAGGGACAGGAAATTCGGCGGATGTAATTAACCTACCCAGCATTCGCCTAGTGACCCGGGAAACCCCGAAAAACACATGGGTCAGGTAGGTTGGCCACGTCCCAAATGCGGCCAACAGACGAAACCTCCTGAGCCATCCCGCTCGGTAACACCGCTGTTACCTCAATAGTGTCAGGATTATGGCTCACATCTGGCCATATTTTTCAATGACAATCCTAAAATTCGTGTAATACAGTGTGATTAACTAGATCTGACAGGTTATTTCTTTAACTACTTGACTGTAAATACACATAAGGAATACATTTTAACCCGAGTAAAGCGAACTGTTGCAGTTTTGATTTACTGTAACAAGACGCTCAGATGTTTGTTCCTTATTCATTACTTTGGTCTTTTACTAGTGTTTTCAGCAGTACACCAGAAAGAATTTAGAGTTTACAATCTTAAAAAAGAAACATAATACTGAGACCCGTGTACTACTGGACCTCTGGCGACTAGAAAACGCAAACGCTCCGACTTCTACACTTCTATAATATGTGCTGGAAGAAGCAATGTATCCCAGAAGATTGGCTTATGGCCCAAACCATCTCTATCTTTAAGAGAGGGAAACGGAATGACTATAGCAGTTACAGAGGAATATGTTTACTGGATACGGCCTATAAAATATTTGCTAGAATAAAAAACAAAAGGTTGCAGAATATAGCTGAATGTCTTCTCTCGGAAGAACAAAGTGGATTTAGAAGACGCAGATACTGTGTAGATAACATTTTCATTGTTAAACAACTAATTGAAAAACATAGGAAGTTTAATAAAGAAACGCATATGGCGTTTATTGACTTTGAAAAAACCTTCGACAGAGTAAACCGATGCAAAATGTGGCAAATATTGGAAGAACGAGGATACCCACAACAATTACTAAAATGATACAATGCTTCTACTTCCAAACAAAAATAAATGTGAGGAACCATGGTAAAATTTCTAAAAAGATTCTTACTAATCAGGGAGTCAAACAAGGGTGTACTTTATCACCTACACTTTTTAGTATTTATATTGACGACCTAGTGTGCAAATGAAAGCAGCTAGTGAATGTAGGTTTTAAGATTTCAAATAAAAACTTTTTAAATACTTTATTGTTTGCTGACGACTTCGTTATTATACAAAATAGCGAGTCTGCCCTGCAAAAATCTATTTTTAAACTTAGTGAACTTTGTAAGCAATATAATATGAAAATTTCTTTTATAAAATCAAAGGTAATGTCATTCATTGGGAAAGAGCTAATTAAGAACAAAGATAGTCATAAATAATCGTTGCGTTGAACAGGTAAGCCATTTTAACTACTTGGGAACTGATGTTAGTTATGACAAGGAATATGATGTCTACAATAAAATATGCAAATTTTAAAGAGTGTGTGGAACAATAAATATAATATTTGGAAACAAAATACGTAAAGAAACAAAATTAAAGTTCTACAAAGTTATGGCTGTACCTATACGGACATACGGAAGTGAGACTTGGACTTTAACTAAAAAGCACAGAGTAAAATACAGGCTTCAGAAATAAAATTCTTGAGAAGTGTGAAAGGATGTACGAACAGGGACTTAATAAGAAATGAAAATATAAGAGAAGAGCTGGATATTTTTAGTATGAATAATAGTTAAAATATCTCAAACAAAAATGGAAGGAACATGTTGAAAGAATGCCAGATAATAGACTTACAAAACAAATATTACAGTATTATCCTAAAGGTAGGAGATCGGTGGGCAGACCCAGGAAACGATGGCTGGAGGACTTCGAAGACGGAACAAGCACTTGATTGCCTATGCCATGAAGTGAAGAAGAAGAAGAAGAAGAACAAGAACAAGAACAAGAACAAGAACAAGAACAAGAACAAGAACAAGAACAAGAACAAGAACAAGAACAAGAACAAGAACAAGAACAAGAACAAGAACAAGAACAGAACAAGAACAAGAACAAGAACAAGAACAAGAACAAGAACAAGAACAAGAACAAGAACAAGAACAAGAACAAGAACAAGAACAAGAACAAGAACAAGAACAAGAACAAGAACAAGAACAAGAACAAGAACAAGAACAAGAACAAGAACAAGAACAAGAACAAGAACAAGAACAAGAACAAGAACAAGAACAAGAACAAGAACAAGAACAAGAACAAGAACAAGAACAAGAACAAGAACAAGAACAAGAACAAGAACAAGAACAAGAACAAGAACAAGAACAAGAACAAGAACAAGAACAAGAACAAGAACAAGAACAAGAACAAGAACAAGAACAAGAACAAGAACAAGAACAAGAACAAGAACAAGAACAAGAACAAGAACAAGAACAAGAACAAGAACAAGAACAAGAACAAGAACAAGAACAAGAACAAGAACAAGAACAAGAACAAGAACAAGAACAAGAACAAGAACAAGAACAAGAACAAGAACAAGAACAAGAACAAGAACAAGAACAAGAACAAGAACAAGAACAAGAACAAGAACAAGAACAAGAACAAGAACAAGAACAAGAACAAGAACAAGAACAAGAACAAGAACAAGAACAAGAACAAGAACAAGAACAAGAACAAGAACAAGAACAAGAACAAGAACAAGAACAAGAACAAGAACAAGAACAAGAACAAGAACAAGAACAAGAACAAGAACAAGAACAAGAACAAGAACAAGAACAAGAACAAGAACAAGAACAAGAACAAGAACAAGAACAAGAACAAGAACAAGAACAAGAACAAGAACAAGAACAAGAACAAGAACAAGAACAAGAACAAGAACAAGAACAAGAAGAAGAAGAAGAAGAAGAAGAAGAAGAAGAAGAAGAAGAAGAAGAAGAAGAAGAAGAAGAAGAAGAAGAAGAAGAAGAAGAAGAAGAAGAAGAAGAAGAAGAAGAAGAAGAAGAAGAAGAAGAAGAAGAAGAAGAAGAAGAAGAAGAAGAAGAAGAAGAAGAAGAAGAAGAAGAAGAAGAAGAAGAAGAAGAAGAAGAAGAAGAAGAAGAAGAAGAAGAAGAAGAAGAAGAAGAAGAAGAAGAAGAAGAAGAAGAAGAAGAAGAAGAAGAAGAAGAAGAAGAAGAAGAAGAAGAAGAAGAAGAAGAAGAAGAAGAAGAAGAAGAAGAAGAAGAAGAAGAAGAAGAAGAAGAAGAAGAAGAAGAAGAAGAAGAAGAAGAAGAAGAAGAAGAAGAAGAAGAAGAAGAAGAAGAAGAAGAAGAAGAAGAAGAAGAAGAAGAAGAAAAGAAGAAGAAGAAGAAGAAGAAGAAGAAGAAGAAGAAGAAGAAGAAGAAGAAGAAGAAGAGAAGAAGAAGAAGAAGAAGAAGAAGAAGAAGAAGAAGAAGAAGAAGAAGAAGAAGAAGAAGAAGAAGAAGAAGAAGAAGAAGAAGAAGAAGAAGAAGAAGAAGAAGAAGAAGAAGAAGAAGAAGAAGAGAAGAAGAAGAAGAAGAAGAAGAAGAAGAAGAAGAAGAAGAAGAAGAAGAAGAAGAAGAAGAAGAAGAAGAAGAAGAAGAAGAAGAAGAAGAAGAAGAAGAAGAAGAAGAAGAAGAAGAAGAAGAAGAAGAAGAAGAAGAAGAAGAAGAAGAAGAATATTTTGTCTAGGCTGCCCACTCTAACCAACATGGAGGCAGCAAAACAAAGATAAAGAAGGAAAAAAAAAACATGTGAGCATCCACAATGGAAACTCCTAAACATCTCTTAATTTCGCATTAAAAGTTACTCATTAAGGGCACTTGGAGGTTAGTTTTCCCAGGCAATGCTAATTTTTACCAATATTGAAATTTGAATATATGGAAAACTAAACATTATCAGAAATTGAAATTCGGTATGATTACTGTATAGGGATGTGTGCATTTAACTACTGTATAATATTTAAATTACATTCACAAAGGTCCTTGCAAAAGGGGCATAAATCACACCGTGTGTCCTGAAAAAAATATTGCACCCTATATTTCAGGTGCACTTTACTTGTAGGAATTTAAAGCTACATCCACCAAGTTTTATCCTAAATAACCTAAGATACAGTTTTATAATATAGGCTAAATGAAAATTGCATATAGTTTATACTATGCACATGAAAAATTAATTAGTTTTGAGCAAAAACATAGATAATATTTTCAATGACTGAATATATGTTTTCATCCATTTTATAAATACATGAATATAAATGTTAGCTGAATGTGTTCAAGGAACATTGATAAACAACCAATATAAATTTTGTGTCAATGTGTTTATAGTTTTTGAGAAAAATGCATCTAAAGTATGAAAAATCAAGGTTTTGGGAAATCACGATCAAAGATTAAGCACCATTCTCAGGAAGTGGGCGATCATTACGCCGCCATGTTTAAATTGACGAATTTAAGGTCTTTAATACCAGCTGACAACCTATGTTATATGTCATTTTAAATCTGAAGAATTATATAATTTTAACATTAAAAACAAAACAAAAATGCGTGTGTTTTTTTTTTTTTTTTTTTTTTGTTTTAACCTATCGACCTCCTAGTGCCCCTAAGTGACTTTTTCGCAAATAATGAAAGAGAGAATCACGTAGTTGTGTAGAAGTCAGTTTTTATAAGCAGCAGGCATTCCTGATGTATACATGTTAATAAAATATGCCTATACGGTGGTCTGCTGTAGGTGCACAATGAAGTTTTCCCTTCTAAATGGAAACTATTTGTGGCACAGTACGAAGCTCATAGTCTGGATCACTGAGCAAGTGGCATCAAATGGACCAGCGTTACACCCACAACATCTGCTTTATTGTTCTTGTTGAGAATTCCAGTCAAGTTTCCATTCTTCCTCTTCTGGTCGGTTTCCCGAACTGCGGGAGAGGTCACCTGGGGGCTGTAAATAGCAACCACGGCGACCCCCATCCACTATCCAGTCACGTGACCCGGTAGCAAAGTCGTGTTTGGCCAAGTTCTGACCGGCGTCCGGTCCGCACCAAAGTTTCGGACAGCTCGTCCTGTCCCTTGGCATTCCTGCAGATATATTTTCTTCTGATCCTGATTGTTCTTGTTGTGAAGAAGTTTTTAACGTAAGCCGTGGGGAACCTCTTCGTCACTAACAGCCACACCTAGTGATGTTGTCCTCACTTTGACACTGCCAATTCTACCATATATTCGTAATTTCAAATGTATTATTTTATAGATATATCAGCATCGTCCCATTATTATAATTTGTGATTAACTAAAATACAGAATTTGATGAGCTGGACTCACATGACTTTCATACAAACTACTATAATATTTACTTAAAGTTAATCGAGGTAAATATTTGGTAATTTTGGTGTAGCTGCAGCAAAACATGGCAATTCAGTGGGCTCTAAGCATTAGTTGTTTTTCTGGCCAACACATGAAAAATGAAAAATTATTTTCCATTTGAGATAAGTATAAGAATTAGAAAATTCGGAAAATGGACCAGGCCACAAAGTGTAGTTTACATAAACTGAATGCTAAAACTCATCTATATTTCTTGTATAATTGTTTACCAGGTATGCAACAATGATCTAGAATGGAGACTACACCTGAGGCTATTTCCAGAAATTAGGGACATACATTCAATTTGACATGAAAATACCTGAAACATATGGCATATTTAATAAAAATCCTTGGAGAAATTTAAGAAAAAGAACGTCAAAATTGTGGAATATGTTTCCTATAAATATATTGTCCTTTTTCGTGAAAAGATAACCTTAAAAATCTTCGTATCTCATCAGATGCTGAACTTAAATAACAAATGTTATGTTTCACACTTACGTTTTGAGTTATGCTGCTTATAGTCACAAATACAGAGAGCTTTTTCTAAATTTTTTGTATTCAGGGAACTTAATATATGTATATATTGGTTTGCTGCTCCTAATTTTTCTTTGATACGGCATAGTGATGTATATAAAAGAGGAGCTTTAGGACAGTCATACAGAGACCAGCATAAGCTTTTTCCGAGGTTTTCCCTTATCCTTAAAGACGTATGTCGGGTAGCTCTAAGCTGCGTGGGCCCTGGACAGCTTTGAGCATCATTTCACATATCTCATTCATCGTCCGATAAGACAAAGCTGGAGGACGTGAAATAACACAAGAAAAAGCTCTTAAAATATTTGACTATTACCTAAGTGCCACTATGTCGCCCATTTCACAGTGTACTTATAAGGGAATACGTACTAATGTAATTTTTAACTCTTTGTCTCGATTAACGTGAAGTGGGTAGCAGACTAAGCATTTGTAAAAATGGTTTGCATAGGAGCAAGCAGTGGCGGCTCGTGCCGAAAAATGACAGCGTGCTGCGGGAAAAAAATCCATGGAACTCGCCTACTTTCGAATAATAAAATCCATGCTCCGAAGTTTCTTCATGCTATTGACAGAATTTTTATATACTTGCTCAAATTTTAGATGGGGTATTGATTGTCCTAACATATTTATACTAACACTTTCTCCTCATTATTTATTGGTTAAAGTTCTCGTAATATTAAATTACGCATACAATGAATACTTGGATACAATGCGAGCATGCAAACCATATGCACTTGTTATGAGGTATTCTCGTTGTAGCCGCAGTATCAGGCAGTGATTAGGGGGCGGTGAATTAACCGAAATCAGATAATTAAAAAAAGAAGATAAGTTAATAAAAATGCTTTGCTAAACTAATATAACAGAACTTGTTACAATAATATGAAATTAGAATAGATAGAGTAATGATTAAAAGAGCAGATGACTTAAAGAATAAGAAGGAAAGTATATAATTTAATATAACATATATACTAGCATTTAGGCAAGGAAAACAGAACATTCTTGTAAAAATCTGTACATATTGGAGAGACAGGAAGGGAGTACCGTTATCTTCTTTGTGCTAGTAAAATTTCAATGTCTGAGAACTGTTGTATATTTTCAGCCAGGAATGTGTTGGGACAAAATGGGATTCAGAATTCAGTTGGGCATGAACGCTAAAGAGATTTACTTCGCTGATTTGATAACGATGTATACCGTTACTAACAACTCAGGGAAGGCGTTTCCCAACTCAGAGTGGGCTCAGTTAGATGAGTTTTGCCAACCAATGCGAAAATTCGAAATAAATGAGAAACCAGTGATAATGTAACATTTGAGAAAGATGAGCTAGTTTGGTCATGTGATAAAGTTAGAGAGGGGGTCAGAATAAGGTTTGAACTGAATCGTGAAGTAAGAATAATTTACTTAAAAGGTGATACTACGACAGGAAGAACGTGTTAATGCGCGTTAACGAGAGAAGGGAAAATTTATAAGTGTGAAATGTGAAACAGTTATTTTATGTTGTCCCCAAAGAGTTTCAAATATTGTATTATGTGAGGTTAAGTAGAGTGAGTCATGCACAGAGAAGCTATGTAAGTGGAAATGACGTCACAAAAGTGTTGAATAACAAGCTTATTTGGGATTGGTGTGACGCGTATATCGTAAAACGTGGACCAATCAGATATAAAAGATTTTACGTTGCCATGGAGGATATTCAATATTCCTCTAGGGGGGTCGAACTATTAGCGAAATGCTAATGTGTAGAAGAAGATGAACTGATTATTCTTCTCCTAACAGTCACCGTGAACGGATGTAAAATTCTCTTCTTAAACGCCGTTGTGTGCGGAAGAATATAAGTCTATTCTCATAACAATCATCGAGTATAACTAGATAATCTTTACATTAAATATCATCGCTAGAAGACACACAATTTAATTATTATACACGGTAGTGAACAACCGTATAAAACTTTTGATTCTTGCACGCATCCAGATATAAACGCGTCACATCAAGTGAATCTTGTGTAAGAATAGTGTTATAAATGTTGTATCATACATTTTGTTCGAACTGGTGTGGATTGAAGTAAGGAAATAAAAGTTTCTACATTATTTAATACAGAGAAAAATGATTACTCATTTTACGTAAAATTTCCTTCCGCCGTACCACCCCTGTAAAAGATGATATCTTGCTCAACCGACTGAAGTCACGCCGAGGTAAGCTGGGACTTCAAGAACCATCTATTCCATCCACCAAAATGTCGCCACATCGAGGGATATAATTACTCCATCACCCATTGACGTTGGGAATCTACCCAAACCACTTCAACCCTGTTCCAAATGGTCACCTCAACGAGGGGCATAATTCGTCATCCATCAATACGATTCGACACAAACCCTGTAACAAATGGCGCCCCAACGGGGACTCGAATAGGCAGAAGGAGGATTACACCACAGGAGAATAAATAGTGTAATGGACAGGTAACTTCGAATCAAGAAAGAAGAAAGAAGAAAAGTGAGTACGGAAAAATCTTAATAGATAATTAATAGAAAAAGTGACAAAATTATAATTTTCATTTTTATGTTATTAAGAAAGGGAAAGATATTACCTAAAATGGAAGGTAAAAAAATTAACAGACAATAAGAATAAAAATATTGGGGAAGGAGTGGAAAGACTAGTTAGTGATAAGAGAGCAGAAATACAAGAAGTCAGGGAAGTAGTGGAAGGAATGATTAGTGATGATGCAGGAACAAGTAGAACAGAAATTATGCAGAGTAAAGATAATGAAATGATAATAGACAGGTTAGAGAAAATGATGAGTAATTTTGATGCTAAAATGGATAATTTAAATGCTAAAGTAGATCAAAGTTCAGAGAAATTAGAAGCTAGGATAGATCAAGGTTTAGGTAACCTAAGAAATGAAATTGAGAAGGGAAGAGAAGAGTGTAGAGAAGGCATAAAATCTTTAAAACAGAAAATAGAATCTCATGATGGAGAAATGTCTAGGTTAAAAGAGATGTTTCAGGAAATGAAAATAAGTCAGGAAAATGTAGTAAAAGATATAAGAAGTGAATTGGCTAAGGAGTCAGAAATCCTTAAGCAACAACAAGTAGAATTTGTAGAAAAACAAAAAATAGAAATAGGGGAATTAGAGAATAGAATAAGGCAAGAAATAGATGTAGTCCTATTAGATAATTCACGGAAATACCATGAGGAAAATATTGAAATACAGAATAATTTTGTAAGAGAGGTAAATAGTATCAGAAATGATGTTAAACTAATTGCTACTGAGGTGCAAACACAACAAGATGAACTAGAAGTTAAATATGATGAAGTCAGTAAGTTGAATAGTGAAATGATTACAAGAATAGATTTGGCACAGGAAAGTTTTGAGAGAGAGAAAGAAAACATTAGCAAGCTGAATCAAGTTGTGATTGCATTACAGGCAAGCAAAATTTCTGAGAACCAGAGGGTAATAAAATCTAAGAATATTACATGTATAGACTTACCTGGTAATTCAGGTAATATTGTACAAAACTTAGAGAATTATTTGGAGAGTGACGATACAGAATCTTTGTCACCTGATTGTGAAGTAAATGGTAATAGACAAATACAAAACATGCACACACATACACAGTTACACAGTCAAGGTAACACAAATTGTACAAATTATTTGTTGCATGACATAAGTCCACCTACTTTCGAAGAAGAATCGGGAGACAATCCCAAAATATTTCTAAAGGAATTAGAAGAATATTTTAAAATTAAAAAGATTCCAAATGAATTTAGGATGATGATTGTTAAAAGGTGTTTGAAGAAAAATGCTTTAGAATGGCTGAGGTTAACATTAGCTTCACATGAAACGTATAGTATGTTTAGGAACGTGTTTATAAATAGGTTCTGGGGTCCAGAAAGGCAGAGAAGAATTAAAGTCGAACTGGCCACTGGTAAATTCGAGTTCAGGAAGGGTGTGTCCATGACTGAATATTTCCTAAAACTTGCTAACAAAAGCAAACTTGTGAATCCAGATATGTCAGAGACCGAGATCGTGAATATGCTAATACGACATTATCCACCACACATTAGAAACCACCTAATTGTGGCTAAGCCCGTCGACTTTACTGATATGATTGAGTTATTATCAGAATTTGAGGCTCATAACCTTAATTCTGATTCTACTCATAGTCAAGTTGATCCTGACAAGACTCATATAGAAGAAAAGCAAGTAAATAGACAGGAAGTAAGACCAACATTCGGGGAAAATCACAACCATACTAACCAAAACCAAAATAGTTTTAACCAAAATTGGGGCGGGGCACGTTCAAGAGACAACTATGAACGAAGAGAGTACAACCCCAGAAAGACATATGAATCGGTAGTGCCAGGTATAGGAAGGAGAATTCCAAATACTCCTAGGAGGAATTATAATAATAACCAACCTGTGGGAAATGTGAGGAGTAATCAGGTGAATCAACTGAGGTTTTACAGGGGAAATAACCTAAGAACAGGTTATCAAAGTAGAGGAAGAGGAACTAGCATTGAAAACTCTTCATTAAGAGATTTTGGGGGTCCTAGGTTTGAAAGGGCAGACAATAACCTAGAAAGGACACAGACTCAGGGAATAGAAAGAGAAATAAATAACGATAGTACCCACCCAACTGCTAGTGTAACTACCGACCGCACTAATGCGGAAAATTGAGTACCAAATCATTTTGTTCCTTGGAAAGTGGTTAGGTAGAAATGACACAGGGCAAAATCAAAATTCAAAATTTACCAGAAGATAAGCTCACTCTCTCCAGAAGTAAAGATCGGGAATTAGTAAATCCACCTCAGATTAACCTTCGTATAGGCGATAGCGAATATAAAGTATTGATAGACACAGGAGCTAGTTCATCAGTAATAAGTGAGAACTTATTCAAGGAATTACTATCCGAGTTTAGGATTGAATATTTAAACGTGTGTAATGTATACTGTAGCACAGCTATTGGGAAAAAGAAAGATAAAGTTAAATATCAAGCGTTAATTCCTGCGCGAATAGATGATTGGAATTTCAATTTTATCGTATTGGTAATACCAAACTTAGCTCGTGATATTATTATTGGCAATGATGTATTGTATGGTTGGCAAAGTGTGATAGATTTCGAAAAACATGAAATGAAGGTCAAAGGAGATAATGAAGTAATAAGAATAAATTTGTTAGAAGAAATTATATTAAAAGAGGATGAGAAGGATAGTATAAATAATGATAGGTTTTTTGTAGAAAATATAATATTATACGAAGAAGATATAATTAATAATGAAGAAGATGATAGTGGTAAAGAAAATTTACTTTTAAATAATAAAGAAAATGATACGTTTGTCTTGGAGATCATTGTTGCCAAATAAACACATTAAATACCGACACCGAGCGAAAACAAGAAGAGGAAGAAATGATATTCCAAAGAACTTTGAAAGAAAAGTTAGGGAAAACATACAATTTAAATCACGCGCAAAGAGAACAGTTGAGGTTATGTATACTAAAGAACAGGAACGTTTTTAGTACGAAACCTGGATTGTGTAATAAGTACATACATACATTTAAGGTGAACGACATTGCTCCTTATACTCATAAAAGTAGATCTGTGCCTATCGCTATTAGACAACAAGCATCTGAAGTAATAAACGATATGCTAGAAAATGGAATTATAGAGATTTCTAATTCGCCTTACCTACATCCTTTGTGTTGGGTACATAAATCGAACGGAACACTGCGTATGACGATTGATGCAAGAAAGATAAACTCACTAACACAACCCGATCACTTCAGACCTCTTGGAGTTGATGAGGTATTATCAAAATTAGGACGTGGAAAATATTTTTCAAAATTAGATTTGGTTTCATCGTATTGGCAGATACCACTAGATGAATCTGTTCGAAAATACACAGGATTCAATTTTGGAGGAAAAATATACCAATTCAAAACATGTGGTTTTGGATTATCCACTAGCGGAAGTGCATTACTTCGAGCGTTACATAATATTTTCGGAGATACCATAGAAAATTTCGCTCTACAATATATTGATGATTTTCTTATTTTTGATCAAAATTTCGACGATCATATATCACATTTAAATTATATATTTACAAAATTTTCTGAAAGTGGTATGACAATAAATCTGGATAAATCGCAATTTATTGCCAAAGAGATTGAATTTCTAGGTTATATTATATCTGAAAAAGGCATGACACCGAATCCAGAAAGAATCAAATGGATTGAAGCTATCCCTCCACCAAAGAACATCAAGCAATTAAGAAGATTTATGGGAATACTACAATATGAGAGTAGGTTCGTTATAAATTATGCCAAAGAGCTTAGTCCTTTGAGGGAACTTCTTAAGGAAAATTCAATTTGGAAATGGACTGAAGAACTTCAACAGGCCTTTCAAAACGTGAAAGAATTATTTAAAAATGCCATTCTTTTGGAAAGACCCATTCAAAATCAACCATTCAATATATATTCTGATGCTAGCATTCAAGCTTATGCAGCTGTACTAACGCAGATTGATGTATCTGGAAATAATCACGTAATTGCTACTGCTTCCAGAGCATTGCACAAAATAGAAGCTAATGCTTGCATAACCGAATTGGAAATTGGAGCTATATATTTTGCTTTACAAAAATTTCGGCAATATGTATACAATACCAAAGTTATTGTGTATACAGATCACATTAGTTTGTCATTTATAAAGAAATGTAAATTAACTAGCTCAAAAATATCTCGTTATATTCATGAAATTACTTCGTATGATATTGAGATTAGGCACATTCCAGGAAAAGAAAACATATTTAGTGATTTATTATCAAGACTAAGATTGGAAGGGGAAATCCCAGAAACGTTATCACATCCACATCATGAGATTAAGTTGTTCGAATTAAATTTTAAATGGAATAGAAACCTAACCCAAAAGTTTAAGAATATTTCGGAAACCCAACAAAATGATCCAAAATTGTCTTTATTGCTACAACAAGTTCCAGAAATTGGAGAAAATATAAATTGTAGCATAGCAAAGAAAAATGGTATTCTTTACAAATTACATGGGAATGTAATACGAAAATGGAAAGTGATAGTTCCGAGTAGTTTGGAAGAAAATGTAATAAATTCTTTTCATCAAAATTTAGCACATTCAGGATGTGAAAAAACTGCTATGACTATAAAAGAACAATTGTACATTAAACATATTGACAAGAAGGTTAGGAAATTAATTTCAACATGTGAATTGTGTCAGAAAGCTAATCCAATAAACGTCAGATATGATTTTGAACCTCAAACTATCATCAGGGATAGAAAGAACGAACTAGTTGCTATTGATGCTCATGGAGAAATGCCAGCTAGTCAACACAATTGCAAATACATTTTTGTAATGTTTGATATTTTTTCTAAATTCGTAAAAATTTATCCTGTACAAAATATCAAAAGCAGAACGTGCGTAAATAAAATTTTAAAAGATTGGATACCAAAGTATGGGTCAATAAAGGCAATATTATCAGACAACGCAACGGTTCACCGGAGTAAATTGTTTACTTCAGAGATGAAGAACAATAATATTAAGATGTATTACTCTTCAGCATATTTTCCCCAAGGAAATCCTTGCGAGAGAGTGATGCGTGATTTAGGCTTGTATTTCAGAATTCTGTGTCATTCTAACCACCGAGGCTGGTACAAACACTGCCATATTATTGAGAAAATCATTAACAATACCCCAAACTCTACTACCAAATTTTCACCAATCGAATTAATGACTGGACTACAGCCTGAACCTCTAGTAATAAAAGCACCGACAACCTTAAAAGTAGATGAAATGGAATTGAATGAAGAAGAAAAGTGTGCTGAAGCATTTCGAAGAATAAAAGGAAAAGCAGAGAAAAGATTATCAAAGATACAAAGAAAAGGAGCGAAATGGAATCCTGAAATAAATGATAAAGTTCTAGTAAAGACATTTAATATCTCCAGTTCTAAAATCAAATCCTATTGGAGAATGAATTTGTTATATAAAGGTCCATATAAAATAGTAAGAAAATTTGGGGATCATACGTACGAATTAAGAGACGATGATAATAAAATGATAGGAAAATATCACAAAACACTTTTAAAACCATTCAAAAGCCTTCACACTCACCAGAACAAATAAAAAAAAATAATAATAATAATATGTTTATGAATTACTGAAAAATGTTTTGTTTATTATTATTGTGTTCGAATAATTTCTGATTTTATATTGTTATTTTAAATTGTATTAATTGTTCATTGTTGTAATAATGTTTAATTATTGGGGCGTTCTTTAGAATATATGGAACAATATTATTGGAAGATTTAAGTTAATTTTCCATATATTCTGAAGAGGGGCATCTGAAACAGTTATTTTATGTTGTCCCCAAAGAGTTTCAAATATTGTAGTATGTGAGGTTAAGTAGAGTGAGTCATGCACAGAGAAGCTATGTAAGTGGAAATGACGTCACAAAAGTGTTGAATAACAAACTTATTTGGGATTGGTGTGACGCGTATATCGTAAAACGTGGACCAATCAGATATAAAAGATTTTACGTTGCCATGGAGGATATTCAATATTCCTCTAGGGGGGTCGAACTATTAGCGAAATGCTAATGTGTAGAAGAAGATGAACTGATTATTCTTCTCCTAACAGTCACCGTGAACGGATGTAAAATTCTCTTCTTAAACGCCGTTGTGTGCGGAAGAATATAAGTCTATTCTCATAACAATCATCGAGTATAACTAGATAATCTTTACATTAAATATCATCGCTAGAAGACACACAATTTAATTATTATACACGGTAGTGAACAACCGTATAAAACTTTTGATTCTTGCACGCATCCAGATATAAACGCGTCACATCAAGTGAATCTTGTGTAAGAATAGTGTTATAAATGTTGTATCATACATTTTGTTCGAACTGGTGTTGATTGAAGTAAGGAAATAAAAGTTTCTACATTATTTAATACAGAGAAAAATGATTACTCATTTTACGTAAAATTTCCTTCCGCCGTACCACCCCTGTAAAAGAAGATATCTTGCTCAACCGACTGAAGTCACGCCGAGGTAAGCTGGGACTTCAAGAACCATCTATTCCATCCACCAAAATGTCGCCACATCGAGGGATATAATTACTCCATCACCCATTGACGTTGGGAATCTACCCAAACCACTTCAACCCTGTTCCAAATGGTCACCTCAACGAGGGGCATAATTCGTCATCCATCAATACGATTCGACACAAACCCTGTAACAAATGTAGGGAAGTTAAGAATAGCGCAACCAGCGTAAGTGGAAGCAGCATTAGAAGTTTAGAACAAAGTAGTCGCCGTATAAAGAAGTGGAAACCGCATGGAGGTAACTTTAAACAAGTAATCCAGGGTTTTAGTTAATTGATGGAAATTAATCATTTCTCCACACTAGCCGTATATAGGCTGAGATATTTGATGGATAGAGTCAACATGAAAAATTCAATGCCATGGCCAGGATTTGAACCACGGATCTCCTGGTTTCCGTCCAGTCGCTCTTAACCTTTTAGCTGCCATGGCCAACATGCCGTCCTGACATTGAATTCTCCAGTTGACTCGTATATATCCCCGGTAGACCACTAGGGGCTCTCGCATCCGGGATACACTGTTTGTGGCGACTTACTATTGTAAGTACTTAAGTCCCAGGCTTCATCATTTAACTCATTTATTGGAGAATTCAATGTCAGGACGGCATGTTGGCCATGGTAGCTCAAAGGTTAAGAGCGACTGGACGGAAACCAGGAGATCCGTGTTTCAATTCCCGGCCATGGCATTGAATTCTTCATGTTGACTCTATCCATCAAGTAATCCAGGGTTTCAAGTAAATCGAATTTATGTTAGAAATTTTACTAACAGGTGGTCACCGTTCCAAGTCGATAAACAAACTTAGTAGGAATTAAACCAAATAATTCTGCAACAAAGTGTTATTAATACAACTGAGTAGCCAACAACCACCAAAATCCATTTCCTACAACCATTTACCTGACTCATAGCTCCAATTAGAACCCAATTAATTTAACACTGGTATGCGGGTTTGCCGCATCGTTATGGTTGTGGGAATGGAGTATCGTGCCAACATAAGTTCATCACAAACAATCTGTCCTGCGATTTTATAATCATTAGGTATTGGATCTGTTTATCTAAGTAGGATGGAATTAGTTTCTAGAACTAAAATATAAAGCAATGGTAGATTGTTAAGTGATTTTCAATGCATATTCAACTTCTGCATCTATAGCTATGAGTGTTGGCGGCCCTGCCTCATCGTGCAGCGAATGATCACCGCGCAACATTCAGCTGCAGCACGCATTTGTGCGGAAATTTATGAAACTTGAGTCATCAGGGAGGCAAGAGGGGAAGGTAGTACGCATGCGCAATACTGATCACCGAGCTTGCTGGCTCTCAGCACGTTGAAGAAAAGGATATGTTCCTTTAGTTAAACAAGTGTTTTCCAGGCATCAGGAGTTCATTATTGTTCGTAGTCGATAGTCGATTTCTTACACTTACAACAATGCATTATTATTTACCACTGGGAACGCACAATATAATGCTTCACTTTTGTACAAATTAAGCGACTCCATTAAACAAAAGAGGCGAAAAAGATTATTGCATGGTGTCCATCTCCATAACAATACACCAATGCATACAGCAGCAATAGATGCAGTACAGGAATGTGGCTTCAAAGAGATTGAAGATCCACCCTGTAGTCCAGATCTAGGCTCCAGTGACTACTGCCTCTTCTCCAAACTGAAGAAAGAACTTCGGGCAAACACTTGAGGTTTGATGAAGGGAAAGCTGCTGTAATGGGATATTTTGCCGATATAGAACCAGATTACTTTTTCAAATACATAGAGTTGTTAATCCACAGATGTGAAAAGGGTATTGAAATACAGGATGATTATGTTGAAAAATAGCACCTTTTTTATTATTATAACATAAATAGTTAGTCAAGCCGGAAACCTTTGGAACCTACCTCGTAGAGAAGAAGGCGGGAATATGGAATACCATTTTTATTGACAAATGTTTTAGTTTTTGGGTTAAATGCTTACACATTTATTAATGAAGACCGATGCTTTGTTTAGTTCTACACCTGCCGAAAATATTGCAATTGCTTATAGTGCTAATTCCACAGAAAAAAAGGTTATCTTATGAAAATGTGCATTTTTTGGTCCACTGAAAATAGGGTGGTAATATGGAACACCTGTCATTTGCAGAAATCACACACAATCTTTTTCGGCACCTGCCACATACTACATGTGCCCACATATTAGATATAACACATTTAATCCTGGTTTAACCACTGTTATCTTTATAAAACAGGCAAAACCAACTCCATCATCAGGTTTGTGCCTAGTTACTCCAAGTCGGTGCCATCACCTGGGACACAAACAACAACGTTTTCGCTGTCATTCGCTCAAAATTCTCTAATGGAATGCAGGAGGACAAAATAGGAATTTATACAAGTCCAAATTGTCCTCTGTGCAACAAAGAAGAGGAAATGACCGACGAATATCTTTTAACATGTGAAGCCCTACCTGCCGGACCCACTACACAGAAATATTGGAGAGCAAGAGAGCTAATGGCTTCATTGCCAAAGCCTAACATTTGACAACAAAGAAGAGGAAATGACTGAAGAACATCTTTTAACCTGTGAAGCCCTACCTGCCGGACCCACTACACAGAAATATTGGAGAGCAAGAGAGCTAATGGCTTCATTGCCAAAGTCTAGCATTTGAAAACAACAACAACTTCATCGCTTTCAGATGATGAAAATTTGTCCAATCCCATGTTTCTTTTGAGTTTTAGTCGGCTACTTTTCTTTCCTTTTTGGTTTCGGTTTAGATTCTGACTTCCCTGCTGATGTCGAAGAATTATTTTCTAGCGATGATTATAAGGAGAGGATGTTATCCCAGCTGCTGATCTGGATTTTCCAGCCTTCTTGCTTACTGGCGCAGGAGAGAGATGGAAGGGCGAAAGTGCCTCATTTTGCACTGAAGTAGGTTGTTGATTCCGTTGACTTCTCCTGAATGGTCTTGCTGAGAAGCAGAACTATTGCTGGCAAATTCGATTATGCAGGGAGAGAGAGAGCGATGATGCTGTTTAGGGGCGCTCAACTACTGGGTCATCAGCGCCCTTTAAAAGTCAATGGGTTTAAAATCTAATTAAAACGAGAAAGACTAAAAGACAAATGCAATAAATCAAATAAAAGGAAAGATAAAACTCACGCTCAACGATGTGTCAGACTAAAATGGAAACTAAGACAATTAAAACCATAAAGGAGAAAAAATGGTTAAAATACCCAAAATTTTAGGGCTAAATCCTAAAATTTGTTGATAAAATGAAGGCTAAAACTTTGCCCACCGCCGTCTCGTCATCCGCGAGTATCTCTGCCAAGCTGGCCGGCAGCTGGAGAGACCTCCGGAGACGGGCTAGTCTAAAACAATCTAAAAATAAATGACGCACAGACAGTTCGGCACAGCAGAGCAGGCAAACTGGAGCCGGTGTCCGGTTTAATAAAAAACTGTGGCTAAAATCACAATGGCCAAGACGCAACCGAGCCAAAATAACTTCTTCGATTATCCATATTACCACCATCGCCATATTTGAATTTAAGCTTTCATATAGCGTTTTGTCTTGCACCTCCGGGGAAGTTTAGAAGAAAACACAATGTGAGGAACTGCAAAAGGTTTTGCGACACGCTTAACACAAAAACCTCTCTCCTCCGTCAAAGACTCAACTTCGTTCTCATACAAGCGTCTACTAGCACTGTCAACTGTGGCGTCGCTCAAATACCACAACCGCTAGACATGGATTCCATATTACCACCATATTCTACAATCCCACCTTCTCCTCTATCATTTTATATTTTTGGAACCCGAAATCACAAACCAGACCACCACCACTGTTTTCATGGTAATGTCCACAAAATTATAAGCAGAGTGTCCAGTCATTATCATCATTATTATTCTACCAATCTATATTTTGCAAATTCCATTCCCAGGTTACTGCATACGTACGTTTTTATTCTGAACGATGAGCTTGCAGAGTGGACTATTTAATGATTAAGTAAAGGGAAAAGGAGAGACAAATTTTTGTCTGATATAAAAGTGTATTTATTATGTTCGCTCACTTCCAAGGGCAAAGGAAGTGTAATTTGTGTGCAAATGGTGATGTTCTTTTCCTTCCCTTATTTTCAAATTAATTTGATACCATGCTACGCGCTGTTGAATCCCCTTTGCTTCAACGAACGAGGGGGCGGGAAAATCAGCGAAAAGAAAGAATAGAAGGGAAGCGAATAGCCTGTCTTTTTTGTTATAACTGACGCATCCTTCTGAAAGAAAGTAATGATACGCATCTGTGTTGAAATCGATCTCGGAATAAAATAAACCCGAGCGCTGCCTTCATTAGAGGAGGAGTTCCTCAAAAATGAGCATATTTTTTACAGTTACCGACAACACGAGGGGTCTGCGAGCTAACAAAGAGATCCCAGTTAACAGGAAAAAGGTGTGTTAAGATAGAGTTAATTTAGGAATACGGCTCCATAAAGATATATAGATGGCCCTGAGGACAGGAAGAAATTGTCATTTTATGTGAGTATGTATGGACAGAGAACTTCATTGAGGTAATAAATGCTTTAGTAAAAAGAACTGCTACTTCAGTTTAACAGCCTCTAAACAAATGAAACCAGAAAAGAAATCAGGTTTTGAAGCGAAAAAAGAAAATATCTGATGTGTGTACTCACACTCTATTCTTAGGCCTTCGTTATTCGCGCATGTATCTGCGAGATACATGGCCTAAGTTTGTTTCATTATTAAGTCAATAAATGGGGGTAAGAGCTTAACGAACCAGGAAATTTTCCATCATACCTTTCTTATTACTTCCTGTAAGTTTCAAACATTTCTCTCTGATGCCAAGTTTAGAAACGCGGCAAACATCACGAGTATGCTGTTGTATCTGTCAGATAGGTACATCGCGCCAACTCACGTTACGCATTGTAGTCCCTATCAGATCCAACCACGCCATTGCTAGAGAATGCTGATATAAGTGGTTGTGTTGTTGCAAGGTGGAAATTACTATTACTAAATGAAAATTACTCTTTCGGTGAGTACTAAAGACAAGATTATAATGACGAAAATAATAAATAATTAAGAACAACAATAATTATAACAACGACAACGACAACAATAATATTAATAATATTAATAATGTAAATTAATTGTTCTTTCACACTGGCCGTGTGTAGGCTAAATTATGGAAACGTAGAGTCAGAATGAAAAATTCAATGCCATAGCCAGGATTTGAACCACGGATCTTCTGGTTTCCGTCCTGGTTTCAAATTTAGCCTACACACGGCCAGTGTGAAAGAACAACTAATTTCCATTAATTGACCTAATGATGGTTAACTATAAAGCCCGGGCCTTAAAGTACTTACATGTTGTAAGTCGCCATTAAGGTAGTTGTCTCATGTGTTTATGAGAACTCCTAAGTGGTTTACCGGGAAAATACGAGTCAGTGAGTGATAGTAACGAGGTGGCAACGCTGACGGCTCTAAGACATCTGATTCGCTGCAGGAGGGAACTCTTCCTATTTGAAGCACGTAATAGTAAATTACTAAAACTGACATTGTTGAGGTTAGTAGGTGCCTTTACCTAGCATATCTTTACGCAAAAGCAATGTAAGTTTGGGGTCCGGGAAGGTGATTTTCTGCAGACTTCTTCAGAGAAACTTATAAAGAGAAATAGAGATTTCTGCTTTCTATTCAGAGCATATTTGCATTTCTTCATTTTCTTCTGCATTCTTGTTATTACCACGCTGCCATCATCAGCTCTAAGTGCAGTGGAAGGCGGAGAAAATATTCCCTTCCTTATTTCTTAATCCGGGTGCAGGATGAAATAAACCAGCTGACTCAGTATTAATAACCAGAGGTACTGCTGCACCCAAATCGTATTTAAGTAAGCAAAACAAATACGAAGATGCCTGAAGGAGTCGAGTTAATGAGATTAAGGCACAGAAAGGCTCGGAAAACCCTCTCTTTCACTTCCCAAGCCATCTTCTGTTAAAACGTCGAAAAACTCGTCAGCGACTTCTTTCTTCTTTTATTTCTTCTTTGGTCTCCGTTTCATTTTGCGGGGACTTGTCAATTAAACTATGAGATTAAACTTTCCTCTTGCAAATTCCACATCACTCTTAATTACTTATACCTTTTTAAATTCTGAATATTTCATGCCACTTGTTTGATGTCTTTTTATTCTTGTTGAACACCTGTGGTACCGGACCACGCCGTGGCTGAGTGGTTAGACCGCTACCTCAGCTTGTCTGGTACCCAGGTCCTTTTTTTTAGCCTAAACTCGCTTGACGAGCTTAAATGTTGGTATGCTTGTCGCGAAAAACATAATTCACGTAAGTTATGGAACGGAGTAATATGTGCAAAGGGCGCGAGGGTTGTAATGCATTAAAAGCCATTGAGTACGTCCCAGAAGCCCCAGAATACATGAAAAAGGTCTCTAAATACGCCTCAAAATCATCTAAATTACTCGAAAAGCATATAAATAGAGTTAAAGAAAACCACTAAATATATCTATAAGCCAGTAAATACGCCCCAAAAGCCCTTGAATACACCCAAAATGTCTCCAAATATGTCTCAAAAGCATCTAGGTACACCAAAATACACTAAATGCACCTCAGAACCCTCTAAATACATCAAAAGCCCTTGAATACGTCCCAGAAATCCCAGAATACATGAGAAAGGTCGCTAAATACGCCTCAAAACAGTCTAAATTACTCGAAATGAGTATAAATAGAGTTAAAGAAAACCTCTAAATACATCTAGAAGCCAGAAAATACTCCCAAAAGCACCTGAATACACGAAAAAAAGCCTCCAAATACGCCTCAAACCTTCTATATTACACCGAAAGCCTATAAATAATGTCCAAAAAGCTTCGGGATACTAGGGGTGTCTATTGAGGTTTCTCGTGGTGTATTTAGTGGTTTTAAGGCGTAATTGGCAGCATTTTTGTTGCATTTAGAGCCTTTGGAGGCGTATATAGTGACTTTATCGTGTATTTACAGGGTTTTGGGACGTATTTAGCGTAATTGGGAGTGTTTGGGAACAGATCCAAAAGGGCAAGATGGCGGCCGTGCGTAATCTATGTATTTAAAGGATTTATTGTGCTATTTAGTTTATTTTTAGCATGCTTCGGGATACATTTAGTGACTTACTGGTGTATTTAGTGGCTTCGGGATGTGTTAAGGGAGCTTCTCAATTTGTAATTTAAACTTTCGAGACATTTAGTGGCGAGGAGAATGTACTTAGGAGCTTCCAGAGGTGTATTGAGAGCTTTTTGGACAGTATTTATAGGCCTTTCAGTGTAATATAGAGAGTTTGTGGAGTATTTGGGTAGACTGGAGTATTTTGGGCCAGACCCAAAAGGGCAAGATGGCGGCCGCGCGCAATTCATGAAATTAAAGGGTTAATTCTCATATTTAAATTATTTTTTGCTGTATTTAGAGGATTTTGAGGCTTTATTAGAGTCCGTTTGCTTTATCTGGAGGCCTTGGGGCTTATTTAGTCTTTTTTATATATATTTAGAGGCATTTTGGGCGTATTTAGAGACTTTTTGGTGTATTTAGAGGCGTTTGGGGCCAATTTTAGAGGCTTTGGCAACGTATTTACTGGCCTTACGGTGTAATTTAGAGATTTTGGAAACGTATTTGGAGGCTTTAGGACGTAGCTGTATTACTCGGCGCTCTGGAGCAATGAGTCTTATGTCTCTCTGGCCGTAGTATCGGAGTGTATCGTAGTATCAGAAAAGAATAACAATTTTTCTCTTCTTTAAAAGTTATTGGAATTTATTCCAATATAAAACCATTCATATATCTAACCACAATGCTAAGATCGGCAGATTATATCCGTTTATAAAATGCTCAATGCAGCATCCTTGCTGTAAAGATTCTGCAGACATGCAGACGACACGTCGTTACACTTCAAGACAAAGAGTGACGCCAAAACTATTTGCACATTCTCGAATCTCTGCATACGGAGCTTCTAGAAAAATCTAAATTCCCTTTATCCCATTGGTCCACGTCACAATATTATGTAATCACGTAATTTGATATATAGTAACATTGTTACGTAAATCCTTTCATGGAAGTGTTGAAAACAGTGTTGTTGTATAAATTAAATTAATTGGGAGTCGATTAATAACACAAAACAACACTCACTTTTAAACTTTCCCGGAACATGTTTCTGAGGCCTTCCCTGTATCTTCAGCCGGACATCGACTGGTTCTCATTGGTGTAGCTGGCAATATTTTGTCATCGGTCTCCTCTGGTGGCGGTTCGAGGAACTTGCTGAACAAATCTTTCTGGGGGATGTCGAAATTGAATACTTTGTTCCTATTTTTTGAAATAAAGATTTGTTCCCATGTGGACAGTTCTTTTCCTGTTGTATGTTTTAGTAATTTTGGTTCTGGATTTATGTTGTGTTTTTTTTTTCCAAAAATGTGTGGCAACTGCTGATTTTTCTAATTGTTTGTATTTTATGTTCCTAAAGTGTTCCTTTGCTCTTGTTTCTAAATTTCTTTAGGTTTTTCCAATATAAATTTGACCACAGTCACAGCATTCAATTTGATATATACCAGATTTTTTGTTAGATGGAATGGCATCTTTGATGTTTGAGCAAATTAGGTTTTTTAAAGAGTAATGGTTCACTGGAGCTAGTTGAATGTTTTGTTTTTTGAAGACTTTTTTGAATTTATCAAAGGCCCATGGATGGTAAGTGAATTTTTTGAAGATCATTTTAGTTTCTGTAGCTGAGAGGATTGTGGTTTCCTTTAGTAGTTTCTTCTTATTTGCTAAGTTCACTTTTTGTCTACTAGTGATTTGGGAAAGTCAGTTTTCTGAAGATAGAGGGAAGGCCTAAGAAACATGTTCCGGGAAAGTTTAAAAGTGAGTGTTGTTTTGTGTTATTAATCGACTCCCAATTAATTTAACTGTTACGTAAGTTTGTCATTCTGTGGGCTATCCAGTTTCACTTTCTATTTTATACAAATTACATTTTCTACAACAATCCACAGCAAATTCTCAAACATATTAAAGGATATGAAATAACCGTTACAGTTGCACAAAACTGTACTGGGGATGATGTCACGGAATGATAAGTGTTAGTAACTTTGATGCACGATTTACAACTTCGCAACAAACCTGCTTCAGTGTTTTAAATTACCAAAACAAAATATGTATGTAAATTTGTCATGGAATAAATTTGTGTGAACTTCGCATCAGATTTTCTGTATCCTGCATTATAAAGCTTCAATAACAAATAAAGAGTAATTAATTAGTTCTAAAATGGATCAAAATGATCAGATATGACCTTCAGCGGAAAACGGAAGCTTTCATCTATCTTTGGATCAACTGGTAATCGAATTGGTGCACTCTCACCAAAGCGACCCGGGTTAGATCCCAGGCGACCGCAAAGGATATCCGTGGTGGACAACATGACAGTGGGGTGGGTTTTCTCCAGAATCTCTGGTCTTCCCCACCATCTCATTCCACTGGTGCTCCATCTTCATCTTTATGTACCATCAGTGTCACCGCCTGCAGTGCCTCGTGTGGTAAAAGAGGGCGTTGCGGTACCAAAGGTTCAAGTTGATATAAAATTACTATCTGTATCTAATCATCTTACATAAACACACTGATAATTAGCCTTAAATGTTGAAATACATATTTTAATGTGCCTTTGATAGCTTTATAAGAGAGGAAGACAGCTTTGAGGGTTGTGACGTACTTAAGCCGGGAGTGAGGCCTGCAGTGCGTGTGACGTCAGGCAAGAGCCGTGTAGTACCAAGTTGCCTATATAAACGACGCTGCAAGTAAAGAATTTGAGGGTTCAGTCAGGTGTAGCACACTCGATGACAACAATGGAACAGCCGCGTACCTAATGGAACTGTTAAATTTACAATGTGACGATTTATTGAAGGACAAATATACACACAAGAAATATTTGACTGATGTTTACAAGAATGTCCCCCAAACCAGATTTCCGAGGTTGTACTCAGTTGCCGCACGGACATTGTGTATGTTTGGCTCGACATGTGTGTGTGAACATTTTTTTTTATGAAATTAGCTAAGTTCAAACCGGAAGTACATTGTCGTATACAATCTAATATGCAGCCTTCGATTACAGATTTCCCAGCCATTACGTCCTGACATTGATAAACTAATTAAAGAAAAACTAAACAGAATATGTCGGAATATGTCCACGTAATTTTGTTCTGAATGGGTCTTGTAAAATTTGCAGAGAAAATTACTTGATGTTTCATTTTATTTACTTTATAACATGCCTGACCTTCAGATAAACTACGAATTGGGGTTTTATATATTTTCTCATAGCACAGAGCCAAAATGTAATTGTTTATAAAGTGTGACCAATTGTGTAATTAAAGCAGTCAGCATTAGTATTACAACACTCAAGATGTAAGTTGTATATATTGTCACCCGAGCGTCGGAACACCCTATAGAGTGGGCAAGCAGGAGACGGGTCGGCGTTCGCCCCGCCCCCTCGTTTGTCTTATAGCGTTAAGAAGGGATGGCTGGGACAAAAAACATCACTGCGCCGTCTCTTTCTGTTCCACCTGTGTTCTCGAACTTACGGGATATTTCATCTAATGGAGAACCTTCCAGATCGGCAAGCGGGCCCTATATAAGCAACACGTCGTGCAAGAGGAGTCAGTCAGTCAGAGTTCTTGGCAATCAGCGTAAGAGTGCAGTGCTAGTGTAAGGACGAGAAGACAGTGTATGTGCATCGGAGTTTACGTAATCGCGAGTGCAAGTGTAACTTTGACGGACGAACTGGTGAATTGTAATTGTGTGCAGTACGTAATTCTGTGTAATTGGCAAGTGTTAAACTGTAAGTCGGTGGAAATAAAGAACATTGTTGAGTTTGTGTATTTGGACTTTTCATTTCACGAACCCACAATGTCACAATATTATTAACACCCGATACGTTTCCTGTCTTTTATACCGGCACACATCAATCTATTCCTTCCCCTTCGACAGCAGTAATCAGCGCGGTGACGTCACTCGCTAACCTGCCTTTCGTTCGGGAGCAAATTTGGCAGAGAGAGCTAACGGAGCTAACGTCCCACCTCTACCTGTCTTCCCCTAGATTGATTAAAACGTCTTTTGTTTTAGGAATTTTTTATTGAAAATGAAATTTGCACCTTGAACTATCTCAAATATCTTTTGAGCCTCTTTTCATTCTACCTCTTACAATTCAGCGGTTATCTAAATTCTACTTTACCAGAAAAGAGAACTGGTTAAAGTGTGCACCTTATATGAAATACGCATTCAGCAGTTAACCACGTCATAGATACTCACTGTTTTAAATTTTGAAATACCTTTAAGATTTTTATTTCCAAATAGGAATTTATTAATTTCTGCCCCTTGCTTCTTCTTCCATGGTCATGCAAAGAAGGAAATCTAAAGCTATCACAAAGCGACCAGTACCAGATATTAAAGTATTGTAATTTTGCTTATACTTCATGTGTTCTGTATATTGAAACGAGAAAGCATGATTTTTATTAACTTGAACTGGATAGATACCCCTCTAGATTCATACATAAACGAAGATGCAGAGAATACCAGTATAAGAAGAAGAATAATTAATAATTATGGTGAAGAAAGAGAGAAAGAAGAAAAGGAAATTTATAGAATTGAATTTCAAATGGCAATACATGAAATAAAGCTAGGTAAAGCAGCTGGTAGGGATAGAATAGCACCAGAACTGATTAAATATTGAGGTAAAGAATTAATAAAAACACTGAAAAGCTTATTTCAGAAGATATGGACGGGAAAAAAATACCAAGAGACTGGTAATTTAATTTAATTGTTCCAATACATAAGAAAGGCAACCAAAGTGATTGCTCAAACTACACACCCATATGTCTCTTCCCGGTTGTATATAAAGTGTACACTAGAATCCTGGAACAGAAATTGAGGAAAATAGTAGAACAAGATTTGGAAGAAGAGCAGGCTGCTTTCCCAATGGGTAAACAAACCCAAGACCAAATTTTCTCATTGAGAATGATAATAGAGAAAGCTATAGATATAGGAAAGGGTATTTATTTAGGATTCTTAGATTTGAAAGCAGCATTTGATTCAATACCTAGGGAAGAAATTTGGAGAGCTCGAAAGAACAAAACAGTACCTATGAATTTTATTGAAGCAATACAATCAGTTTATCAAGAACCAAAAGGGATAATAAGATTAGATGGACAAGAATCAGAACCATTTCTGATGAATAGAGGAGTAAAACAAGGAGATACTCTCAGCCTACTCTTATTTATTATTGTGATGGATGAAATATGGACAATTTGCAAAAGAAGAACAGCAAGAACTATGATAGGATATAGAAATTTAAGACCAGTTTGGGCACAATCGTTGATATATGCTGATGAAATAAATTTTGATAGCAAATAGTAGTAATAATTTACAATTAGCGCTAAATGAATAGAAAGAAGAATTAAATAGAAAAGGTTTAGAATTAAACATACCCAAAAGTAAAACCATGTATATAGGAAGGAAAGAAGAGGAAGTTAAAATTAAATGCAATGATGAAATCTTAGATCAGGTAGACAGTTATGGATACCTGGGTACAATTATAAATATGAATGGGGAAAATAGAGCAGGAAATTTTAAACAGAATAGGAAAGGCCAATTCGGTCTACTATCAGATTAATAATACTATTGTGGGAAAAAAGGAAATAAAAAAAGATACAAAAGTTATAGTATTTATAACAATAATACTACCAATTCTATTATATGGAACAGAGAGCTGGACTCTCCTACAGAAACAAGAAAGCAAAATAACAGCTATGGAAATGAGATATTTAAGACGAGCTGTGGGGAAGACAAGAAGAGATATGATTTGAAATGTAACAATAAGGGAAGAGTTGGGTACACACTCCGTGAAAGAAATATTGGAAAAAAGACAACTTAAATGGTATGGACATGTACTCCGCATGTCAGAAGAAAGAAAACCCAAACAATACTTAGAAGCAAAACCAGAAGGTAAAAGAATTAGGGGAAGGCCACGCATGTTGTGTCAGGAATACATTGAGAAGTTGGGGAAGGATAGAGGGAAAACCATGACAGAAATGAAGAGAATGATAATGGACCGAGAAAAGTGGAGGAAATGAGTAGAAGAGGCTTGTACTCCACGCTTAACAGCACAAAGGAGTTAGAGAAAGAAGAAGAACTGGTTAGAACAATATGATTGCTTAAAAATAATAATAATTTGTTAAAAACGGGTTGCGAGAGTCATATTAATAGTGTGCCAGGTTTTTAAAACGTAATTAGGATAGTAATTAAAGCATTAATTCAGATATTTATTTAGTGAGATAGCTGGCAGGAATTTCTCCTGTAACGCAAACTAATATCTCCATAGGACCCGAGAGGTAAATTCCACTGGCTAAAGGATCCATATTAATCCGCCTTTTTCTGGTTATCAATATCGTCAAGATTTCATGTAGATAGCTATCCACTCAATATTTTCTCCAAAATGCTTATCCATGCAACCTTTTCTCCTTTAAGATCGATACATCGATCACCGACTAAGTGGAAACCGTGTTATGCTTCTTTAGACGATCACGTATTGGAATTTTGTTCGATAAAAGCCGTTTTCCATTTCTCCTCTTTTCACAAGGTAATGGCAATTTCCAAGTTCGTTTGCTTAAGCATTACAGCGCATTTGTTCCCGTTCATCACGCTCTGTTCTTTAGACAGGTGCGCGTGAGAATTTGTTTACTTTAAAAACATGCCAAGGCAGATTTAAGCAAACTTACTAGCTTTAACAGCCATGCTATTTCTCGCTCCTCTCTTGCCCTTTAATATGCTTTCAAACTGAAGAAAACAAAAGAAAGCAGTATCGTTGTTTCAGCTGCCTTGAATAAACTCACTTGAACACTTTATTTCAAGCGGATTTCAGCTCTTTCCAAGCTTTATAACATGAATTGTATAAATTGAAGCGAAATCGAGGCTTTCCTTAATCTTCATAAGTGAAAAATGCTATAGAGGTACGTCACTATATGTAATAAATACTCTCAAAACTAAAAACTGCAAAAACATGCTAAGCAATTCTGATGGTTACCTCTCATGTCACTTTCTATTCTTACGAAGACAAACTATTCTTGAAACATTCTATACTTCTAATTCATGTTAAATGAGTCAATATTTGCATAATAACCAGACGTCGGAGCCTGTACGAGACTCATGCCCGATTTCACGAATAGATGTTAAGACTTAACACGGGTTTAACTATAGTTATAACAAAAATTGCATTTCACCAACAAATGCTAGTGTAACACTCGTGTTAAATCTCTTGTTAAACTAACAAGCCAAATTTCTGATGTTAAGTTCTTAACAATTGTAAACAGTCAAGATGGCGGGCGTGAACGCAGTTGTAGATGTCGATTTGCTATATTTAAAAGCCTGTAATTGGCATTAGCAATAGAGTACGGCCTATGAGGAGAAATGATTTTGAGGAACTATCAGGGGAAAATTTTCTAGAGGTATAGACTGTCGAAACAAGTTGCTATGAAGGTTACTGCAGAAGAACAGGAGAGGTTAGAACATGCATTGAAAGGAACATGCCGATCCTGCCTTTGCTTCAATTATTAATAACTTTGCGATGTTATAATTCATTAAATTATGTGAATAATACAGTCTCTACCACCCGTCGTGAAACGTTCAAGTCACTTGTCAGATATGCTAAACATATGAAGTTTTGAGCCAAATGTTAACGGAAATTTTGAGAAAGTTCTTGAAAATCTTCGTATGAATTCCACACGTCCAGTCTAGAATATAATCAATTTCCGTTTTTGAGGTAAAATGCTATTCAAAGACTATACCCGCCTCGGTAGCGTGATGGTAGCGTGTCGGCCTCACGTTCAAGAGGTCCCCAGTTCGAATCTCGGTCAGCGTGAGTTATCTGGATAAGTTTTTTTCGGGGTTTCCCTTATCCTGAAAGACGAATATCGGCTAACTCCAAGCTCTATCGACCCTGGGCTCATTTGAGCGTCATTTCACTGCCTTCCACTCATCGTCCGATATGACTTAACGTTGGAAGACGTAAATTATCAAAAAAGACTATAAAAACCACGAACAGACACAGTAGACCTTCCTCTGGCATTGCTTTTTACGTAGGTTACCTCAAAATATATATTTCCAGTGAGGTATCGCTATCTAAGTTTTGATGAAATGCAATACATTCTTTATGGTACAGAAAGTACATAATATGTGTTTCGAAAACTGTGTGTATGTGTGTGAGAGAGATAGAAGAAGAAAAATAAAGAGAGAAACTGCTCTTTGAAGATAACGGTGTAACAGAGGCAAGGATGCGGGCTGTGGTTGTATTAATTTAATATCCTTAAAGTTAGATAAGTAGCCCCCTTACCTTTCACCTGATACTGGAGCTGAATCTCCAAGAATTTATGGGGAACAAGTTTTATTGTAGCTGTTCGCTAGCTTTTCTCTGGTATCTGTTAAATCAATTATCAAAGTCCTCCACTAGAGTCTTCCTTTTCCTTGCTCATCTAAGCAAGTATGCTTTAAAATGATTTAGGCCTTCAGCAATCGCAAGTTAGTAATTATATTTTATTCTCATGAGTTCTTCCACCCATTCTACTCTAAAATATTAGTAATATACCCTTTTTGTATATATAGCTGATTGGGATAATATTTTATTTCATATTTCATTGTAATAGGGGACTCAAATGACAGATGCTGTTTAAAACTTGCCTTGCTTCTGAAGGTTTTGAAATTCCACGACCAAAATAAACAAGGACTAGCGACTTACCATTGAAAATTTAATGCCTATCTATTGTGACAAACGTATACACAGACTGCCACTAGATACACCATTTTATCACTTATAAATTCAGTGTAACTGAACAATACACATGAGACATTCAGAATAACACAATTTTGAAACGAATGACAACTGTACTGAGTAAAAAAAAAACCAACAAAATTGCATTAGGTAGTGTCCAGTGCAGTCTACTTAATTCGACCCTCTGCTTTTGCTACCTAACCTGGATATAATAAAAGCTCTAAAAGGCTATACTCGAAACGCCTAAAACGGGGCGAGTCAGTGACTCAAAATGACTACAAAATTTCAAACCAATTGTCGTTCGTCCAGTTTTAAAGTCTGACATTCTGTTGTTTTCAAATGCTAAGCTTTGGCAATGAAGCCACTAGCTCTCTTGCTCTCCAATATTTCTGTGTAGTGGGTCCGGCAGGTAGGGCTTCACAGGTTAAACGATGTTCTTCAGTCATTTCCTCTGCTTTGTTGTCAAATGCTAGGCTTTGGCAATGAAGCCATTAGCTCTCTTGCTCTCCAATATTTCTGTATAGTGGATCCGGCAGGTAGAGCTTCACAGGTTTAAAGATGTTCTTCAGTCATTTCCTCTTCTTTGTTGTCAAATGCTAGGCTTTGGCAATGAAGCCATTAGCTCTCTTGCTCTCCAATATTTCTGTATAGTGGATCCGGCAGGTAGAGCTTCACAGGTTTAAAGATGTTCTTCAGTCATTTCATCTTCTTTGTTGTCAAATGCTAGGCTTTGGCAATGAAGCCATTAGCTCTCTTGCTCTCCAATATTTCTGTATAGTGGATCCGGCAGGTAGAGCTTCACAGGTTTAAAGATGTTCTTCAGTCATTTCCTCTTCTTTGTTGTCAAATGCTAGGCTTTGGCAATGAAGCCATTAGCTCTCTTGCTCTCCAATATTTCTGTGTAGTGGGTCCGGCAGCTAGGACTTCACAGGTTAAAAGATGTTCTTCAGTCATTTCGTCTTCTTTGTTGCACAGAGGACAATTTGGACCTGCATAAATTCCTATTCTGTATAAGTGTTTGGCCAAATAATCATGTTCCGTAAGTAATCTAAAATTTGCTACTGCGAATTCCATTTATTATCGTTGGTTTGTAAGATATTGATTGGTTTTGTTTGTTTTTATATTTGCTTTTAATTAATCTTTTTATGGATTTAAAGGGTACGGTTTTACTTTTGATCTGAATTAAATTTGCACCTTTTATCGTAAGAAAATCAGCTGATTCATTTCCAGCAATTCCACAATGTGCAGGTATCCATTGTAATATAATTATTTTCTGTAGTTTTGAAGTTGTTGGATCATTTTTTGACATTCTTTAATTTGGATTGACCTCATTTTATATTAACTTATTCCACATAATGCTGATTTATAATCACAAAGTATGACAGCATTTTTGAATTTATCTATTCGGTATAGAAGGTGTTGGAGTGAAATATGAATAGCCGCTACTTCTGCATCAAAATTTGTTGTGTGGTATTCTGCGGGTTGATAGAATGATAACAGTGTACACTTAATTCCTGCTCTTGAGTTGTTCACCAAGTTAGATCCATCTGTGTAGATATGTAACCATTCTTCAGGTGGGTTTCTATTGTTATCAGTTTCTAATGCTAGTGCTTTCAGTACAGGTTTGGAAGTTTCAGATTTTGTAACTATTTGTTCTAAATCTAATTGAATATTAATTGGTTCAAAATTCAGTGGGTTTCTGTGATTAAAATGCTTTCTTTAGAATTATGAAGATACAGATCTGTTTTAATTCTGTAACTTTGTGTCGGAAACTTGTTTGTGTTTTCATCTTGATTGATTGTAGTAATCTTTTCTCCCATTTTGTTGTTTTTAACTGCAACTTTTTTGATGTTGTATTAGTGCCTGCTCCTCTAAAGTTAGATATATTGGATAGATCCGAGTTATGGCTTGCATTGCCGTGATTGGAGTTGATTTTGCTGCACCGTTTATTAGTCGCAGGGCCTGATTTTGGCATACTTCTAGGTGATTTATATTAGAACTGTTTGCTGTAATTATTACCTCTGCATTATAAAGAAGTATTGGCTTGATGAATGTTTTGTATGTGGTGTTAAGTGTTTCCCGATTACTGCCCCACTTAACTCCAGCTAATCTTTACAAATTGAATTTTTTTGTTGTTGATTTATTTACTACTGTTTCAAAATGATGTCCCCAAGATAATTTTGAATAGAAAATTATTCCTAAATATTGTGTTTCATATGTTTGTTTCAGGTTTGATTTCTTCAACCGAGTCTGAAATTCTTAATTACTGTCATTTTGTTCATTGGCTATGAATGTGTTTTGTAGTGATTTTAATTAGTAATATATTATGGTTGCAGGACACAAACCTGGAGACCGCTGCCAAGTTCCAGACGAGGTGTGACTACAATTCCTGGACTACGCAGCACTGGAAAAGGCATCCCTTGCATTTAAAGCTTTTGGATTTGGACACCTTACCTGTCTATGCTAACGAGATAACTACACAGTAGCATAGAACATCAACTGGGGAAATTATAATGGTGAAATACATAGTAATACAACACAAACTCTTAAATATAAGAAATGGACATCAAGAGATGTAATGTCAAATGAAAATGTAGTGAGGTGTATATTTCTGGTGATAAAATGTGTAAAAGCGAATCAAATAATTAGACATCTGGAAATAAAACACGAAACATTCTTCTAAGGTAATAAATTATTTTTTCTGGTAGAAATATATGTCATTGAAGATGTCAAACCTCTCCTTCTCCCAGTAGCAATGATCAAACTAATTTCTGCATGTCAATTCATGTACCTAAAGGGAATGCTTATCAGATATTCGTTATTGGAGCTATACAAATTTTAGTACCAGCCAAAACTACCAATATAAACAAATTTTAAGTTTTCTAAAACGTAACATAAATCCTCTGTTTTAAGTATCAAGATCATTAAACAGTTGACATACGGATGCATAAACAGGAAGAAATTTTGGTTCAAGAACACAAGAATAACTTCGATAACAGTTAGCCTCTCAGCGTGGGTTCCCTTTGGTGTCTTCCACAAATTCGATTAGATTATATATTGTGCATATTGTAGCACTTTACAATTTACAAATTTTGGCTACATTTATTTGTCTTTACCTTGTTGCTACCTTGGCTTACATGAAACTCTGGTCTTCTGCTCTGCAAGTAAGCTCTTAACCTACATGCCTCCTTGTTACTTAATTAGTCCCATTCCTTCACCCTCATCTTCCTTTGTTATATTCTGTACATTTATTTGTCTTTACCTTGTTGCTACCTTGGCTTACATGACATCCTGGTCTTCTGCTCTGTCAGGTAGCTGTTAACCTCCACGCCTCCTTGTTACTTAATTAGTCCCATTCCTCCCCCTCATCTTTCTTTCTTATATTCTTTATATTTGTGTTTACCTTGTTGCTACTTTGGCTTACATGACACCCTGGTCTTCTGCTCTGTCAGGTAGCTGTTAACCCCCATGCCTCCTTGTTACTTAATTAGTCCCATTCCTCCCCCTCATCTTCCTTTCGTATATTCTTTACATTTATTTGTATTTACCTTGTTGCTACCTTGGCTTACATCACACCCTGGTCTTCTGCTCTGCCAGATAGCTCTTAACCCCATGCCTCCTTTTTACTTAATTAGTCCCATACTTCCCCCTCATCTACCTTTCTTAAATTCTTTACATTTGTGTTTACCTTGTTCCTACCTTGGCTTACATCACACCCTGGTCTTCTGCTCTGCCAGGTAGCTCTTAACCTCCATGCCTCCTTGTTACTTAATTAGTCTCATTCCTCCCCCTCATCTTCCTTTCGTATATTCTTTACATTTATTTGTATTTACCTTGTTGCTACCTTGACTTACATGACACCCTGGTCTTCTGCTCTGTCAGGTAGTTCTTAACCTCCATACCTCCATGTTACTTAATTACTTCCATTCCATCCCCTCATCTTCCTTTCTTATATTCTTAACATTTATTTATCTTTACCTTGTTGCTACCTTGACTTACATGACACCCTGGTCTTCTGCTCTGCCAGGTAGCCCTTAACTTACATGCCTCCTTGTTAGTTAATTAGTCCCATTCTTCCAGCTAATATTGCTTTCTTATATTCTTTACATTTCTTGGCTAGTTATCTTTTACTTTCTGTAAGAACTCACCAATACTTCTTAGCTTCTTTCCCCCTTTTCCGTTATCATTTTTATAGCTACTATCCTCTTCTCTACTTTCTCGCGTTTTTCCTCCAAAATATTTTTTCTGCACATTGCAACCTCCTCGTATTCTGTTACATAGTGTTCTACGCTTTATTTTCCTCCACACAATTCACAAATTCCCTTTTCCCTACCTCTTATCCCTCTAAGAAATATTATTTCTCTTCTCATCCAAGCTAACCCTTCTTCCTCTTGTCTATTTCAGTAATATACATATGCTTCTCTTGCCCAATTTCTTTTTATTTGCTTGTAAAATTGTAATGATATCATATTTTCTAGACTTCCCCATATTTCCTGTCTTTCTATGTCTTCTATTCTGCATTTTACCAATTTACCCACATCGCTTGTATTCTCTTCCTCTAATCTCCATATATCTCCCATTCCTATTTTTTACATAATTCCTCCTCTCTCTGCCCACCAACTATTTGCGTTGACTGATCTTTTTTGCTGTTTTATTCATAATTTCATAAGTTCCCCTTCTTTGGCCAAACACCTATACCAAAATATTATTATTCTTTCCATTATTATTTCATTTCTTCTTGTGTTTCCTAATTCTACTAAAGTTACTTCCCTAGGTGCCTAGTAGCTCTTTACAAATCCTGACGGTTATTCAACTTGATTGTTACAATTTAAAAGTTCAAAGAGAGAACCTTAAAAGTTATCCGATATTCACATAGCCAATGAGAGGAAAGAAATGCTCGTTTCTGGAGGAAAATGCGGGTTAAGTCAAATTTCAACAAATTTCATGACCAATAGAAGTCACGGACATTCCCAGTATGAATTCAGTACCATTTAAAATTATGAGTGAAGTTTATTTGTATTCATTGAGTGTACATAGGTGGTCTGAAAAGTTTCCGACCCAAAGATACAAGACATTATTTTTTCAGATTTTTTTCTTAATTTTCAACGTGGTCTCCTATAACTCTAAACACCTCTCCCAGCGATACTCCCTTCTGTGTAACCCGGCGTTTATCTCTAGAACATTAAATGTGCACGTAGTTGATTGCTTATTTTGACGAAAATATCTGTCCTCCGAGCGGAATTGCTAGATGAGGGGACAAAAACAAGTCGCTTGGGCCTAGATCTGGTGAGTCCAGCAGTTCAAACCGTAAGTCCTGGATTTTCACCGCTGCAGCCGCCGAGGTGTGAGACGGTGCGTTTACTTGGTGAAACAGGATTTTCTTTTTTAGCAAATGTGACTGTTTATCCTCAAGTACTGCCTTCAGCAAGTCAAATAGTGATGCGTAGTATGTTCCTGTAATGGTTTTTCCTTTTTTAAGATAATCAGTTATAATAACTCCCATTACTATCTTAAAAACAATCACTTTCCCAGCAAAAAAAAAAAAAAAAAAAAAAAAAAAAAAAAAAAAAAAAAACAGACTTGTTTTTTGAGCAGGTTTTCCCTTTGCAGTTCACTGTTTGGACTGTGATTTTCTTTCGGGCGTATAATGGTGTATCCAAATTTCATCTACAGTGATTAATCGGCACCAAAACTTTGATTAATTGCGCCTAAACTGCGCAAAGAGAGCGTTGGAAATGTTCATTCGAACACGTTTCTGGTCTAACGTGAGCAAACGCGGCACCCAACGTGCGGACAGCTTTCACATGTCCAAAAGTTAATTTAACATGTAACAATCACGTTCTTTTGACATGTTCTTATCCTCTGCAATCTCTCTTACTTTAATTCGGCGGTCGTCTAGCACTATTTGGTGAGCCTTGGCGATGTTTTCGTCGGTAGTTACAGTTTTGGACGTCCCGAACGTTCATTTTCTCGCAAGCTCTTACAGCCACGTTTAAATTCAGCTGTCCAAAATTTTACTGTTGTAAATGATGATACACAGTCCCCATTCACAGAATACAATTCATCTTTGATTTGCATTGGCGTATTGCCTTTCAAAATCAAATATTTAATGACAGCTTCATATTCGAATCTGTTCATTTTCATAAAAACACATACTCAAACGACTGTTACATTACAGCTGAGTGTACAAATTTGCTTTAACTTTGGTGAGTAGGTGTCAAAAGATCGACAGCGAAAAGCCCTTTATTTACTGGTGCGGCTATCTTCATGTTGAGGTCGGAACCTTAAGACCACCATGGTAAAATAGTCACAGAGTAAAGAATTCAATGGGAATCATGAAGAATAGTTTATACAAGGGCTGTTCAATAAAGAATGATCATAATTTTTTTTTACGGTCACAATTTTTCGAACTAAAATTCAGCCTTATTATATTCTGTTGACCTAATGTGAAACAAACACGCTTTAGTATTTTCATTGTTGGTACTCCTGGTTCCCGCCTGTAAGAACCAGGAAAGTTCACATACGTTCAGTATCGCCTACCGCTGCAATGGAGGTAACATGCAGTTACAGTTTATGCTAGAGGAAGATCCGGAGATTCTTTCAAACGTAATCACTGCTGATGAAACTTGGCTATATCATTTTGATCCTGAGAGTAAACAGCAAAGCTCAGTGTGGAAATCCCCTTCATCACGAACTCCCCAAAAAGCAAAAGTGGTTGCTTCTGCTGGGAAAGTTATGGTCATTCAATTCTTTGATATTCATGGAATGGTTTATCAGCATGTTGTACCTGCACACACATCAGTAACTGGACAATACTACAGGGATGTCCTGAAAACATTTCAAGTCTATATTAGGCGTAAAATAACATATTTCCGTGAAGCAGACCGGATGCTGCACCACGATAATGCGCGGCCGCATATTGCCTATGTTGTTGCTGAATATCTTGCAAAAATCCAACGTGAGGTACACCCCTCACCCTCCCTATAGGCCGGATTCAGCCCCATGTAACATTTTTCTATTCCCTAGCTTGAAGAAACCCCTTCGTGGGAGTCATTATCCATCATCAGAAGCAGTGGTGAAGGCTGCGGAGGAGATTTTGAGGGATCTCTCACAGGTAACATGCAGTTACAGTTTATGCTAGAGGAAGATCCGGAGATTCTTTCAAACGTAATCACTGCTGATGAAACTTGGCTATATCATTTTGATCCTGAGAGTAAACAGCAAAGCTCAGTGTGGAAATCCCCTTCATCACGAACTCCCCAAAAAGCAAAAGTGGTTGCTTCTGCTGGGAAAGTTATGGTCATTCAATTCTTTGATATTCATGGAATGGTTTATCAGCATGTTGTACCTGCACACACATCAGTAACTGGACAATACTACAGGGATGTCCTGAAAACATTTCAAGTCTATATTAGGCGTAAAATAACATATTTCCGTGAAGCAGACCGGATGCTGCACCACGATAATGCGCGGCCGCATATTGCCTATGTTGTTGCTGAATATCTTGCAAAAATCCAACGTGAGGTACACCCCTCACCCTCCCTATAGGCCGGATTCAGCCCCATGTAACATTTTTCTATTCCCTAGCTTGAAGAAACCCCTTCGTGGGAGTCATTATCCATCATCAGAAGCAGTGGTGAAGGCTGCGGAGGAGATTTTGAGGGATCTCTCAAAAATGGTTTCCAACATGTCTTTGAAGACTGGCAGAAACGCTGGGACAAGTGCATCGCATTTAGGAGAGACTATTTTGAGAAGGACCATAAAAATTGTGAGGATGAGTAAAGGTACGTTGTCAAAAAAAAAAAAAAAAAGGTGATCATTTATTGAACAGCCTTCGTATGTTTCGATGAAGGAAATATGGATCTAAAGGAAGATACAGCACTAATTAGAGAACTATTAGTTCTGCGAAACTTATTATACTACACAACTAGTATCCAAATCCTAAAATAGGGAATCTTGCAGATATCCTATCAGCCGGGATTGTCAAAAGTCAAAGTACACTTTGGGTTTTCTTTAAGAAGAATTCGGTCAGAAATCGTCTTCCTTTTACACAGTCCTTTCCAATACACACTTTTCAGATGTTAACAGCGCCTCCAACCACATTTCCGAGAAGAACGAGACGCCGAGGTACAGAGGTAAGAATGCAACACGACAGAGTTGCAGCCTGTGAAATTCTATGAGCATCTAGAAAAAATACAAAGATGTATTTCCCTGTATCTGTTTCAAAGTTTGGGCATGACACGCTACAGGAGGTCAATTGTGGCTCCCAATAGTATCCTTACGTGTTTTTTCGAACTTTTATCCGGTTTTAATGATCGAGTTTTAATTTATTCTGATGGCTCCAAGAGCTCAGAAGGTGTTGGGTGTGCATTTGTCTGTGGAACCGAACCCTATACATTCGGCTTCCATAGCTGCAGCTCAACTTTTAGCGCTGAAAATTATGCGATCTACCGAGCCATTTTACATTTTCGACGACACCAGGTAGGTGACTGCGTCATTTTTAGTGATTTCCTTAGTGCACTTCAGCTGTACAACTACCATCCTATTGTACAGCGGATCCAGGACGCCCTCCATGTTTTACACACCTCTGGTGTTAGCGTGGTGTGTGGATGGTTTCCTGGACACGTTGGCTTGTCTGGGAATGAACTGTCGGATTCGGCGGCTAAGTCGGCAACCATTCAGCCCCAGGTCACTATACCGTTCGTCTCCTCGGAGGATTTCCGTCTTGTGATGCGGAGAGCAATGCTGTCCTCCTGGCGCGTAGAGTGGTGGTCCTCTCTATGCGGAAATAAGCCACGCTCTGTGAAGAGCCACCCAGTTTCTTGGGTAACCTCCTGCCGTCCATCCCGTCGAGAAGTGCAGTTGGCTCGGTTGCGCATTGGTCACTGCTTTTTTACTCATAGCTATCGTTTCAAGAAGGACCGTGCTCTAGTTTGCCGCCTTTGTGGGGATACCCTCTCGGTCCGGCATGGTAGCATGTCTGCCACACGTTCAAGCGGTCCCGAGTTCGAATCTCAGTCAGGGTGAGTTACCTGGATAAGGTTTTTTTCCGGGGGTTTCCCTTATCCTGATAGACGAATGTCGGGTAACTGTTAGCTCCATGGACCTCGGACTCATTTGAGCATCATTTCATCAATTTCATCCATCGTGCCATATGCTTTAACTTTGGAGGACGTAAATTACCAAAAAAAAAATAATAATAAATAAATAAAAAAATAAAGAAAAACTCTTTAAACATGGGTCGTCTTCGCCGGTCCCTCCAGCTGCCGACCAGCTTGGCAGAGGTATTGGCGGACGACTAAAAAGCGGTGGTCAAAGTTTTTAAGTTTTTTTAACTCTCAATTTTAGAATTTAGCTTTTAAACTTTTATCCGTTTTAACTGTTTTATGTTTTTAAGTTTGTTTTAATTTTGACACACGAGATATGTTTTTATTTAGGATGGACGTAACTTAGTTAATTTTAATCTAGCTTTAGCATGATTAGTTTTTTTAAGGGCGCTGATGACCTCGTTGTTGAGCGCCCCAAAACCACAAGCATCCAACCATCCTATTTCAAAGTTATGTATCAAGTTCTTTAACTAATTGAGTTATGAATGCTTAACGCTGTGCAAAACTGAAACATTTTGGTCCCAATTTATAGAATCAAATCAACTTAGACACAAATATTTACTGTACATATTAACAACTTTCGATTTTTTCACAGATAGGACAGAAGTACTGCTTTAGATTTGTATAGATTACCTTATTCTCTAGAATATTCATTACATTGGCTTTCGTATTGAATACAGAAGCTTCCATATCACATTTATCTGTTGATTCCAGTATGTCATGTGAAATAACTGTTTCCCCGCGTTTTGAGCTTATGTTATTTATTTAAGGAAATTGTATATTACGACAGCATGAAACCACGCAAGAAACTTGTTTATTTACGCGTATTTCCACGACAACGGAGTCTAGCACCGTAATTTTCACTGAATATAATTCATATAATTATAACGGCATCATGATAATGTGCGTAGCACTTCCTAACATTAACAAAGTACTTAGATAATGGGATGAATGAATTGAATGAATTATTTACTGTGTATATTCCGAAGTTTTACATTAGGGTACATTTATTTACACCTCTGAGCTTTCTCTAACCTATATCTTTGTACGAGGGATGTTTAATAAAGAATGATCACAATCATTTTTGACAACGTATCTTTACTCATCGTCATAATTTTGATGGTCCTTCTCAAAATAGTCTCCTCTGAATACGATGCATTTGTCCCAGCGTTTCTGCCAGTCTTCAAAGACATGCTGGGAAACTTTTGAGACATCCTTCAAAATTGCCTCCGCAGCCTTCACCACTGCTTCTGATGACGTATAACGTCTCCCCCGAAGGCGTTTCTTCAAGTTAGGGAATAGAAAAAGTCACATGGCGCTAAATCCGGACTATAGGGAGCCTGAGGGACGCACTTCATGTAAGACATTCAGCAACAATATTGGCAATATGCAGCTGCGGTTCAGCATCCAGCCTGCTTCACGGACATGTGCTATTTTGTGCCTGATATCGACTTTCAATGTTTTCAGGTTATCCCTGAAAATCCCAAATAAGATTCTACAAAGTGATGGCAATTCCAATACTAAACTATGGAAGCGAGGCATGGATAATAAGGGAAAAGGAGAAGAGTAAAATACAAGCTGCTGAAATGAGGTTCATTCGATCAATTAAAGGATGTACAAGAGAAGATCATATTAGAAATGAAATTATTAGAAAATATTTAGAAGTACAACCGTTATTAGAAGAAATCCAAAGAGATAGAAACAAATAGGTTGAACACCTTAATCACATGCCAAGAGAAAGAATACCAAAACAAGCCCTGAATTATAAACCAAGAGGACGAAGATCAATAGGACGCCCCCTAAAGAGATGGCTTCAGGAAATGTGACACCGGAACAGGCTTATGCCTAACCCGTGAAGGAAGAAGAAGACTATTTTGTCCATTGTGATTATTAGTCAAGTGTTATCCAATTAGAATCTCTGTTAAGAACCCGCTTTCTCCCATCACTTTGTTAAACTATTCACCCCAACTGCACCTGCACGCGTTTTAACAAATATACAATTTGCTCTGAAATCCATTCGGTTCTTTATTGATTACATCCCTTAATTTGGATCTCAAGTACAATGTTACATTTCCTGATTACACAAATGTCGACCTTTTTATACGAGGGCTATCCAGAAAGTAGATTACGTTTTCGTCTGTTTCCGCTAGGGGCGGGGCTAGCGCGGCCATCTTGGGGTCAGAGCGTTGCGCAGCTCAGTCGGCATCTAGCCGTGCTAGTGAGAGGTTCGTGCTGTGCTCCGTTCAGATACTGTGACGGTTTGAAATGTCTGCGTTAATTGAAAATCCCGCGAGCTGCGAGGTGCGTGCAGTAATAAGGTTTCTGACTGCAAAAAACTGTAAACCGATAGAAATCTATCGGCAGCTTTGTGAAGTGTATGGGGACAACATTATCACTGAAGGTGGAGTGCGTCAGTGGGTCATCAGATTTAAAAATGGCCGAACCAATGTTCACGACGAAGATCGAAGTGGGAGACCCAGCATAGTGACTGCCGAACTTGTCGAAAAAGTCGATGCTAAATCCGTGAAAATCGAAGGTTCACAATAACGGAACTTTCTTTGAGTTTTCCACAAATTTCGCGAAGTTTGTTGCACGAAATCATCAGCGAAAAGCTTGGTTACCACAAGTTTTGTGCAAGATGGATTCCAAAAATCTTGACAGAGGACCACAAAAATCAGCGAATGGCTGCAGCGTTGAACTTTTTGGACGTTTACCTTAAGGATGGTGACTCTTTACTCGATCGCATCGTTACTGGTGACGAAACATGGGTGAAACACGTGAACTGTGAAACGAAATTGCAATCAATGCAGTGGGGGCACACAAGTTCTCCCCAAAAACCCAAGAAATGCATGCAAACAATGTCGGCAAGGAAGATGATGGCGACTGTTTTTTGGGACAGAAAAGGTGTGATTTTGGTGGACTTCCTGGAAAGAGGCACTACAATAAACTCTCAAAGGTATTGCCAAACTCTCCAAAAACTCAGAAGAGCCATTCAAAACAAGCGCAGAGGAATGTTGAGCTCTAAGATCTTGTTGATTCACGACAACGCCCGGCCCCACACGGCAAATGTCACTCGTGAAGTTCTTGAATCTTTTAAGTGGGAGTTGTTTCCTCATCCGCCGTACAGTCCCGACCTGGAACCAAGCGACTTCCACCTATTCCCAGCAATGAAGAAGTGGCTGGCTATGCAGCGTTTTGATGACGACGCACAGCTGCAAGAAGAGGTAACGAAGTGGTTGAAGGCGCAGGCGGCCGAATTTTTCGACGAAGGAATTTCCAAGCTCGTACATCGCTACGATAAATGCCTTAATTTGAATGGTGACTATGTCGAAAAGTAGTATTTGAGTGTGGCTTTCATCTGTATATAATAAAATTTGTTTCCTATACTTTGTTTACTTTTTATTCCAAAACGTAATCTACTTTCTGGATAGCCCTCGTATGATTATAATACTGTCATAAAATTTGCTCAAAGTGACAATTATGGATTATATAAAATTAAATAACTGTGTCAAATGGAGAATTTGAAATCCTAACAGAAAATGTAATTTATATCTCGTAACAAAGGTACTCTGTGCCAACTTACTGGTAACGATATAATCTGTCAAGACGTTAACCTGTTGTGCTGTTTCCACTCAGCTATAAAATTCGCTTTTCAGCTATGAACATGCTCCAGCAACTTAAAGCACCATCTAGTTCGGATGTCTGAAGATGTAAAGGTTTAAACATAATTCGGAAGTGAGGAAGGAGTCGATCTAGCGACACGTGCTAGTCATCCGCTCTCTGGCAACTTGAACCATTTCTTATTTCTACGAGAAAGCGGTTTTTCCCCATACGCCACTATTTTTCATTTAACGTCAACCACATTTTCTACTCAACACTTTCTCGATAACAAAAGCTAAAAGGGGAGTGGAGGGTGAGAGGTCATGGAAGGAGGTGCAGGAAAGGAAGTAAAGGAAAATAAGAAAACTTCCATCTTATTTTTTAAATTTGCATCACAAGAGGTACGGTTTGTATGGTGTGCAGGGCGATTTATGTGCAAAAGGTTGGTAGACAACGCATTGTGGATAGCTTCCACTGGGACCTAGGTGGATTAAAGGAAGTAACAGGCTACTGGGATGCCACAATGTTGAAATAAATTATATACCCCAGGGACTTACAAAATTAAAATTAAGAAATGTTAAGGAATTCTTCATAAAATAATATTACCTAAGGCACCATACATTTGTAAAGTATATAAAAACCTCTTATTAACAATGAAGCTATGATATGGATATACGCCTTAGCTTATGCATTTTATTACTGGAGTATATAGATATATTTATGTTATTACACAAATATAAGTATTTGTTACTAAGGCTCCATTTATTTTAAGAAATAGATGTTAATACTTGTTCCTTCTTTATAAAATATGCCGGCCCTCGTTGCAATGGTCACTAAAGTGTATGTCTCTAGTGTTCCGCCGCGTAGAGGGTCGCGGGTTCGAGTCTCGTCGTGGGCATGGGTGTTTATGTGTATAGTGAATATTTGTGAAACTAGGAAACAGATAAGAAAATAAACGGAAATAATGAAAAATCGGTTAAATAAGGGAAAAAAAACAAAAGAAATCTATTTCAAAAGCAAATCGCTGTCGTACTAAGTCCATCAAAAATAAACTCCGATGTCAAGGAATAAACTCCGATGTCAAGGAATTCTAGGTTACCATGTTTTTTCTTATGTTCTTTTCATTACCAACATCTGAAGACGAAACAAACCTAAAAACAGAATCAGCTGCTGGCATGTTAAAATTCCATACGCGAAGTTTATTTTTTAAATAAATATCTTTTCCCAAACAACGAGGGCTGTTCAATAAAAATCACATTTTTTTTTTTTTTTTTTTTTTTTTTTGACAACGTACCTTTATTCATCCTCATAATTTTGATGGTCTTTCTCAAAACAGTCTCCCCTGAATGTGATGCACTTGTCCCAGCGTTTCTGCCAGTCTTCAAAGACATGCGGGTAGGTACTTTTGAGAGATCCTTCAAAATCGCCTACGCAGCCTTCACCGCTGCTTCTCATGATAGATAATGCCTCCCACGAAGGCGTTTCTTCAAGTTAGGGAATAGAAAATACTCACATGGGGCTATATAAGGACTATAGGGAGGGTGAGGGATGCATAACACGTTGATTTTTGCAAAATATTAAACAACAATATTGGCAATACGTGGCCGCGCATTATTGTGGTGCAGTATCCAGCCTGCTTCATGGAAATGTGGTCTTTTGCACCTGATATAGACTTGTAATGTTTTCAGGACATCCCTGTAGTATTGTCCAGTTACTGATGTTGTGTGCAGGTACAACATGCTGATAAACCATTCCATAAATAACAAAGAATGAGATGACCACAACTTTCCCAGCAGAAGCAACCACTTTTGCTTTTTTGGGGGTTGGTGAAGAAAGAGATTTCCACACTGAGGTTTGCTGTTTGCTCTCAGGATCAAAATGGTGCAGCCAAGTTTCATCAGCAGCGATTACATTTGATATAAACTCCGGATCTTCCTCCAACATCAACTTTAACTACATGTTACCTCCATTGCAGCGGTAGGCAATACTGAACATGTCTGAACTTGCCTGGTTCTCACAGGCAGGAAACAGGAGTACCAACAATGAAACTACTACGGCGCGTTTGTTTCACATTAAGCTAACAGCCCACCTCGTTAGCGTCATGGTAGCATGTCTGCCTCAGGTTCAAGAGGTCCCGAGTTCGAATATCGGTTAGGGTGAGTTATTGGATAAGGTTTTTGCCGGGTTTTCCCTTATCCTGAAAGACGAATGTCGGGTAACTCTAAGCTCTATGGACCCTGGGCTCATTTGAGCATCATTTCACCCATTCTATTCATCGTCCGGTATGACTTACGTTGGAGGACGTAAATTACAAAAAACATTAAGCTAACAGAATATAATGAGATTGAATTTTAGTGCGAAAAATTATGCCCGTAAAAGAATTATGATCATTCTTTATTGAACAGCCCTCGTACTAAGTCTATGGGACCATTTATTTGTTTTAATAATTTAACTTAGGGTTTTCTTTCATAGTTAAATGACCAAAAATGATCTGCTACGGCCGATTTATTCGTCTTTGTTATATTTAATGTTACGAAAATGTTATTTCGTTTTGGTTTCCAAAATACCTTTTGTCTTTCCAATATAAATCTTGTCAGAATCTAGACAATTAAATTGATAAATACCAGATTTTTTATTATCAGAAATTGTGTCTTTTTTAGAAAATTGTAGTAACTTTAACTTTATTTACATTATAACTTTAATTCCTGAAAATAAATGTAGTATTAAAACTTTATTACAATTTTCTAAAAGAGATAAAATTCCTAATAATAAAAGATATGATATTTATCAATTTAATTGTTTAGAATGTGATCAGGCTTATATTGAAAAGACGACACGTAGTTTGGAAACAAGAACGAAAGGATATTTTCGTATCATTAAATATAAACGAACTGATAAATCGGCCATAGCAGATCTTTTTTGGTCATTCAACCATGAAATAAATCCCGAAGTTAAATTATTAAAACAATTAAATGGTCTCATAGATTTAATAGTTTGGGAATATATATTTATTTTAAAAAATAAACATGGCGTATTGAATTTTGACATAGCAGTCGATTCTGTTTTTAGGTTTGTTTCTTCTTCAGATGTTGATAATGCTGAAAAAAACATAAGAAAATACATGGTAACCTAGACTTACTTGACAACGCAGTTTGATTTTGATGGACTGAGGACGAAAGTGATATGCTTTTGAAGACGATTTCTATTAGAAAGAAGAAAGAAGTATTAACACCAATTTCGTAAGAAACGTGGAGCCTTAGCAGCAAATATTTATATTTGTGCCATATTTATTGCTTCACTGTAACTAGGTGCATTTTATACGTAATTTATATTATTACATGCTTTATACTACCAACTTAATCTTTCACTGAAGTTGATAAACGCTTTCCTTAAAGGAAAGAGAATGAACTATAAATATAGCGGAAACAATTATGAAAATGAAGATCTTTCATAATATCCCCTTTCGCATTATGATTCAGTGCTATAGGAGGTTAAGCATATCCAGTAGGAGAAATAAATACACATGATAGTAACATTGTTCATTATCAACATTAGAAGCGCAGTTGATAGGAGGAGTGTTCAATAAATAATGATCATAATTTTTTACGGTCATAATCTTTTGCACTAAAATTCAATCTTATTATATTCTGTTAGCTTAATGTGAAACACCCCGTAGTAGTTTCATTGTTGGTATTCCTGGTTCCTGCCTGTGAGAACCAAGTTCAATCTTCAGTATCGCCTACCACTGCAATGGAGGTAACACGTGAGGAACAATATGCGGCTTTGAAATTCTGCTTTCGTTTCAACAAATCTTCAGTTGAGGCCTATACAATGTTACAAGAGGCCTATGGAGAGTCTGTTCTTCCCTACAGCACAGCTCGAAGGTGGTTTAAAATGTTTAAAGAGGGGAGACAATCAATTTCAAAGGAAGGTGGACCCGGTGCTCCAGTTACTCTCTTAGGGAAGAAAACATCAACCCTGCTGCTGCATTTGTGAGTGGATCAACGAATTACCTTAAGAACACTTTCTGAAACACTGAACATTTCAATGTGTGCCACCCACACGTTGGTGACAGAAACATTACACATGAGACGTGTTTCTGCACGATGGGACCCAAGACTGTTGATTCCCGAACAAAAGAACATTCTCATGCAAGTCTGCATGCAGTTAAAGTTGATGTTAGAGGCAGATGCGGAGTTTCTTTCAAACGTAATCACTGCTGATGAAACTAGGCTACATCATTTTGATCCTGAGAGCAAACAGCAAAGCTCGGTGTGGAAATCTCCTTCAACACCAACCACCCAAAGACCAAAAGCGGCTGCTTCTGGTCACCTCATTCCTTGATATTCATGGAATGGTTTATCAGCATGTTGTACCTGTATACACATCAGTAACTGGACAATACCACAGGGATGTCCTGTAAACATTGCAAGCGTATATCAGCCGCAAAACATCACATTTCCGTGAAGAAGGCTGGATGCTGAACCACCTTAATGCGCGGCCGCATATTGCCAATGTTGTTGCTGAATATCTTGCAAAAATCAACGTGAAATACATCCCTCACCTTCCCCATAATCCAAATTTAGCCCCATGTGACCTTTTTCTATTGTCTAACTCAAAGAAACTCCTTTGTGGGTGGCATTATCCATCATCAGAAGCAGTGGTGAAGGCTGCGGAGGCGATTTTGAAGGATCTCTCAAAAAATGGTTTCCAGCGTGTCTTTGAAGACCGGCAGAAACGCTGGGACAGGTGCATCGCATTCAGGGGAGACTATTTTGAGAAGGACCATCAAAACTATGAGGATGAATAAAGGTACGTTGTCAAAAAAAAAAAAAAAAAAAAAGTGATCATTCTTTATTGAACAGCCCTCGTACATATTGCATTATCACTAGTACATATTCAAAAATTACTATTACTTTAGTTAATTGATGGAAATTAATCATTTGTCCACACTTGCCGTACAAAGGCTAAGGTTTTTGATAAAATAATAAGAGTTAAATGATGAAGCCTGTGTCTCAAGTACTTAGGATAGTAAGTCGCCACAAATGGTGTATCTCGGAAGCGAGAGCCCCTAGTGGTCTACTGGGAAAACATATGAAGTCAAATGGAGAATTTAATGTCAGGAGGGCACGTTGGCCATGGTAGCTCAAAGGTTAAGAGCGACTGAACGGAAACCATGAGTTCCGTGGTTCAAATCCCGGCCATGCCGTTGAATCCTTTATGTTGACTCTATCAATACTACTATTATTATTAGTACTATTACTACTATTACTACTATTACTACTATTATTGCCATTCTCATCCTCATAATCATTAATTATTATTATTATTATTATTATTATTATTATTATTATTATTATTATTATTATTATTATTATTATTATTATTATTATTATTATTATTATTATTATTATTATTATTATTATTATTATTATTATTATTATTATTATTATTATTATTATTATTATTATTATTATTATTATTATTATTATTATTATTATTATTATTATTATTATTATTATTATTATTATTATTATTATTATTATTATTATTATTATTATTATTATTATTATTATTATTATTATTATTATTATTATTATTATTATTATTATTATTATTATTATTATTATTATTATTATTATTATTATTATTATTATTATTATTATTATTATTATTATTATTATTATTATTATTATTATTATTATTATTATTATTATTATTATTATTATTATTATTATTATTATTATTATTATTATTATTATTATTATTATTATTATTATTATTATTATTATTATTATTATTATTATTATTATTATTATTATTATTATTATTATTATTATTATTATTATTATTATTATTATTATTATTATTATTATTATTATTATTATTATTATTATTATTATTATTATTATTATTATTATTATTATTATTATTATTATTATTATTATTATTATTATTATTATTATTATTATTATTATTATTATTATTATTATTATTATTATTATTATTATTATTATTATTATTATTATTATTATTATTATTATTATTATTATTATTATTATTATTATTATTATTATTATTATTATTATTATTATTATTATTATTATTATTATTATTATTATTATTATTATTATTATTATTATTATTATTATTATTATTATTATTATTATTATTATGGTTCATGTGTAAATTTAGTCAGATTTTGAATTGAATTATTTAGGTTTCACGGGAATTTATATGGGTTTATGTTTGACATGTAATTTATTTAGGTTTTAGCTTGTAAAAATTAATTTTCCTATACGCTGTCACCACTGTAGCGTGAGAGCACAAACCGCTATATTACACAACACATGCCTAAAACTTTAAATAAAATATTTTAATATCTTAAATATGTAATTTACGTTTTACACCTTAAACTTTTGGTATTTTAACACAATCAAGAGTTTAAAATATCGATACTCCATTACACGATTATTTAACGCCTTACAACATCGTTTACCCTTAGTTCCTGTCATGCGGAATCGCTCGGTGTTTTCCTATAGAACTCCTTGGGGGTTGTCGCAGCCGAGAAAGTAAATATTTGAAATTTCTCACCGACGTACTCCCTCCCAGTTTAATCGATTAGTGGGACCATGCACACTGAAGTGAGTAGAAGTTGAAAACCGGTTAGCTTTAGATCACTATGCAAATGTAATTTAAAGGGAAACGATGCTGTTTGTGTACTATACAATCAATAAATATTTACAAAATCGTATGGAATTGGTAAATTATTGCAATTTTGCTTCTTTCCCACTGGAAGTACCAATCATTGGAATTAATAACCCGATAAAAATATAATTTAAATAACCATTTTTTCAACCAACAAAGAATCCACTATAATCTGTCTCAACCTAGTTTAATCCTGCTGTAAACATCTGGGTGGGCGGAGAGGAAAAGACAGAAATATTGGGACAGAAACTTATTAAGCTGTTGATTGGTTTAGCGAAGTTAATGGACGTTTTCTTTTATTTGCATACGTACGATAAACCCCTCCTTTAAGTGCAGTACTGTAAGTCATTTTCTGATCACTGCTATGTGCGAGCTAATTTCATGAGAGAGAAAAGTATGCAAATGTTTCGATTATTATAAACGTAATAGCCCCACAACTTATCTTTCTGCTTCACATATCACATAGATGTGTACTGTGTACTGTGTACTGTATACAGATTAGACAAAAGACAGGCGAAATTATATACACTATTAGCCGCATTTTCAGAGGTAAACAAAACGGTGGACCAAAACTGCAGAAGATTTTGTAAAGAGTTACTAGGCTGACCAAGATCAGCACCTAGGGAAGTAGCTTTAGTAGAATTAGGAAAGACGAGAACAAATAGAATAATAATGGAAATAATAATAACGTTTCGGTTTAGGTGTTTGGCCAAAGAAGCGGAAATTATGCATGAGACAGCAAAAACATTAGAGAACTCAAATAGTTGGTGGACAGAAATAGGGGAAATTATGGGAAAAATAGGAATGGGAGATATATGTAGATTGCAGGAAAGGAATACAAGCGATGTGGGTAAATAAATAAAATGCAGAATAGAAGATATAGAAAGACAGGAAATATGGGGAAGTCTAGAAAATATGAAATCATTACAATTTTACAAGCAAATAAAAAGAAATTGCGGACGAGAAGCATATATAGATTACTACAATAGGCAAGAGAGAGAAGGGTTGGCATGGAGGAGAACAGGAATAATTTCTAAGAGGGATAAGAGGGAGGCAAAAGGGAATTTGTGAATTGTGTGTAAGAAAAGAAAGCACAGAACACTATGTAACAAACAGCAAGGAGGTTGCAATGTGGAGAAAAAAGGTTTGCGAGGGAAACATCGGAGAAGGTAGAGAAGAGGATAGTAGCGGGGAGGTTGCAATGTGGAGAAAAAACGTTTGGGAGGAAAAATGGGAGAAAGTAGAGAAGAGGATATTAGCTATAGAAATGTTAACGGGCAGGGAGGAAAAGAAGTTAAGTATTGGCGAGTTCTTGAAGAAAGTAAAAGAAAAATGGTACAGAAATGTAAAGAATATGATAAAGGAAGACCAGGGGAAGAATTGGACTAATTAAGTAACAAGGAGACATGGAGGTTAAGAGCTACCTGGCAGAGCAGAAGACCAAGATGTCACGTAAGCCAAGGTAGCAAAAAGGTAAAGACAAATAAATGTACCCTAAAGTTGTAAATTGCACCATTTTGGAATATGCACAATAAATATTAATATGAATATCAATTAACTGCATTTTATTTAACATTTACGAAAGGACGCTGTTATACATTTTTGCCTTCCTATACAAGGCAGCTTTCACAACGAGGTCTATATCGAGTTGAATGCTGATATTCAAGATATGGTTTATAGTGTGGAGTTACTTCTGATGTTTAACACTATATTTCCTGTACATCTCGCGTAGCTCACAAGCCAAAGAACACTTATGTATATGCAATTTAAAATCTGTAAGCTTTTCATAATGGACCAGGGCAGTGCTTCAGCAGAAATAAAACACAATCGAGGCAACCCTTTAAAAAGATGCGAGAGGCGAATGATCGTGCATTGTTTTGCGGTGCTTAAAGAAAGAAACCCGGAATCGTCTATAACAACATTGAGAAAGAAACTGGTGATCTTGGTGTTTCCGCAAGTAGTGTACAGTGTTGGAATGAAGCAGCAACTATCCGGAACTCTAAGAACACCGGGGAAATTCGCGTAAATGCAAATAGCGCGTGGAGAAATACGACGATTTTACGAAAAGTGCTATACGCAGGAAAGTTCATGATTATTTGTTTCAGAAATGAATGAATTCATAGATTTAATAAGTTAATGTGTAACCCAACTCTATTTATTTATTTTCTGGAAGTTAGCGCTACTATATATACTGCTAGTGTTTCAAAACGTATGCACGTGTATGTAGCGTCTAACACGTGGCGAGTTGAGTCAGCTCCGCCTTGTTGTTTAGAGTAGGATTAAACTAGCGTGAGATAGAGTATAGAAGGAAAAGTAATGGCTTGGAAATAGTTATTTATGGTACTAGTGAAACAAGATTTCGAGTAATAGGTTAATTTCCGCGAGTGTATAAGTAAGTTTTGATTCACTAGTACCTTACAATGTTAAAACAACCCTTGTCGTAATCATTATAAAGGCTTACTGGTTTTTAATTAAACTATAATAAAATCTTAAAATTACACTTGACAACAACATAAAATAATTTTTAAATATTTCGAGCAAATCATGGGACAATTAGTACTAATTTTGTGTTGAGAAAAACCAATATGACAATTAAAATGTTTATTACCTCTAGTTTCTATGATATACACAAGGTGGAAGTATTACATATTGACGGATTGAGAGAAAATGATACATTTTAATTACATACATGATAACAATGAAAGTGCATTTGATTTTTTAAACTGGTAATTACATGCTAAGAGTTCTAAATTGCTGGAATAATACTTCGCAGATAGTCGTGTCTGAAGAGAATCATGTGGTGGGCTATTGGCTTCGTCGTCTTTTAGCTTGCTGCTTGTGATAGAGTTCCGCAGAATTTCTATACAAAGACCAACAGCAATCCGCAAGCATTACTTCATTCCAACGGCCCTGATATCTTTGTTCCATAACAGAAATGTCCTGATGGAATCTCTGCCCATGTGCATCACTAACAGCTCCACAACTAGGAGGGAAAAAGTCTAGGTGGGAGTGGAGAAAATGGATCTTAAGGGACTTGTTGCATCCAAGGTTACGCACTGTCACCAAATGCTTGTAGTTGTCAGATCTTTTGTTGCCTAAAAATCCACGAACAACACTCTTGAAGGCTTCCCAAGCTTCCTTTTCTTTCCCTTACAAAACTTGGTCAAATGCAGGATCGTTTGCAAGTTCTCTTATTTGTGGTCCAACAAAATTGCCTTCCTTAACTTTTGCATCACTTAATTTGCAAAATTTCTCTCTGATTGTGTTTTGTTATTTCACAGGTGTGTCCAACTCCCAAATAAAATTTCTCACAGATTTAAAATCTTCAATCTAAAAAATGAAATTTCACTTTATCTTCAAAACAAGAGGTAATCTATCATTTTTATGGTAACTTTTGAATTCAGCAGATGGAAATACATATAAATTCACTAATTTTAACTCCGAAACATATTCATTGTTACCTGATCTTATAATAATTTTATTTTATTGATTATAGAGCAATTTAGACAAATGGCGTATGACAAGCATAGTTGGATATTAGCTAATATGAAAGAATCGATGTTGACTAGTTTTATTTGTTGGTATATTTTGAATAACAACTTAGGACAATAGAGTCATTGATTCACATTAAGAAAAGCAATGTTTCACAGACGTTTATTGAAAGAAGAGGAGGTATCTGTACCAGAAAACTTTTTGGAGGAAGACTGGAGTATTTTATCAGATTTGTTACTAGGCAAATCTAAATGTGCATACGAAAATTAGTATGCTTGGAATTATAATTATACTTGAAATATACGCCGGGTGATCGTATTTTATTGATGTACTGGTTAAAGTGAAATTGTATCCAACCTTAATATTGAAATGTTACTTGAGTAAGTTATATCTTATTTACAGTTTTACATGATCCAGTATTAAGTACGAGTTGGTAAGGCATTATTAAGCATTACGGCGAAAAGGCCCCCGAAATATTTTATATTTTCAAATGGCCTTGCCTCAGGGGCGGTTCCTCCATTAGGGTGCAGGTTTGCGCTACACCCACTGATTCTGAATATACAACAGGTGCATTTTGCACATTAAAGCTGTACTTCTTTGCATTGTTTTATATACAAACATGTTTCAATTACGCTTATCGTCTGTAGCTGCCCGTGACCGCAGTAGTCGAAATAAACATTGATTAGCTGTAGGAGCCGCAAATTTGCAGCGAAGGGTTAACCTAAGATTTCGCCCAAATGTAGGCTCTCTGGGGGGGTTGCGGGAAGGTGAAAGGATGGGAGGGGCTTCTTATACATTGCTTAATGGAGGTTTATAAATCTAGCTCCATCTACTTTTAGCAACGGCTATAGCGTGACCTTCAGGCTTAGCTTCTGTGTGCTCTGCTTTTCGAACACATGGAGAATTTAATCAAATGGATGGAGGTTATCAGAAGAGAGCTCTGTTAAACAACAACGCCACACTTGTTCAGGCTTCTGGGTTTATGGCCACTTTGAAAGATTATAATTTTGTATTCTGGCTGTCTTTTTCCTACAAGATCATGCCACATGTGGACATTTTGTACAATCAGCTGCAGAAACGAGACTGGAATGCAACGTTTGCCATCGCCCAGCTAAACGCATTTAAAAGGGAACTGCAAAAGGTAAGAAATAGCGTGGATATCGAGGAACACGAAGAAACTGCAATTAAGAGGAGAAGATTAGAAGATCATGATGTGAAAAGAAGAGAAGCTCTTGAAGTGTGTGACATTCTTAGAGAAGCTAAGGACAGATTTAGCTTCAAGGAACATCTGGTAGCCTCAACTTTGTTTCATCATGAAAATTTCTAAGATAATTCCAGAGGATTCCCTCAGAGAAACAATAAAGTTCTATCCTTTTATCATTGGAACAAAAATTCATAGAGAACTGACTGTAATTTACAGTCGAGAGGAATTTCGTGGAATGTCCGGCGCTTTGTGCTTGATGGACTTCAATAAGGAAAACAATTTATGTACTACATTCAGCGAATATGTCAAACTCCTCCAAGTACTGTTAAATATGCCAATGTCTACCGCTGAAGCAGAATGCTGTTTCTCAACTTTAAAAAGAATAAAAGCTTTCCCTAGGAACACGATGTCACAGGAGCGATTGACAGCATTAGCAATGCTTTCAATTGAGAGAGATTTTGTTATGAAGATCAGCGACTTCAACGCAAAAGTTATCGATAGATTCGCCAGGTCTAAGGAGAGTAGAGCAGAGAATCTGTATAAATAGGTGAGTCATTACTACTCTGTATTTCATTTTTCATTTGTGCACCACCAGTAAGTTAACCCACCAGCCGCCACTGCCTTGTCTACACAGAAGCGTAGTTCGATCACGACTTTGGTTGGTCATATACTCCCGTGCACATTGAGGCTGTCCGGCCCGTAGCGCACCACGTCGAGCATTCCCTTGTGTTCAACGCCTCACAATAAAGGATTGATGGCGTGCGGAGATTTAGGATAGGCGGATTGGAACCGGTTCGAGGTGCCTTGTGATGTAGCGCTTGGGTGAGCATCCTTCTGAGCTTCAGGGAGTGGGTGCGTCTTGACCTGTTCTGGGGTGAATGAAGAAGACACCTCGAATTGTATGGATGAAATTTTGTTGCTGTCCTTAGACTCCTTTGTTGGCCACCGTGAAGTTGCCATCCACATGGTTGCTGTGTTCAGTGTCACTGTGTCGCGCGTCAGTATTGCGATCCGATGTGTGGGAATAGCGCGGCGTAGCTGAACCATAAATATATCGCATCCCTTACATATTCACTTTTTCAATAATTATCACTAGCACGTCTGTTACGTGCTAGCGGAAGTGGTGGAAGCGGATTTTTCGGGCGACGCCGAATACGGGTCCGTCTCGTGTAGATCATAGGACCGAAGTGTTCGTCGAAGAAAAACTTACTTTCAGCCATTATTTAGAATCCCACCCTCTAGGTATTTTTTGGAGTTTGAAAAATCACGTGACCTAATGTTAATTTTCCATTGGCTGCCACCTATCCCCACTTACAATCATTGTTCAAATATTCCATTTTTGAACCTAATATAAAAGTCGCTTTCTCTTTTCTCACGGTTAGATAAATTATGCCAACTCAGGTTTTCAAATGTGCAGGCTAAATCCTTCAGTCTTTTGCGACTATCGCGTTCGCGAATTCTAAGGAGGAACACTGACTCGAAAGGACAGTGCCTCGCACTGCCTTGGGCTAAGTCAAACAATTGGTAATGTTTACGGTCAAGTTAGGGTGCGGGGACAAGAGTGTCCAAGAATGTTCAGAATTTTTAGATTGAGATAAACGTTTGTTAGATAAGTATTGATGTATTATTTATGTATCTAAATATGATTCTAGCTTATAGCCTGAATGTTCCTGTGTTATTATTGTGTTTATTGTTATAATTAATAACACTAGGGAACACGTTTCTTGTACCCGAAACAAAATAGGCTAATTCTTATGCAAAATGACTCGCTGATTCCAAAAATGCCCTGAAAATGCTGTATCACGTAACGTTTTTGAGATATTCTTATTCTTATTATTTTATATAAAATTACAGAAATGAGGTATGGTACCTCAACCTCATATTGACTTAATTTAAAATAATAGCCATTGACTCTTCTAAATACAGCTTAAAGGCAGTGCTGCTTCATAATGGCAATTTACTACCTTCAATACCTTTATTTCATGCCATAGGAATGAAGGAGACATACGATTCCATGTCCATCATTTTAGATTCTATTAGTTATCAAAACAATGGCTGGGAAATTTGTGGTGACCTCAAGGTAGTTGCATCGCTAACGGGACTGCAGGGAGGTTTCACAAAATATTGCTGTTTTTTGTGCTTATGGGACAGTAGGGCAACTGACAAGCATTTTAAGGTGAAATAGTGGGAGAAAGGGGAGGACTATACCCCTGGAGCAAGCAGTGTTAGGTATGTGCCTCTAGTAGAGCGAAACGAAGTTCTTCTCCCCCACTTCACATAAAGCTTGGCTTAATAAAAGAATTTTGTTAAAAGTTTGGACAAAAGTGGAAGTGCATTTGAGTATTTAAGAAGTATTTTTCCCAAAATAAGTGAATCTAAATTGAAGGAAGGTATATTTGGTGGTCCTCAAATACGACTTCTTCTTGAAGACAGTGCTTCTTAATCAAAGCTTAAACGTGTTGAACTGGCAGCATGGAAATCATTTAAATCGGTGGTGGACGGCTTCCTGGGCAATAATAAAGAAAAAAATTATGAAACTTTAATCTCAGAACTATTAAGGAGCTACAAAGAAATGGGTTGCCGTATGTCACTTAAAATCCACTTTTTGCACTCTCACCTTGACAGTTTCCCTACAAACCTAGGAGCTGTAAGTGATAAGCAAGGTGAACGTTTTCACCAGGATATTTCTGAGATGGAAAGACGTTACCAGGGTATCGCTGGGATTCAGCCATGTTCGGAGACTATTGTTGGTTCCTCAAACGGGAGAGTACATGTCAATACAAAAAAGAAAAAAAGAAAGAAAAAGAAAAATCAACAGTGAAACACTTCTGAGATAATTCTGGTATTGGTTTTCATCATTATCTTCTGTTTATTTATTTTAAAAATAATAATTAATAGTCATTATTATCATTTTCAATGTTATTTGGCAATAAAATACCTATTATTTTCAATTAATCAAATCTGAGTTATCACATCACATTTCTGTATGTTTTCATAAAAAATTATGGATACCTAAAAACGTTACGTGATACAGCATTTTGAGGGGCATTTTTGGAATCAGCAGATCAGTTTACATAAGAATTTGCCTATTTTGTTTCGGGTATATGAAAATAATTTTTTTTTTTTTTTTTTTTTTTTTTTTTTTTTTTTTTTTTTTTTGTTCCCCAGTGTAATTCTTTGTTGTTATTATTAGTCATTGGTCCTGCCCTACACGAACCGCGTCAACATATGTTGCGATATTGCTGGATCTGTTAATACATTACATGCTAAAAAGTTACTCGTTCGGCAGTTGGCAAATATACATAAAGTAAACAGTGCTGTCCATTTGGGGCATTTAATCAGGAATGACTTAAAACAATTCTATCCAAACCTATGCTGCGAAAAAAAGTTAATTGAGCAAGATATTAGCAAGGACTTTACGCGGAAAAATAGAATAAAGTATTTGTTTACATTGTTGACAAATCATTCTAAAACGCATTTCCCTATAGAATTAGGTATATAGTGCAGCCTAAGGAAACATATTCCTTCAGTAAGGAGTACTGATTGGCTATTTTTGTATCAAGCAGAATAAAAAGGTGATATATTTGTTATGGTATGTAGTTATACCTTTGTTGCACATTTTATCAGTTGTCAAGGCCATAAGAAACATTTTGAGAAGTACAGAAAAGTACTAATATTTTATGTTCTAGAAATGTTCAAGTTTGTCACATTGTTTTCTTCTTGATTGTTTAGTATTCGACTGTAAAATGTCTCAGTGCAGTAACAAACACATGGACTTTTTGTGTAGCACATAACATTTTATCTATATATGAAGGAAAGCAATATAAACTTAATGAAGACACAACAAACCATATTCCACCAGGCAGTTATTGTTTATCGACCAAGCACATCGGCGAGTAAGAACAAATGTTGCAGTTGAATGTATTGAATTCCATTTATAGCAGGGCAGAGCTATGCCAGTAGTTATATATTACCTCGCATTACTCCGTGCTAGCATTCATTCTCGGTGAAGACCAAGGAGGTATTATTGGCATTCCAATATTTCACGAAATATGTGCTCCTACCCAATACATCATGTACAACTTCCAGTATATGTTATAAAACTATACCGTAATACCTAGGTTTAACGTGCTTCTCATTCTAACCCGCTTTTCTAGCAGAACAATGGTGAGGGTAACTTGTTCTATTAGCAGTGTATCTACGCAAGAGCCACCAACACTGCCAGTGATCCAAGTCATCGAGTGAATATGATTACTATTCTAAAAGTCATTAAATAAGCAGCAGGGATATACAAAGTATTAGGCAAGGGCTGTAATGAGTACCTGATCGTAATAAATATAAGACAGGTTACTCTAGTTTTGATAACCAAAGATTAATGTGTGAACTTGTTTCAACTAAAATAAGAGTTAAATGATGAAGCCTGGGACTCCAGTCGCCACAAACGGTGTATCTCGGATGCGAGAGCCCCTAGTGGTCTACCGGGGAAATATATGAGTCAAATGGAGAATATAATCTCAGGACGGCACGTTGGCCATGGTAGCTCATGGTTAGGGCGACTGGGCGGAAACCAGGAGATGCGTGATTCAAATCCCGGCCATGGCATTGAATTTTTCATGTTCACTCATTCTATCAAAAACCTTAGCCTATATACGGCTAGTGTGAAGAAGTGATTAATTTCCACCAATCAACTAAAATAATAAGAGTTAAATGATGAAGCCTGGGACTCCAGTCGCCACAAAGGTGTATCTCGGATGCGAGAGCCCCTAGTGGTCTACCGGGGAAATATATGAGTCAAATGGAGAATATAATCTCAGGACGGCACGTTGGCCATGGTAGCTCATGGTTAGGGCGACTGGGCGGAAACCAGGAGATGCGTGATTCAAATCCCGGCCATGGCATTGAATTTTTCATGTTCACTCATTCTATCAAAAACCTTAGCCTATATACGGCTAGTGTGAAGAAGTGATTAATATCCACCAATCAACTAAAATAATAAGAGTTAAATGATGAAGCCTGGGACTCCAGTCGCCACAAACGGTGTATCTCGGATGCGAGAGCCCCTAGTGGTCTACCGGGGAAATATATGAGTCAAATGGAGAATATAATCTCAGGACGGCACGTTGGCCATGGTAGATGAATGGGTTAGAGCGCCTGGAAGGGAACCAGGAGATCCGTGGTTCAAATCCCGGCCATGGCATTGAATTTTGCAGCCCGACTATCAAATACCTTAGCCTATATATGGCTAGTGTGAAGAAATGATTAATTTCCACCAATTAACATACATTGCATGCAAATTTTTATGTTGCTACACCAAATTATTTATTTAATTATTAATTATTTTTCGTAAAATTATTGTAAAAATTACTCGCTATGTAAAATGTTCCACGTGACAAAAAATTGGAGATTTTAATTGAATTTTAGTTTTCGGATAGTATGCAGAGTAATTTTAACTGACCTACATTCTCATTTTTTGGAATACTCTTGTAGCATTTGCTCTAAAATATTTACCATGGTTAGCTCTCAAAATTTTGAAAATATTAACTTTTTTATTCCTTATTACCATATAATTGTTAAAATATGAGCATAGACGAAAAACGGGGACTGTGAAGTTGCTTGGCCACGCCGTGGCTCAGTGACTAGACCGCTTGGCTCTCACCAAGGCGGCCCGGGTTCGATTCCAGGCGACCGCAAACTGAGATTTGTGATGGACAACACGGGGTTGGGGCGGGTTTTCTCCGGGACCTCCGGTTTCCCCCGCCATCTCATTCCACCGGTGCTAAATCTTCATATCATGCATAATCAGTGTCACCGCCTGCGGTGCCGTATGTAGTAAAAGCGGGCGTTAAACACTACACATTTCATTACATTGTGAAGTTGCTTATTTACATATTATGAACCTATGCTGTAAATCTCATCAAGTTAAATAAAAAGTTTTGACGCGTTAGGCACTTTGTATACTGAAAAGTGTTAGAGAAAAAAAGCTTCTAAAGTAACGATTGTTAAATCTCTCTTTAAATTGTCACGTTATGGCCTGAAATGGTGCAAATGATAAAAATAGCATACCATGTATTATTACACAGCCTAAACTACAAAAAAAATTGCCAATAAAGAAAATTCAAAGATTTTCAACGTTTTGGCGTTAAGCCTTGGCTTAAGTCTGTAATATGTCTTTAATCCAGGCATTGTAGCTTAATGAAGAACAAGTTTTGATAACATAAACCAAGTTATGACGTTCACATATGTGCACACACTAATCCAAGCGTCGAAACCTTACATGCATCCAAGTTCGATGCGGCAGTTTGTGGATCGAGATACTGTACAAAACTTTACGAAGGGAAACATTCTTGTCAGACACTAATAATCTTTTAAAACAATTTTCATCTTCTTAAATCTCGTGCAAACCACGCTTGGGAATATTAATAAAATTTTTCAGATAATAGAATATTATGTAAGATGCTTCTTTATGTCCAGATAAATTTCAAAGCTTATATTACAGAAATTAAGTATATATTTTGCTCTTTCTCTGCAAATGTTTCTGTATTATTATCATAAATATTTTAAATTTAAAAATGAAATACAAATTCTTTCAAAATTATTACCAATAAAACATAACAATCATTGCATTTTCTCGAAAATTAGGTTAAACTACGACGTTTCTTGATTTGATTTTAACTGGCTTCACATATAAAGCTTATATCAATGCATTAATTATTTGTATTTAAAATAAGATTAATATTACTTACGGTGCCCTCCACTCTACTGCTTTTCCATTTCCAAACATGGCATGCTCAGTTATGTCTACTAGACTATTTTCACATTTGTTCATCGCTAAAACAAGTCACAGTCACACATGCACACACTACATACAAATCACAACACAGACTGACCTGGTCCCTTTACCTTCCTCTGTCTTCTATCAACGAAAACAAATGAGTCGAGCTTTTTCTTCACATGTATGCCAATAGACGCATTCCTATTTCTATTGCTGCTTTATTTGGAACTCTAAAACATATACTTTTACTGTCTGTACTGCATTACTGTATTAAGTAGGTGTAGTATTCAATATCACTTAAAAATTTAATATCGAAATTTCACAAGAAATAAATAGTTTGAAATTGCCTTGCCATATTTTTGAGTGTCTTTCAGTTGACAGCATGACTCCAGTTGCATAGTATATTTTTTAATTTGTCGTCCTCCAACGTTCAGTCATATCGGACGGTGAGTGAAATGGGTGAAATGATGCTGAAATGAGCCCAGGGTCAAAAGAGCTTAGAGTTACCCAAAATTCGTCTTTCAGGATAAGGGAAACCCCAGCAGAAACTCTTATCCAGGTAAATCACCCTGACCGAGATTCGAACACCGGACCTCTTTAAAGTGAAGCAGACACTCTACCACCACGCTACCGAGGCGGGCTTCAGTTGTTTTAGTAAGGGCGCTGCGGACCCTTAGAACTCGTGGTACCTCTGACGTTACCAGAGCAACTTCGGGCCGAACTTTCGAAACCCTCCCTGAATGGGAGTTGTTCGGATTGGGTTGGACTCGAGGGGGCAGTTTGTTCCCGAAACCCACGGGGATTTGGGTACCTCCGACCTGCGTTTGGCTGCCCGGAGGGGGTAGAGTGTTGCGTAATAAGTCCCGGGTAGCCTGCAGAGCTAGAGGAAGTGTGCTAGATCACCAGGCGGCCCCACCGAGGTTTTCGGTAGTCTTCCCTGCGGGGTTGACGCGCGTAAGTAGCGTATACACTTCCACGGTTCCACGTCTTGACGTTGTTGTCGATGGAGGGGGGTTTAGACTCCAGGTATTGTCCCACGGAAAGACTCCGGAGTTTTTCATCGCTCCCGGGTAACAGAGGACGGGTTCTTTGGACTTTCAGGTAGACCTCAAGTGTACATGTCCGTTGTTCTAGCCTGTCGGAGGAAGTGCTTATCTCAGTAAACTGTATGGACCCTGTCCTCTGTACTGTCGTGCCTCCTTTGGTCGGCCACACTTTGTCTCCTTCACCTCATCCTTCCTCCCTGGGGTGCCCTACTTGGGTGCATAGGAACAATGGGCTCAGCATGGTGATCTACGTACCGAATCCCCTCCGTAATGAATTTCTAGTGCTAATCATAACTACATAAGTTCATTTGTTTTAGCCGGCTAATTGTTACCAACTTTATAACAATAAAAGGCCGAAAAGAAAGGTGAATCGATAAAGAGAGTGTGTGTGTGTGACCTATCATAGGAACATGAACTGTGGAACCAACGCGGTTAAAACGGTAGCAAGTCTCCTCCCTTTGCCAACCACGAAGGGGCAGTAGATTACTGCATAGCACAGGTCTATATTATCCCGCACTTTGGTGTGTTGCACAGTAATTTATTGTATTGCGTCATTGCGCAGGCCGCCCGCACATGGCTTCACACCCCGATGCTCGCGTACCCTAGTGAGCCTCATTTTTTACGATATGAACCTTCCCTCGCCCAAAAGAATTACTTTAATTAAAGGCACTGAACATGAAGGAAGCACCGCCTTCCTAAATATGGCCTGTCACGGAACAGCTAGGAAATTGCACTTTTTCATAACTGGTAGCATTTTCAAGATTAAGAACACCGTGGTATAGTTGATTTGTCTATATCGCTATTGTAATTAAGTAAACTTTATTGTTCTATAACTCGATTATGCAGTAAATTTTGCGAAGGTTTTATTTCTTCCAGTGTCTTACGGTACAAAATGTGTTGCTGCATTCTACGACGGCTGTTCAATTCAAGAATGATCATAATTCTTTTACGGACATAAATTTGCGCATTACAAAAACAACCTTACTGCATTCTGTTACCTTATTATAAATGAACACGCCGTATTAGTTTCATTGTTGGTACTTCTGGTTCCCCCCTGTGAGAACCAAGCAAGTTCAGACATGTTCAGTATCACCTACCGCTGCAATGGAGGTAATACGCGAGGAACAATATGCGGCTTTGAAATTCTGCTTTCGTCTCAACAAATCTTCAGTTGATGCCTATACAGTGTTACAGGAGGCCTATGGAGAGTCTGTTCTTCTCCACAGCACAGCTCGAAGGTGGTTTAAAATGTTTAAAGAGGGAAGACAATCAATTTCAAAGGAAGGTGGACCCGGTGCTCCATTACTGCTCTTACGGAAGAAAACATCATCTCTGCCAATGTCATTGTGAGAGAGGATCACCGAATTACCTTAAGATCACTTTCTGAAATACTGAACATTTTATTGAGTGCCATCCACACCTTGGTGACAGCAACATTACATATGAGATGTGTTTGTGCGCGATGGGTTCCAAGACTGTTGATTCCCGGACAAAAGAACAATCGCATCCAGGTCTGCAATCAGTTAAAGTTGACGTTAGAGGAAGATCCGAAGTTCTATTCAAACGTAATCACTGCTGATGAAACTTGGCTACAACATTTTGATCCTGGGGGCAAACAGTAGCGCTCAGTGTGGAAATCTCCTTCATCACCAACGCTCCAAAAAGCAAAAGTAGTTGCTTCTGCTAGGATAGTTATGGTCATCTCATTCTTTGATATTCATGGAATGGTTATCAGCATGTTGTACCTGCACACACATCAGTAACTGGACAATACTACAGGGATGTCCTGAAAACATTGCAAGTCCATATCCGGCGCAAAAGACCACATTTCCAAGAAGCAGGCTGTATGCTGCATCACGATAATGCGCGGCCGCATATTTCCAATGTTGTTGCTGTATATCTTGCAAAAATCAACGTGAAGTGCATCCCTTAACCTCCCTATAGTCCGGATTTATACCCATGTGACTTTTTCTATTCCCAAACTTGAAGAAACGCCTTCGTGAGAGGCATTATCCTTCATCAGAAGCAGTGGTGAAGGCTGCGGAGGCGATTTTGAAGGATCTCTCAAGAATGGTTTCCAGCATGTCTTTGAAGACTGACAGAAACGCTGGGACAAGTGCATAACATTCACGGGAGACTATTTTGAGAAGGACCATCAAAATTATGAGGATGAGTAAAGGTATGCTGCCAAAAAAAGTGATAATTCTTTATTGAACAGCCCTCTCAGCTGAATGTCGTTTCTATATTAAAACAATGATTTCTCTTGGATATAATTCAGGAATGTGGTACACCAACATAGTTTTAAACGAAACCACTATAAAATTTCAGTTAACTATATATTTTATATAATTAAGGTATCCGTAATTTATATACCAAGGGTTGTCGTAAAGTTTTAAATAGCGCCCTTTAAAAATGTGATAAAGGGTTTTTGTTGATACGTGCTTGTTAGCTCTTGTCTACGTAGTCACCATCCAGGCACATTTTTCCCAGCGTGTCTTGAGAATCCGAATACCTTGATTGTAGAAGTCTGCAGAATTCCTTAAACCATTCTGCCACTTCATTAATGACGTCATTTGTGTTGTCAAGTCGGCGACCACGCAACGGATTCTTCATTTCCGGAAACAACATAAAGTCACTTGGTGCGAGATCGGGCGAATAAGGTGGATGCTGTAAGGTCTCAAATCCACATTCACTTGTTTTGTCAACTACAACTTGAGATGAATAAGCTGGTGCATTATCAGACAGAAGACGAACAACTTGGAGAGCATATCACGTCGTTTCTTAATCAGAGCTGATCGTAACTCGTCCAGAAGATTGCAGTAGTATCTGCCAGTGATGACTTGACCCTTGGCATGATAATATCTGTAAGTATGATTTCACGACAGTCCTAGAAAAGTGAAAGCATGACCTTCCCAGCTGTCTTTTGCACCTTTGCCTTTTTGAGAGCGGGGAATTGGCATTTTTCATTCCAAACATATGGTTTTCATCTCTGGATCATACACATAGATCCAGGATTCATCCACTGTTACCAGACGATGAAAAAAATCATCTTCGTCCTCTTCCAACAGCATGAACATCTGTCTTGAAAGGTCCATCCATTGATCTGCTTCAACTAAGTGTTTAACACTTGTGTAGTTCATCCTGGATGTGGTGTTCTCAGTAAAAATTTTATCCACATTTGTTTATCATAATTTAATCTGTCACTGAAATTAAAGATTCTTAATTCCTCTCGAATGACATAGACTTTAGTGCAAATCAGTTTATTGTCCCTTTACTTCATTTCTGAGGCTTGTATCTTAATTTTTATCTCTTAATTTTGTCCAAAATTGAGTTATATAGGATATATACAGGCTTAGTCATAAATGTATGAAGTTCTAGTTTATTTCCCTTATAAATTTGTTTTAAGAAGTTCGGTTACTTGTACCACAGAACCCCTAGAAGTTTGCTAATTTTATATCTATGTCATAATTCTTAACATACACAGTATCATTACCTGTAGAAGAAGAAAAAGAAGAAGGAATTAGTGACACTTGCAGTAAGTCAAAATTATATACGAAGTACTGTCATTTGAAGCTTAATGATAATAATTACAACTTCAGGTAAAGTACCTCCTACGTGAACGGTAATTTCAATATTTTACATTTTACTGTATTATTCTGCCAATGTATTTCCACCATTAAGGTGCTGCACATGTGTGCATACATTTAAATTTGTTAAATTGAAGAAATGCTTTTGGCGTGTAAAGAGGTCTATTGAAATTGTCATCTGCCAAAAGTGGGTGCAATTGCTAACCACTATGAGGACCGCAAAGGACAGATGGGTGATGACTCATATTTTATCCCGACAGCATACAACATTTTCAGTTAGGCTATAGACTATAAATAACAGCATTTCTGGTAGATTTTGTGTTGTTCTCACCCCCGCATGCCTGGCACCGTTACTGAATACTTTGTCGTCGTCACAGGTCGATATTAGAGAGAAGGTTGGCCCATCGCCATGGTGTTCGAGAAGCCCTGATTAAGGCCAAAAAACAGAGCATCCATTATCTTGCCTTAGAGGTAATTTCAAACAAAGCTGATAAATGGTTCTTATCGGTTCCAAGAATTTACCTGCAAGCAACGCTTGCTATCTGCCATATGTAAAAGTTTACGAAGTCTTCTGAGCTTTTGTTGCTGAAATGTAAGATCACTTCCAGTTTAAAAAATCCACTTTATTTAAGTAGATATTAAACTGGAAAAAATTGACAAAAATAGATTTCATTTCTAGTTCAAATTTCCTGAATATTTAAACTGCTAATTGTGAAAATTTGCAAGTCAAAACTTGGTGGAAATGTAAACGAGTGTGCAAACAATACGTGATTAGCTTTACAGCAAACATGAAACAAAGTGATAACAATATTTAAGAAAGGGGAAAGAACAAGACCTGAAAATTATAGACGGATTAGTTTATTGTGTGCTGCCTACAAAATATATGCCAAAATAATAAGTACTTGGTTAAACAAAATAACAGATGCAATACTCCTAGAAGAACAAACTAGTTTTACAAAAGGAAGAATTTTGATTGACAAAGTTTTAACTCTTAAACAAGTGCTAGAAAAACAACGAGAACAAAATTTAGAGACGCACTTACTATTTATTGACTATTATACAGCTTTCGACAAAGAACCACGAAAGATACTGTGGAAAATTTTAAATAACAGAGGCATGCATTTACAACTAATTGAAGTTACAAAAAGTATGTAAATTGACACAAAAATAAAAATAAATAAAAGATAACCAGTAATAGTTAATGGTGGCGTAAGACAAGGTTGTCTTCTATCAACCGCACTTTTTAATTTGTATGTTGACGAAATAGTAAGGATTTGGTCGAATAAAGTCAATGGAGGCATTAATGGAGCAAAATTGAAAACTATGTTGTATGCAGATGATCAAATAATAATGCCCACAAATGAAGATGACCTGCAGAAAATGCTGTGTAGTCTAGATAAAATTGCTACTGAATAAGGAAAGAAAATATCAGCAAATAAATCCAAAACCATGGAATTTAAAGGAATTAATCCAGTAAGATCAAAAATAGTGTTAGATAACATAATAATTGAGCAGAAATCACACTTTAAATATTTAGGATGTAATGTCTCGTACCAAGGGGAAGCTGATATAATAGAGAAAAATAAATTTAACTATATAACAGGCACAATAAAAAGAACATTAAAAATATAGCAAGAAGGAACTCTATAATAAAACTATGCAAAACAATGGCAATACCAACTCTGATCTATGGATCAGAAACATAGACACTAACAAAAAGAGACAGTACGAGAATACAGTCATCAGAAATGACATTCATATGAGCAATAGCTGGATATACCAAAATTGATAAAAAACGTAGTCAGGATATTAGGACAGAATTAGAAGTAGATGAAATAAATCATATTATTGAAAGAAATAGAAATCTATGGGAAGAACATGTTCAGAGGATGAATAATAACAGAATACCAAAAATAGCCTTAAACTATAAACCTATAGGAAGAAGAAACCAAGGAAGAACGAAGAAAAGATGGGCAGACCAATTTGGAGCCGGAACGGGTTAAACAATTCAAAGCCGTGAGGTAGAAGAAGAAGAATAAGAAGAAGAGGAAGAAGGGCGGAAGAAGAAGAAGAAGTTGTTTATTCGACTCCAGTAGCTTAGGAGCTTGTTCAGCACTGTAGCAGTCGACAGTAGTTTCATCTAAGATTTTGGAGGCGGTAAAAGAAGTTAATGCAGCCAGGGAGTCATCTTGAGCTCTAAGAAGAACTAAGCGATTCAATTTCCAAACATTTTCATAATTCTCACGTATGTCATTTAGCAGATTATGTTAAACTTGCCTTGATGCACATTTTGTTCGTCCTGTTCGGTAATCACAGAGAGCTAATGGCAGTCATAAGACCTTCAGCAGCGTTGCTTGTCTTTAAACTGGCTGCGCCAGTTAGACCACTCCACTATCACTAAGGTGGCCGGGTTTCAACCACAAAGTGAGATTTGTGGGGCCAACACGGAGATGGGTGTTTTTCGCCGGGATCTCATGTATCTCAGGTATCATCATTCTCACCACCTGCGGTGCCGCATGTAGTATTCCTAATCATATTCATATTCATTTATTGCATCCGTAAATCATACAACTCATGATGTGGAATTTTCAAATTGCTAACTACACAAAGAATAGTAACAAAAAACAAGAATTACTATAAGCTGTTAAGCATAATAACCAAATTAGTTATTAAAATTTACATTCCTTTTATTCCTACCCTTTGTCACTTAAATACTCTTCTACTGAGTAGTAACTCTTTTCTAAAAAATACTTCTTTGATGTGTTTTTAAACTTTGTGAAAGACTCAATGTTTTTTATTTCTTTCGGCAGTTTATTGTGGATGTGAACTCCGTTGAATTTAAAACTGTGCTCATACATTTTCTTTTTATAAGTGACATGTAAGTTTGAACTATTTCTCGTGTTATGGTCATGAATATCATTGCTTTTTTTGAAATGTATCTAAGTTCGTTTTAACCTGTACTATTATTTCTAAAAGGTAAATGCTTGGTAATGACAATAGGCCTAATTTTTTGAACCATTGTTGACAACTATCTGTTCTCTTTAAATTCATCATAATTATAATTACCCTTTTTTGGATTCTAAATACTTTGATAATGCTAGTACTATTTCCCTATAGTGTTATACCATAAGAAATTAATGATTGAAAATTTGCAAAATAGGCTATTCTTAATGTGTTCAATTTTACACTGTGCTTCAAAATTGATATTTGGAAACAAATGCTACTTAATTTCTTCATTAGACTTTCAATACGTATATTCCAATTTAGACTGTCGTCCATCCAAACTCCTAAAAATTTTGTCTTTCCTGTATATTTAATTTCATTTTCATCCATTATAATTTCAGGTAAATTAACAGCCTTATTGATTTTATTATGAAAACCCAATGCCTGACGTTAAAAGTGGACGTTAAAAGCTGCACATTTCATTTTGCTTTAAACAAATTAGTGTAGAGCAATAACTTTCACTACCTCAAACCATTCTCTTATACTAAATAAAACCCTGCTTCACATCTCTTTAGTACAATAACTGAACTATATGACACAAAAAGATTACAGAAAGGGTTAAACATCATGGGCCCACCACAAGGAAAGGGGTTGAATGTGAATTTCTGGCATTTTGCATAAAAGGCAAAGATTATGTGCATTATTTATAACTTCTGCTGGTTGAAATACATGCTTTACTTATTACTTCATTTGGTTCTCAGCGTCGTATTCGATTTTTACTGTATAAGACAGCTTAATTTTGCTTTGAAGCCCATTTATCTGGCGTGTATTCTTTTACGTGTGGTAAATCTACAAACTGGACCACCGAGTTTACTTTCCTTAAAAAGAAAGCTACGATAAGAAATTGTACGAAAGAATAACTGCATTTGACCTAGCTCCGTGACCTCAGGAACCAGAAATTAGCACTATGGAGTGTGTAGGACATTGGCCTACTGATTCGATGGTCGCTGGTTAAAATCCAGCCCACACCGATGTTCTATACGCGTTTTAAAGCTATACTCCCATACCAGTATATTCTATAAATCCCGAAAAAGCTAAGAAAACAACAGACAACAAAACATGTTAACTGCAGTCAGTATTGTTTCATGCTGCAACAAAACGTTTATGGATAATTCAGCCAATTTTATATCTCCGAATTCCCGACCTTTGCTATCTCTAAACAGGAATTTAGGCAGTTCTGAATGAATTACCTCGCTTGTAGTCAGTGCACCCAAGTCAGCAAATATTGCTTCGAATGTGTTCCATCAAAGGAATTTGTGCGAACTCGGGCATTCTAGATTACACGCTCACCTCATACGTATTTCCGGTTGCATATGGAGGAAGGCATACTTTGCCTAGACTTGATTCCCCCACTCAAGTACATAACATACCACTAATACCTGCCACATAATGAGTTATATTCTACTGCAAGATTTTAAAAAGATGGCAAGCTATGATGCAGCAAAATAAGAATCATATATTTACAATAAAAATAAGACGATCATGGTTATGTCCTCTAATTTTAAAACACATCGGACGATGGATGAAATTGGAGACATTATGCTCAAATAATTCCAGCATCCATAAAGCTTAGAGTTCCTCGATATTGATCCTTCTGGATAACGTAAAATTCCGGAGAAACTTTATCCAAGAAAACACACCCTGACCGAGATTAGAACTCCGTATATCTTCAAGGTAAGGCAGACATACTACAACCTACTTTACAAAGGCGGGCAAAGATGCTGCTGCTGTTGATATGATAATAATAATAATAATAATAATAATAATAATAATAATAATAATAATAATAATAATAATAATAATAATAATAATAATAATAATAATAATAATAATAATAATAATAATAATAATAATAATAATAATAATAATAATAATAATAATAATAATAATAATAATAATAATAATAATAATAATAATAATAATAATAATAATAATAATAATAATAATAATAATAATAATAATAATAATAATAATAATAATAATAATAATAATAATAATAATAATAATAATAATAATAATAATAATAATAATAATAATAATAATAATAATAATAATAATAATAATAATAATAATAATAATAATAATAATAATAATAATAATAATAATAATAATAATAATAATAATAATAATAATAATAATAATAATAATAATAATAATAATAATAATAATAATAATAATAATAATAATAATAATAATAATAATAATAATAATAATAATAATAATAATAATAATAATAATAATAATAATAATAATAATAATAATAATAATAATAATAATAATAATAATAATAATAATAATAATAATAATAATAATAATAATAATAATAATAATAATAATAATAATAATAATAATAATAATAATAATAATAATAATAATAATAATAATAATAATCATGATGATGATGACGACGACGACGATGATGACCATGACGATGACGATAACGATTACGATCTATACATGTCTGCACTCGTCTCACTATATTCTCTGAGGTTTTACGGAGATGATATCGGATATAGAGAAGGTTATTTCCAGCAAGATGGAACAACATCCAATGACACCATGGAACTTGTAACAAGTTTCTTTGATAATCGAATAATTTCAACAGGTCTGTGGCCCCCCAGATACCCTGAGTTAACCTCACCGGATTTTTTCTTGTTAGGATATCTAAAAACTACTGTGCACTAGAACAGGCCACGGACAATTGATGTTCTCATGAAGTCTATTCGAACCGAAATAAGTAACATTGGCGAGGATACTCCCCGTAACACTTCAGAGAATATGCTGAGATAGTACGATTAAATACGATCGCAAGCCGCTAGGGGAATCATATATAAACTTGCTACATTAGAGATTCCATTGATGAGGTAACATTTTGCTCGGTGAAATTGCTGATAAAAATGAACAGCGTGTATAACCCAATTAGCAGAATCGTGATTAATGGAGATTATAATTCCGGCTGTAGAATTTAATTTTCTTATATCTTTCTAAGAAGTTACTTGAGATATGTTCTCTGAAGATTATGGAAAATTCCATCATGGAATCCAAGACGTCGGTTTGGAAGATAAGCACTTTAACCCGCATTAGTTGGAACGCTATCAACCAAATGTTTTTGCAAGTATGAGAATATGATATGCAAATAATGAAACTAGTCAAGGGAATCCAATAAGTCAGTACATTGCATCAGAGAAAGAGAATTATTTCGAAATATAGAAATGAAAGCTACTAGATTTAGGTCTATAATGACATCCTTGGTATTATTTTGTGTTAGGTATTTTCAGTAGAAGCGTCTGCATTTTCCTCCAGTGCGATTAAAAATAAATTTAAAAAGTTATCTCATTAAAATGAAATGCTGGAGGAACGAAAGGAATGAACTGCGTATTACAAAGGATCACCTTTTATGAAGTAAAATGGAGAGGATGAAAGAGGAGGAAAAAGCAGCAGATTTGCTAGAACGAGATTACTCACATCTTCGTGTTACTCTCAGCAGAGAAAAATCCACTTTTTGGCATTTCACTGTGAAAGTTAAGTTGTAGAGACAAATATCTTAATTAAAATAGTGGAAAAATCATTCGAAATGTATAAACTTTTGGGAGATATAAATTTTTATTTTATTTATATCATCCATCATATATAATTTTAGGCCCACTTCTGTCAATAGCCCTTCTGTCGAGGTACTTTAACATTGTCATTGATTTACATTGTACTGAATTGTCTTTTATATGTTAAGGAAAATCTTAGTGGCCTTACGATCTTTTAAAATATACATAATTACACGATATGTAATTGTTTGTATTTATGTATAAACAAATTTAAGCATAATATTTCCCAAAACTTTCTACAACTGTTTAAATACTTATTTCAAAGAAATCAATGTATGTCTCACAAAATCAATTCATGTAAAACTCCAAACGAATTACCATGGTCCAGAATTTGATACAACTTTAATGGCAAATCAAAAAATGCAAACTAATGTGGGCATTTATAAAGCTCTCTTAATGAAACTGTAGATAAATTCAGTGACTTCAGCAAGATTTATACTGATGGGGATCGTTCGTCAACTGGTACTGGACGTGCAGTTGTATACAGTGACAATGTAATCAAATATAAACTAAATATAAACTCAAATACACACTCGGTATTTTTTCTTGTAAAGCTCTTGCACTTAGCAAGTCCTTAGATATAATTAAAAATTCCAATGATTAAAATTTCTGATTTGTACAGATTCACGAAGTGGAATTCAAAGTATCCTAATCCAAGTAAACAAAGAACCAATATTTGAAGAAATCAAAAAGTTTTGGATTGTCTTTCATGCGAACAAACAAGTTAGCTCCTTACCAATGGCAATGAACAAGATGACAAAGCAGACAGGGAAGCTACTACGGGGCATGTGTTTTAAGTCAGTACCGTTTTCGAATTTAAAAAAGACGTGCATAGATATCGCAATAATTTCACTTTGACATGAAAGCCTGTACCTTAATCTACTTTCCTACATAATTTCCGTGAATATTGAGGCACTTGCATTAACGTGGCACCAGTTTTTGAATACCCTCCTCATAAAATTCTGCCGCCTGACGTGTTAACCACTGTATCACAACATTTTTGACTTCGTTATCGTCTTGAAAGCGCAGACCACCCAAATGTTTCTTCAAATGCAGGAACAAATGGTAGTCGCTGGGCACCAGATCAGTGCTGTATGGAGGATGATCTAGAGTTTCCCACTGAAAAGATTTGATGACATCTTTGATCCGATTAGCCACATGTGGACGGGCATTATCATGCAGCAAAACGATACCATTAATCTACTTGCCACGTCTTTTGTTCTGGATTGCAGGGCGCAGATGGTTCAATGACTCACAATAAGACGCTGAATTGATTGTCTCATTAAGAGGCAGAAACTCCACTAGCAACACTCGTTTTCTGTCCCAAATATACTGTGCACGTGATTTTCCGGGCAGAAATTGTTTGCTTAAACTTCACTTTTGTGGGTGATGATGAATGTTGCCATTCCATGGATTGTTGTTTCGATTCTGGTGTGTCGTAGGCCACCGATGTTTCGTCACCAGTAACAATTTGGTCTAAAAAATTTTCACCTTCATTGTGGTACCGCTCAAGGAAAGTCAATGCACTGCCTAAACGTTGGGTTTTGTGCAAATCCGTCCAAATTTTTGGAACCTAACGTGAACACAATTTCCGGTACTTCAAGTTATCGGTCACAATGCGATACAAAACAGTACGAGAATATTGAGGAAAATAGTCGCACAATGATGAAATTGTAAAACGTCTGTTTTCTCTCACCTTTTCGTCCAGTTTCTGCACCAAATCTTGAGTAAGGATCGAAGGACGCCCACTGCGTTCTTCATCATGCACATTTATGCGGCCATCTTTAAATGCTCTCACCCATTTCCTTATCATTCCATCACTCATAATGTTTTGTCCGTAAACTTCACAGATCTCACGATGAATATCGATTGGTTTTACGCCTTTAGCACTAAGAAATCGTATAACAGCCCGTACTTCACAATCGGCGGGACTCACGATTGTCGGAGGCATCTAAAACACTCAGTAACCAACGTATACAATGAAGATGCAGACTGTAATGGCGTCAGTGCGTAGACAAGAGATGTAGGTAACCAGCGCGCATGCGCGGAACGCCGACCGAAGCTCGGCGACGGTGGAATCGCAAAACGGTACTGACTTAAAAAACATGCCTGGTTAAAATACTCAGCAGTCAGCCCGCCTCGGTAGCGTAGATGGTAGCGTGTCTGTCTCACGTTCAAGAGGTCCCGAGTTCGAATCTCAGTTGAGGAGACTTACCCGGATAAGGTTTCTTCCAGGATTTTCCCTTATTCTGATACCTTAATGTCCGGTAACTCTAAGCCCCAAGGACCCCGGACTCATTTGAGCATTATTTCACCCATTTCATTCATCTTCAGATATGACTTAACGTTGGAGGATATACATTACGCAAAAAAAAAAAAAAAAAAAAAAAAAAAAAAAAAAAAAAGAATTACACTCACCAGTCACACAGAAAGATAGTTTCTCGCACCGATCCTAAAACACATCTCAGCATCTTGAACAAGAAGTTGTAGAATACTGAATGGTTAACAAACTGCCCCAATAAGTTTTCAGAAATCATAAACTCAGTTTTCAACGACAAATCCACCTAAAGAAGAGAAAGGACCAGATAATCTATAACCGCTTACGAATTGGTCATTCGAAATTGTCACAGGAGAACCTCCTAAATAAGAGTCAAGCCACTTTGTTTAACTATTGTAATGTAATATACTGCTAAACATATAAACCTGAGCCATTTTAACAGGACACACGTACAACTTTGGGAGACTACATTACACTATTTACATCACAGAGAAAATGTTGGAAGTGTCCTCCACCAGCATCTATACACGCTTGCACTCGTCTCACCCCATTCTCTGAAGTTATACCGAGAGTATCCTCGCCAATGTTACTTATTTCGGTTCGAATGGGTTCATTGAGAACATCTATTGTCCATGGCCTATTGTTGTACACTCTGTATTTAGATACCCCCACAAGAAGAAGTCCGGTGGAGTTAGGTCAGTGGATCTCGGGGGCCACAGACCTTTTGAAATTTTTTGATTAGCAAAGGAACTAGTTACAAGTTCCATGGTATCATTAGATGTATGGCACGTTGCTCCATCTTGCTAGAAATAACCTTATCTCAATTCGATATCTTCTCCGTAAAACTTCTCTATGGTGAGACGCGTACAATAGATGCTGGTGGAGGAATCTTCCAACATTTTCTCTGAGATGTAAATAGTGTAGTGCAATCTCCGGTTGTATGTTATATTCTCACAAATTTGCACGTGTGTCCTATTATTGTTAAAGTTATGGCATATTGAGATGTTTCATGTTTATATGGATCCATTTATATTTACAACAAAATATATACTTGATTGTAAATTTTTATAACTTTACAGAAAAATGGAAAGTTTCTTCACAACCAAAGGAAATATTGAGCAATTCCACACCTGTTTTCAACACTATTCAACTGATGCATGCCATTAACCACCTACATTGTTGTGAGCTTTATAATGTAGGTAGGTAGATAGGTAGGTGGGTGGGTGTGTGGCCCGTTGGGCAGGCGTGCGGGCAGGCGGGTAGATAGGTAGGTAGGTGGCTGGGTAGGTAGGTGGGTGGGTGGGTGTGTGTACCGTCGGGCGGACGGGTGGGCAGGCGGGTAGGTAGGTGGGTAGGCAGGCAGGTAGATAGTTAATTAGTTAGGTAGGTAGGCAGGTAGGCAGGTGGGCAGGTATGCAGGTGGGCAGGTAGGCAGTTAGGCAGTTAGGCTGGTAGGCAGGTAGGTAGGTAGGTAGTTAGATAAGTAGTTAGGCAGACAGGCGGGCAGGTAGGTAGGTAGATAGTTAGGCAGGTAGGAAGGTAGGTGGTAGATAGTTAGATAGGTAGGTAGGTAGTTAGGTAGGTAGGTAGGTCGGCAGGCAGGTAGCTAGGTGGGTAGGTTGGTATTCCAATTCTTGGCATTGGATATATGTACATCATTGATTTATAAATTTTTACCATACTTTATTATAATTATTGTTTTACTATTATTATTAATTTTCTGTATCCAATGTGCTTGTATTGAAATAATGTAAATTTGGTTTTTATATCTCCATTGTCGCTAATGGCCTACCTGTTCATTCGACCTAAAATAAATAAATAAAAAAAAAAGGTTAAACATACTAAAATTCAGAACATTTTACAGTCGTTACGATAAATTAGATTTTTCTTCATCAAAGATTAACAGAACTCCCTCTGTCAAATTTCCAAAGGTTTATGTGTGATACATTGGGGCGAACTCACTGTATTCTGTCAATGAGTTTTGCAATGTAGCCTGCTAAGTTTAAATTTATGAGGTTGCTGTACTGTAAACGTTTTCAACATTATAGGTTATCTTATCTTTTCTTATCCTATATTAGGAATTTTCTGGAAATGGTTAATGTCATAACCACTGAACCAGTCTGAGTGCTCCGACCTCTCTTCATTTTCATGTATTTGTACTCGGCGGCTTCATTATTAGCAGTGGCCTTCTGGCACTTTATAAACTTATAATCGTGGCTTTCTGTATTTGGATCAACAGGCAGTAAGTCTCCTATCTTAAATTACTTCCTTAAGGTTTCTGTACTTCCTCTGAAAATTCTACGTTGTAGTTCATTAACATCCTGTATATGGCGCGTGAAGTGCCACTGAATTATGCTGAGAGACATCTTTGTCAGCTTTGTTTGAACTTCTTTTACGTGCCATAAATGTACGACTAGGAACCACCGGCTTTACTTCCATTCCCAAGGAAGCCAGTCAAATGTTTTTTGCGCTGCAAAGTTCAATGAGTCTCCGACAGGAATGAACCGCGATGTGGGAAATCAGAAGCTAGCATGTTACCTCAGATCACGGAGATTGGCTAGGTATATTCAGCTTAATATACCTATTTAGGATCTTAGCATTCAGAATATCAGGGCTGTGGAACACGAAGTTCTTTGTGAAAATCTGGATCGTGCTCCATTACGGTGGAGCAAGTGGCGCCGCGGTAACTCGCGCGACTGCCATTCGGCCGATCTACCTGACCTATGGACTCTCTTCAGAATTTCCCCAGGACGATAGGTGAATGTTGGGCGGCATAATTATATCCTCCGAAATTTTTGTCCTTTCATTTCATCTTTCATCCTGCTTGGTTATTTCAGAGTTGTATCCAAATACCTTGCATGGCATGAAAAAAGGATGCTATGTGTAGACATAACGCATTTTCCATTGATAAGTTTCCCATAAGAACTTCGCCATATCTCATATCTTATACTCCAGACACCTTCCCGTAGGGGAAGGGACTCGTCCCTTTCAGCTGCCAAAGTGCGGGCGCTGCGGACCCTTAGCACTCGTGGTACCTCTGACGTTACTATAGGAACCTCGGGCCGAACAGCCGAGCCCCTCCTTAGGGAGTTGTTCGGAATGGGTTGGTCTCGAGGGGGCAGTGTGTTCCCGATACCCGTGGGAGATTGGGTACGTCTCCGGACGGGGTTGAGGGAAGCCATATACCTGCGTACTAGCCTACATAGCTAGTAGAGGGTGTGCTTGATCAACAGGCAGCCTTACCGATGTTGTTCAGTAGCCTTTCCCTTTGCGGTTGACGCGCGTAAGTGGCGTATCCATTTCCATCCCGTCTTGAGTCTATAGGACCAAATGGGGGGGGCTTGTTGGTCTTTAGGTCTTGACCTATGGAAAGCCCCACGGAGGTGCCGGGCGCCCTTTGGGACAGCTCTGTATCTCCCTGGTCGTCCGAGGGTGTGTCAGTCTTCACTTTGTGTGGATGGCCCTGGTAGATACCCTCGAGTTTATATATACTCCAGACACGTCTCCGAAGGGGGGGCATCCGTCCCCTTCAGCTACCGTGGTGCGGGCGCTGCGGACCCTTAGCACTCGTGGCACCTCTGAAGCTACGAGAGGAACCTCAGACAGAAACTTCGAGCCCCTCCCGAAAGGGACTTGTTTGCATTGGGTTGTACTCGAGCGGGCAGTGTTTCCCGATACACGTGGGAGTTCGGGTACCTCTCCGGACGGGGTTGAGGGAAGCCATATATTCCCGCGTAGTAGCCAGCATAGCTAACAGAAGGTGCGCTAGATCACTAGGCGGCCCTACCGAGGTTATTCACAAGCCTTTCCCTTTAGGGTTGGCGCGTGTATGTGGCGTATCCACTTCCATCCTGTCTTGGGTTTTCGGACCAGATTGGGGGGCCTTGTTAATCTATAGGTCTTGCCCTACTGGTAAGCCCCACGGAGGCGCCTGGCGCCCTTCGGGGACAGCTCGGTAATTCTCTGGTACAAGAGAGAGGTCAGCGACGGCTTGCTGTGTAGACCCTACTTGTGACTCCAGACACCTCTCCGTAGAGGGAGCTTCCGTCCCCTTCAGCTGCCGTGCTGCGGGCGCTGCGGACTCTTAGCATTCGTTGTACTTCTGACGTTATTAGAGGAACCTCGGGCCGAACATTCGAGCCCATCCCTGACTGGGAGTTGTTCGGATTGGGTTGGACTAGAGGGGGGCAGTGTGTTCCCGACACCCGTTGAGATCGAGGACCTCCGGCCATGCCTAGACCGCTCGGAGGGGGTAGAGGGTTGCCTAAGAACTCCCGGGTACTAGGCTGCAGAGCTAGTAGAATGTGTGCTAGATCACCAGGTGACCTCACCGAGGTTATTCGGTAGTCTTCCCTGATCGGTTGACGCGCCTAATTGGCGTATCTACTTCCATCCTGTTTCGACGTTGTTGTCGTTGGGGGGGGGAGGGCGTTATAAACCCTAGGTATTACCCTAAGTAAAGAACTCCGGCCTCCTCATTGTCTACCGAGTGCTTAAGGCCGGAATAATCGGACTCTTGGAGTAGATTCGTATGAAATTTTAACTCAAGACATCCTAATCGGCTTTCTCAGACAAGTTTGGTAATTTCTCTGAATGCGTATATTTCTTTATATTTGTTAGCTATCTACAGAAACAAAATATGTTGTAGATACGCTTCTAAGCAACAATAAGCTGACATTATATAAACAGCGATTCTTGGTAGTTACTAGAGAAACGTTGTTGACTACGAATTACCATATAATTTCGTTCTTTTTGTCCCCCCTCTTTCCTTTCCTTGCTGTTCTCTCGTTTATCCAAATGAAAAACTAAAGAATGACTTCCCTTCATAAATTTAAAACCATTGTGCAGTTCTCTTGGGTCTTCGCAGAAACATCGTTTCTTTCTTGTTTCCGTTTCAAGGAGGAAATTTTCATTACGGTATTTTTGTTGTTATTCCATAAGACCGTAAACGAGTGGTGTTACGCGAAAGTTTCTTCAGAGAGCACCACCTCCACCTTCAATATTGTCCTTAAGGGATGTACATAATTTTACTGTACTGTCTAGGTTACTAAACTTTTCAACGTGGATTATTTACGTCATTAATTATTGCACCTATAGATTCTGCACTCAACTGATGGAATAATGAGGTATAATCACGTAGCAAGTATGTAGAGGAAATATAGAACTCCAAAGAAAAGTGTTTTAAGATGCCCAAACCAAAAGAAACCTATTCAGTAAAATGTTGTACTGTGTAACTGCTCTTCAAGAAGAAATAAATCATCAACAATTTGAAGGTAATAAGAGTGAAATGTGTCGTTGTGCCTGTTTCGAACAGCATAGCTCTAAAACGAAAAATGGGACAAAAATCATAGATAATGATAATAAATTTCCATAGACAAAATGCCAAGAAGACACCGAAAGGAGCCAGGAAACCGGCCATACCGTAATTACAGCGAATACATTAGGAAACGCTCTAAAAAGGATTAGAAATAAAACTCTTGTCAACACGCTCTGCCGCAAAGCGGTATAATATTCACTGCAACACACTGATGTCAAAATTACTGAATAAGCTTTCTGCTCCAGCAGGTGGACCAAAGGTGAATTAAGACCTGCAGCGTTCCTGGCGACGAATACGCTCACTTTCTCCTCGGGCAGGAGCCAGGTGAAAAGACAATTAGATATCAACGTTTCGGAGTGTACATCTCTTCCATCATCAGGATATTTATAAAATGTTATAACCTCAAATGAAATACTGGATATAACACAAATATAAACAAAGAAAAAGCACTAACAAAATTCGCATTTCTGAACAAAAGACTGTTTTCAGTAAATTAAATACCAGGTCAGGAGATGGCGTGAGTATAGAAAATTGTGTCAAAGAAACGTAACTAACTTGATTATCAAGCTGTATTGATCATTGCTTCTTAAATCGATGGATTTCCATTTTTAAGGCCGGTTTCCAGGAGGAGCTGAACTGAAATCCAGCATCACGATTAGGCGTGCTTCTTTCAGAAGAAATCGCCGAAGCCTCCTTAATTCTCTGATCCCAGTAACTGTTGCATTTTGCCAAGATGGTGTCTCCCGAAATTTGGCTGTAAGGTCGTTATTAAAACAATGCTCTGCCAGTCCAGACTCCTCAAGTTGCATTAAACGAATGCTCCGTTCATGTTCGATTATGCTGGTAGCAATATATAGTCATCTTTTCACCTGACATGTTGCCCGAGAAGAAAGTGAGCATGGTCCAAATGTGTTGTGTGGACCATCAACATCTAAGTTTACAACAAAAAGGAAAATCAAGATACCCAGAATTTCAGATCTTGACAACAGCAGTGGGGATGTTACCATTCATTATCAGAATTGCCCCAACAGTCCATTTTCCTTTGATGACAGTGATGATCCTCCATCTCCAGTAAATCAGGAAGCAGCATCAGCACTATATCCGAGAAACTTGTTGGTTGATGATTTCGTCATTGTGCAGTATGAGGGGGAGTTCTTCCCAGGAAGGGTTATTGCAATGAATGAACAGGACACAAGAGTTAGTGTATGCAAAGAAGTGGAAGTCTGTGGATGTGGCCTGATCAGAAAGACGAAATAGAGCATGACTATAAAGTCGTAGTCAGGAAAATTAAGCCACCTGTAAAAGTGTCCAAGCATGAATTGTATGACATTCCTGAAATGCAAAAGTTTGGGGAAAATGTAACAATTTTTAAATTCAACTGAAGTGCAGTTCAAAAGTTTCTGCAACAATAAAGACATTTGACATGAAAATGTTATATTCTATTTTTATTGGAACAAATACTCCCATTCCATGGGGCGACATTAGGTCAGACAAGCTTTTGACGTTGTATAATACTTAATTTATAGGTAGCACAAAGCCATCAAACCTAATGGGGTGACATTGGGCCATGTTGGAATAGCTTTTTTGGGTATCAGTTAACACCAAGGAATAACTTGATTGCAGTACAAGGTAGATGTTTCTGTTGCTAAGTTATACGAGGCCTGGCCGAATTTTTACGGTCATAATTTTTCGCACTAAAAGTAAAAACTTATTATATTCTGTAACCATAATGTGAAACAAACACGCCGTAGTTGTTTATTGTTGGTACTCCTGGTTCCCACCTGTGAGAACCAGGCAAATTCAGACATGTTCAGTATAGCCAACCGCTGCAATGGAGGTAACATGCAGTTAAAGTTGATGTTAGAGGAAGATCCGGAGTTTCTTTCAAAAGTAATCACTGCTGATGAAACTTGGCTATATCATTTTGATCCTGAGAGCAAACAGCAAAGCTCAGTGTGGAAATATTTTTCATCACCAACCCCCCAAAAACGCAACAGTGTTTGCTTCTGCTGGGAAAGTTATGGTCACCTCCTTCATTGAATTCGTCGAATGGTTTATCAGCATGTTGTACCTACACACACATCAGTAATTGGGCAATACTACAGGGATGTCCTGAAAACATTGCAAGTCCATATCAGGCGCAAAAGACCACATTTCCGTGACGCAGGCCGGATGTGCACCACGATAATGTGCGGATGCATATTGCCATTGTTGTTGCTGAATATCTTGCAAAACTCAACGTGAAGTACATCCCTCACCATCCCTATAGTCCATATTTAGTTCCATGTGACCTTTTTCTGTTTATTAACTTGAAGAAACGCCTTCGTGGGAGGCATTGTCCATCATCAGAAGCAGTGGTGAAGGCTGCGGAGGCCATATTGAAGGATCTCTCAAAAATCATTTCAGGATGTCTTTGAAGACTCGCAGAAACACTGGGAAAAGTGCATCGCATTCAGGGTAGACTATTTTGAGAATGAATATGAAAATTATGAAGATGAGATAAGATACGTTGCCAAAAAACATTGTGATCATTCTTTATTAAACAGCCCTCGTAAATAGTAAGTTTTTCTTTATTAACGTTAAATTCTAAGAAGAGCTTTCTATAAAAATGCAAAAAAGTGGCACAAAGTCACACCAGATGACGGTAACTAATAAGCTAGCTGAGTTTCTGCAAGCGCGACTTTCTCAGGACCGCGAAATCATTTTCAACAATTACAAGTTAATGAACCTTCATTTGCATCGTCTAGTGGAAAATTCGCTAGACAAGCATTTGCTTTTGACAACTAGATAAAATGATCAAGTTAATTAAACGAGTACACGTTTACTGAGCAAATTAACAGCGCAGTACAAAATTACTCAAGATATCGTATTACCGTCGTCTAGACACGTAAGCTCCAGAGACATTTAATTCTGTAGAAAAACAAGCTGAAAGCTCCATGTTGCACAAGGTTAACATTACTAAACTTTTAAACATATGACAGGCTACATTTACGTCACTTTCTCTATTCATTCTTATAAAACAACCTTGCAAGGTTTATCTCGATTAAAAGGAAGGATATAAGAATAAATATTTTCAAAGTTGATTTACCTGACCGTTTCCTTATACATAGTAATGTAATCAGGGAAAACAGTAGCTTTAAGCGATAGTGAAGTCATCTTTTTTATTTTTGTTTTTATTATCCATCTTTACCGATGTTAGTTACGAGAAAGTTAGTAAAAACATATATAACAATTGAGGTAGCCTTGAACGACTCTATCTAAAAATGACAAGATCACTGTAACATAAATTGAGGACTTTAAGTTTGATAGTTATTACTCGTCTGCGTCGTCCGCCCTGGAGAGGTCACTCAGGAGATCTTGTGGCAGTCTGCGCTTTAGGCGAATTTGTTGTCGAGTGCGAGCGCCCAGATTGTAGGTAACACTCCAGGGACCTCCTGGAGATAGGAAATGAAAGGTCGTGCCAGCGGGCGGATGTACTGGAGAGGTCATTCAGGAGAAGATTTTGTAGCAGTCTGCACTTGAGGCGAGTTGGTTGTTGAGTGCGAGCGTCGAGATTGTAGGTAACACTCCAGGGACCTCATGGAGATTGTAAAAGGAAGGTCATGCCAGGCGGCGGATGTACTGGAGAGGTCACTCAGAAGAAGATCTTGTGGCAGTCTGCGCTTAAGGCGAGTTGGTTGTCGGGTGCGAGAGGCGAGATTGTAGGTAACAGCTCCGGGCACCTCCTGGTGATGGTAAAAGGAACGTCGTGCCAGATGGCGGATGCACTGGAGAGGTCATTCAGGAGAAGATCTTGTGGCAGTCTGAACTTAAGGCGAGTTGGTTTTTGAGTGCAAGCGCCGAGGTTGTAGGCAAGAGCTCCAGGGACCTCCTGGAGATTGTAAAAGAAAGGTCGTACCAGCCGGCGGATGTACTACAGAGGTCATTCAGGAGAAGATCTTCTGGCAGTCTGCGCTTGAAGCGAGTTGATTGTCGAGTGCGAACGCCGAGCTTGTAGGTAACAGGTCAAGGAAGATGATAAAAGAAAGATCGTGCCAGCCGGCGGATGTACTAGAGAGGTCATTCAGGAGAAGATCTTCTGGCAGTCTGCGCTTGAAGCGAGTTGACTGTCGAGTGCGAACGCCGAGCTTGTAGGTAACAGGTCAAGGAAGATGGTAAAAGAAAGATCGTACCAGCCGGCGGATGTACTAGAGAGGTCATTCAGGAGATGATCTTCTGGCAGTCTGCGTTTGAAGCGAGTTGACTGTCGAGTGCGAACGCCGAGCTTGTAGGTAACAGGTCAAGGAAGATGGTAAAAGAAAGATCGTACCAGCCGGCGGATGTACTAGAGAGGTCATTCAGGAGAAGATCTTCTGGCAGTCTGCGCTTGAAGCGAGTTGACTGTCGAGTGCGAACGCCGAGCTTGTAGGTAACAGGTCAAGGAAGTTGGTAAAAGAAAGATCGTACCAGCCGGCGGATGTACTAGAGAGGTCATTCAGGAGAAGATCTTCTGGCAGTCTGCGTTTGAAGCGAGTTGATTGTCGAGTGCGAACGCCGAGCTTGTAGGTAACAGGTCAAGGAAGATGGTAAAAGAAAGATCGTAACAGCCGGCGGATGTACTAAAGAGGTCATTCAGGAGAAGATCTTGTGGCAGTCTGCGCTTGAAGCGAGTTGATTGTCGAGTGCGAACGCCAAGCTTGTAGGTAACAGGTCAAGGAAGATGGTAAAAGAAAGATCGTACCAGCCGGCGGATGTACTAGAGAGGTCATTCAGGAGAAGATCTTCTGGCAGTCTGCGCTTGTAGCGAGTTGACTGTCGAGTGCGAACGCCGAGCTTGTAGGTAACAGGTCAAGGAAGATGGTAAAAGAAAGATCGTACCAGCCGGCGGATGTACTAAAGAGGTCATTCAGGAGAAGATCTTCTGGCAGTCTGCGCTTGAAGCGAGTTGATTGTCGAGTGCGAACGCCGAGCTTGTAGGTAACAGGTCAAGGAAGATGGTAAAAGAAAGATCGTACCAGCCGGCGGATGTACTAGAGAGGTCATTCAGGAGAAGATCTTGTGGCAGTCTGCGCTTGAAGCGAGTTGATTGTCGAGTGCGAACGCCAAGCTTGTAGGTAACAGGTCAAGGAAGATGGTAAAATAAAGGTCGTACCAGGCGGTGGATGTACTTGAGAGGTCATTCAGGAGAAGATCTTGTGGCAGTCTGCGCTTGAGGCGAGTTGGTTGTCGAGTACGAGTGCCGAGAAATACAGAAAAAAAAAGCTAAGTCAATAAGGACAACAATGCCCGTTTCGGTAGCGTAGATGGTAGCATGTCTGCCTCACGTTCAAGAAGTCCCGAGTTCGAACCTCGATCAGGGTGAGTTTCCTAGATAAGGGTTTTTCCGGGGTGTCCCCTTATCCTTCAAGACGAATGTTGGGTAACTCTAAGCTCAATGGACTCCTTTGAGCATCATTTCACCCAATTCATTCTCCGTCCGATATAACTTAACGTTGGGGCGGACGTAAATGAAAAAAAAAGGACAACAATGCTCACTTCATTGCAAAATATTTCTGAAATTTATTAGAAGACTTATGATTTCTAGGAATCGGCTAGTTGTCTTGGCATGCTGTGAGTATAGGAAGAGGGGCGTGGTTTAACTCCAGTAGTAAACAAGGTCGGCCGTCTTAGGGGTATACAAATGTGCTAACAAACTGTTTTAATAAAACAATATATAAATTATGTCACCGTTTTCAGAATCATTCAATAAAAGCAGCTGTATAACAATACACATTTTGAAAAATAAAGTAAAGTAAATTACCTTTGCAATAGAAAATAAATGCCTATTCTTCAATTGTTCAACTTAATACAGTGTATAGCAGCATAGATTTTATATTTTTCGAAGGTAAATTTCCTTCTGTCACTGTAATTTGAAAACTTTTCTCGACATATAATGTTGTAACAGATGCTGACATAAAATACTGAAGATCACATTGCCTTGTAAGTGCTCTTTTTCTTGTGTGCGTTCAAATTATTTTTAATGTTTATAATTTTAAAATTACGTGGGTTTTTCTCAAGTACGGTTTTCATTTTGTTTTTTGTTTTATCGATGACTGGTCCAGCAGCTGCAGAGTCTATCTGTTGAGCTAGTTCTTCTATGAGCCTTATGAGGCATTTTATTACCTCTAATTTTTAGCTGAACAATGATTTTGGACAGGTCTGAAAAACTGTTTCTGATGAAGAGCAAATCTTCGTGTAATTTCCTTTAAATGAGGGAATGAGTGGCTTGTACTACAGAACTTTGCTAAGAATTACAATAATTATGTCGTAATGTTCCCCTTAATATATAGCGACATTTCGCCAGGTGCCCAAGCTAGTTGTAACCTGCTGAAGAGGTAAGACGCCATTTCTTGGTAGGGCGCAACATTAACGTTGGGCGCCATTCCTTTATGTTACGTTTTCTGCTTGGACATTTAAAAATATCTTTTTCACGTTTGCAACGAAACTGTCTACATCACTGTAACTTCTGCGAATTTCCTCGTCTACACGATCTTACACAGGTCCTAAAAAATCGGACTGAGACAATGAAGTTACACTTGGCCCTCATTGATCGTCCACCTCTGCCTTTGCTAAAATCCTTGCTTGATGTTTTTTAGTGTTACAGTGCTGTCTCAGCCATTTGGGTTTAGTGCCCTTAATTTCTACATAGCATACCTTGCATTGGATATTATCTCCCTTCTGTGTGAATATATCACCCCTTCGTCCATTGTGCCTTTACGTGCTTTTGACATTTGTGTTCTTCACTCTCAGCGAACAAATCACTGTGTCCAAACACCTCCACATTGCCAGTAACGGCAGGGTGTGCAGTGTTTGTACGGCCCTGAGCGTTTCGACGCATGACGTAGTACGTTGTATTACGTCGCGTACCATTTAACTGTATTCTCCCGCGGGGTCCTAAAAGTCCTAACTCTGGTTGTTAGTCATAGTGCAACTTACAGTAAGATAACGAATTGAAATACTTATGATGAACGGATATGGTGATAGGATGAGTAGGAAATTACCATTTCTTTCTAAGAAATAGGGACGCAAATTGATGTGAAATATAAATAATGAAACCTGAAAATCTGCAGTTCTTGCAAACTTTTTCGTTCAAAATCGAAGAAAACTTTGTTACAAAGCTTAAAGAGAAAATTTGCCTTGTCAATTCAAACTTAAGGTTCCTGGATCATATTCAATTCGTGAGGAATGATGTATACAATGCTGCCAAATGGGACCGCGCCATAGAACAGATCCATGCATTAAAGTGTTTCAGAAAATACAACGTCTAAATTTGTCCACTTTCGCTGCCGAAGTGCCACTTATAAATGGGAGTAGCTTTTACATCGCACTGGGCGAACCCAAATGTCAAAAGCTTACAGCAGAAAAGTGAGGTTATACAATGGCCTTCCGTGTGGTATTCGAATGGGACAGAGATGAATACGGACAGTTCCATGATGAACGACTTCCATTAAGATGTCCTCTCTCTCTTCCCTTCCTGCATCAGTGCCGTCCAAACTTCACGCATCCTGAACCTATGCCTATACGCGTTTCTGGAACCGTGGCAACTATCTCTTACTGTCGAGATATCCTTTGTTCTTATTTATATGTTCATTTGTCTCCCAGCATGCTCTTTCACCTGTACTACGCGGTGGTGGGGCCAGATGCTGGGTTTCAGATAAGCTCAGTACAGAATTAAGTTATACGTCAAACTCACAAAATATTGCATGATATTATCAATGAAATGTATGAAGAGGGGTGAATAGATAGATAAAGAATTGCAATAAATAACGTTCATATTTTAAATTCAGTGATAATCACTGCTCTGCAGCAAAAATGATGTTTTACAATGACTGAGTGTTCTTAAGGGGAACTTTTGCCCTGAGTTCAGCGGTGCAATCCATTATATTTCCATCACGTAAGTTTTTTTTAGATACTATAGAATTCGTATTTCATAAAACCTCATAGTATGACATGGGGAGCTTCTATTGCTAAAGTATAACACTATTGTGCAGTCACCGCAATGGAAATCTTTACATTTTAAACTCAAGGAAAAGCTTTACATGCACAATACGCTTTGTTTGTCCTCCCATCACTACAAACAAGGTAGGCAGAGCTAAAAATCAGGTGATTGTCGAGTACACAAAAGCAACTTCCTTTCATTAGGAGTCCAAGTATCAGTCTGCCTCTGGTATTTGCATATAGCAAGTTGTTTATTGTGTGTTCTTGACATCTGACGTTTGATCTTGGTGCTATTTTTGAAGGTGTGTATTTCTGTATCCAGTACAGCAAATGGGACACAAGAACCTCACTTGTAAGGACAAAACTCGTGGTTTAACTCTGTTAGAAGTAGGTGTCTGTAATTCGCATAGCTCCTGTTCTAAAGGTTTCAAGACAAGCCATTTACGACCTAAAAATTACGCAGCACCTTTGCCACGTGGTACCACTCCAACTCGAAAGACAGGCTCAGGTGGTAAACAAAAGACTTTTTCAAGGACATGATGACCTAAAACGATAAGTGACAGCTAATCCATGGTTTAAAAAAGAATCATCCAGAACTGAACAAGTGTTGCAAACCGGACTATTCAGCTTCGCCTTAAAAAGACTTAGGTTTACCAATTCGGTGTGCTGTCAAAAAGCCTCTTCTAACTGAAGCTGTGATGAAGAAAAGAGTACATTTCTGCAAAAAAAAAAAAAAAAAAAAAAAAAAAAATCAGCACTGGACATCGGAGGACTGGCACAAAGTAATGGTTTCTAATGAAAGCACTTTTAAATCGGCCAGAGGAAAGTCCAAAAGGTGAGAAGGCCAAAAAACGTGTCACGTTGTGATCCCAAGTTTATGGTAAAAACTGTTAAACATCCAGAAAGCGTGATGGTATGGTGGACCTTTAGTGGTAATTGTGGCAGAGGTGGTTTGTACCTTCTCCCTAAAACTGTAACAATGAAGGGAAGTAACTAATTAGAAGTGTTGTAACAGCATTTGGTCACATTTTCGCCTATTTATCAGGGCCAGTTCTTTAAGCATGGTTGTGCCCCTGCTCATATAACAACGATGGTTCAAAAGTTCCTAAAAGACAATAATATACCTGTACTTGACAGGACTGGTAATTCTCCTGACCTAAATCCAATAGAAAATGCTTAGGATCAAATGAAAAATAAAATAGAAGAGCTGCAACCATAAAATATTTAAGCGCTGCAGGAGGCTTTGAAGAAGTTATGGGTATAAATTGACAAAATATTTTTAAAATCTAGCAGATTCAATGTCCAGGAGACTCATAAAGGTGACACAAGTTAAGGGAAATAAGACGAAGTAGTAATTGTATGGAGAAGTTAAAACTAAAGCCATGTAAAGCCAGTATTTGTTGTTTTTATTATCACGTAAAGATTTCCATTGCGGCCACTGTATTGTGGGTTTTAAGCATATAGGTAGTATTTATAATAGAATGACCCTAGATAAGCTGAATTCAGGTGTGTTTACAATACCACAGAGCAGAAAATTAATGTGTGACCTCAATTTTGAAAATAAAACAGAAAAACGTGCCTGGTAGAGCTACAAAGATGTTGTAAACAACTTCTAAGGAAACATAAGGAGTCAAGATTACAAAAGTACAGTGAACACCATGTTGGAGAACCTGAGAAATCTTGGTTGTAGCATGAGTTTGAAGTTGCACAGCCTTCATGCTCACAATAATTACTTTAGAGATTGCTGTCTTAGATTTTACAGTGAAGAGCACCATGAATGTTTCCACCAGGACTTGAAAAGCATAAAAAGAAAGTACCATGGTGGAAGGAGTGTTAACATGATGGGAAACTATTGTTGGTCTCTGAAAAGGGAACGTAATCTTGATACACATGGAAGTTGTGCACAAAGAAAATTTCTTGCCATGCCATACCATGTCATGTGGTGCTGACTGGCTGTATATAGCCAGAAGGTTTTTGCTGCGTTCCCATCCGTTAAGGGTTTTACCGCAGGTAAGGTATTCGAAACGGGATTTTGTAGGATGGATATGGTGTAGGTTTTGAGGTTGATGAAATTTGTGAGGTTAAAATTATTGTACCTTTGGGATGAAGGGACAGGATGCAATACCCAGCAGCCTGCTGTTTTTATTTAGTTTTGGGTTGGGGAGAATTTTGTTGCCAAACAACTTAGGAGATTATGTGGACCTCAGCTTTAGCTGCTGTTAGGATTAGCTCCTGGGTAATCTTGGGTGCCCGCATGCCATGCTGGGGATCCGATGTTGTCTAGAACGGCGTCTAGTGGGGTCATAATCTCCCAGTAATCCAACAAGGGCGCTTCTGTGAGTTGGTAAAGTTGCGTAGAATTTTGATGCCCGGCGCCTAACTTCATCCTTCACATATGGAAGTCCCGAGGCTTCGTGAAGCAACCTGGTAAGAAAATAGCGAACCAGAGAATAGATAGACCGTAGCTCTCTAATCTGTGCACGTTGAAGCCATGCCAAGCAGCTATCTGCAGCCATGCCCCAGATCTCGCAGGCATATAGCATCACGGGGATGACCAGCGCTCGGAAGAGGTATAACCTCAGGCCAAGCGGCATCGAGCTCGAACCCAGCATAGGATACAGGGAAGCGATTGCTCCCTACACCCTTGTCTCTAGGTCTCTGATGTGTTGGTGAAAGGTTAGGCCTCTATCCAATGTTACTCCAAGGTATCGGACAGAGTTAGTCCACTCTATCCTTCGACCTCGGAAGCTAAAGTTGGGGCAGTCTGCGGGGGTTTGGCGCTTTGTGAAAAGTATGGCGTGGCTTTTGTCCGGATTTACGGACATCCGCCAACGCGGGCACCACTGCTGTGTGAGACGGAGGTGTCTCTGTAAGGGGTTGAAGGCTCTGAGTATATGTCTGTCTTTGCAGAACAGAAGCACGTCGTCAGCGTATTTGCTATTACGGCTCGTGGTTCTGTGGGGAAATGTGCCATAAAGACGTTGAATAAGGTGGGAGATAGTGCAAAAGAAAATTTCTTCCTAGCTAGGTCACTATTTTGTTCTATCTAAGGTTGATAATATTTGTAAAATGTGCACACAATGTGTTTAAGGGCACTGGGAGTCGATAGGTTTCAAAGAATCCATTTTTTTGTTTTTAATGTTCATAAATTATATAATTATTCAGCTTTAGGTTGTCAGCTGGTATTAAGGTCCTTTAATTCGTCAATTTAAGCATGGCGGCGTAATGATACGCCCACTTCCTGAGAATGGTGTTTAATCGTTGATCGTGATTTCCCAAAACCTTGATTTTAGGTGCATGTTTCTCAAAAACTATAACAGATATTAACACAAAATTTGTAGTGGTTATTTATCAATGTCCCTTGAACACATTCGGCTAACACTTATATTCACGTGATTTATAAAATAGATGAAAACAAATATTCAGTCCTTGAAAATATTATCTCTTTTTTTTACTCAAAACTAAATAATTTTTCATGTGCATAGTATAAACTTTATATGATTTTCAGTTAGCTAATATTATAAAACTGTATCTTAGGTTATTTGAGATAGTACCTGGTGCATGTAGCTTTAAATTTCTACAAGTAAACTGCACCTGAAGTATAGGGTGCAATATTTTTTTCAGGAAATACGGTGTGATTTATGCCCCTTTTGCATGGACCTATGTGAACGTAATTTAAATATTATACAGTAGTTAAATGCTCACATCTTTATAAAGTAATCATACCTAATTTCAATTTCAGATAATGTTTAGTTTTCTTTATATTCAAATTTCAATGTTGGTAAAAATTAGCCTTGTCTGGGTAAAACTAACCTTCCAGTGCCCTTAAAGTGACGTGATTACATACCTCTTCATTCACATGTTCTTGAGCATAATAGTGACTTTTAATACGGAAAATAAAATATTTGTTTTCATTTCTTAAAACATCTGGAGGAGGCCGAAGAAAATGGATGACATATTTGTAAATCAGTGTCCCAAAAGTAGGGGAAAATGACTTTCAGAACCAAAAAATCAAAACAAAATTTTTAAATTGCAGAGCAGATTAATGAGTTGTCTAAAATTGGAATTTTGTTAAGGAGTAAGACGCTTTTTTGCAAGAAATGTTATACATTGGGGAAAAGCATGAATTATGATTAAATGGGGAACTACAGACGCTACAAAATAAGAATGAACATGGTTTGAGGCAATACGGTGTTGCCAGTTCCTCGGCTAGCGGGCGACAGACATGGAAGATATATATCTGTCTTTGTCTCAGCCTAGCAAGTATCATACAGCTTCTGAGATGTACAGTGATACAATGCTGACAGAGAAGTTCGCTTAATATTTCAGCATGTGTGTGAGAACATATACACTAATTATCGTATAATCTGAACCTCAAAACCCTGAACTGGACAACAGTTCGCTTACGTAGCTATCGTTCTTATGTACACAAAACAAAATTATTAAAATTAGATACGTTCTACGAAAGAAAGTGGTTGCTACAGTGAAACAAAATAGTGGCATTTCAGCGATTTGTGAATGTAGTTCCTATTTTAATGATGCCATATTTGTATACTGTCTGTAATGAACTATAAGCCAAATTTTGTTTCATTAAAATACTTAATAAGTTCAGAAAATATGAATGTGTATTTATGAAGCATTTTTACACCATGAATATCGTGTATTAATGTTATGCATTGTGCGTAGAAATTTTAGTCTTGCAGCAATAATATTGCTTCTTTCAAGCAGAAATTCGCGACCATCATTGGTTCTGCTACATTTGAACCCAAGAGATTTCAGAATATTATGCATATAAGATACAAAATCCGTATATTCAAATTTCCCCTCATTAAATTGGTCAGCCTTTTCACAGTTGGATATTCATCCTTGGCATATAAATCATAAACTGTACTACGTAAAAGATACTTTTGAAAATTGTCTAAGGTGGTAACACGTTTTTAGTTACTCGATGTTTCCCTGGAGATCTAAATATGGAACCTTCTCCCAATTTGGTAAGCTGTTTGCCTTCTTTAACAATGTTTGTCACAGAATGAGCACTCACGTGACAAGCTTGTAACATTAATTCTCGACTCGGAGCGAAATTTGTACTTTCGAAAATGTCTTTAATTTACATCTATTTGCAAAAGGAATACACAATAACAAGAATTTTTGTAGCCTATTTATTTAAAATCTTATGAGTTGTTTCGCAGTTACTACTGGGCGCACCAGTACCAATTCTTGTTCCACATAAGCTTTCCCCGTATCTCTTAACGGTCACGAGACCTAGTCCCCACTCATTGGCTGCTGTTGTGGTACAGACTGTTGTGCGGTAAAAATTAGTTCGTTATTTAACATGGGGATATGTCTTTATATGTTGGCAGAGAATTGTCAAATTTATATTTTCGTAACTGTTTTAATTAAATATATTACGCAACAGAGTTGATATATCTGAAATGCATGTTAATCCTTAAACGCAAAAAAGAGGAGGTTCCTTTGCTCTCAAGCACATGGCACGATAGCACGCGATTTAGCGGTAGTGATGACATATCTGTTTATATGACTTTTATCACTGACCTTGTTTTGAACTGGATTAGTCATATATCGCCATTCGAAGGTATGTTGTGCCGAGGGCGAGAGATAAATTAATTCATTGATAGTTTATTGCGCGTGTACTTATTATATGTATAATGGCAGAGTCTACCGCCTTTTAAGCCTTTACAAAGCTGTGAAAAAAGAGTTGTGTTGCATGTGTTTAATGCACTCACAGAGAAGAATCCGTCTTTGTCAGTGAGAGAAGTTGAATAGCTGTGCTCTGAACTTACAGGTGTGTTACATGCGTAGGAACATCGCGACATAAAATTGAGACAACAGGAAAACTTACCACTCCAGGGGCGATATTGCTGTGTGGCGAAGACGCTATTTAAGGTCAATCAGACTGTACCAAGATATAAGTCGCAAAATATACTACCTTGACGAGATTTGGGTGAATGAAGGACACACGACAAGTATGGCGTGACACGACTTTTAAGAGTGAAAGACAAGCATTTACTAACTTTGAAAAACACGTGTGCACACGTAAAAGATCACTACTTTACCGAATGCAACGCACAAAATGTAAGTGCAGCATAGCACATGTGTGCTTTTCTTCATTGACAATTAATACTTCTTTTCTTTCTAGTCAGGAGCCTTATCTTTCCACATCTCCGAAACCAGATGTGCTACAAACATGGGGTTTGGACAGTAATCCTTAGAAAAAATAGTTCTGTAACATTGGAGAAACAAAATAAATTTTAATTGATATGTTTAGAGGGCGCAAAGAAATAAGCCGCATGCTTCGGCAAAGCGAGCCAGTGTGTGTGCTTAACTGTACAACGTTGCACACACCGCATTGGCTAGTAGCCATAGAACAGCCACACCTAGCCCCGCCTTATGTTCATTCCTGTTTTGTAACTACCTTAAAGGTAAATGATAAAAAGGAAATATTGGTTGATGTGACTCACGCCATACCGACCAGGGAAAACACGAAAAATTCAAGGTTAGAACAGGTCATTGACGAGAATCGAACTCAAGGTAATATGTCCATAGGTGTTATTCCGCATTAGTTCAGGTTTCCGGTTTTTATCACCAAGTTCAACTGTGATTTATTTATTATTCATTGAATGTGCATGGAGAAGACATATTGACCTGCAGTGCTCGATGGCACATCCAGTAAATGTAATATTGTAACAATGAGCAAATAGTAGAAGTCAGTGAGAGCCTCGTAAACTGAATACAGAATTTTATCCATCCAGGAGGTGGACATGAGAGACTTGGGAAATCTTCCTCCCGGAGAACACGTACATACGAGGGCGGTAGAAGAATTCCAACTGGAGATTTCCATTTGGGTGATAGATCGGAGCACGTTCCAGTACGTGAAGTGGTAGTTTTAAACGATTTGGTTTACTTTAAATGGAAATGCCTGAAGGAAGAGAAAATAGATTTGTATAACAATTTTCATGGTGCATGAATAACAATGCTTCAGTCTCGATTCCTTTAACAACAAACCTCCACACTTCAGATGTTTTCTTTCTGACTTGAACAAGGTCAGTATTCTAAAGAATGTGCACAAGACATTCTACATAAGACCAAAAAGTTTGGTTTCCTGTCACGTAGGTATATTGTAAATAAAGGACGTTCTTCCTTCAAACAAAACTTCGATGTCCAAGTTTAAAAGTACATTATGTTTTGAGACCTCTGATTTGAAAAGTACTGTTAGCAGGTTTTGTGTCTTTATGAACAGTATAAATAAAAAAATACATCTTTATACTAAAATTGATAGCTAAATTCCAAATCTTTCAGGGATGGGATGCTAAAATTTTTCAAAAATATACCCCATTCCAAATGTAATTTATAAGAAACAAAAGTTTCAAATATTTTATCTTTCTAAAAAGTTCCATTAACAAGCTGAATTAAAATACCACACATTTAAGCTCTTTTCATGTCAAATGAATTCTATATCTTGAATTTTCCTGAATTTTCCTCAATTTCATTACCGATTACACATATATTACTGTCCTCAGTTAATCTCTTGGTTAATTTGAATGTTCAAAATGCTCAACACATAACTTCCTGATGATAGACTGCTAGTCAGTCAATGTAATGCTTTATGTTGTATATAAGTTTAGCTTTTCTAAATTCAGATACATTTAACTGCTGTCTAATTATGGGTTCTTTTGCTGAATTCTACATGCCATCCAGCGTGATGGCTCAGGCGGTTTTGTCTGTGTCATATTAAATGCATAATTAAGGGCGGATAGATAACACAATATGAATTAAACAAAGTTATAACAAATATAGAGGATAATTATTAAATATACAAGTGCAGAAACTAAACAGGCAAACCCAATATATATAAGTGAAAGCACGAGAATCCGAGAATCCAACGTGTCAAGAGAGCGAGGAAAAGGAATACTTTCCCTCACAGGTGTTTTCTTTGTGTTGAGCCGACAAAGGTGGCATTGTTTAAGGCTAGACTCTAGCCGCCATCCCATGCTTTGGTCTGCACATGATACGTGATGAGACAATAGACACAGGGATTTAAGATACACATTTTCAAACATGCTTCTGCATTAATTAGCTGAACTGTGGGAAGGTGAAAGTTGCGTGGGATAAATAATTCAGACACTAGAAATTGATATTAAATTTAAGAGTAGGGATGAAACACAACCTATAAGGAACAAGCAACAGGTCACATGACCCCTAAAGTGTCCAAAATTCGGCGAAACGGAGGGGAAATTTGTGCAATGGCAAAGTTTAATGTTTGCTAGGAAAAACACTCTGTTCTGGCGAGTGAAAGGGACAGCACGTATCAGTTGATTATCTTACACACTCTGAGTTAACGAGTGAGAGAAACTGTACACATTACAACATTATTAAGACTATACCAAACTCTGTTGTTGAATAATGCTCCGGAAATATTATGTTGCGCGAAGAAATGCTCTCGACGTCCAGGAACAACGCGTACACAGCTACATACACCACTTGGCGCGTCCTAGTGATTTACAAGTTCATTCGCGACTGTGATTCAGACTAGCCGTCGTATCATGCGCACAGCAACGGGCAAATCCCAAATTTCGTGCCTAATGTGCAAATAACATCAAGACAACAGTGACGAGTGGAGAGGACGACTTGTATAAAAAAACTTGACATTCAACGGTCGTAATATCTTCAATGTGATAATACCCATACACTGCCAGGACGCACCTACTCCCTGAAACCCTAAAAGAGAGAATCCATGCATATCTACCCTGAGAAAACCCCTGACCTGTTGGAAACCTCCCACCCGTAGTCCACACCCATCACATATCCTATCATATGAGGTATTGAGTGCCGGGAGGGCTCATCGATGTACCTAACGGGCAGTACCGCCTCAGGGTTCGATTCCCGTGGCCAATCTACCTGACACATAGGTTTTCTCGGGGTTTTCCCGGGTCGCTAGGCGAATGTTGGGTAGGTTAATTACATCCCCCGAATTTCCTGTCACTCCATCTTATCTTCATTATCATTTCATATCATCTCTCATCTGGTGGTCTCTCTCAAGGTAGAAGTGTCGGTGGGAGTCTCGGCGGTGCATGGCAGGATGATATGCTCCGAGGAAAAGTACTTCCTTCTCCGGTAGGTCGGTTGCCGGCCTCAACTAACCTGCCAGGACCATTTCGTGACCGCCAGCCAGGGACCTTTTGGGGGTCCCTGGCCTATCGGGAGAAGACCCTGCCCTCTGTACTGTTGTGGCTCCTTGGGTTATCTGCCCTCTGTCTCCTTCGCCTCATCCGTGCTCCCGGAGGTGCACCAACTTGCGGGCATAGGAACAATGAGCCTAGCATGGTGGCCTACGTACCGAATTGCATCCGTAATGATATCCCAATACCATCATGCCATTCTAACTGTTCCATATTGTCACCCAGAGCATTGTTGTTCTTGCCGCGACAAGCGCAAGCCGGACGCGTGGGTAGCAGAACTGGTCGCTTGCCTATAGGAAGAAAGAGACAGATAGAGGCTCCAAAATTTTCTGTCTTTCTCTTGCCGCCGCGAATGTTCTCGGAAGCCCTACGGCATTCTAGACACAATGACAGTTTGAGTTGGAGTCCAGAGGTTCTACTCCCATTAGTCTTGAACCCGTATAAACAAGACCCGGGCCTCTTTTAACCAGGGAGTTATCCGAGCTGTCCCAAAGGGCGCTCGGCGCCCACCATGGGGCTTTCCATAGTGCAGACCTGGGTACCTAACAAGCCCCCCCCCCATCTGGTCCTGGGACACAAGACGGGATGGAAGTGGATACGCCACTTACGCACGCCAACACCAAAGGTGTCCTTAGACGTACCCGATTCCCACGGGTATCGGGAACCACTGCCCCCTCGAGACCATCCCAATCCGAATAACCCCCTAAGGAGGGATTCAGATGTTCGGCCCGAGGTTCCTCTAGTAACGTCAGAGGTACCACGAGTGCTAAGGGTCCGCAGCGCTCCCACAACGGCAGCTGAAGGGGGCGGATCCGCTCCACTACGTGGAGACACAATGACAGGAGGTTCAAGCTTATATTGTTTATATGGACATATTAAGTAAACATGACCATCTGTAATTTAACTTAAGTTAATAACCAAGCATGCCATATAGATGATGCAACAAATGCTTAGGTTTATTGAAATCCCAAATTTTGACGTAGGACCTGCGGTAACTTAGCAACAAAAACAGAAAAAAGAACCAATGATTCAAATATTCTTAAATTTTTTCTTCTGGCTTGAACCCTCGAAGAGGGTAGACGTGTTTTCGGTAAAAGACTTCTTGTAACTAGGAGAAGTTATTGGAGTTCATAATTTAGTAAACGTTTAAAACTTACATCGCGACGCTACGATAAATAATTTAAGTAAAAACCGTTGCATCATTTATAAATAAAAGGAGAAAATTAAAATATAAAGGGCTATACATATCAGTGGAGAAAGTCGCATGTAAAGAAGAAAATGACGTCGGGAAATATAATTCCAAGTAAAGTAAAACGGTATTAATTATTTTATTCCATAGTTGCCCAAAAGTGAAATTCCTTTTTTATCGATACCACGCCTGAGAATTTTCACATCTTATCGCTCGCCGCAGCTGCCGGAGAAGGATTTAGAGAAATCTTCGAGAACTTAATCTTCACGGCTGCCCCTCAAAATCCAACCTCTGCGGTCCTCGTCCCGAGGGGTGGGCAAGAGGAAGTAAGGGACTGACTGATGGGGTGATGTACGGTGGGGACTTGGTGTACCCCAGGACCACTACGGCTGCCGAAAATGCCCATCAGTAACCCCGAAAATTGGCAGAAGAGGCTCTGGTATTTTTCCCCAGGGACCTACTACGGAAGGTACGGGATTGGCGATCCCGGGGTCCCTAGCCACTCACCCTCAATTCATCCCCTTCATCTCCATCAACTGTGCGGCATGTATTGCACGATTGCCCCCAGTACGCCCGCGTTCGCCAGTCTTTGGGCTTGGGGACTAACTTGCTCGGTGTTTTAAGGGACGACCCAGTGGCCGTGGACAAGGCACTGCGGTTTGTTTCTGAAATCGGTTTTAATAAACAAGTCTGACTTGTATTTTATATTTATTAATTTTAGAGATTTTAAATTATTAGTACTGTGATGACTTTTTTATATACTTTTAATAGTTGAGTGTTTTTATTTTATCTTACTTTTTAACTTTGTGTAGCTTTTAGTTCTTAGAGTGGACTTCGGGCCCAAATGACCTTGTTGTCGACGGGCCCTAAAACACTACACACACACTCACTCACTCACTCACTCACTCACTCTTCACGGCTTTCAGACGAAAGGTTCATCGCTTCTAAATCAAGGTAAGGTTTGGCTTCTACACGCGTCGCCACTCCGAGGGAGCGCGAAACTTCTGCGCGTGTGGGGCGTAGACCTCACGAAGGGGCGAATCCAACTTCATATATGTCACCGCATCGTGTGATATAAATCCAACCCACAAGGAGTGGGTCCGCTCCAAGGTATCAATATCGGAAAATGTTAGAAGCAGTAGTGTGATGGTTATTACGATAGTGGACGTTTCAAGCACCGAGTTGACCTTGAAGACAGTTGATTGTCAATTTCAGGTATTTTTACTGCAACAAAGAGTGTCCTAAATTTATACAAATCAGACTTTTGATTCTACAACATAACCCGCGCAGTCACAATGTTATTTAAGAAATGAATAATACAGCTAGACATAAAATGCATTATTTAACAGGATGTTAATTCAAAATTGAATAATTTTGTCATGTACATACAATGTAAACATTGAAACTTGCAAGCAATAGTGAATGAATGTTAATTTTTACTAAATTTGGGTCATTTTATAAATTACAAAATAAGCTTTTATACATTAACACTTTCAAAGGTTTAAAATATTAATATAATATTGAAAGAAACATATTTAAAAATTATAATATTCTCGGTATTGAATGTAGGATATATATTGACATTTTATTCTTCACTCTCCATTTATGGAAAAATAAAACTTGATAAAGGCCTCGCCATGGCCAAGCAATTGGACCGCTGGACTCTCATCAAGGCGGCCCGAGTTCGATCACAGTCGACTCCATGTGAAATCTGTGATGGACAACAGTTGCAGCGGCAGGTTTTCTCCGGGATCTCCTCTTTCATCATCATTCCACCAATTACTCTATTATCATCTTTCATTTCAACTATTTCGCCTTCATTCTTTCATCTAAAACTAGTAAATCTGAGTAAGAAAAAGCAGAAGAAGAAACTTGATAGTATGACGTCACTGTAAGTCTTTGTCATCTTCCAAAGATTGTTTTGTTTCTACACTTGCTGCAGACCGTTCTTTGTCAGGTCTTTGAGAGTCGCCTTACGTTTCTTGAGTACTACTTCAGAGTTCTCAAATCGAATACTCCTAAGCTTCGATTACAACCGTTGATGAGTCATGGCTGCATTATTATGATCCTGCAGGAAAACAAATCAGCACAGTGTGGAAATCGACAGGTTCTCCAACACCAAAAAAGGTCACATTTGTTCCATCTGCTCGGAAAGTGATGGTGATCGCATTTTTCACTGTAGTGGAATGATTTACCAGCATGCAGCTCCCCCTCTCACTACTGTTACACCAGCATACTACACGTCAGTATTGGCTACACTGAGGAAGCACATTACAAAGAAACGACCAGAGCCTTCTCGGACTGGGTGGTGACTTCATCATGACCATGTACGGCCTCACGTCACATACAGTTCCCCCTCACACTACTGTTACAGCAGCATACTACACGTCAGTATTGGCTACACTGAGGAAGCACATTACAAAGAAACGACCAGAGCTTTCTCGGACTAGGTGACGACTTTATCATGAGAATGTACGGCCTCACGTAGCATGTAGTTCCTCCTCACACTACTATTACAGCAGCATACTACACGTCAGTATTGGCTACACCGTGGAAGCTCATTACAAACAAACGACCAGAGCTTTCTCGGACTGGGTAGCGACTTCATCATGACAATGCATGGCCTCACGTCACATGCAGTTCCCCTCACACTACTGTTACAGCAGCATACTACACGTCAGTGTCGGCTACATTGAGGAAGTACATTACAAGGAAACGACCAGAGGTTTCTCGGATTGGGTGACGACTTCATCATGACAATGTACGCCCTCACGTCACATGCAATTCCTCCTCACACTACTGTTACAGCAGCATACTACATGTCAGTATTGGCTACACTGAGGAAGACATTACAAAGAAACGCCCAGAGGTTTCTCGGACTGGGTGGCGCCTTCATCATGACTATGTACGACCTCACGTCACATGTAGTTCCTCCTCACACTACTGTAACAGCAGCATACTACACGTCAGTATTGGCTACACTGAGGAAGCACATTACAAAGAAACGACCAGAGCTTTCTCGGACTGGGTGGCGACTTCATCATGACAATACACGGACTCACGTCGCAAATCAAGTCATGCAGTTTCTGGCTCGATTCAACATTACCTGTGCACCACAGCCACCTTATAGCCCCTATCTTTCAGCTTGTGAAGTTTTTTATTTCCAGCACTAGAGGCAAAGCTTAGGGGTATTCGATTTGAGAACTCTGAAGCAGTGCTCAAGAAAATTGAGGCGATTCTCAAAGACCTGACAAAGAATGGTCCTCAGCAAGTGTTCAAGGACTGGTAGGATCGCTATAAAATGTGTATTGAAGTTGGGAGGGGGACTACTTTGAAAAAGATCATGTAAATATTGAATTTCAGTATAAAACATGTGAAAAAATCAGTCTTAGTCTTTGAAGTGAAGGCAATTATGATAATCTAAATATTTCAGCCATTGTGCTACTACTTATTGGAGTGAACTTTAGAACAGTATAAATAGTCCTGCCATTCCATACCCGTGGAGATTATAGATGATACATAATTAAACATTGGTCCTAAAAGCCGTTTTATGAAAAATTTAGGGTTGGCATAGTTAAGCACACGAGCGAAATATAGAAAGTATTTGATTCGTCTAACTGCTACGAATCAAATAATTAACAATAAATTAATCTATGTAAACTACGTAACTTCTCTGCATTAAAATAGTCTTCAATTTCTTGAGCGTGCTTTGAAGAATATCTATTGTCTTCTACCTGGAAGGTTCTCGATGCAGGTGACAACAATGAACTTTCTTTTTGCAGGAATCTAAGCGTGATAAGTCTGTATACACAAAGAAATGAATTACTAAACTATTTTTGCAGATTTTAATTATACTTTTAGAGTGACTGTAATTTTTCTCTACAAAAACAATAATGTCACAAGTGACTAGTTTTAATTAACACAATAATAGTTCATCTGACTTCAGTAGTACGTGTGACGTCACTCCCCCACTCCTCCAGCTCTGGTATAAGTGAATGTGAAGTGTGAGTGTGGTCCTCTCTTTGTATGTAGGTCTTCGACCTGACAGGGCGGAATGCCCTGATTCTAAAAGGTATGGGTCTAAGTGACCACCCCCGGGGGCCTACTGTGGTAGGTACGGCAATTGGCGATCCCAGGATCCCGAACCAAATCTCTAGATTGGGTGACTCTGAGTGGTGAAAGAGTTAATGCCAAACGCCCAAACAAGGTCCACATCCATGTTTGACTCTAATCTAAGTTAAAAAGAGTACATTAAACTAAATTCAGAATAAAGCTAAAGCATGCCAGAGAGAAGCCTGAGTGGAGCCAGAGCAAAGCGAGAGCAAAGCCAGAGCGAAGCCAGAGCAAAGCCAGAGCGAAGCCAGAACCAAGCTAGAACCAAACCAAAGTTAAGTGCAGAACGATGTTAGTGTGAGGCCGGAGCAGGACGCGGGTGGGGCAGAACCTAGCAAGAGCCAAGCCAGAACGAAGAGAGATCCAAGCAAGAGAATAGTTAAGTAATGTTAGAGCGAAGCCAGAGGAAACCAGAGCTAAGCCAGTGAGGGACCGTAGTGGGTACCGGAGCCTAGCCAGAGGAACGCCAGAGTGGAGCCAGAGCGTAACCAGAGCGGAACTTGAGCGGAGCCAGAGCCAAGCCAAAGCGGGACTGGAGTGGTGACCAGGGCCTAGCCAGAGCGAAGGCAGAACGAAGCCAGTGTTAAGGTACAGAATGAAGTTAGTGAGAGGCCAGAGCGAAGCCTGAGCGAGGCCAGAGCGGGACCGGAGTGGTGACCGGGGCCTAGCCAGAGCGAAGGCAGTGTTAAGGTACACTATGAAGTTAGTGTGAGGCCAGAGCAAAGTCAGAGAAAAGCCAGAGAAGAGCCAGAGTGAAGCTAGAGCGTAGCCGGAGCCAAGCCAGAACCAAGCCAAAGTTAAAGTGTAGAACGAGGTTAGTGTGAGGCCGCAGTGCGACAGGAGTGGGGCCATAACCTAGCAAGAGTCAGCCATAACGAAGACAGGTCCAAGCAAGAGTATAGTTAAGTAATGTTAGAGCGAATCCAGAGCGAAACCAGAGCTAAGCCAGTGCGGGACCGTATCGAGTACCGGAGCCTAGCCAGAGCAAAGCCAGAGTAGAGCCAGAGCGTAGTCAGAGCGAAGCCAGTGCGAAGCCGGAGCCAAGCCAGAGCCAAGCCAGAGTGGAGCCAGAGCGTAGTCAGAGCGAAGCCAGTGCGAAGCCGGAGCAAGCCAGAGCCAAGCCAGAGTGGAGCCAGAGCGTAGCCAGAGCGAAGCCAGTGCGAAGCCGGAGCCAAGCCAGAGCAAAGCCAGAGTAGAGGCAGAGCGTAGTCAGAGCTAAGCCAGTGCGAAGCCGGAGCCAAGCCAGAGCCAAGCCAGAGTGGAGCCATAGCGTAGCCAGAGCGAAGCCAGTGCGAAGCCGGAGCCAAGCCAGAGCAAAGCCAGAGTAGAGGCAGAGCGTAGTCAGAGCTAAGCCAGTGCGAAGCCGGAGCCAAGCCAGAGCCGAGCCAGAGTGGAGCCAGAGCGTAGTCAGAGCGAAGCCAGAGCGAAGCCGGAGCCAAACCAGAGCGAAGCCGGAGCCAAACCAGAGCCAAGCCAGAGTGGAGCCAGAGCGTAGTCAGAGTGAAGCCAGTGCGAAGCCGGAGCCAAGCCAGAGCCAAGCCAGAGTGGAGCCAGAGCGTAGTCAGAGCGAAGCCAGTGCGAAGCCGGAGCCAAGCCAGAGCCAAGCCAGAGTGAATCCAGAGCGAAACCAGAGCTAAGCCAGTGCGGGACCGTATCGAGTACCGGAGCCTAGCCAGAGCAAAGCCAGAGTAGAGCCAGAGCGTAGTCAGAGCGAAGCCAGTGCGAAGCCGGAGCCAAGCCAGAGCCAAGCCAGAGTGGAGCCAGAGCGTAGTCAGAGCGAAGCCAGTGCGAAGCCGGAGCCAAGCCAGAGCCAAGCCAGAGTGAATCCAGAGCGAAACCAGAGCTAAGCCAGTGCGGGACCGTATCGAGTACCGGAGCCTAGCCAGAGCAAAGCCAGAGTAGAGCCAGAGCGTAGTCAGAGCGAAGCCAGTGCGAAGCCGGAGCCAAGCCAGAGCCAAGCCAGAGTGGAGCCAGAGCGTAGTCAGAGCGAAGCCAGTGCGAAGCCGGAGCCTAGCCAGAGCAAAGCCAGAGTAGAGCCAGAGCGTAGTCAGAGCGAAGCGAGTGCGAAGCCGGAGCCTAGCCAGAGCAAAGCCAGAGTAGAGCCAGAGCGTAGTCAGAGCGAAGCCAGTGCGAAGCCGGAGCCAAGCCAGAGCCAAGCCAGAGTGGGGCCAGAGCGTAGTCAGAGCGAAACCAGAGCGAAGCCGGAGCCTAGCCAGAGCAAAGCCAGAGTAGAGCCAGAGCGTAGTCAGAGCGAAGCCAGTGCGAAGCCGGAGCCTAGCCAGAGCCAAGCCAGAGTGGAGCCAGAGCGTAGTCAGAGCGAAACCAGTGCGAAGCCGGAGCCTAGCCAGAGCAAAGCCAGAGTGGAGACAGAGCGTAGTCAGAGCGAAACCAGAGCGAAGCCGGAGCCTAGCCAGAGCAAAGCCAGAGTGGAGCCAGAGCGTAGTCAGAGCGAAACCAGTGCGAAGCCGGAACCTAGCCAGAGCCAAGCCAGAGTGGAGCCAGAGCGTAATCAGAGCGAAGCCAGTGCGAAGCCGGAGCCTAGCCAGAGCCAAGCCAGAGTGGAGCCAGAGCGAAGCCGGAGCCTAGCCAGAGCAAAGCCAGAGTGGAGCCAGAGCGTAGTCAGAGGGAAACCAGAGCGAAGCCGGAGCCCAGCCAGAGCAAAGCCAGAGTGGAGCCAGAGCGTAGTCAGAGCGAAGCCAGTGCGAAGCCAGAGCCAAGCCAGAGTGGAGCTAGAGCGTAGTCAGAGCGAAACCAGAGCGAAGCCGGAGCCTAGCCAGAGTGGAGGCAGAGCGTAGTCAGAGCGAAGCCAGTGCGAAGCCAGAGCCAAGCCAGAGTGGAGCCAGAGCGTAGTCAGAGCGAAACCAGAGCGAAGCCGGAGCCTAGCCAGAGCAAAGCCAGAGTGGAGCCAGAGCGTAGTCAGAGCGAAACCAGTGCGAAGCCGGAGCCTAGCCAGAGCAAAGCCAGAGTGGAGCCAGAGCGTAGTCAGAGCGAAACCAGAGCGAAGCCGGAGCCTAGCCAGAGCAGAGCCAGAGTGGAGCCAGAGCGTAGTCAGAGCGAAACCAGTGCGAAGCCGGAGCCTAGCCAGAGCAAAGCCAGAGTGGAGCCAGAGCGTAGTCAGAGCGAAGCCAGTGCGGAGCGGGAGCCAAGCCAGAGCCAAGCCAGAGTGGAGCCAGAGCGTAGTCAGAGCGAAGCCAGTGCGAAGCCGGAGCCTAGCCAGAGCAAAGCCAGAGTGGAGCCAGAGCGTAGTCAGAGCGAAACCAGAGCGAAGCCGGAGCCTAGCCAGAGCAAAGCCAGAGTGGAGCCAGAGCGTAGTCAGAGCGAAACCAGAGCGAAGCCGGAGCCTAGCCAGAGCAAAGCCAGAGTGGAGCCAGAGCGTAGTCAGAGCGAAACCAGTGCGAAGCCGGAGCCTAGCCAGAGCCAAGCCAGAGTGGAGCCAGAGCGTAGTCAGAGCGAAGCCAGTGCGAAGCCGGAGCCTAGCCAGAGTAGAGCCAGAGCGTAGTCAGAGCAAAGCCAGTGCGAAGCCGGAGCCAAGCCAGAGCCAAGCCAGAGTGGAGCCAGAGCGTAGCCAGAGCGAAGCCAGTGTGAAGCCGGAGCCAAGCCAGAGCAAAGCCAGAGTAGAGGCAGAGCGTAGTCAGAGCTGAGCCAGTGCGAAGCCGGAGCCAAGCCAGAGCCGAGCCAGAGTGGAGCCAGAGCGTAGTCAGAGCGAAACCAGAGCGAAGCCGGAGCCAAACCAGAGCGAAGCCGGAGCCAAACCAGAGCCAAGCCAGAGTGGAGCCAGAGCGTAGTCAGAGCGAAGCCAGTGCGAAGCCGGAGCCAAGCCAGAGCCAAGCCAGAGTGGAGCCAGAGCGTAGTCAGAGCGAAGCCAGTGCGAAGCCGGAGCCAAGCCAGAGCCAAGCCAGAGCCAAGCCAGAGCGTAGCCAGAGCGAAGCTAGTGCGAAGCCGGAGCCTAGCCAGAGCCAAGCCAGAGTGGAGCCAGAGCGCAGTCAGAGCGAAGCCAGTGCGAAGCCGGAGCCAAGCCAGAGTGGAGCCAGAGCGTAGTCAGAGCGAAGCCAGTGCGAAGCCGGAGCCTAGCCAGAGCAAAGCCAGAGTGGAGCCAGAGCGTAGTCAGAGCGAAGCCAGTGCGAAGCCGGGCCAAGCCAGAGCCAAGCCAGAGTGGAGCCAGAGCGTAGCTAGAGCGAAGCCAGTGCGAAGCCGGAGCCAAGCCAGAGCCAAGCCAGAGTAGAGCCAGAGCGTAATCAGAGCGAAGCCAGTGCGAAGCCGGAGCCAAGCCAGAGTGGAGCCAGAGCGTAGTCAGAGCGAAGCCAGTGCGAAGCCGGAGCCTAGCCAGAGCAAAGCCAGAGTGGAGCCAGGGCGTAGTCAGAGCGAAGCCAGTGCGAAGCCGGAGCCAAGCCAGAGCCAAGCCAGAGTGGAGCCAGAGCGTAGCCAGAGCGAAGCCAGTGCGAAGCCGGAGCCAAGCCAGAGCCAAGCCAGAGTAGAGCCAGAGCGTATTCAGAGCGAAGCCAGTGCGAAGCCGGAGCCAAGCCAGAGCCAAGCCAGAGTGGAGCCAGAGCGTAGTCAGAGCGAAGCCAGTGCGAAGCCGGAGCCTAGCCAGAGAAAAGACAGAGTAGAGCCAGAGCGTAGTCAGAGCGAAGCCAGTGCGAAGCCGGATCCAAGCCAGAGCCAAGCCAGAGTGGAGCCAGAGCGTAGTCAGAGCGTAGCCAGAGCGAAACCAGAGCGAAGCCGGAGCCAAGCCAGAGTGGAGCCAGAGTGGAGCCAGAGCGTAGTCAGAGCGTTGCCAGAGCGAAACCAGAGCGAAACCGGAGCCAAGCCGGATTGGAGCCAGAGTGGAGCCAGAGCGTAGTCAGAGCGAAACCAGTGCGAAGCCGGACCCTAGCCAGAGGCAAGCCAGAGTGGAGCCAGAGCGTAGTCAGAGCGAAGCCAGTGCGAAGCCGGAGCCTAGCCAGAGTGGAGCCAGAGCGTAGTCAGAGCGAAACCAGAGCGAAGCCGGAGCCTAGCCAGAGCAAAGCCAGAGTGGAGCCAGAGCGTAGTCAGAGCGAAGCCAGTGCGAAGCCAGAGCCAAGCCAGAGTGGAGCCAGAGCGTAGTCAGAGCGAAACCAGAGCGAAGCCGGAGCCTAGCCAGAGCAAAGCCAGAGTGGAGCCAGAGCGTAGTCAGAGCGAAACCAGTGCGAAGACGGAGCCTAGCCAGAGCAAAGCCAGAGTGGAGCCAGAGGGTAGTCAGAGCGAAACCAGAGCGAAGCCGGAGCCTAGCCAGAGCAAAGCCAGAGTGGAGCCAGAGCGTAGTCAGAGCGAAACCAGTGCGAAGCCGGAGCCTAGCCAGAGCCAAGCCAGAGTGGAGCCAGAGCGTAGTCAGAGCGAAGCCAGTGCGAAGCCGGAGCCTAGCCAGAGCAAAGCCAGAGTAGAGCCAGAGCGTAGTCAGAGCGAAACCAGAGCGAAGCCGGAGCCAAGCCAGAGCCAAGCCAGAGTGGAGCCAGAGCGTAATCAGAGCGAAGCCAGTGCGAAGCCGGAGCCTAGCCAGAGCAAAGCCAGAGTAGAGCCAGAGCGTAGTCAGAGCAAAGCCAGTGCGAAGCCGGAGCCAAGCCAGAGCCAAGCCAGAGTGGAGCCAGAGCGTAGCCAGAGCGAAGCCAGTGCGAAGCCGGAGCCAAGCCAGAGCAAAGCCAGAGTAGAGGCAGAGCGTAGTCAGAGCTAAGCCAGTGCGAAGCCGGAGCCAAGCCAGAGCCGAGCCAGAGTGGAGCCAGAGCGTAGTCAGAGCGAAACCAGAGCGAAGCCGGAGCCAAACCAGAGCGAAGCCGGAGCCAAACCAGAGCCAAGCCAGAGTGGAGCCAGAGCGTAGTCAGAGCGAAGCCAGTGCGAAGCCGGAGCCAAGCAAGAGCCAAGCCAGAGTGAATCCAGAGCGAAACCAGAGCTAAGCCAGTGCGGGACCGTATCGAGTACCGGAGCCTAGCCAGAGCAAAGCCAGAGTAGAGCCAGAGCGTAGTCAGAGCGAAGCCAGTGCGAAGCCGGAGCCAAGCCAGAGCCAAGCCAGAGTGGAGCCAGAGCGTAGTCAGAGCGAAGCCAGTGCGAAGCCGGAGCCTAGCCAGAGCAAAGCCAGAGTAGAGCCAGAGCGTAGTCAGAGCGAAGCCAGTGCGAAGCCGGAGCCTAGCCAGAGCAAAACCAGAGTAGAGCCAGAGCGTAGTCAGAGCGAAGCCAGTGCGAAGCCGGTGCCAAGCCAGAGCCAAGCCAGAGCCAAGCCACGGCGTAGTCAGAGCGAAACCAGAGCGAAGCCGGAGCCTAGCCAGAGCAAAGCCAGAGTAGAGCCAGAGCGTAGTCAGAGCGAAGCCAGTGCGAAGCCGGAGCCTAGCCAGAGCCAAGCCAGAGTGGAGCCAGAGCGTAGTCAGAGCGAAACCAGTGCGAAGCCGGAGCCTAGCCAGAGCAAAGCCAGAGTGGACCCAGAGCGTAGTCAGAGCGAAACCAGAGCGAAGCCGGAGCCTAGCCAGAGCAAAGCCAGAGTGGAGCCAGAGCGTAGTCAGAGCGAAACCAGTGCGAAGCCGGAGCCTAGCCAGAGCCAAGCCAGAGTGCAGCCAGAGCGTAGTCAGAGCGAAGCCAGTGCGAAGCCGGAGCCTAGTCAGAGCCAAGACAGAGTGGAGCCAGAGCGTAGTCAGAGCGAAACCAGAGCGAAGCCGGAGCCTAGCCAGAGCAAAGCCAGAGTGGAGCCAGAGCGTAGTCAGAGCGAAGCCAGTGCGAAGCTGGAGCCTAGCCAGAGCCAAGCCAGAGTGGAGCCAGAGCGTAGTCAGAGCGAAACCAGAGCGAAGCCGGAGCCTAGTCAGAGCAAAGCCAGAGTGGAGCCAGAGCGTAGTCAGAGCGAAACCAGAGCGAAGCCGAGGCCTAGCCAGAGCAAAGCCAGAGTGGAGCCAGAGCGTAGTCAGAGCGAAGCCAGTGCGAAGCCAGAGCAAAGCTAGAGTGGAGCCAGAGCGTAGTCAGAGCGAATCCAGAGCGAAGCCGGAGCCTAGCCAGAGTGGAGCCAGAGCGTAGTCAGAGCGAAGCCAGTGCGAAGCCAGAGCCAAGCCAGAGTGGAGCCAGAGCGTAGTCAGAGCGAAACCAGAGCGAAGCCGGAGCCTAGCCAGAGCAAAGCCAGAGTGGAGCAAGAGCGTAGTCAGAGCGAAACCAGTGCGAAGCCGGAGCCTAGCCAGAGCAAAGACAGAGTGGAGCCAGAGCGTAGTCAGAGCGAAACCAGAGCGAAGCCGGAGCCTAGCCAGAGCAAAGCCAGAGTGGAGCCAGAGCGAAGCCAGTGCGAAGCCAGAGCCAAGCCAGAGTGGAGCCAGAGCGTAGTCAGAGCGAAACCAGAGCGAAGCCGGAGCCTAGCCAGAGCAAAGCCAGAGTGGAGCCAGAGCAAAGCCAGAGTAGAGCCAGAGCGTAGTCAGAGCGAAGCCAGTGCGAAGCCAGAGCCAAGCCAGAGTGGAGCCAGAGCGTAGTCAGAGCGAAACCAGAGTGAAGCCGGAGCCAAGCCAGAGCCAAGCCAGAGTGGAGCCAGAGCGTAGTCAGAGCGAAGCCAGTGCGAAGCCGGAGCCAAGCCAGAGCCAAGCCAGAGTGGAGCCAGAGCGTAGTCAGAGCGAAGCCAGTGCGAAGCCAGAGCCAAGCCAGATTGGAGCCAGAGCGTAGTCAGAGCGAAACCAGAGCGAAGCCGGAGCCTAGCCAGAGCAAAGCCAGAGTGGAGCCAGAGCGTAGTCAGAGCGAAACCAGTGAGAAGCCGGAGCCTAGCCAGAGCAAAGCCAGAGTGGAGCCAGAGCGTAGTCAGAGCGAAACCAGAGCGAAGACGGAGCCTAGCCAGAGCAAAGCCAGAGTGGAGCCAGAGCGTAGTCAGAGCGAAACCAGTGCGAAGCCGGAGCCTAGCCAGAGCCAAGCCAGAGTGGAGCCAGAGCGTAGTCAGAGCGAAGCCAGTGCGAAGCCGGAGCCTAGCCAGAGCAAAGCCAGAGTAGAGCCAGAGCGTAGTCAGAGCGAAACCAGAGCGAAGCCGGAGCCAAGCCAGAGCCAAGCCAGAGTGGAGCCAGAGCGTAGTCAGAGCGAAGCCAGTGCGAAGCCGGAGCCTAGCCAGAGCAAAGCCAGAGTAGAGCCAGAGCGTAGTCAGAGCAAAGCCAGTGCGAAGCCGGAGCCAAGCCAGAGCCAAGCCAGAGTGGAGCCAGAGCGTAGCCAGAGCGTAGCCAGAGCGAAGCCAGTGCGAAGCCGGAGCCAAGCCAGAGCAAAGACAGAGTAGAGGCAGAGCGTAGTCAGAGCTAAGCCAGTGCGAAGCCGGAGCCAAGCCAGAGCCGAGCCAGAGTGGAGCCAGAGCGTAGTCAGTGCGAAACCAGAGCGAAGCCGGAGCCAAACCAGAGCGAAGCCGGAGCCAAACCAGAGCCAAGCCAGAGTGGAGCCAGAGCGTAGTCAGAGCAAAGCCAGTGCGAAGCCGGAGCCAAGCCAGAGCCAAGCCAGAGTGGAGCCAGAGCGTAGTCAGAGCGAAGCCAGTGCGAAGCCGGAGCCAAGCCAGAGCCAAGCCAGAGCCAAGCCAGAGCGTATCCAGAGCGAAGCTAGTGCGAAGCCGGAACCTAGCCAGAGCCAAGCCAGAGTGGAGCCAGAGCGTAGTCAGAGCGAAGCCAGTGCGAAGCCGGAGCCAAGCCAGAGTGGAGCCAGAGCGTAGTCAGAGCGAAGCCAGTGCGAAGCCGGAGCCTAGCCAGAGCAAACCCAGAGTGGAGCCAGAGCGTAGTCAGAGCGAAGCCAGTGCGAAGCCGGAGCCAAGCCAGAGCTAAGCCAGAGTGTAGCCAGAGCGTAGCTAGAGCGAAGCCAGTGCGAAGCCGGAGCCAAGCCAGATTGGAGCCAGAGTGGAGCCAGAGCGTAGTCCGAGCAAAGCCAGTGCGAAGCCGGAGCCAAGCCAGAGCCAAGCCAGAGTGGAGCCAGAGCGTAGCCAGAGCGAAGCCAGTGCGAAGCCGGAGCCAAGCCAGAGCAAAGCCAGAGTAGAGGCAGAGCGTAGTCAGAGCTAAGCCAGTGCGAAGCCGGAGCCAAGCCAGAGCCAAGCCAGAGTGGAGCCAGAGCGTAGTCAGAGCGAAACCAGAGCGAAGCCGGAGCCAAACCAGAGCGAAGCCGGAGCCAAACCAGAGCCAAGCCAGAGTGGAGCCAGAGCCTGGTCAGAGCGAAGCCAGTGCGAAGCCGGAGCCAAGCCAGAGCCAAGCCAGAGTGGAGCCAGAGCGTAGTCAGAGCGAAGCCAGTGCGAAGCCGGAGCCAAGCCAGAGTGGAGCCAGAGCGTAGTCAGAGCGAAGCCAGTGCGAAGCCGGAGCCAAGCCAGAGTTGAGCCAGAGCGTAGTCAGAGCGAAGCCAGTGCGAAGCCGGAGCCTAGCCAGAGCAAAGCCAGAGTGGAGCCAGAGCGTAGTCAGAGCGAAGCCAGTGCGAAGCCGGAGCCAAGCCAGAGCCAAGCCAGAGTGGAGCCAGAGCGTAGCCAGAGCGAAGCCAGTGCGAAGCCGGAGCAAAGCCAGAGCCGAGCCAGAGTAGAGCAAGAGCGTATTCAGAGCGAAGCCAGTGCAAAGCCGGATCCAAGCCAGAGCCAAGCCAGAGTGGAGCCAGAGCGTAGTCAGAGCGAAGCCAGTGCGAAGCCGGAGCCTAGCCAGAGCAAAGACAGCGTAGAGCCAGAGCGTAGTCAGAGCGAAGCCAGTGCGAAGCCGGATCCAAGCCAGAGCCAAGCCAGAGTGGAGCCAGAGCGTAGTCAGAGCGTAGCCAGAGCGAAACCAGAGCGAAGCCGGAGCCAATCCAGAGTGGAGCCAGAGTGGAGCCAGAGCGTAGTCAGAGCGTAGCCAGAGCGAAACCAGAGCGAAGCCGGAGCCAAGCCAGATTGGAGCCAGAGTGGAGCCAGAGCGTAGTCAGAGCGAAACCAGTGCGAAGCCGGACCCTAGCCAGAGGCAAGCCAGAGTGGAGCCAGAGCGTAGTCAGAGCGAAGCCAGTGCGAAGCCGGAGCCTAGCCAGAGTGGAGCCAGAGCGTAGTCAGAGCGAAACCAGAGCGAAGCCGGAGCCTAGCCAGAGCAAAGCCAGAGTGGAGCCAGAGCGTAGTCAGAGCGAAGCCAGTGCGAAGCCAGAGCCAAGCCAGGGTGGAGCCAGAGCGTAGTCAGAGCGAAACCAGAGCGAAGCCGGAGCCTAGCCAGAGCAAAGCCAGAGTGGAGCCACAGCGTAGTCAGAGCGAAACCAGTGCGAAGCCGGAGCCTAGCCAGAGCAAAGACAGAGTGGAGCCAGAGCGTAGTCAGAGCGAAACCAGAGCGAAGCCGGAGCCTAGCCAGAGCAAAGCCAGAGTGGAGCCAGAGCGAAGCCAGTGCGAAGCCAGAGCCAAGCCAGAGTGGAGCCAGAGCGTAGTCAGAGCGAAACCAGAGCGAAGCCGGAGCCTAGCCAGAGCAAAGCCAGAGTGGAGCCAGAGCAAAGCCAGAGTAGAGCCAGAGCGTAGTCAGAGCGAAGCCAGTGCGAAGCCAGAGCCAAGCCAGAGTGGAGCCAGAGCGTAGTCAGAGCGAAACCAGAGTGAAGCCGGAGCCAAGCCAGAGCCAAGCCAGAGTGGAGCCAGAGCGTAGTCAGAGCGAAGCCAGTGCGAAGCCGGAGCCAAGCCAGAGCCAAGCCAGAGTGGAGCCAGAGCGTAGTCAGAGCGAAGCCAGTGCGAAGCCAGAGCCAAGCCAGATTGGAGCCAGAGCGTAGTCAGAGCGAAACCAGAGCGAAGCCGGAGCCTAGCCAGAGCAAAGCCAGAGTGTAGCCAGAGCGTAGCTAGAGCGAAGCCAGTGCGAAGCCGGAGCCAAGCCAGATTGGAGCCAGAGTGGAGCCAGAGCGTAGTCCGAGCAAAGCCAGTGCGAAGCCGGAGCCAAGCCAGAGCCAAGCCAGAGTGGAGCCAGAGCGTAGCCAGAGCGAAGCCAGTGCGAAGCCGGAGCCAAGCCAGAGCAAAGCCAGAGTAGAGGCAGAGCGTAGTCAGAGCTAAGCCAGTGCGAAGCCGGAGCCAAGCCAGAGCCAAGCCAGAGTGGAGCCAGAGCGTAGTCAGAGCGAAACCAGAGCGAAGCCGGAGCCAAACCAGAGCGAAGCCGGAGCCAAACCAGAGCCAAGCCAGAGTGGAGCCAGAGCCTGGTCAGAGCGAAGCCAGTGCGAAGCCGGAGCCAAGCCAGAGCCAAGCCAGAGTGGAGCCAGAGCGTAGTCAGAGCGAAGCCAGTGCGAAGCCGGAGCCAAGCCAGAGTGGAGCCAGAGCGTAGTCAGAGCGAAGCCAGTGCGAAGCCGGAGCCAAGCCAGAGTTGAGCCAGAGCGTAGTCAGAGCGAAGCCAGTGCGAAGCCGGAGCCTAGCCAGAGCAAAGCCAGAGTGGAGCCAGAGCGTAGTCAGAGCGAAGCCAGTGCGAAGCCGGAGCCAAGCCAGAGCCAAGCCAGAGTGGAGCCAGAGCGTAGCCAGAGCGAAGCCAGTGCGAAGCCGGAGCAAAGCCAGAGCCGAGCCAGAGTAGAGCAAGAGCGTATTCAGAGCGAAGCCAGTGCAAAGCCGGATCCAAGCCAGAGCCAAGCCAGAGTGGAGCCAGAGCGTAGTCAGAGCGAAGCCAGTGCGAAGCCGGAGCCTAGCCAGAGCAAAGACAGCGTAGAGCCAGAGCGTAGTCAGAGCGAAGCCAGTGCGAAGCCGGATCCAAGCCAGAGCCAAGCCAGAGTGGAGCCAGAGCGTAGTCAGAGCGTAGCCAGAGCGAAACCAGAGCGAAGCCGGAGCCAATCCAGAGTGGAGCCAGAGTGGAGCCAGAGCGTAGTCAGAGCGTAGCCAGAGCGAAACCAGAGCGAAGCCGGAGCCAAGCCAGATTGGAGCCAGAGTGGAGCCAGAGCGTAGTCAGAGCGAAACCAGTGCGAAGCCGGACCCTAGCCAGAGGCAAGCCAGAGTGGAGCCAGAGCGTAGTCAGAGCGAAGCCAGTGCGAAGCCGGAGCCTAGCCAGAGTGGAGCCAGAGCGTAGTCAGAGCGAAACCAGAGCGAAGCCGGAGCCTAGCCAGAGCAAAGCCAGAGTGGAGCCAGAGCGTAGTCAGAGCGAAGCCAGTGCGAAGCCAGAGCCAAGCCAGGGTGGAGCCAGAGCGTAGTCAGAGCGAAACCAGAGCGAAGCCGGAGCCTAGCCAGAGCAAAGCCAGAGTGGAGCCACAGCGTAGTCAGAGCGAAACCAGTGCGAAGCCGGAGCCTAGCCAGAGCAAAGACAGAGTGGAGCCAGAGCGTAGTCAGAGCGAAACCAGAGCGAAGCCGGAGCCTAGCCAGAGCAAAGCCAGAGTGGAGCCAGAGCGAAGCCAGTGCGAAGCCAGAGCCAAGCCAGAGTGGAGCCAGAGCGTAGTCAGAGCGAAACCAGAGCGAAGCCGGAGCCTAGCCAGAGCAAAGCCAGAGTGGAGCCAGAGCAAAGCCAGAGTAGAGCCAGAGCGTAGTCAGAGCGAAGCCAGTGCGAAGCCAGAGCCAAGCCAGAGTGGAGCCAGAGCGTAGTCAGAGCGAAACCAGAGTGAAGCCGGAGCCAAGCCAGAGCCAAGCCAGAGTGGAGCCAGAGCGTAGTCAGAGCGAAGCCAGTGCGAAGCCGGAGCCAAGCCAGAGCCAAGCCAGAGTGGAGCCAGAGCGTAGTCAGAGCGAAGCCAGTGCGAAGCCAGAGCCAAGCCAGATTGGAGCCAGAGCGTAGTCAGAGCGAAACCAGAGCGAAGCCGGAGCCTAGCCAGAGCAAAGCCAGAGTGGAGCCAGAGCGTAGTCAGAGCGAAACCAGTGAGAAGCCGGAGCCTAGCCAGAGCAAAGCCAGAGTGGAGCCAGAGCGTAGTCAGAGCGAAACCAGAGCGAAGCCGGAGCCTAGCCAGAGCAAAGCCAGAGTGGAGCCAGAGCGTAGTCAGAGCGAAACCAGTGCGAAGCCGGAGCCTAGCCAGATGAGATGAGTGTAGTATTTAACGCCCGCTTTTACTACATATGGCACCGCAGGCGATGACACTGATGATACATGAGATGAATATGGAGCACCGGTGGAATGAGATGGCGGGGGAAACCGGAGGTCCCGGAGAAAACCCGCCCCAACGCCGTGTTGTCCACCACAAATCTCACTTTGCGGTCGCCTGGGATCGAACCCGGGCCGCCTTGGTGAGAGCCAAGCGGTCTAACCACTGAGCCACGGCGTGACCTGAGCCTAGCCAGAGCCAAGCCAGAGTGGAGCCAGAGCGTAGTCAGAGCGAAGCCAGTGCGAAGCCGGAGCCTAGCCAGAGCAAAGCCAGAGTAGAGCCAGAGCGTAGTCAGAGCGAAACCAGAGCGAAGCCGGAGCCAAGCCAGAGCCAAGCCAGAGTGGAGCCAGAGCGTAGTCAGAGCGAAGCCAGTGCGAAGCCGGAGCCTAGCCAGAGCAAAGCCAGAGTAGAGCCAGAGCGTAGTCAGAGCAAAGCCAGTGCGAAGCCGGAGCCAAGCCAGAGCCAAGCCAGAGTGGAGCCAGAGCGTAGCCAGAGCGTAGCCAGAGCGAAGCCAGTGCGAAGCCGGAGCCAAGCCAGAGCAAAGACAGAGTAGAGGCAGAGCGTAGTCAGAGCTAAGCCAGTGCGAAGCCGGAGCCAAGCCAGAGCCGAGCCAGAGTGGAGCCAGAGCGTAGTCAGAGCGAAACCAGAGCGAAGCCGGAGCCAAACCAGAGCGAAGCCGGAGCCAAACCAGAGCCAAGCCAGAGTGGAGCCAGAGCGTAGTCAGAGCAAAGCCAGTGCGAAGCCGGAGCCAAGCCAGAGCCAAGCCAGAGTGGAGCCAGAGCGTAGTCAGAGCGAAGCCAGTGCGAAGCCGGAGCCAAGCCAGAGCCAAGCCAGAGCCAAGCCAGAGCGTATCCAGAGCGAAGCTAGTGCGAAGCCGGAACCTATCCAGAGCCAAGCCAGAGTGGAGCCAGAGCGTAGTCAGAGCGAAGCCAGTGCGAAGCCGGAGCCAAGCCAGAGTGGAGCCAGAGCGTAGTCAGAGCGAAGCCAGTGCGAAGCCGGAGCCTAGCCAGAGCAAACCCAGAGTGGAGCCAGAGCGTAGTCAGAGCGAAGCCAGTGCGAAGCCGGAGCCAAGCCAGAGCTAAGCCAGAGTGTAGCCAGAGCGTAGCTAGAGCGAAGCCAGTGCGAAGCCGGAGCCAAGCCAGATTGGAGCCAGAGTGGAGCCAGAGCGTAGTCCGAGCAAAGCCAGTGCGAAGCCGGAGCCAAGCCAGAGCCAAGCCAGAGTGGAGCCAGAGCGTAGCCAGAGCGAAGCCAGTGCGAAGCCGGAGCCAAGCCAGAGCAAAGCCAGAATAGAGGCAGAGCGTAGTCAGAGCTAAGCCAGTGCGAAGCCGGAGCCAAGCCAGAGCCAAGCCAGAGTGGAGCCAGAGCGTAGTCAGAGCGAAACCAGAGCGAAGCCGGAGCCAAACCAGAGCGAAGCCGGAGCCAAACCAGAGCCAAGCCAGAGTGGAGCCAGAGCCTAGTCAGAGCGAAGCCAGTGCGAAGCCGGAGCCAAGCCAGAGCCAAGCCAGAGTGGAGCCAGAGCGTAGTCAGAGCGAAGCCAGTGCGAAGCCGGAGCCAAGCCAGAGCCAAGCCAGAGCCAAGCCAGAGCGTAGCCAGAGCGAAGGTAGTGCGAAGCCGGAGCCTAGCCAGAGCCAAGCCAGAGTGGAGCCAGAGCGTAGTCAGAGCGAAGCCAGTGCGAAGCCGGAGCCAAGCCAGAGTTGAGCCAGAGCGTAGTCAGAGCGAAGCCAGTGCGAAGCCGGAGCCTAGCCAGAGCAAAGCCAGAGTGGAGCCAGAGCGTAGTCAGAGCGAAGCCAGTGCGAAGCCGGAGCCAAGCCAGAGCCAAGCCAGAGTGGAGCCAGAGCGTAGCCAGAGCGAAGCCAGTGCGAAGCCGGAGCAAAGCCAGAGCCGAGCCAGAGTAGAGCAAGAGCGTATTCAGAGCGAAGCCAGTGCAAAGCCGGATCCAAGCCAGAGCCAAGCCAGAGTGGAGCCAGAGCGTAGTCAGAGCGAAGCCAGTGCGAAGCCGGAGCCTAGCCAGAGCAAAGACAGAGTAGAGCCAGAGCGTAGTCAGAGCGAAGCCAGTGCGAAGCCGGATCCAAGCCAGAGCCAAGCCAGAGTGGAGCCAGAGCGTAGTCAGAGCGTAGCCAGAGCGAAACCAGAGCGAAGCCGGAGCCAATCCAGAGTGGAGCCAGAGTGGAGCCAGAGCGTAGTCAGAGCGTAGCCAGAGCGAAACCAGAGCGAAGCCGGAGCCAAGCCAGATTGGAGCCAGAGTGGAGCCAGAGCGTAGTCAGAGCGAAACCAGTGCGAAGCCGGACCCTAGCCAGAGGCAAGCCAGAGTGGAGCCAGAGCGTAGTCAGAGCGAAGCCAGTGCGAAGCCGGAGCCTAGCCAGAGTGGAGCCAGAGCGTAGTCAGAGCGAAACCAGAGCGAAGCCGGAGCCTAGCCAGAGCAAAGCCAGAGTGGAGCCAGAGCGTAGTCAGAGCGAAGCCAGTGCGAAGCCAGAGCCAAGCCAGGGTGGAGCCAGAGCGTAGTCAGAGCGAAACCAGAGCGAAGCCGGAGCCTAGCCAGAGAAAAGCCAGAGTGGAGCCAGAGCGTAATTAGAGCGAAGCCAGTGCGAAGCCGGAGCCAAAACAGAGCCAAGCCAGAGTGGAGCCTGAGCGTAGCCAGAGCGAAGCCAGTGCGAAGCCGGAGCCAAGCCAGAGCCAAGCCAGAGTAGAGCCAGAGCGTAATCAGAGCGAAGCCAGTGCGAAGCCGGAGCCAAGCCAGAGCCAAGCCAGAGTGGAGCCAGAGCGTAGTCAGAGCGAAGCCAGTGCGAAGCCGGAGCCTAGCCAGAGCAAAGCCAGAGTAGAGCCAGAGCGTAGTCAGAGCGAAGCCAGTGCGAAGCCGGAGCCAAGCCAGAGCCAAGCCAGAGTGGAGCCAGAGCGTAGTCAGAGCGAAGCCAGTGCGAAGCCGGAGCCAAGCCAGAGCCAAGCCAGAGCCAAGCCAGAGCGTAGCCAGAGCGAAGCTAGTGTGAAGGCGGAGCCTAGCCAGAGCCAAGCCAGAGTGGAGCCAGAGCGTAGTCAGAGCGAAGCCAGTGCGAAGCCGGAGCCAAGCCAGAGTGGAGCTAGAGCGTAGTCAGAGCGAAGCCAGTGCGAAGCCGGAGCCTAGCCAGAGCAAAGCCAGAGTGGAGCCAGAGCGTAGTCAGAGCGAAGCCAGTGCGAAGCCGGAGCCAAGGCAGAGCCAAGCTAGAGTAGAGCCAGAGCGTAATCAGAGCGAAGCCAGTGCGAAGCCGGAGCCAAGCCAGAGTGGAGCCAGAGCGTAGTCAGAGCGAAGCCAGTGCGAAGCCGGAGCCTAGCCAGAGCAAAGCCAGAGTGGAGCCAGAGCGTAGTCAGAGCGTAGCCAGAGCGAAACCAGAGCGAAGCCGGAGCCAAGCCAGAGTGGAGCCAGAGTGGAGCCAGAGCGTAGTCAGAGCGAAACCAGAGCGAAGCCGGAGCCAAGCCGGAGTGGAGCCAGAGTAGAGCCAGAGCGTAGTCAGAGCGAAGCCAGTGCGAAGCCGGAGCCAAGCCAGAGCTAAGCCAGAGTGGAGCCAGAGCGTAGTCATATCGTAGCCAGAGCGAAACCAGAGCGAAGCCGGAGCCAAGCCAGAGTGGAGCCAGAGTGGAGCCAGAGCGTAGTCAGAGCGTAGCCAGAGCGAAACCAGAGCGAAGCCGGAGCCAAGCCAGATTGGAGCCAGAGTGGAGCCAGAGCGTAGTCAGAGCGAAACCAGTGCGAAGCCGGACCCTAGCCAGAGGCAAGCCAGAGTGGAGCCAGAGCGTAGTCAGAGCGAAGCCAGTGCGAAGCCGGAGCCTAGCCAGAGTGGAGCCAGAGCGTAGTCAGAGCGAAACCAGAGCGAAGCCGGAGCCTAGCCAGAGCAAAGCCAGAGTGGAGCCAGAGCGTAGTCAGAGCGAAGCCAGTGCGAAGCCAGAGCCAAGCCAGAGTGGAGCCAGAGCGTAGTCAGAGCGAAACCAGAGCGAAGCCGGAGCCTAGCCAGAGCAAAGCCAGAGTGGAGCCACAGCGTAGTCAGAGCGAAACCAGTGCGAAGCCGGAGCCTAGCCAGAGCAAAGCCAGAGTGGAGCCAGAGCGTAGTCAGAGCGAAACCAGAGCGAAGCCGGAGCCTAGCCAGAGCAAAGCCAGAGTGGAGCCAGAGCGTAGTCAGAGCGAAACCAGTGCGAAGCCGGAGCCTAGCCAGAGCCAAGCAAGAGTGGAGCCAGAGCGTAGTCAGAGCGAAGCCAGTGCGAAGCCGGAGCCTAGCCAGAGCAAAGCCAGAGTAGAGCCAGAGCGTAGTCAGAGCGAAACCAGAGCGAAGCCGGAGCCAAGCCAGAGCCAAGCCAGAGTGGAGCCAGAGCGTAGTCAGAGCGAAGCCAGTGCGAAGCCGGAGCCTAGCCAGAGCAAAGCCAGTGTAGAGCCAGAGCGTAGTCAGAGCAAAGCCAGTGCGAAGCCGGAGCCAAGCCAGAGCCAAGCCAGAGTGGAGCCAGCGCGTAGCCAGAGCGAAGCCAGTGCGAAGCCGGAGCCAAGCCAGAGCAAAGCCAGAGTAGAGGCAGAGCGTAGTCAGAGCTAAGCCAGTGCGAAGCCGGAGCCAAGCCAGAGCCGAGCCAGAGTGGAGCCAGAGCGTAGTCGGAGCGAAACCAGAGCGAAGCCGGAGCCAAACCAGAGCGAAGCCGGAGCCAAACCAGAGCCAAGCCAGAGTGGAGCCAGAGCGTAGTCAGAGCGAAGCCAGTGCGAAGCCGGAGCCAAGCCAGAGCCAAGCCAGAGTGGAGCCAGAGCGTAGTCAGAGCGAAGCCAGTGCGAAGCCGGAGCCAAGCCAGAGCCAAGCCAGAGCCAAGCCAGAGCGTAGCCAGAGCGAAGCTAGTGCGAAGCCGGAGCCTAGCCAGAGCCAAGCCAGAGTGGAGCCAGAGCGTAATCAGAGCGAAGCCAGTGCGAAGCCGGAGCCAAGCCAGAGTGGAGCCAGAGCGTAGTCAGAGCGAAGCCAGTGCGAAGCCGGAGCCTAGCCAGAGCAAAGCCAGAGTGCAGCCAGAGCGTAGTCAGAGCGAAGCCAGTGCGAAGCCGGAGCCAAGCCAGAGCTAAGCCAGAGTGGAGCCAGAGCGTAGCCAGAGCGAAGCCAGTGCGAAGCCGGAGCCAAGCCAGAGCCAAGCCAGAGTAGAGCCAGAGCGTAATCAGAGCGAAGCCAGTGCGAAGCCGGAGCCAAGCCAGATCCAAGCCAGAGTGGAGCCAGAGCGTAGTCAGAGCGAAGCCAGTGCGAAGCCGGAGCCTAGCCAGAGCCAAGCCAGAGTGGAGCCAGAGCGTAGTCAGAGCGAAGCCAGTGCGAAGCCGGAGCCTAGCCAGAGCAAAGCCATGGTAGAGCCAGAGCGTAGTCAGAGCGAAGCCAGTGCGAAGCCGGATCCAAGCCAGAGCCAAGCCAGAGTGGAGCCAGAGCGTAGTCAGAGCGTAGCCAGAGCGAAACCAGAGCGAAGCCGGAGCCAAGCCAGAGTGGAGCCAGAGTGGAGCCAGAGCGTAGTCAGAGCGTAGCCAGAGCGAAACCAGAGCGAAGCCGGAGCCAAGCCAGATTGGAGCCAGAGTGGAGCCAGAGCGTAGTCAGAGCGAAACCAGAGCGAAGCCGGAGCCAAGCCAGAGTGGAGCCAGAGTAGAGCCAGAGCGTAGTCAGAGCGAAGCCAGTGCGAAGCCGGAGCCAAGCCAGAGCCAAGCCAGAGTGGAGCCAGAGCGTAGTCAGAGCGTAGCCAGAGCGAAACCAGAGCGAAGCCGGAGCCAAGCCAGAGTGGAGCCAGAGTGGAGCCAGAGCGTAGTCAGAGCGTAGCCGGAGCCAAACCAGAGCGAAGCCGGAGCCAAACCAGAGCGAAGCCGGAGCCAAACCAGAGCGAAGCCGGAGCCAAACCAGAGCGTAGCCGGAGCCAAGCCAGAATCAAGGCAAAGTTAATATGTAGTACGAAGTTAGTGTGAGGCCGGAGCGGGACAGGAGTGGGGCCAGAACCTAGCAAGAGCCAAGCCAGAGCGAAGACAAATCCAAACAAGGGTATAGTTATGGAATGTTAGAGTGAAGCAAAGCCACAGCAGAGTTAAAGGAAAGTTAAAGATAAGTTAAGTGAAAGGAAGATTAGTACAGTTTTTGAAAGGGCGCTAATGACCATGGAGCTGAGTGTCCCTGAATTCCAATCATCAATTAATCAATCCAAGTGACCATTTTTTTGCAATCAATTAATTCAATAAATATTCTTAAGTGAATTGTACCTTTAATTATTATTACCATACCTTTTATAGAAATGTAACCTGAAAGAAAACCCAACCTCTCACAAACATATAAATGCTACCTTTGATATACCCTCCCCCTCTGGCTATGTGTTCCTCACCTATCCTGTACAATCCATGGTTAGCTCGTCACAATATAAAAATATAAATTCAGATGACAAACACACTGATTAAGATATTGTCGTCAGACCCCTAATTATTTTTGTATCACATTACTCATTTATTTCTATGTTACGGTTTCCTTCCACAGCATCAAACCTTTCCATTATCTTGGGTAGATTCGGTATCCAGTTGTTAGTGACTTCTGCTGTTAATTTCTAAGATCTGGACTACTTTTGGGTTTCTCCCTTCTTCTATTCTACGCACTGAATCCTTTCCTTTCAGTTTTATAGTAACTACCCTATTTCCTTCAACTTTTAATCACAGTTCCTTTGTTTTCCTTATTTTCCTCTTTTATAAAATTCTAGCTATCAAATTGTATCCACAAAAGAACTTGTCTTTGCTTAAAGCTTTAAAAAAAAAGCTAAATAGAATAGTTTGATAATTTGATATTAGGGTCTCTCGCATCGCGAATACACTGAAAAAGTCATTGAAATTATTAATTTGCATCAATTAACTTAAATAATACCATTAGTATTTCGATATACTTGTAAGGAACTGCAGCATTCCAAACTACTCTTTATGCTACAAATAAATACAGATAATTTATAATCGATGCTATCTTTATAAATAAAGATATTAATGAAGGGCACTGGGGTAGCTCTGTCGTTTCCTTCCAGCCCTTTGTACTTAGAAACCATGTTTCGATTCTCGCTCTGGGGAGGGTTTGTGGTTGGGATTTCATTGCGGAGGTGATTCGGAACGTAGGCCGATATGCTGGGCCCATCGTTCCTATGCCCACAAGTGGGGAACCCTCGGGTGATAGGCTGGTGCGAATGAGACAGAGAGCGGGCGACCCAAGGATACATGACAGTAGAGAGGGCAGGGTCCCTACAATTTACTTGGATAGAGACTTCTCCCGACAGACCAGCTCAACGAGCTCGCCCGCCTTGGTAGCGTAGACGGTAGCATGTCTGCCTCACGTTCAAGAGGTCCCGAGTTCGAATCTCGGCCAGGGTGAGTTACCTGGATAAGGTTTTTCCTGGGTTTTCCGTTATCCAAAAAGACGAATGTCGGGTAGCTCTAAGCTCTATGGACCCTGGCCTCATTTGAGTATTCTTTCACCCGTTCCATTCATCGTCCGATATGACTTAAGATTGGAGGACGTAAAATTAAAAAAAAAAAAAAACTCGTTCCCTACTGCAAGACGGCAACGAGCCCAGCAGCCGAGTTCTAATGGTCCCAGGCAGTGATCCGAGCTCCTAAGGTTCCAGGCTGGCGGTCCCGAAATTGTTCCAGCAGATGAGCGGAGTAGACCCGTAACCGACCTACCGGAGGAGGAAGTAGTTTTCCTCAGAATATATCGTCCTGCCATGCACCGCCGGGACTCCCGGATATGGAGGGACAGGAAATTCGGGTTATGTAATTAACCTAACCAGTGCCCGCCTCGGTAGCCGTAGATGGTAGAATGTCTGCCTCACGTTCAAGAGGTCCCGAGTTCGAATCTCAGTCTGGGTGAGTTACCTGGATAAGGTGTTTCCTGGGTTTTCCGTTATCCAAAAAGACGAATGTCGGGTAGCTCTAAACTCCATGGACCCCGGACACATTTCAGCATCATTTCACCCATTTAATTCACCGTCCGATATGACTTAACGTTGGAGGACGTAAAATTGCCCCCTCCCCTCAAAGCTACCCAGTATTGGCCTATAGACTCGGGCAATCCCATGGGTCAGGTAGGTGGGCCACGGAAATCGAATCCGTGCCTCCCGAATACGGGCAACAGACTAAACCGCCTCAGCCAGCCCGTTCGATACTCTGGGATGGTTGGTTTACGTCGACCCTATTTAAGCTTTCACCTCCGAGTGGCTTTTGTAATGTATTCCCAACCTGTAGTGGTTTCGCAAGAGCTTTAGATCCTCTCATTCCTCCACTATATCTACCATTACTCTCTCATCGGAGGAGACAGACTGTGTACTCTGAAATGAGGTCTGTCATCGTTTGATGGACTTAAGTAGCCACCAGAAGTCTCAGACCTTATACGGAGTGTTTAAGGCATGAAGTGTCATTTTCAACACAAATAAAATATATATCTTAAAATTTTGGGGACTAGACTGTAAAGTTCCTTCTTTAGAAGGATTTTTGTTAGTATTTATTATGAAACTAAGGTTTATCAAAAATAATTGACATACTAATAAATGACAGAGTGTAAAAAAGGAGAAATGGTCACACTAAATAAAAATGGATAGAGAACGGTTTATGAGAGCAAGATGCTTTTAATGCTTTTCACATTTCCTTCTATTTTTTCTAAAAATGTTTAAAGGGACAATACCTAGGAACAACTAAAACCCAAGAAGCACAAAGAAGGAAGGACCTATCGTGCTACTGTCCTGATTTTCCTCTTCGGAGCTCTCCTTCTCTCTTTGCGAACGTCGAACTTGGCTAAGTTGTGTTAACTGCCCGAGGATGGTAGTGTTTGGGATGTTACACCGACCCTAGATCTTCCACGTACGCTTAATGCTGTACAGGAACGCTACCTGTCCAAGGAGTTGTAATTACTTGACCCTACTCTGAACTTTCTGTATGAACCTGGATTTAATTTGGAGCAGTATGGCTTTTCACTTCAACATAAATGGAACAGCGGCCAGAGGTCATTTTCTGTAAGCGTCTTTAAGTTTCTTAGTTATCTGTTAGTTCTTGCAGTAAGCTGAAAAAGCTATAGCTTCCAACCTCATGTCTTTATATATTCGACTGTAAAATGCGTGTATTATAGTCCCCGAATAAAGAAGTATGCAAAGTAGATTTTCATGACCTCAAACACAGTTTGGGATATGGGTTTTAATTCTGTCAATAAAACACATGTCATTGCACAGAGTGATTTATATAAAGGTGGCCGCATTCTTTCTACATTAGAAATTCACTCAATGTCCCAATTTCAGTACCAAATTAAGAGAATATTCTGGAGTTTTTATTTCCTGTCAGTAGATGCACAGACGTTCATGCTTTATTCCTAAATGTTATATTTTCGCCCATTGAGGACATGACTTTCACAAGTGCACAAGTCCAATTTTTGGCAGTATATGAGTCTATCATTTATATTAGGAAAACTATACAGATTAATGTTAGCAGAAAGGCTAAGAATTTGGGTAGAACAAGAAAGGAAGCTGTCTGAATTTCAAGCAGGTTTCAGTAAAGTAAAATGGACAACAGATAATCTGCTCATAGTAGACACTATAGTAGACAAATACCTCAGGAAGAAGAGAGAAACGGTATATATGTTCTTTGTGGATTTTGAGAAAGCTTTTGATACGATAAACAGAAAAGCTTTAGTTCGGAAGCTGAGGATGAAAGGTGTAAGTGGAAAATATGTAAAAGAGGCAAATAAAATCTATGAAGGGGTGAAGTTCTGCACATGGTTGTAAAAAATGTAATTACGGAGATGACAGAACAAAAATAGGCCTAAGACAAGGATGCAAAATGACTACAATTTTATTTAACTTATTTATAGATGAGATAATAGACAAGGCTAAAGAAAGAAACCAGCACTGTATGCTAATAGCATAAAGAAATTCCTGGACTGCTATATGCGGATGACGTAATGGTAGGATCTATAGGGATAGAAGGACTGCAGAAAGCAATAAATGAAATCCAGAAATTCTGTGAAGAGTGGGGAATAAAAATAAACATAAATAAGTCCAAAGTTATGGTATTCAAGAAGGGAGTTAAACTTAAAAAAAAGATGAAAAGTGGGTACGAAATGGCAAAAGTGTTCAATGAATTTGAATACTTAGGAGCGAGGATGAATAACAATAGAAAGTGGGGAGCACACAGAAGAAAAATTGAAGCAAAAAGTAGGGAGGCAATGAATGGGATGAGAATATACAAATATAAGTTAGAAATGACAACCAAGTGGTTAGAAAGAATGTATGAAGCACTAGTTGAATCTAAAATGCTGTATGTAGTGGAAATCTGGGAGGGGGCACAAAGGTAAACAAAACGGTGGACCAAAACTACAGAAGGTTTTGTAAAGACTTGCCAAGATCAGCACCTAGGGAAGTAGCTTTAGTAGAATTAAGAAGGACAAGAAAAAATGAAATAATAATGGAACGAATAATACAATTTTCGTAAAGGTGTTTGGCAAAAGAAGAAGGGGAAATTATGAAAGTATGCATGATACAGCACAAAAGATTAGTGAACTCAAATAATTGATGATCGGCCAGGAGCGGCTCAGGGAGGAAATCCGGGGTCTAGGGTAGGCCGTTCGGGTTCTCCATTCGAAGTTCTTGGTCGTAACGGCCAAACTGACCAACTTGGAGGAACTTCTAAGAGACCTCATGACTACAACTGCGCATCAAGCTTCAACACGCATTAATCTCAGCACACACCTTGCAGAATTACAAGAGGACATACAGGAGAAGCATGAATTCTCAATCAGACATCGCGACACACACACACACACACACACACACACACACACACACACACACACACACACACACACACACACAACACACGCTCATGCTCCGGAGACTCATCAAGGAGGAAATGGCAGTCCCCCAGACGATGTTCGACGGACCCAACACCAGAGGTCGACACCAACCACCGCACAGACCATACACTCGTCAATAACCTTAATTCCTCATGTACTTCCAAACAAGATCGCACACTGCTCCCTGACACATTACGCAGAATCTAGTTACACCGCCACTCCTAATACGCAAGGGCGTAACCAGGGCCTTGGTCATGCTTACGTCCTGCCGCATTCCTCACCTTGGACCAGGTCTCGGCCTGGCCAATACATCCCTTCCTTGAATCCGCTGGTGCTTACAGCGGTACTGCCACAGCACCACTCCTGAATACTCACCGGTGGAGGCTTTTTAGTGGGTAGGGTTGGCAGTTCGATTCCCCAGAGGAGTCCCAAACTCCAATCCCAGGGTAAGTGGTAACATACATTTTTCCTCCACTCGAAAAAAAGAAACAGAGATAGGAAGAATTATGGAAAAAATAGGAATGGGAGATATATGGGGATTAGAGGAAAGGAATACAGGTGATGTGGGTAAATTAGTAAAATGCTGAATACAAGATATAGAAAGGCAGGAAATATGGGGAAGCCTAGAAAACATGAAATCATTACAATTTTTCAAGCAAATGAAAAGAAACTGGGGACGAAAAGCATATGTAGATTACTGCAATAGACAAGAGAGAGAAGGGTTAGCTTGGATGAGAACAGGAACAATAATCCTAAGAGAGATAAGAGGTAGGGAAAATGGAATTTGTGAATTGTGTGGGGGGAAGAAAGCATAGAGCACTATGTAACAGAATGTGTGGTTGTGGCAATGTGGAGAAAAAAGATTTGGGAGGAAAAATGGTAGAAAGTAGTGAAGAGGATAGTAGCTATAAAAATGTTAACAGAAAAGGAGGGAAAGAAAGGCAAGAAGTATTGGTGAGTTCTTGCAGAAAGGAAAAGAAAATTGGGCCAGAAGTATAAAGAATATAAGAAGGGAAGATGAGGGGGAGGAAAGGGACTAATTAAGTAACAAGGAGACATGGAGGTTAAGAGCTACCTGGCAGAGCAGAGGACCAGGGTGGCATGTAAGGCAAGGTAGCAGCAAGGTAAAGACAAATAATTGTAGCCTAAAGTTGTAAATTGTAGAATTTTGGAATATGCAATATAATTTAATCTAACCTAACCTAATATATATGAGCTCACCTCAAGTTTCAGGTATTTCCACTTGCTAGTTAGTTAGTGAGTTTCACTGCTACACAAGTTGAGGGACTTGTGCTGTTCTGCAACCCAGACAGTCATCGTGCGCCTAAGCATGATAAAAGACTAATCCAAGAACATTAAAGCATATGATGTTCAACTGTCTATGATCAAGGACTAGGTGAAGGAACCTATGCCAGTGTCCAAACAGCAAGAGAAGTAGAAAGTGATCATTGATTACAGATCATTGTTACTGCTAGCAAGAACTCTAGTGGTTTAATGACAGTGACATTTCTAATCAAAGGAAACACAAAGTTTGCTGAAACCATACTGAAGAAAGCTTACGATAAAGAAATTCATCTGAAAGCTGCGGTATATTTGTTCAGTTCTTCGTGAAAAACAAAAGTATTTTCAAACTTTGTGTGATAAATTTAGCAAAGAACAGATATCTAATGGAGAGGAATCAGGAATAGAGGTGTGAGATTCGGATTAGGATAACTGAATGATTGTAATATTTAATTTTGTTAATATGCTACAAATATAACGTGGTTCAAAACATATATGTGTACTATAAAATATTTTTACAATTCATTCCACCATTAAGAGGTAATTCCTCTATTCATTTCATCATGCAGTCTATTCAATGCAATTGTACACCCAGATGAGTTTCATAACTGCACAATTTCAACGAATTCATTTTAAATATTATAACAAAGTACCAACGGTAACTGAAAGAACTGAACAGTAAAACAAACATAAAAACAAATCATAATATTGGCATATCATTTTCAAGTGTTATGAAGTTTTTATTGATTTTCTTGAAACATTTGACTGGACTTGTGTGCTTATGAAAGTCACGTCTTCAATTGTTTTTGAGATTGTTCCAGTCGTTCTGAAAATGAAGTAGATATTAAATCAACGTATATTGGATTTCGAATTCAATTACAGCTTCTCTCTGCTATGCCCTTTGAGTATTTGGTGTTTGAAATCCTCACAAAATAAACACAATATTGGTACTGGTAAACAAACTGGAAACAACTGCATCTCTGGTGAGCGAAAAGGGCAAACATCATTCAACTAGGCTTCCTCGACCTGCTGTTGATTAACACGAACTATTAGAGTAGTAATCCAAAAAATCATTAAGGCATATATCGCAGGAGACAGGATACACATCTCTAAAAGTCAGCGAGCTGCGAAAACTGCATGCTTAAAGATATATATCGCTATAATTGTCCATCAGTTACAGGCACCAGATAAGAATAGCAGACTGAGTTATTGTCGTTGGTTTCAGGCGTTCATTGTACAAAATCCTGCAATATTACTATCATATGGTTTACAGATGAAGCATGGTTCTTTAGGGCGATCTATACAAACCTGAAGCATTTCAACACGTGCAACGTTGGGAGAGTATAATACATAATTGGGAGATTACATTACACTATATACATCTCACAGAAAGTGTTTCAAGTGTCCTCCATCAGCATCTCTGGATCGCTGGTCCCATCTTCTTTGATACGACTGTAGATACTGAAGTTTATATGGGTATCTTCAAGACATTTGTGGAGCAGCTAGATGATATCGAATTGAGAGCAGGTTATTTTCAGCAAGATGGAGCAAAGTGCCATACATCTAATGACATCATGGAACTTGTAACCAGTTTCTTTGATAATCGAAAAATCTGAAACGTTTGTGGCCACCCAGAGCTCCTGACCTAACCTCCCCATATTTATTTCTTGTAGGGGTAGAGTGTACAAGAATAGACCATGTTCAATAGATGTTTTATAATAGAAAGGAAAAAAGTAGTGCATGAGGGGATTAGAATGATATAGTTTTAATCTTTGACAAGGAAGATAGACTACAGAAGGGAATATATCAACTAAACCAAATTTGTAAAAAATATGATATGACAGTCTCAAAGACAAAAACAAAAGTAATGGCATTCCAGGGAAAATACCCAATAAGGACCAAAACTGTAGTAGAGGGAACAAACTTGAATTTGCCGACCAAGGGTTACCAATATATCACTGTTTAGAGTGACTAGCGGTGGTATGCTTAATACTCGATAATACTTAATTCGGTACGTATAAACCGACAAATCACTTCTGGTCTGCCTTGCCAAAGAACTGCCTAAATCGGCCCCAAGCCGCGGAATGTCTGTCCTCACATTATGCACAGCTGTGAGTGCGTGTGTAACTATCACCTCTGGTAGCCCCCTTTTCACACAAAGATTCCCTTTGTGACTATTTTGTCCACCGTTATTATTAGTCTCGGCCTTGTCATAATTAAGGGTCCCAAGAATACCTTTTCAAACAAATTCAAGTGCTATCCCTTAGATTTCTGCTTCTCCCGTGTCTTTTATTACACAACTCAACCAACTGTACCTGTTCGTGTCGTAACAAATATACAATATTCCTTTGAAATCCATTACGATTCTTTACTCATTGCAATTCTTAATTTAGGTATCACAGTGAAACTGTTGCATTTTGCCAAGATAATCGTCTCCTGCAAGTTAGCTCTATGGTCGTGATCAAAACAATGCTCTGCCAGCCCAGACCGCTCAGATTGCGTTGAACGAATGCTCCGTTCATGTTCGTTTATTCTAGTAGCGATGGTCCTTCCGGTTTGTCCTATATATGACCAAATTACAAAAGGGTCGTCCAGTATCTATAGAAATGAGATGGCTTAAGTGGAGCTGTGGCAAGTATTTCATGTTGTAGGAGTTCCATATAGTAATTAGCTATATTTGGTGACAAAGGGAGCCCATTGCTACTCCGTCTACTTCATCATAGAAAGTACCAATAATCGTCTTTTCAGCTGGCTTGCTTCCCGAGAACAACTTGAGCATATTCTTCGCCAGGAGAGCTTCAGTTCTTATTTTAGGTATAGACATTATTCATCAGAAATGGATGGTCTCAGGCGAAGCTATAGACGATCCAGGTTGGATAGAGTACAGAATGAGACCACATGGGAGCTCATTAATCAACGTGAGTCAGTTGTCTACCTAATAGATAAGAAGATAGACAAGCCGTGAGGTGCTGCGTCTCTTTGCTGATGGAGGTAATGCATATTTTAAATCGATCATCACCGGTAATGAGTTATGGCTGCATCATTATGGTCCTAAAGGTAAATAAGCCAGCACAGTGTGAAAATTGCCAGGTTCTCCAACACCAAAAAGGGAAAAAGTCGTTCCTTAGGCAGGGAAAGAGATGGTGATTACATTTTTTGACTGTAATGGAATGATTTGCCCCCTCACACTACTGTTACAGCAGCATACTACACGTCAGTATTGGCTACACTGAGGAAGCAAATTACAAGGAAACGACCAGAGCTTTCTCGGACTGGGTGACCACTTCATCATGACAATTAGGGCCTCACGTCGCAAATCAAGTCATGCAGTTTCTGGCTCGATTCAACATTACCTTTGTATCACATCCACCTTATAGCCCCGATCTTGCACCCTGTGACTTTTTCTATTCCCATCACTAAAGGCAAAACTTAGGGGTATTCGATTTGAGAATTCTGAAGCAGTGCTCAAGAAAAGTGAGCCAATTCTCAAGGACCTGACAAAGAATGGTCTGCAGCACGTATTCAAGGACTGGCAGAGACGCTGTAAAGGCATTTAAGTATGAGAGTCATACTTTAAAAAAGACCATGTAAACATTGAATTGCAGGATTAAACATCTGTGAAAAAAATCAGTCTCAGCCATTGTTGATATTATAATTTACTTACTGTTATAGTTGAGTTGCCAATTCGGAGGAAAACAATATTATCAAGGAATGTTTTCTTTTGCAGATGAGAAGCAAATGGGGAGAGTCTTGGGCGCAAGAATTAAGGGAACTGTTGGAACAGATTGGTATGGGACATATTTGGAGAAACGAGGAGTATTATTATAGGGGCTTTTGGAAATAGGTAGAATTAAGGCTGGAAGATTTAGTTAGCCAAGTTATATTTACCAATGTAAGGGAGAAAATATCATTGACGACATATAGGGAAATAAATACAGTGTGGGGAAGATGTGTGTAATAAGTCAGGGCGAGAAGGATTTGACTGGGCAAGCACAGGAGGTAGAAATTTGAAAGGTATTAGATATGAAAGGGATACAGAGAAATGCCCAATGTGTGGAGAGGAGGATACAGATTGGTATAGTATGCTTTATTGCAAACAAATAAAGATATGGAGAGAACAAATTTGGCAACAAATGTGGGACAGTTTTAGGGATGGTGGGAGGTATTAATAATAAAACAAACGTTATTGGTAAAGGGAGAAAAGAATGTAAGAAATTTAGGTGAATATCTGGGGAAAGTTAGAGAGAAATAGTTAAGATTGATGAAGAATAAATAACAATTAAGGGCTAGAAAACTTGAACGAGGGATACAAGGGTGAGGAGGGTCACCAATACACGGAAAACCAGGGGTTATGTGCACTGAGACCGGGACTCGAGGCAAGTAGGTAGAAAGGGTATGTTAGATGTGAAAAAGTAATTTTGTTATTGTGTGAAAGAAATGCTACAAATGTCAATGTATCAATGAAATTTTATGTAGAAGAAAGATGAGAAATAAATACAAAATAAATACAAATAAAAAATACTGTTTTTGTTTATTTAGAACCAGTGGCGGCTGGTGGGTTAAATTATTGGTGGTCCACGAATGATAAATAAAATACAGAGTGGTAATGACTCACCTATTTGTACAGATTCTCTGCTGCACTCTCCTTAGACCTGGCGAATCTATCGATAACTTTTGCGTTGAAGTCGCTGATCTACATAACAAAATCTCTATCATTTGAAAGCATTGCTAATGCTGTCCATCGGTCCTGTGACATTGTGTTCCTAAGGAAAGTTTTTATTCTTTTTAAAGTTGAGAAACTGCATTCTGCTTCAGCGGTAGACATTGGCATATTTAACAGTAATCGGAGGAGTTTGATATATTAGCTGAATGTAGTACATAAATTGTTTTCCTTATTGAAGTCCATCAAGCACAAAGCGCCGGACATACCACGAAATTCCTCTCGACTGTAAATTACAGTCAGTTCTCTACGAATTTTTGTTCCAATGATAAAAGGATAGAACCTTAATGTTTCTCTAAGGGAGTCCTCTGGAAATGTCTAAGAAATTTTCTTGATGAAACAAAGTTGAGGTTACCAGATGCCCCGTGAAGCTAAATCTGTCCTTTGCTTCTCTAAGAATGTCACATACGTCAAGAGCTTCTCCTCTTTTCAAATCATGATCTTCTATTCTTCTCCTCTTATTTGCAGTTTCTTCGTGTTCCTCGATATCCACGCTATTTCTTACCTTTTGCACTTCCCTTTTAAATGCGTTTAGCTGGGCGATGGCAAACGTTGCATGGCAGTCTCGTTTCTGCAGCTGATTGTACAAAATGCCCACATGTGGCACGATCTTGTAGAAGAAAGACAGCCAGAATATAAAATTATAATCTTTCAAAGTAGCCATAAACCCAGAAGCCTGAACAAGTGTGGCGTTGTTGTTTAACAGATCTCTCTTCTGAATAACCTCCATGCATTTAATTAAATTCTCCCTGTGTTCGAAAAGCAGAGCACACAGAAGCTAAGCCTGAAGGTCACGCTATAGCCGTTGCTCGGAGTAGGAGGAGCTAGGTTTATAAACCTCCATTTAAGCAATGTATAAGAATCTCCATCTCTTCACCTTCCCGCAACCCCCTCAGAGAGCCTACATTTGGACGAAATCTTAGGTTAACTCTTCACTGCAAACCTGCGGCTCCTACAGCTAATCACTGTTTATTTCGACTTTTGCGGTCATGGGCAGCTACAGACGATAAGCGTAATTGAAACATGCTTGTATATAAAACAATGCAAACAATGTAGCTTTAATGTGCAAAATTCACCTGTTGTATATTCAGAATCAGTGGGTGTAGCGCAAACCTGCAACCTTATGGTGGAACCGCCCCTGTCCAGAACTCATATAATTTCTTTTTTTCTTTACGGAACAAACGACTTATGGCACATTCTTTAATAGTTTTAATTAACTAAATCTTTTCTATACATATTCCCCATTTATCTTTTATTATCATTAAGGAATATCGATAGTAGACTTTAGCACTTATAAAAGCCCTTAACCTTCACACGACATTTCTTGCTGACACTTCAGTGAACAATGTAATGTGAATATGGCAAATACGAGGGCTATCCAGAAAGTAGATTACGTTTTCGTCTGTTTCCGCTAGGGGCGGGGCTAGTGCGGCCATCTTGGGGTCAGAGCGTTGCGCAGCTCAGTCGGCATCTAGCCGTGCTAGTGAGAGGTTCGTGCTGTGCTCCGTTCAGATACTGTGACGGTTTGAAATGTCTGCGTTAATTGAAAATCCCGCGAGCTGCGAGGTGCGTGCAGTAATAAGGTTTCTGACTGCAAAAAACTGTAAACCGATAGAAATCTATCGGCAGCTTTGTGAAGTGTATGGGGACAACATTATTACTGAAGGTGGAGTGCGTCAGTGGGTCATCAGATTTAAAAATGGCCGAACTAATGTTCACGACGAAGATCGAAGTGGGAGACCCAGCATAGTGACTGCCGAGCTTGTCGAAAAAGTCGATGCTAAAGTCCGTGAAAATCGAAGGTTCACAATAACGGAACTTTCTTTGAGTTTTCCACAAATTTCGCGAAGTTTGTTGCACGAAATCATCAGCGAAAAGCTTGGTTACCACAAGTTTTGTGCAAGATGGATTCCAAAAATCTTGGCAGAGGACCACAAAAATCAACGAATGGCTGCAGCGTTGAACTTTTTGGACGTTTACCATAAGGATGGTGACTCTTTACTCGATCGCATCGTTACTGGTGACGAAACATGGGTGAAACACGTGAACTGTGAAACGAAATTGCAATCAATGCAGTGGGGGCACACAAGTTCTCCCCAAAAACCCAAGAAATGCATGCAAACAATGTCGGCAAGGAAGATGATGGCGACTGTTTTTTGGGACAGAAAAGGTGTGATTTTGGTGGACTTCCTGGAAAGAGGCACTACAATAAACCCTCAAAGGTATTGCCAAACTCTCCAAAAACTCAGAAGAGCCATTCAAAACAAGCGCAGAGGAATGTTGAGCTCTAAGATCTTGTTGATTCACGACAACGCCCGGCCCCACACGGCAAATGTCACTCGTGAAGTTCTTGAACCTTTTAAGTGGGAGTTGTTTCCTCGTCCGCCGTACAGTCCCGACCTGGCACCGAGCGACTTCCACCTATTCCCAGCAATGAAGAAGTGGCTGGCTATGCAGCGTTTTCATGACGACGAACAGCTGCAAGAAGAGGTAACGAAGTGGTTGAAGGCGCAGGCGGCCGAATTTTTCGACGAAGGAATTTCCAAGCTCGTACATCGCTACGATAAATGCCTTAATTTGAATGGTGACTATGTCGAAAAGTAGTATTTGAGTGTGGCTTTCATCTGTGTATAATAAAATTTGTTTCCTATACTTTGTTTACTTTTTATTCCAAAACGTAATCTACTTTCTGGATAGCCCTCGTATATTGTCATCATTATTTTAAATGATATAATATTTAGTAATCAATGTAAGAAAGCATGCCATGCTCCCCCTTAAAAGTTTTGGTAGGTACCGAGGCCCAAGATTGGTATAATTTCACATTTCTACGCTTTAGTTGTCATTTCGCAGAAGTCAAGAGAAAGAATATTGGCATAACGTTCAGAAGAAAATTGTTTCTATCGTTACATTTTTTAAAGCAGCCCTCGTACGAGGAAAAGCAGGGGTTTTCATCAAAATTCTGTAGCAGTAGACTCTTTCCTAATATAACTTTTGTTCTCTCCAGCCATCATACTTCTTCTTCTCTCTCCTTCTTCCCTCCGTTTGGGATGTTCCTGTGCCGGTTATGGTAGCGCCTGGTAGCGTGCGGTGATTTAGTCGTTCTTCTTGCTACTTATTTTGTTAGTCTTAAACCGTGGATATTTTTCTTGGTATTGTCTAACCGTTACTGCTTTGCCTACGTGGAAAGTTTACTTGAGTGGAGGATGGAAGACACATCGGAGTAACCCTCGCCCGAAAATATGACAAGCTACACAAGTCCGTGACGGGAATGTATTTGGGAAGGATTTGAATGTACCCGCTCCCTCTCTTTCCTTCCTCTACAGAAAAAATGGGAGGTTTTCTTCAATATCCTGGAAGCCATGAACACAGAGGGAGGCTACAATGTAAGGTGTAACTCATATCTGGGACAAATTCAAACTTCAAAAGCAATTTCTACTTCCGTGTAGATAAACCGAGAGCTACAGAGCTAACATAAACCCTTCTGAAGAAGGGATCGTGGTGCTTCTGGCCCGCGTTAAGGTTGTCTTGAGTTCAACTCTCGTGGTCGATCTTCCTAATACATTGGTTTTTCAGAGATTTTCGGGGGCGATAGGCAAATGTTGGGGAACGTAATTACAACCCATGTATTCTGTGTCTCTCCTGCTAACTTCACCTAACATCCTGGTTGCTATTTTGGCGTTGCATGGCAGGGAATACTATTCTTACGAATTTGGAAGGTGTGTAAGCTCCGGCCCCCCTCAGAGTATATGTAAGCCAATATATTCGCCTGGAAACCCGGGAAAAACCCTGTAAAAACGAAGGATCAGGTAGCTCGGCCACAGGAAACGAATCAGGGCCAGCCATCCCAGAGGAAAACGCCTGAGCTATCCCGATCGGGATGTGAGCCAGTTGTACAAGGCACTACAAAATAGTATAAATTTGTAGCATTTACGGACCCTGCTCTCTGCTGCCATCTCTCCGCTCCACCCTTAGTATCCTCTATTCTCACTCCTCCCTCCCGGAGGGCACAGTTTCAAGGGCATAGTCATAAATGTTTACATAGGTGAAGCTGCTACGTCTCCCTTCCTAAGGTCCCCCGCCTGAACTATTCCGGTCGGGAACTGAGCCAGTTGTACGTGAGACTACAAAGGATTATAAATTTGTAGCAGTTACGGACCTTGTTCTCTGCTGCTCTCTCTCCTGCCAACCCTTAGTATCCTCTCTTCTCACTCCTCACTTCCGGATGTCACCCCTTCAAGGGTACGGTGACAAATGTTTACATAGGTGATGCTGCTACGTCCCCACTCCTAAGAGCCCCCTCATGTGCTTCCCGTTCCCTTAGTAACTTCTCTTCTTACTCCTCCCTCCCGGAGGTCACCCCATCAAGGGCATAGTCACAAATGTTTACATAGATGAAGCTTCTATGTCCCCTCTCCTGAGGGTCCCCGCCTGAGCCTCCCGGTCCCTTAGTATCTTCTGTTCTTACTCCTCCCTCCCGAAGGTCACCCCTTCAAGGGCTTAGTCACAAATGATTACATAGGTGAAGCTGCTACGTCCCCCCTGCTAAGGGCCCCTGCCCGTGCATCCCGGTCCCTTAGTATCTTCTCTTCTAATTCCTCCCTCCCGGAGTCGACCCCTTCTAGGTCATAGTCACAATTGTTTACGTAGATGAATCTGCTGCGTACCCCTCCTAAGGTCATGGTTATAAGTTAAAATAAGTGAAGTCAATTGTTTTTATTTAATTGTGCATATTCCAAAATTTTACAATTTACAACTTTTGGCTACATATACTTGTCGTTACTTTGATGCTACCTTGGCTTGCATGACTCCCTGGTCTTTTGCTCTGCCAGGGAGCTCTTAGCCTCCATACCTCCTTGGTTACTTAATTACTTCCTTTCTTCCCCCTCCTCTTCCTTTCTTATATTCTTTATATTTCTGACGAATTTTTCTTTTACTTTCTCCAACAACTCACCAATACGTCTTACCTGCTTTTCCTCCCTTCCCGTTAACATTTTTATAGCTACTATACTCTTCTCTACTTTCTCCCATTTTTCCTCCCAAACCTTTTTTCTCCACATTGCAACCTCCTCGCATTCTGTTACATAGTGTTCTATGCTTTCTTTTCCTCCACACAATTCACAAATTACCTTTCCCCTACCTCTTATCCATCTTAGAAATATTATTCCTGTTCTCATCCATGCTAACCCATCTCTTTCTTGCGTATTGCAGTAATCTACATATGCTTCTCTTCCCCAATTTCTTTATATTTGCTTGTAAAATTGTAATGATTTCATATTTTCTAGACTTCCCCGTATTTCCTGTATTTCTATATCTTCTGTTCTGCATTTTACTAATTTACCCATATCGCTTGTATTCCTTTCCTCTAATCTCCATATATCTCCCATTCCTATTTTCCTCTTATAATTCCTCCTATCTCTGCCCACCAACTATTTGAGTTCTCTAATCTTTTTTCCTGTCTCATGCATAATTTCATAATTTACCCTTCTTCTTTAACCAAACATATATATATATATCAAAATTTTATTATTCTTTCCATTAGTATTCCATTTCTTCTTGTCGTGAAGTCAAAACAAACCCATGTGCTTTAAATGCACATATCTATGGATATATCTATGCATTCCATTTATAGCCGGAGAATTTATCGCGCTTCTGCGACGCTATAGATGTAAAAACAAATGCATTCCCCATAAAACAAGTATGTAATTTCTTCACGTTATGAATCACTATTCCTTCACACATATACAAACACAATAATTTAAGCAATCGTGAATCAGAATGGAGGTTGGGTTGAGTTGTGTTGAGGGTTCTCAACTGCAAGGTTATTAGTGCCTCAACAGGGACGATGGGGCAATAGGCAGGGGGACCTACCAATAAAACCGGTTGTAAAAGTCAGCGGGTAAAACAGCGAGCTCTAATGTTAAAATCTGGTAAAAGGTCGCACAGCTTCAAGTGAACAGCTCATGGAGCACCACGGAAGCGTGGAAGATAAAGGAGAATGGTGTGTGCGTAGTGCTAGATCTACCTCACCCAATAACTAAAAGTTAAATGTGCTGTGGGAGGGGTTACCTGTGAAATGAACTTAAGAAACCTTTTGGACAGCTTCGGAGTCATCAGCTAGTACTACTGCAAGACGGCCCGGCAGGTTTAGGGTAGCACCTAAGGAAGCACACTCAACAGCACATGACGGATCGACAAAGACCCCCACACAACGGACAAAGTGGTAGGAGAACCCGCTTTAAAAGGTACGCGTGCGTAAAAACGCAGTGCTGAATGCGTAACAGTGCCAAAATCACTTCTTTGCGACCAGGAATCACGCTAGTAGGTCCTCCAAGGAGTCAGAATGTCCGTTACCACTCGCAGTTTGTTAGTCTGTCTAGTGAGCGCGAGTGCAGTTTGCCCCTCAAAGGAACTACCCTCCCGCCCACTAATGACCGTCATAAATCTATATCCACACTTCAGAAATGGAACACTGTCGCTGAGGACCAATAGCAAACCTGATTTTCTGGAAATGACAGTAGCGTGCCTACTCCATGTGGAGTGTCAGTTGCAAATGTTCCAACTTCCAGTTGATCTGTTTCATTGCGTGCAGAAATTCGTTGTGTGTCACGATGTGGAGACCGTGGGAGGAGAATGCAGTGGTAAATGCAATTGAAGTAGTAGATTACTTTCAGTTAAGTGAAAATAATCAAAGTGATGAAAATAGTGTGAATAATTGGGCCGAGATATTACTGGAAAAACCTCAAAATCACAGTTATAACGGAAACTGTTTCTAAAGAAATTCAAGCGCTTGTTTTGAACACATAATTATGTGCTGACAAGTAATCTTGGTAAGGAGTCATGCAATAAATGCTGGATATTCACAGGAATATAGTAAGAAATATTGTGATGAAAGGAATACCAAAGACGCCGATCAAGTGTGTAAACAAAAGGAAACGTTTCTCTAAAGTAGATAATTTCACATGCGATTTAAATCGTCGAGAAATTTTTAGATTCTATGCAAAAGGGAGAGCGCCCACCTTAGAAGAATTGGTTGCACATTTGCAAGAAATTTGTGATTTTCCTTATGAGCACTGCATTTTGCGCGGTCTCCTAAAGGAGCTGGGCTTCAAATACCGCACTTTGAATAAGATAAGGGTTACTATGGAATCCAGTAGAATTGTAGCTTGGCGTCAAAACTAAGGAAGTTTCACAGTAATGGACATAAGATAATTTATTTAGACGAAACCTCGCACGATACTCATGACGTATCGAGAATGGCGGCAACCTTGCAGAAAGGAATGGAAGAAGGAGGGTCTGTGTTGTAAAACGATTGTAAGGGTTCGTCAAAGGCAGCGGCCGACGTGCATATGAGTTAACCAAAGAGACTTTACAACGAGGAGTCAACCAGTCCTCGCGCCATCGCGAAAGCACTGCTCTCCGAACAACTAGTCTCAAGTCTTCAGATGTGAAGTAAGCTGCTCGGATTTGGGGTGCTGCGGTTGCCGCCTTAGCCGCCAAATTCGCCTGCTCGTTTCCCGGCAAGCCAACGTGTCCAGGAATCCAAGCACAAACAACGCTAACGTTGCTCAGAGCGTGGATGTCTTCCTGGACACGCTGTACTCAGAATGGAGATATCCCAACTAAGGGTTACATAGGAATAATAAAGTACATTTAATAACTGTTTTCATTGCGTAGTTCGCTTCCACTTTACCGTCCGCAGTTTGTTCTGGCAGCGCACCAGCGTTGAACTAGCCACTCAAGGCTACGTTTGTCAACTGTCTTTACCATATCTGCATGCAGTTGGATTAGTAAAGACTAGTGTTTGTTCATTCTGTATCTTACTGTGCTTAAAAGAAGATTTGTTCTGATAAACTACCTTCAAATGCTGTTCTGCAGGTCTGTTTATTTTAATTTTAAAGCATGTTTTGTCTTAGGGAAATGACCATAACTGCAACCTCACCTGCATAAACAATAAAAATATGTTGTGTCAACAAAGCAATTTTTCTACATTAACATATTTTTCCTTCTTTAGGAAATTTTATCAATATTATAATGGAGTAAGATGCACAAAATTATATAAAATCTTCATTAGTTTTTGAATCATGAAAACCGGGTTTGCAAAACTGAACTAATTCAAAGAGGTTCAAAATCTTGAAAACTGTATCCAGTACGGTACAGCATCTTTCTTTGAAATCAATCATGCAGACGTGTAAACAGTTATTTATGCAGAAAAAGTTGAACGTATGTTAGTGTGTCCAGATTATATATTTTAAGTATATTTCTCTACGTACTCCCTTAAGCTGGAACTCATATACTTTCCAGAAACGATAACGTCTTCATACCTGATTGACAATGGTGTGGTTATTTGGCAGCTTATGCTCGTTCTGGTTCAGGTTTTTCTAACGAGAAACAAAGTGAATTACAATGAACTCGTTATTGTTGTGAATTTTCCAATCACTACCACATTTTTAAAATGGAAAGTCGCAATTGGACTCTTTATTTCAAAGAAAGAATCTGGTAAAAAAAAAAAAAAAAAAAACATTACATAATATCAGCTGGTAAGGGACTTTAATTTGGTATAAGCCTACCGTACTGCTGTCCTAACCTGGACCGCTATGTGCCCTACCTGCGATCACAACGGGCATCACGGATGGGGTGAAGTACTGTCGGATGAGACGTGGTTAACTCCTGGAGTCTCTCTCCCAGCTGGTCTATGTAACCTGAATCGCCGAACGGGATGGGGTTCAGGCGGTTTCATCTATAGCCCATATTTGGGAGGCACGGGTTCGATTCCTGCTGCCGACCATCGTGACGCATGGGTTTTGGGGGCTTTTCCGGGGTTTCTAGGCTAATGCTGGGTGGGTTCATTAAATTCCAGGAATTCCCTGTCACTCCATTTTACCCCCATTATCATTTCATGTCATGCTTCTACAAAGTTATGGCTGTACCTGTACTGACATATGGAAGTGAGACTTGGACGTTAACTAAAAAGAAACAGGGTAAACTACATGCTTCAGAAATGAAATTCTTGAGAAGTGTGACAGGATGCACGAAGAGGGACTTAATAAGAACCGAAAATATAAGAGAAGAGCTGGATATTTTTAGCATGAATGATAGCTTAAAAGATCTCAAACAAAAATGGAAGGAACATGTTGAAAGAATGCCAGATAATAGACTTACAAAACAAATATTACAGTATCATCCTAAAGATAGGAGATCGGAGGGCAGACCCAGGAAACTATGGCTAGAGGACTTTGAAGGTGGAACAGGCACTTGATTGCCTATGCCATGCAGTGAAGAAGAGGAAGCTTCATCTGGTGGTTTCTTTCAGGATAGAAGTGTCGGCGGAATCCTCGGAGGTGCATTGCAGAATGATACGCTTTGAGCGAACACTTACTCCTCTGGCGGGACGGACTCCAGTCTCCGAGTCGGCCTAGTGGATCAATTCATGCGGATGCTGATTGTGCAAGACTCTTGGAATAATACGTGTTTTGAGGGGTACCTCTGGTCTTCGAACCGGCCTTGTGACTGTCCTTTTTTGTACTTTACGTCCTCCAACGTTAAGTCATATCGTACGATGAACGAAATGGTCGAAATGATGCTCAAATGAGCCCAGGGGTCCACAGAGTTTATAGTTACCTGACATTCGTCTTTCAGGATAAGGGAGAACCCTGGAAAGAACCTTATCCGGATACATCACCCTGACCGAGATTCTAACTCGGGATCCGCTGAATGTAAGGCAAACACGCTACCTTCTACACTACCGAGGCGGGCTGTGACTGTCTTGGGACCAGGGTAGGTGCAATAACGTCTATCTTGGACTTCCAGAGAGTATACATCTAGTGAAATGTATGGACCGTGCCCTTTGTTCTGTAGTGACTCCTTGCGGTCAGCCGCCCTTCTCTCCTCTCATCTCATTCTCTCTCCCAGGCTTGCCCCATTTGGACACATAGGTACGAAAAATCAGTCTGGCGAGTTGCCAAATCTTCTCCGAACAATTAAATTCATGTAACCTGAACCCACTTCTATCAGGTATATCTTCATCTGGCCCTTTAATGACCTGCATGCCTCCCAAGGGGAGAAACTCACCACGCTGATACCGGGAACGAACCCAAGCCCGCTGCTTAGTGACCAGACTACTAAGGAGACGACCTGTATCGCCATCCTACCCACAAGCAAGTACATAATGAAATTTTCTCCAAAGTTTATCCTGATTAATGATAGATAATGAATTACCTGGAATAAATCCTGTTATATACAAACGTGAGTAGAGAAAGTCATGTGAGTGAAGCTTGTAATCTTGTTGCATTATTTTAATCAGAGCTTTAAACAATAAATTACCGTTAGGTGCAAACAGTAATTAGCATAAATGTTGTTTTGTTATTTATCCAGATTTATGAACCCTATTTTACACAGTAGTATATTAGGGTTATAGTTGATACATAAAAATACACAATTTTAACAAAAATATTTTAAATACTAGAAGGAAGAAAATATGTTATAATCTGATGCATATTAATTTAAACTATTTCAGACGTTTAAACACTGAGTTTATAAACATCATGAAGTACTTATACTGTTGTGGCTTCATTAGCAAAGATGTGAGCGGAGCACAAAATTCAGTTTCTTGAGAGTCTAGCTTGAATATTAATTCTTGTCTTTCTCTCCAAAAAATGGGACAACAGAAAAGGAGATGAACCACAGTTTGAAATTCTTCACCACACATGCACTTGGGGTTAGATGTTAAGTGAAAACGTGATAAGTATTCACCAAATTTACCATGTCCACTTAAAAATTGTGTCAAAACAAAATTTGGTACAAGAGTTTCACATTTTCCTCTGTCATATACACTAGGGAAAAATAATGTTTTTGTTAAACTTCCATTTGGAGTTGTTAGACATTGTTGGTTCCATTCTTCAAGAATATGTTGATGTATTATTATCCTTACAGTAGAAATAGGACATAAAGGGTAGGTCACAGGAAGATTGGATTCTGCAGCCTTCTTAGCCAAGCAATCAGCTCTCTCGTTACCTAAAATTCCACTGTGTCCTTTAACCCATCCCATGCAAATATGTCCTGGATTGTTTTGAAGCAAGGTTCTGATTTCATGTGCTAATGAATTTAAGTTGTATTTATCATTAATAGCGAGTAGAGCTGATTGTGAATCACTAAGAATACGGGCACTGTTCCCATTAACAGTACACCATTTTATAGCTTCTTTAATTGCTAAGAGCTCCGACTGAAATACAGAACATTCAGGTGACAATTTAAACATGGAGTGAGTTAGTTCCGTTTGGTTTTCATAAACAACAAAAGCACATCCTACTGCAGATACATTATCTTCAAATTGGTAACGCGAACCATCTGTATATATGTAATAATCATGAAAATTACATATTTCCTTTAAACAGGTTAAAAAACTTGATGGGTGTCCTGCTGTGGTAGGATGCTCTGGGATTTGTAGTTTTAAGTGAGACAGATAAGACGCACATTCACGTTCATGTCTTAAATTCATAATAGTTGCTGTTGATAAACCAGTGAGAGCCAAAGGTTCGATGTTAGCTATAATCTGAGCTGCATCAGTGGAGATTGTACGATATCCTCGAATTATGCGAAGGAGGAATCCCTTTTGAATTTGTGCAAGTTTTTTAACTGCCCATTTTTTATTAAGAACATCCTGGAATGCGTTGGTTTAACGTTGTTTTAAATGTTGAAAACATGTGAAGAAGTCTGCAACTTAACAGATACAAAGCAGACGTGCAAATCAGATCTGGGTTTCTGCCGTTGCGGCATATTTTGACGTTCCACGGTAACATGAATAGCTTCACAATGCAATCAAGATGAAGATATTGACTTATTGGTGTTTTGTAGTCCTGAAAGAAGAAGAAGAGGAAGTGATGGGATGGGATCAGTGCGTGACCTGCCTTTCTCCAGATATTTCCATCTTCCGCTTCTGGCTTCCATTCTTTCCCGACATCGTTCCCTTTCTCTTCATCGTTTCTTGCTTTGAAATTCAAGCTTTGGTGAAAAATAAACCGCACATCCAGCACGGAAGGGAGAAGTCGAAATGAAAAGAAAAAAGGAGGAAATCAAACAAGATCAGCACAACGAAACTGGCATTCACCACTAACTTCCTGTATGTGATCTACAAGCAAAGAATGGAAAGTTAAGGAATAGATCTCTCTGTTATCGGCTGGGCTCTGTATCTGAGAGTGTTGAAGCTACAATGGCATACAAGAGCATTGATGCACAACAATGAGGTATCATACATAATCTAACAAAACCGTAACTCTATTGCTGAGATATACATGTATTTCGGTCTCCCTAACTATTTCTAGAAATTCAAGTTCATCCTCTTCACTGTTCCTTCCTCTCCCTTTATTCCACTTTACCATTATTTATATCAAACTGAATGTTATTAAGTTCGTTCCTTTGTTAGCGACGCTAACCGCGGTGTACCAGAACTTCGTCCCACATTTCTTTACATACCGTTGTATGGGATGCATAAAAAAGGAAGTTTTTAATTTCCACAGATTTACACACCCGATTTTCAAAACATTTTTTCTGTCATTTACAACCTCCCGCCGCCTTGGTAGCGTAGATGGTAGCGTGTCTCCTTCACGTTCAAGAGGTCCGGAGTGTGAATTTTGTCAGGGTGAGTTACATGGATAAGGTTTTTCCGGGGTTTTCCCTTATCCTGAGAGACGAATGTCGGGTAACTAAGTTCCATGGACCCCGGGCTCATTTGAGTTACATTTCACCTATTTCATTCATCGTCCGATATGACTTGACGTTGGAGGACGTAAATTGCATAAAAAAGTTACATCCTACAACGTTGTCACGTCGAACAATGAATAAAATGGGTGAAAGTATGCCCAAATGAGCTCAGGATCAATACAGCTAAAGAGTTGCCCATGGCCACGCCGTGGCTCAGTGGTTAGACCGCTTGGCTCTCACCAAGGCGGCCCGGATTCAATCCCAGGCGAACGCAAAGTGAGATTTGTAGTGGACAACACGGTGTTGGGGCAGGATTTCTCCGGGACCTCCGGTTTCCCCCGCCATCTCATTCCAACGGTACTCCATCTTCATCTCATGCATCACCAGTGCCACCGCCTGCGGTACCGTATGTAGTAAAAGCGAGCATTAAACACTACACATTTAACATTTAAAAGTTGCCCGACATTCATCTTTAAGGTTAAGCGAAAACCCGGAAGAACGTCTTATTCCGGTAACTCATCGTAACCGAGATTCAAGCTCGGGACAATTTGAACATGAGGTAGACACGCTGCGATATTCGCTACAGAGATGGTTTCAAAACGTTTGTTCTACCTCATTGTTACACATGATCCTGGCGCAAGTTTGCATTTTCAACTGTTTATAGTGTTATGTTTATTGTTGTGATCCAGTATTTAGCAACCTTTTACACGATTTTCATATTTTGCTTGAAAAAAATGGAATAAATTGCAGCAGTGCATTTGAAATGTTGTCTATGGCTTTTGTAGAAGCTATTATGAGTAAGACAAGAGTTTAAGAGCGATATAAACGTTGCAAATGGGGTTGAGAGGACTTTGAAAATGGCGACCGCTCCATATGCCCTCGCGCATCATTTGGTGGTGAGAAGGTACAGGAAATAAAGAAAATGATTCAGGAAAATCGCCAAATCATGATCAAAAGTTTTTGACTATAACTGTGGCTAATCCATTGGTGGAAAGTGGATAATGCTTGTTGCATGTGTAACTTCCTAAACACTACAACTCACAATGTGAATTGCTCCACTACGTCTGAGAAATCTCAACTGTAAATGATTCTCCAGAGGTTGCTAAGGTATTTCAAACGCTGCCTTCACGTTATTGCATTCAGTGGCACACCCTCAATAAATAAACTGCCTGGTTTGGTAAGTGATTATATTGCGGTTTCTAACGACCTTCCTTGTGTTTACTTCTTGGTAATTTGACGTCACACGCCTCAGTGATTAGACGTCACAACTGAGTTCACAAACCCGGAACTGTGCAGCGCGGTGACATTAATTACTTAATGTAGGTGCGTTTTCAAAATTTCATATTTCTATCATATATTTCACAAAAAGAGGACAATAGAAAACATGAATATAAAACAGTAAAATGAGTCTGCACTTTTTTTTTCTGTAATTTACTCCTCCAACGTTAAGTCATAACGGATGATGAATGCAATGAATAAAATGATGCTCAAATGAGCCCGGGATCCATAGAGCTTAGAGTTACCCGACATTCGCCCTTCAGGATAAGGGAATACCCCGGAAAAACCTTATCCAAGTAACTCACCCTGACGAGATTCGAACTCGGGATCTCTTGAACGTGAGGCAAACATGCTACCATCTACACCACCGAGGCGGGCTGTCTGCACATGTGCATTAAAAGTCACCTCTCACAAATAAAGGTAACTTAAAATGACACGATGTATATCCACATGCCGGGGTTGTTTTTTTAATAAAGAAATGTTTTCTAAAAGCGTTGACGATAAATGAGCAAGCAGGGGTTGGTTACAAAGAACTCAAAATCTGTGTTATACCCATTCACTGCTCACATGGGCCCCGAACTGTATAAACCCTCATAAATGTTTGCCCTGTACTGCGCCACCCTCCAACCTCCGGCACCCGCTCCATAATTCATACGTTAAAGTGAAGGGTTGGAAGAGTTATTAAAGTTGTGGTTGGAGTTTGCAAGAGATATCTTTCAGCTGATAGAGGGGTTGCTTTACATTACACCCTGATCCGTCCTTTTCGGCACTAAGTGGAAATGATAAACTGTGTACTGTTAAAGTAATGGGTGTAGTTAAGCTCTTTCCTTTCTTCAGGCTTTCGTTTGTAAGCACATTATCCTACAGGGTATAATGTTTACTTTGGTTTCTGTCCATCTTGCTATAAAACTCTGACTCATTGCGCTCACATGATCTTCTCTACTCTTGTGCAAAACATTCTTAGTGTAAAAATGAATTATAACAAGAAATATCTCATAAATGCTTCACTTCTGGAAAAATGACACTTTGTCACATATATCATTTGTGTATTAAGATTTTGCTGCTTATCACTTACATAAGAAGCGGTCTTTGGAGAATATTAACAAACGTTTTAAATGGGAAGAGTTCTGGAGTTCAGCAAATAAGATGCGGTATTACACTCAGCGTTGCCATCTTGTTACCCCACTCTTTTTATATTTCCCTCTCTCTCACATACCCATACAACATGCAGGTCTGCTTGGCGCAGACGTAAGGGTAAGCAAATTATATTTTACAAACTTTTACAATGATGCAGTTGCTAAAATCAAAATTGGAAAAAAGATTTCCGTGAAATATGTATATTTTTAAGTATCTATAATTATAGTTTATGAATTACCTGGTTTCCTAATCCAAATGCGGGACACACTTGGTTCACCTACACCACACGCTTCAGCAGTAAACCGTTGAGCATTTCTGAAATTGAGCTGATTTGTATATTCCTCATTGCCCAATTGTTTGTACACCTTAAGAACAATACTTCGAGCCTGACTTAGCAATAATTGCCTTTTTGACTTGCCACTAAATTCACCGCAAGAAGCCTTTGCACTATTTAACTCTTACTCTACTGTTGTGTAAAGAACAACAGAATGATATTGATCTGAACTCTCCAGAGTAAATAAACACTTCTCATCCAGCATTCATTCATAAACATAAGCATACAGCATTCCACAGGCTAACAGGAAATGAAGTGTTTTCTCTTTCTCGAATTTAACATCTTGATTTATTCACAATAAATGCAGTAGTTTAAATTTCAGTTCTGAGTAATGAAAATCATATGTACATACATACACACCTACCACTCTGAACTCTGTAGAGAAATAGAGATTACGAACCATTCCTAAACAAAGATGTAATGTGACCAGACACTTTCTGCCAGGACAGCAGGGAATTTATTGCTTCAAATTGGTTTATTCAAGGTAATTCTTTTATCACGTCATGTCAAACATTTACGTTTCAGTTCTGAGTAATTACAAATATACGTACACGCATGGATGCAAACTGACAATGATATTCATACAGTGCTTACGTCACGATTTATTGTTATAATAAAGGTAATAGTGCTTTATTTATTTGTATTAGAAAAACTATTTGAACTAAAAGTATTGGCTTTTTACGGTTATGTTAGATACATTACACATTTGAGCATCATTTCATCCATTGCATTCATCGTCCGATATGACATAACGTTGGAGGACATAAAGTTACTAAAAGAAATTGAAATTGATTAGGTTGGCGCTCCTCACACACCACTTAGGGCGAATGCAATACGAGAACACCGCAGGACTCCGATTGATTGCCCACCTAGTAGCACTCAAGGACGAACACCTTTTTTTTTTTTTTTTTTTTTTTTTTTTGGAATTTACGTTCTTCAAGGTCAAGTCATATCGGACGGTGAATGGAATGGGTGAAATAATGCTCAAATGTATCCGGGGTCCATGGAGCTTAGAGTTACCCGACATTCGTCTTACGGATAAGGGAAACCCCCGGAAAAACCCTTATCGAGGTAACTCACCCTGACCGAGATTCGAACTCGGGACCTCTTGAACGTGAGGCAGACATGCTACCACCAAGCTACCAAGGCGAGCACCTCATTTGAAACACATAATAAAACCTGTTGCTGCCGCACCGCTTAGGAGAGTTTCTGCCCTAAAAATTCGACCGTCGATATAATTGATTGTACTGAAGTAACCGACGACTGACAGCGTCGATCTGATCTGTTAGTGAGGCTGTAACTCTATTTTTGAAAAATTCTATAGTTATGAATTTTTTAATAATGGAGAGCTTCCTCACAGGTGTACGTACAGCCCAATTAATTTTTCTGCGGGTAACACATCCAAGTTGTTTTACAAAAGTATGTTTATTTCGAATTCTGTATAATGAGGTATAGTAATAGAGCAGCATTTTTCTAATGACAATGGCACCAAGGCCTACTGTACAAACTCAGTGAGGCCAACGTGCCTCCTCCCTATGTCACCCTGATTAGTAGTTTCCTCAGAGACCGCACGTTCAGGGTGAGAGTGGAAGGACGGCTGCCATCTGTCAGACCCATAGCCGCGGGAGTCCCGGAGGGCAGTGTACTGTCCCCGTTACTCTTTGCGGCATACATGTCTGACTTCCCCTTAGAACCACAGACAGTTACGTGCCAATATGCCGACGACGTCCTCATAATGGCACGTAACAAAAACCTAAGATATTGTCATCCACCGCTGCAGCGCCAGCTCCGAGCCATTGGCCGTTGGAGTGAGAATTGGAGGATGGCCATTAGCCCCGAGAACAGCTCTGCTCTTCTCCTGGCCCGAGCTGGGCGACCGGATTTGTCGCTGAGGTTGAGACAGGGGCAAATCCCTTGGGTTCCCGCTGCCAAATTCCTTGGTGTCCAACTCGATCGCGGTCCCACCTACGCAACTCACGTCCGGGTCAAAGCCGGACAAGGGCATTCAGCGTTAACGCAGTTATACCAAATTCTTAAATCCACCATGCCAACGCACCTCAAACTACGCCTCTATCGGGCGATTATACCGCCCCTGATTCTGTACGGCTGCGAAGTCTGGGGATCAGCGGCTCCCACCACTATTCGCAGAATACAGCGCGTCCAGAACAGGGCACTGCGCATGATCTACGATACCGGGCGTAGATTCCCGTCCCACATCCTTCATACTTACTCCGGGGTTCCGTAAATCGTGGACGTGGTGCGGGAGAGATCCCGCACCTTCTACGATAAGCTGGACTCCCATCCAAACATCCTGGTGAACACCCTCGGCCGTTACGACCACAGGGCTCCTCCCCGCCGACCGAGCTACCGGTTTCCCAAAGTTGCTTTGGGTAACTAGTACTGAACAGGGCCACATTCCCCTGATTTCAACCCCCCAAGCCCAGACATGGGCTTGGTAAGTCCAATACCCAAACACTGTTCCTTTCCTTCTAGCCTGTTAAGCGGACTGTGCTCAGATGCCTCCCAGGTAGGCGGAAGAGCGCAGCCAGCACTGGGCGCATCCCCCCCACGGAGCAACAGCGCGCATAAGGCTAGACATACCACTGCCGAGGACAACCGCCTGAGACAAAGACGACTCTATTATACTGCCCAGATAAAGCCGCAATAAGCGGCTAGGTGCTGGGCAGCAAACACTCCGTCCAGGTAAACCTGGACGACTCGACTCTTCTGCTGGTCTGCTGGTCTAATGACATAATTTAATATATAGGTTAACTTGTCATGTCATTGTCTTATACCTATGGCATTTTAGTAAAATTCATTATTCCTGGTTTCAAAAAATGGAAGTCATTTCTTTTCCATATAAAGATAAAAGGCTTTCGTGAAAATTATCGTACGTATTGTAACTACAGTATCAGGCAGCGATTAGGAGGCGGCGAATTAATCGAAATCTGATAATTAAAAAAGAAGATAAATAAATGAAAATTCTCTGCTAAACTAGTATAAAAATTTTGTTATAATAATATGAAATTAGAATGGATAGAGTAATGATTAAAATAGCAGTTGACTTAAAGAATAATAAGGTAAGAATATAATTTAGTATAGCATACATACTAGCATCCAGGCAAGGAAAAGAAAATATTCTTGTAAAAATCTGTACATTTCGGAGAGACAGGAAGGGAAGACCGTTATCTTCTTTGTGCTAGTAAAAGTTCAACGTCTGAGAACTATAGAACACTTCCAGCCAGGAATATGTTGGGACAAAGGGCTTTCAAAATGCAGTTGAGCATGATTACCGATGTATACCGTTACAAACAACTCAGGGTAGGCGTTCCCCATCTCAGGGTGGGCTGAATACTCCAGCAACTTGGCTAGGGAGTTAAAAGAACTACATTCGAACAAACACGATATTCGTCATCCTAGTAAACATTGGAACAGATTTCGTGATTTTCTCTCTTAGTTAATGAGTTATTCCTGATTCCTCTCCCACTTAAAAGGTTCTATTTTAATTATGAGTGTTACACAATTATATTTCTACAGCACGTGCAGTACATTCATTGTATTTATTGAGTCTACAGTTTGATCTACCACTATGGTCATACGTTTATTCGCTTGAGCGTTTGATGGCATCATATAAGCTCTATGTGGATCCTCTTACCCAAGGATCGGGTGCCGGAAGTACCATAAATAATCCAGGACACGAAGTAAGATAAGAGTTTTGTACGGGAGGGACTGTTTACCACTTCGGGCAGCGGTCTGCACATGGCATATATAAGGAGCTCACAAGGGATATCCAGCAGATACTTGCAAGTAGACGCATGCTTCACTTTTCAACTCCATTGCAAGTACAGTTCTTTTCGCCGATGAACTAGTGTCCTGGTGACCAGTAAAACTTTAAACGAGTGTATAAATAAAACGAATTATGTTTTGAACTGTATGTCATGCTGGTTTAAAGCGAACAAATTATCTGTGAATCTAGACAAAACAAAAGTGGTCAAATTTATAACCTGACGTACGTCACATACTGAAAGAGAAATCGGGATTAATGATATGTTATTAGAAGAAATTGACAGCATTAAATTTCTGGGCCTTCAAGTGGACAGATGTTTAGATTGGAAAGCTCACATAAATTATATCTTACCTAAACTCAGCTCTGCCTGTTATGCTATCCGAGAGCTGGTTAATGTGAGTTCTATTGACACACTCAAATGAGTATATTATGCATACTTTAACTCTATCATGGAATACGGAATATTATTTTGGAGCAACTTAGTCGAAAGTAAATACATACTCCTTACGCAAAGAAGGTTAAAAGAATCATTACTAACACCCACAATAGATGCTCCTGTAAAGATCTGTTTAGAAGATTGAAGATATTAACGCTTCCTTGCATGTATATACTCTCGATTCTTAAATTCTTTGTATGCAATCGTACCTTATTTGCAACAAATAACATAATTCACAGAATAAACACTAGACAAAGGTGTAATATCCATTATCACAGTGCTAAACTTTCTTGCTTCCAGAAAGGCGTGTATTATGAAACTATCAAAATATTTGGCGCACTTCCTAATGTTCTTAAAGAAAAAATTAATAATTTCGGTGCTTTTAAAAATGCTGTTAGGGAGTACCTTTGCTCAAAATCCTTTTATTCTGTACAAGATTATCTGAATGACAAATTATCCTGATAATGATTCTGTAGCTCTATAAGTAGTATCTAACTGCTCCAATGATAGATCATTAACAGTAAATTTTTGATGCATGTTGAAAGTTTATTTTTTATGTATATGTATTTAAGAAATAACAATGAATGGCATCCATTGCAAAAAAGATGAGACGTACTGGCATAAGTGGAAGCTGAATTAAAAAGTATTTGATTTTGTATCATATATAATTAACCCTGATTTTTTCCACATTGTTGTTCACTTTACCTGTATACTATAATACGTGTCTTATGTTAACTTTTGTACATATATATGCTATTAAACTTTATACCTCTGGACATGTTCAATGTTCGCAGCCTTTTCTGGCTACAAGTGAACCTACTGAACTAAACTCAATCTAATCTAATCTAATCTAATGAGTGTTGCGTGCTGCAGTTCTACTCCGCAGCATATTTTTGGTGTATAGCCCACACAGAGCAGAGATGATTCCATCAAATTCTGAAGCGAATACTGACTTGAACATAGTGACAGTTCCCTTATTAGAATAAATAAAGTTACACAAAGGATTTCATATCTTAAATCTGCTACTCTTTGACCAGGACAAGAAGGCAAGCTAGAGAAATGTGTAGCCTAAACACTTTTGCTGTCCCCACGGTGTATATGCTCCCCTTCCGAGTATGACAAGGATGGAAGGTTTGTTTAAATTGTCCAAGTGTTGTCACATAACTTACCCATCACTGCATTTACTGAAACAAACACTAGATGGCAGCATGGGTGACTCATATATACCCTCATACACTCATTTCCTAGTAAACAGATTCGCTACCGAAGCAGATACAGTTCAAGCTGCTCTGACCTTCATTCCCCTCTAGCCTTCTTGTCGTGGGTATACAGTACTTACCACAATGAAGAGGCGCTGCTGATGCTGAACTCTAGTTGCTGTTTCATTGCTTGATTGCGGACAACAGGTCGAGGATATGTTAGCAAACTGATGCTTACACCTTTACTGTCATCCTTTACTGCATATTCAGCAATTAATGAATAAATGTGGTAGGATTTATGTTGGGAAGAGTGTGCAATTACAACTTGTCATTAGTAATGTCACTTCAGGATTTTTGCAAATTATAAAAAAGTATTGCTGAACCTTGTTTAAACTAACATTTGTACACCCAGACATATCATCCATGTAATTAAATTTCAGATATAACTATTAGGTAGGTATATAAATAAGTTCATAGAAACAGATTGAATAGAACTGTGAATAATTTTTAGAAAAATACCAAAATTGGAGGCTCATAGCTGTCAGAAAAATATTATTTTTAAGCCCTGTGCAAGCTACCAGTGATTTTATGGATGAAAGAATTGACATTTACACTGCCCGTTCTGCATGTCAACAATAAATCAGTGTTATCATCTTGCATAAAATACAATAAACTGACTATCCTTATGAAAGTTTGTTAACTGTAAGATTGAAATAGCTTACAACAAATCGAACAAAAGCTGCTATCTTATTCAATTGTTTTGAGTCTATATTAGGTGTTAGGTATAGGTACTACTGCAGTGTGCCAGTGAGAAGAATGATATAAAGCATTCCTTTTTTTACAAAAAAAGAAATCCATTTAAATGATATACATAGGCATTTTTATAAGTCTGGTAAAAACCAAGAATAATTTTTATTTATAATCTGAATATCTCACCCTATTTCTCGACATAGTTTCCATTGATATAACCGGCCGCGCCGTGGCTCAGTAGTTAGACCGCTTGGCTCTCACCAAGGCGGCCCGGGCTCGATCCCAGGCGAACGCAAAGTGTGATTTGTGGTGGGTTTTCTCCAGGACCTTCGGTTTCCCCCGCCATCTCATTCCACCGGTGCTCCATCTTCATCTCATGTATCATCAGTGTCATCGCCTGCGGTGCCGTATGTAGTAAAAGCGGGCATTAAACACTACATATTTCACATTTCACATTTAATTTATGAACATCTCACCGTCTTTCTCGACATAGTCTCCATTGATTTAACCGAGCGGAATGTCTCACGCGGTTTCGTCTGTGAGACGTTCAGGAGATCAGGGTTCGATACCCGTGGCCCACCTACCTGACCCATGGGTAATTCTCGGGGTTTCTCCGGTCGCTAGGTGAATGCTGGGTAGGTTAATTACATCCCCCGAACTTCCTGCCCCTCCATATTATCTCCATTATCATTTCATTTCATCTCTCATCTGGTGACTCTTTCAGGGTAGAAGTGTTGGCGGGTGTCTCGGCGGTGCATAACAGGATGATATACTCTGAAGTAAACTACTTCCTTCTCCGGTAGGTCGGTTGGCGGTCTTCGCTCCTCTGCTGGGACCACTTAGGGATCGCCAGCCAGTGACCATTAGGGCTCGGCTGCTGGGCTCGTTGCCGTCCTGCTGTAGGGGAGCGAGATCGTTGTCCTGGTCTGTCAGTGGAAGCCTCTATCCAAGTAAACTGTAGGGATCCTGCCCTCTGTACTATCGTGGATCCTTGGGTCAGCCACCCTCTCTCTCCTTCGCCTCATCCTTCCTCTCGAGGGTGCCCCCACTTGGGGGCATAGTAACAGTGGGCCCAGCATGGTGGCCTATGTACCAAATCCCCTCCGTAATCAAATGCTAATCCCAATCGACAAAGTCTCCATTGATGTAGACATTTGGTCCAACGTTGTTCCAGCTTTTATCATTCCGTCGGAAAAGTAAGTTCCGTCAAGGTCTGCAAAACACTTGTTGACCTGACTATCACTTCTTTATTTGATGAAAAATTCTTTACACCAAGCCAAACTTAAGTTTGGGAAGAGGAAGAAGTCACTTGGCTCAAATTCTGGTGAAAAAGATGGATGAGGAACCAATTAAAAGCCCAACTCAAGCACTTTCACAATTGCGACTGCTGATGTGTGCGATGGTTCAGCATTCTGGTGAAAGAACGCTCTTTTTGTGCTTCAATCTCTATCTCTTTTCAGTGAACACATGTTGGAAATGATCCAACAATTAAACAGTTATGATTCCTCCGCATTCCAAGTAATCTATGAGAAATATTCTTTGTGTATCCCAAAAAAACAGTAGTCATCACCTTACTAGCTGACAAAATCTTCCTTGCCTTCTTTGGTGCATTTTGGCCAGCCTTTGATTTGACTGCGGTTTTAACTCTGGTGCGTAATGCTGGATCCAACTTTCCTCTACGGTCACGAATTGTCACAAAAAGTCTTGTGGATTGCCATTAAACTTCTTCAGACACTCGGTAGAAATATTTTTCTGGATGCGCCTTTGGTTTTCTGTGAGCAATCGCGGCATCCACAGTGCACACAGCTTTTTCATACAGAATATTTTGCACTTGCTCAGTTGTGATGCCTAAAGCCTCAGGAATCTCAAGAATTTTGATTCGGCGTTCTTGCACAACCAGAATGTGGATTTTTTAATTGTGTACTGTGTTGGGAAACCAGAGCTCAATTTATCTTCGGCGTTTCTACGAAAGTTTAAATTAATTTATCCAAACGTATATGGTCTTCAATGTTAGCGCAATGTTCGCCTGAGCCTTATCCAGTTCAGTTTGACTTCTGCGGCAGTCCAGCTCTTCAAATGCAAAAGTTGAATAACAGCACGAAACTCTGTCTTTTGTTTTTGTTTCCATGTTCAATCGCAGCTATTACACCGACCAGTTCAGATGGATATCAACAATGAAGCACATTCAAATATTTTAGCACATTCAAAGTTCCTGTACAACCTTTTGAATAATCAAGCTTACCACACACAAAGTTGTAAAAACACTCCAAGCCTTGATGGTAAATGACCTCGTATGTTAGTTCACTTACTGTTTAGCTCAATAACAAAAGTAAATCGCCATTTGCTTAAAATGAAATGAAATAAAACATAATGTGTTAATATATCAGCCAAAAGTGAATCAAACAATTAGTTTTTGCCCTATATGATTGTTTTTCCACCCAATTCTATGCTATGTTGAAGGTTTCAAAGTAGTTCAAACACTACTTCCAGCGAATTTATGATATACGTGGGCTGTTCAATAAAGAATAATCACAATTTTTTTTTTTTTTTTTTTTTTTTTTTTTGACTACGTACATTTACTCATCCTCATAATTTTGATGGTGCTTCTCAAAATAGTGTCCCCTGAATGCGTCATACTTGTCCCAGCGTTTCTGCCGGTCTTCAAAGACATGCTGGAAACCATTTTATGAGAGATCCTTCAAAATCGCCTTCGCAGCCTTCACCACTGCTTCTGATGATGGATAATGCCTCCCACGAAGGCGTTTCTTCAGGTTAGGGAATAGAAAAATGTCACATGGGGCTAAATACGGACTACAGGGAGAGTGAGGGATGCACTTCACGTTAATTTTTGCAAGATATTCAGCACAAACACTGGCAATATGCAACCGCTCATTATCGTGGTGCAGCATCCAGTTTGCGTCACGGAAATGTGCTCTTTTGGACTGACAATGTTTGCAGGACATCTCTGTTAATTGTCCAGTTGCTGATGTGTGTACAGGTACAACATGCTGATAAACTATTCCATGAATATCCAAGAATGAGATGACCATAACTTTCCCAGCAGAAGCAACCACTTTTGCTTTTGGCGGGGGGGGGGGGTTGTGATGAAGGAGATTTCCACACTGAGCTTTGCTGTTTGCTCTCAAGATCAAAATGATGTAACCAAGTTTCATCAGCAGTGATTACGTTTGAAACAAACTCCGGATATTCCTCTAAGATCAACTTTAACTGCAAGTTACCTCCATTGCAGCGGTAAGCGATACTGAACGTGTCGGAACTTACCTGGTTCTCACATACGGGAACCAGGAGCACCAACAATGAAACTAGTACGGCGTGTTTGTTTAACATTAAGCTAACAGAATAAGCCCGCCTCGGTAGCGTAGATGGTAGCATGTCTGCCTCACGTTCAAGAGGTCCCGAGTTCGAATATCGGTCAGGGTGAGTTACCTAGTTAAGGTTTTTGTGGGGTTTTCCTTTATCCTTTAAGTCGAATGTCAGGTAACTCTAAGCTCCATGGACACTGGACTCATTTGAGCATCATTTCATCCAACTCATTCACCGTCCGATATAACTTACCGTTGGGGCGGACGTAAATTTAATAACAGAAATACCAAAAAGCTAACAGAATATAATAAGGTAGAATTTTAGTGCGAAAAGTTATGACCATATGGTCATTCCTTATTGAACAGCCCTCGTACATTTCCTTTAGCATTAAATTATCTTAAAAGTTAGGTGTTTTATCAGAATCGTTATATATATATATGGGTGAGGCAGGAATTTCGACATTTCTTGTACTTGAGTTGGAGAAGATCTTTGAAAATTAGTTAATATTCCATTTCCATGCAGGTATTTCTCAAGAAGTAAATTTTGTTACATCTCTTGTAGCTTACCTAGAGAAAAAATGGAGTTAACAATTGTTTTAAACCTATGAATATTTAAGAACGAAGAGCTTTGGGAAATGTATGTTTTAAAATGCAGGATTAAAGAATCACTGAGTGTATGATGTACTACACCTCGCCCAAATAGCTCAGTGTAGCAATTTGGTTTTGGAAAATTCACACTTCACTTCCCTTAAATAAAGAAACACAACAATTTCAAATGCCAGTTTTATTTTGCTGTACATAATATCATTCTTTTTGGTGGAATTTTAAGCTGATACATTGTAGGTGTCAGGTAGAAATATCATTTGTTCGTTTTTTTTTCATAACCATAATATTTGACACTAACACTGGAATGCATTCAACCTCTATACACTTGTGGATGGGCCAATAAAGAACAACGTACCGATGAGCTGCTTCTTTGTAACAAATATCCACTCTCCTTTTGGATATTGAAAGGAAACAATCAGCACCTAAGTGGGAATTAGCTACAAACAAATACCGATCTAAATGGTTACAGACAAATGGACGGGAAGAAGAAATAAAAACAAAAGAACTGAGAACAAGAACTACGACAGTCAATCATCCATCATTGTTCAGGAGGTTGCAGTGGTTGTCACTCGCAGTACACAAGAACTCTCACAAACTGAACCACTGACGTAATACACACACACATACAAACACACATACATTTTAATTTAGTTTCTATGTCGTTATTACACTGCAACGTTTCTCCTTTATTTTTTTATTTACACAGATGCTGTACAAACAGCGTGTCCATTGGCAAATATTGCGATTTTGTAGTGCTTGTTTGGGAGGTGCTTTAGTTCACTTTTTCGAAAGAAAGGCTCTCATTTTAATCAAAGAAAATTTGGATTTTTATTGCTGGTTTACTTTCTGTAACAATGCAATAATCAATGCGATGGTAAAATACAATACCTCAAGATTAATACAGCAAAATGTTATAAAATGTAAATGAACATACCCATTTGTTACTTGACAAATTTATACTACGTATTACTAATCAGTATGGCTTAGGGGTTAGCGTCTGTGGCTCACGTTCGAGAGGCCGTGGGTTAATTCCTGTGACCGAACTTTATTCCCGGTAATTTTTCCAGGTGATGCTGGGAGGACATATAACAAAAACATCACCTATCCAAAGCACAGGCTGCATACAACATGTGTGGAAGAATGATTAACTTCAACTAATAAACATAAAAACAGTGGTTTAACTTAAAGTACAACCTGAAGCTTTCCTGGTGACGAAAATGCTCAAGTTGTTCTCGGGAAGCAAGTCAGGTGAAAAGACGATTAGAAATCGACGTATCGGGAGCGTACACATCTCCCAACTAAATGTTAGAACCACAAATGAATCACTGGATATAAGACAAATATGGTCCGCCTCAGTGGCGTAGATGGTAGCACATCTGCCTCACGTTCAAAGAGGTCCCGAGTTCGAATCTCGGTCAGGGTGAGTTACCTGGATAATGCTTTTACGAGGTTTTCCCTTATCCTAAAATACGAATGTCGGGTAACTCTAAGCTCCATGAACCCTGGGCCCATTTGAGTGTCATTTCACCCATTCCATTCATCGTCCGGTATGACTTAAAAAGTTAAAGGACGTAAATTACAACAACAACAAAAACACTATCACAATTCGCATTACTGAACAAAAGACTGTTTTCAGTAAATTAAATGCCAGGTCATAAGATGGCGTGAGTATAGAAAATTGAGTCAAAGAAACGTAACTACTTAACTTGATTATCAAGCTGTATAGATCTGTGCTTCTTAAGTCGACGGATTTACATTTTAAGGCCATTTTCCAAGAGGATCTGAACTGAAATCCAGCATCACCATTAAGCGTCCTTTCGGAGGAAATGGTCAAAGCCTCCTTAATTCTCCGCTCCCAGTAACTGTTGCCTGCTGCCAAGGTGGTCGTCTGTCGAAAGTTGTCTCTGTGGTCGTTATCAAAACAATCAGTTCAGCTCCTCTTGGAAACCGGATTTAAAAATGTAAATCCGTCGACTTAAGAAACACAGATCAATACAGCTTGATAATCAAGTTAAGTAGTTATATTTCTTTGAACCAATTAATTTCGTATACTCACGCCATCTCTTGACCTGACATTTAATTAATTGGAAACATTCTTTTATTCAGTAATGCGAATTTTGATAGTGTTTTGTCTTTTTTAATATTTGTGCTATATCCAGCGCTTCATTTTCTGTTAAAGCATTTAATAAATATCCAGATGATGGAAGAGATGTACACTTCCGAAACGTCGATTTCTAATCGTCTTTTCATGTGGCTTGCTTCCCAAGAACAACTCGAGTACTGTGGTTTAACTATGAAGCCTGGGACGTAAGTACTTACAGCACAGCAAGTCGTCACAAAAGGTGCGTGTCTCATTGCATATGAGAATCCTGAGTGGTATACCGCGAAGTATATGAGTAAGTTGGAGAAGTTAATGTCATGCTGGGATGTTGGCCATGGTAAATCAATGATAAGTGCAACCAGACGGAGACTGGGAGATTCCTTGTTGATATCCCAGCTGCGGCAATGAATTTTTCGGTCTAACTCTACCTTATAGGTTAGTTTCTAAATAAGTAATACATTATCTGACATTTTGTGGATTTTCTAAACTTTAAAGATCCATTACTTCAAGCGATATTACAGATTTAGGCCTTCAGCAACTAAATTAATACTGAAGTAATATCTGGTATTTATCGATGAAGCCATTACTTCCCCGACCCTCCCACAAGCCTTATTTTCTTTTGAAAATACTTCGTAAGTCTTTTTTATTGGTTCATTTATATTATATAAACAATTTTAAACTGCTACATAATTAATTTGTCTGAAATAATCTCTTCATTGAAATGTTAACTAAAGAAAAATGCATTCAATAACTAAGACAATAATTTAGTAGGATTTTACGTCTTAGTCTATGAGCATACTGTAAACTATAAATTAACCAAATATTTTCCCAGATGAATACTCCTTACAGCATAGCAAGTTCCTCCTCTCTGATGTAGACCAAAAATGTATTGATATAAACTACCTTAAAAACAGTCAAAGGTTTTCTATACCAGTACAGTAACATTAGGTTCAGAAGCCTATATAAAAAGTAAAATGAAATGAGAGAAGCGTCGTTAGATGAACTAAAGAGTTAGCAACTCAGAAATTCTTCACAGCATATAATCTTTAATGCTAGTTCTATTCCCCTTTTAGATGGCCATATCACGAGAGATCTGTTATACTCTGTCCCAGGTTAGTTTAATCCTGCTGTAAACAACAAGGCGAAGCTGACTCAACTCGCCACTTGTTAGACGCTGCATGCACGTACATAAGTTTCGCAACACTAGCAGTTGTCGAACAATGCGACATCATTCGCCTCTCGCCACTTTCTAAAGGTTTGCCTCGATTGTGTTTTATTTCGGTTGAAGCACCCTTCTGCTCCATGATGAAAAGTTTACTGATTTTAAATTGCATATACATAAGTGCTCTTGGGCTTGTGAAGTACGCGAGATGTACAGGAAATACAGTGTTAAATATCAGAAGTAACTCCAAACTATAAACAATAACATCTTAATCAGCATTCAACTCGATACAGACCTCGTTGTGAGAGAGCTGTCTGGTATAGGATATAATGCCAGTGCCCTTTAGTAATTGATAAATAAAATGCAGCTTAATATAACATAATGGGTAAAAGATTTGTATAATTTCACCTGTCTTCTGTCTAATCTGTATATAGTATACAGGACACCCCTTTGTGATATGTGAAGCAGAAAGATAAAATGTGGGGCTATTAGGTTTATAAGAATCGAAACATTTGGCTACTTTTCTCTCTCGGAAATTAGCTCGCATAGAGCAGTGATCAGAAAACTACTTACAGTACTGTACTTAAAGGAGGGGTTTATCGTACGTATGCAAATAAAAGGAAACGGCCATTAACTTTGCTAAACCAATCAACAGCTTGACCGTTTTCCGTCTCTGCCTCTCTTCTCACCCAGATGTTTACAGCAGGATTAAAGTTGCTTGAGACAGATTATAGGAGGTACTTCGTGGCTCTTCTCTTAATCATACCACATTGATTTCTTACCATCTATGGAGGCCTTAGTGCACGCAACTGCAACTCTGTTTCTACTTGTGTCGGGGTAGATGAGATTACAGTGCATGCACGCTACCTCCTTTCTTAATTTACGATGGATGGCAGATAACTAGCTATAGCCATATATTATTGGTTTTTACTTTTTTTATTTATTAAATATCCCAAACTTGAATACTACGAAAATCCCAGTCGGACTGTTTGGCCCATAGGATTCGACCCAACAACTTCCAAAACAGGCCACATAGTTTACTTTCTGAGTCATCCACTCGGTTTTAAGTCATTGTTTATTTTTTATATTCACTTATTCAGTGATAGGAGGCGTGATTACTTCTCATATTTAGCATTATTATACTGTTGCAATTATTTTATTGTTGTTTTGAGTATTTGTAAATTTCAAAACATTGATTTACCTGGCTTTATTATTTTCAAATACAACCAAAAGTTGCATTTGCGTAATAAATGCTTGCAAAAAGCGCTAGATGATTGGCAAGCTGAAATTTGTACATGGGAGAAGGGACAGTTTTAGTGATAAACTGTTGACTACAGGACAGTTTACATAATTCAATATCTGAGCTGTATATGTAATATATGAAAGGAAGGTAACCTTTAAAGGGAAAACAAGAGTCATGACTTTCAGAGTATATAACATATACATGAAGGCAACTAAAATAACTTTACTGCCGTGGATGTATTTTATCATATATAAATAGAAGTTATAGGACAAGGTAAAGTGAGTATTTTTCAGAAAATAAATACTGCAATAGGAAAAAAGTGTAAAACTTGTAATTCAGATACCATGTTATATGTGGCAGGTTACAGACCCTTGGATAAAAAATGAAGGAAGATATAAGAAGAGGGTTGGATCTCCAGTATTTAAATAAAATACAGACCAGAATGTAGGATAGTGTAAATAAAATGAAAATGAACAACTTAATACATAATTATAAACCAACAGATATAAGGTAGGCTGCGACTGAGGCTAGCAGATTCATTTTTTTTGAAGTCGAAATAAGTCACAAGGCCTGTACCACTATCATCATGATGATACCATACAAATGACGAAACTAACTTCATTCCAGGTACTTCCTAGTCTACTGCCCATGTTTATATGTCAGATTGCGTCTATTATTTCTGCCATATTTACTCTGAAAGAATAGATGCTCAAGGATCCGGGTTTGACCAAATGCAACATATTTACTTTGCAATGCGACTACATTTACTATTCCTTTATGAGGGATATGCATACCAGGAATACGTCTACTTAACAAGAATCTGACGTTTTCTCGACCCATTGCAAGGCAACAGTGTAAAAGCCACTACTGTTGTCAAATGAAATATAAATGATGTAACAATAGAGTAACAAAATGGGGCGAGAACAGATAAACAGTTGAAACCACCAGACACGTTTCTGTGCGCCTGTGTGTATGAATGTCCACATTAACTGATTATCCTTGAACATAAATATTAAAATAAATATTTTTACGATGTTATATAGGAAAAGAATAGGTTACTTATCGCAGATTAATACAATAATAAAACATACTTTGCATTCAATTCCACAATGTTTGCTTTGAGCCCATCTTAGAATAATCTATAGTTACTAACCTTTAATTAAATTGGGAGCCCTTCTTTCTTTGCAAATATTTATTGCAATTTTTATTTATAATTGTCTATCTTTCCTTCACATTAATATCATTGCACCATATCTATATTTTGTGTTTCTTTTATCGGTATCGTTAGATGTTTACGAAGAGGTAATGAAAACAAATAGCATGTCACTTATTTGAATCACAGAGTTGATCAAATATTTTGAAGTGTTAAATGAGTAAACATATGTATATGTACAGAGCTGGAGTTAATCTAAAATTAGAGGAAAAAATAACTGCTTCGTTTTGTTCAGTCGATATATATATAGATCGACTGGTATAGGTAGACATGCTTCCAGTTGGGAATACCTGTATAATTAAGTATAATTAAACAATAAGTGGTACATTTGAGTGAAAGTTAGCTTATCTTACAATAGTTTAGAGATCTCTTCAAATTTTAATACGATTAAGTTTTCATTTGGAAGTTAAATATTTGTGGCAAATCATACCATACTGACCGAGCGGTTGTCTGAGGCCCGCTTTCGGGAGGCACGGGTTCCATTCCCGTGGCCGACCTACCTGATACATGGGCTTTTAGGGAGGTTTTCCCAGGTCACAAGGCGAATGCTGGATAGGTTAATTACATACCCCGAATTTGCTAACCCTCCATTTCATCTCCATTATCATTTCAAAGCATCTCTCATCGGGTGGTCTCTTTCAGGGTAGATGTGTCGGCGGGAGTCACGGCGGTGCATGGTAGGACCATATGCTCTGAGTTAAACTACTTCCTCCTCCGGTAGGTTGGTTGCCAGCCTCAGCTTCTCTGCTGGGACCATTTTGGGACGGCCAGCCAGTGACCTTTGGGGCTCGGATCGCCTGCTGGGCTCGTTGCCGCCCCGCTGTAGGGGTGCGACTTCGTTGTCCTGGTCTTTCGAGGGAAGTCTCTATGAAAGTAAATTGTAAGGACCCTGTCCTCCGTAAAGTCTGTCTAGTCAATAGGTGTGCAGTTCGTACTCAAAGGAACCTGACCCTCCCGCCCACTAATGACCGTCTCCATACTTCAGAAATGGAACACAGTCGTTGAGGACGAATAGCAAGCCTAATTATATTGAAATGACAGTCGCATGTCTACTGCACGTGGAGTCTCAGTTGCCAAAGTTCCAACTTCCAGTCGATCTGTTTCATTACGTACAGAAATTCGTTGTGTGTCACGATGTGGAGACCGTGGGAGGGAAATGCAGTGGCAAATGCAAATGAAGTAGTGGATAACTTTCAGTCAAGTGAAAATAATCAAAGTGATGACAATAGTGTGAAAAACTGGGCCGAGTTATATTGCTGGAGAAGCCTCCAAAAACAAAGTTATAACGGGAACTGTTTCTAAGCAAATTCAAGCGCTTGTTTTGAATACATAAATATGTACTGACAAATAATCTTGGTAAGGGGTCATGCAATGACCCTGATGGTAAATTCTGAGTATTCACAGAAATTCAGTAAGAAATATTGTGACGAAAGGAATACCAAAGGCGCCGATCAAGTGTGAAAACAAAAGGAAACCTTTCTATAAAGTAGATAAATTCACATGCGATTTAATTCGCCGAGAAATTTATAGATTCTATGCAAAAGGGAGAGCGCCCACCTTAGACGATTTGGTTGCACATTTGCAAGAAGTTTGTGATTTTCCTTATGGACACTGCACTTTGCACGGTCTCCTAAAGGAACTGGGTTTCAAATACCGCACTTTTAATAATTTAAGGGTTACTATGGAAACCAGTAGAATTGTAGCTTGGCGATATATATGGACATAAGATAATTTATTTAGACGAAACCTCGTACGATACCCATGACGTAGTGAGAAAGGTGGAAGCCTTGCAGAAAGGACTACGAGAAGGAGGGCCGGGTTTGTAAAACGATTATATGGTGTCGGCCGACGTGCACACCAGTTAACTAAACGGACTTTACTGTCGTTGCTCCTTGGGTCGGCCACCCTCTGTCTCCTTCGCCACATACTTCTTCTCGGTGGTGCCCCTACTTGGGGGCATTGTGGGCCCAGTATGGTGGCCTACGTACCGAACCCCCTCCGTAATGAATTCCCAATCCAATATTATACTGGGAGATACTTTTAAGGGGACTGGTGTTACACGAAGTGTTCGCCAGGGAAATTTACGTTGCACTTTCAACAATATTATGTTAACATTATAGAAGATTTAAGAAGACTACAACTCAGTGGTTTTGCTGCATGCACAGTTGAATGTGGTGGAAAATATGTAACATTATGGAATTCCAATGTCTGGTGTGCGTATTCCTTTAAAATGGCGTCTTTTGCAGTTTTTTTAATAATCCTTTTCTATTCCTTTGGGCCAAAAATTTAAATTGAAACTAGGATTTTGAATTTAGCACATTTATTAATATTTAATGGCGGTTAAAACGTTACATAGTAATTTCTGGACTTACAAGAGAAGGGCTATGATATTACAGCCTGAGAAGAGCTATAAATAAAATGTTTATATATATAACAATTTTTACGGCTAAAATGGAACATTGTAGTCAAGTATTAAAACCCATATTTAAAACACACAGTAGAGCTCTTTGTTCTTATTACGCCTTAATCAAAGCCTTCTGGTTTATTTTGAAAGGTTTGATTATACCATACAGCTGATTGTTTTTGGAACACTTGAAATTTTTGTTAGAGGTTAAATAGATAATAAGTTAGAACTAATTTTATTTCCTTTTAATATAATTAGGTTTTGAAATACTGATGCTGCTGGAAAAAGCATTTCGACTGTTATATTACTTGTAGCAGTGACCCTCTCAAAAATCTTGTCTCTTCGCTTAGAGAGTTGCGCAAATTCTTAGTTTTCCAGCACAGTATTGTTGAGCCCTCGTGAATAAATTGCTGGAGGGTACGTTTGTCCCTTTACTTAGGCACCTGAACTTTTCGCCTCTTCACCTGAACCATTAGAACAAATAGCCTATGCAATAGTCAAGGTTACAAATCCTTTTATATGGTTTGATGGGGGCCCTCTGAGCATGTGCTACTCTGCAAGCCGGTCTATATAAAATGCTTTGAGGAAGTAGCCATGAATGAATTAACAGTTGCCAATACAAAGCCTCTATATATTTTCCTTTTGCTATAATGCCACATTTTCCAACAATCCATCAATGTCTAGAGTGATTGTGAACCTTGAATACTGTTCTGTTCATAAAAGGCCTCAAAGGAACTCTGGTGTTTTACTTTTCATTAAGTTTAAAGGTTTTAATATCCAACGATACATGATCCACACTTAGGTCACTAACGGAGAAAGGCAACCATTCTTAAATATGTGATTCGGGATGCACTTGGGAGGTTCCTTCCACTTGTCATACAAAATGGTTTCAATAAATATACAGTTCGTGTGTTCTGTGACCTGTGTATATATATATATGTGTGTGTGTGTGTGTGTGTGTGTGTGTGTGTGTGTGTGTGTGTGTGTGTGTGTGTGTGTGTGTGTGTGTGTGTGTGTGTGTGTGTTTTGTGCTTCCCGTAGGGGAGGGAATCCGTCCCCTTCAGCTGCCGCGGTGCGGGTGCTGTGGTCTCTTAGCACTTGTGTTACCTCTGACATTACTAGAAGAACCTCAGACCGAACAGCCAAGCCCCTCTTTGAATGGGAGTTGTTCGGATTGGGTTGGACTCGAGGGGACAGTGTGTTCCCGGCACCCGTGGGAGATCGGGTACCTCCGGCCAGGCCTCGGCCACCCGGAGGCGGTAGAGGGTTGCCTAAGATGTCCCGGTTACTAGCCTGCAGATCTAGTAGAAGGTGTGCTAGATAACCAGGCGGCTCCACCGACCCCTGCGGGGTTGATGCGCGTGAGTGGCGTATCCACTTCCATCCCGTATTGACGCTGTTGTCAACGGAGGGAGTCTTTTTTAACAAATTAGGTATTTCCCTATGGAAAGACCCCCGGAGTTATCCATCGGTCCCGGGTTGGAGGCCGGTCTCCTTGGACTTCAGATTCTTTGGACCTTTGGGTAGATCATCTGCACTTAACACTGAACTGTTAAGGTGTGCTGGTGCGACTGCTGCGAACCCTTAGTACTCGTGGTACCTCTGACGTTACTAGAGGAACCTCGGGCCGAACAGCCGAGCCCCTCTCTTGAATGGGAGTTGTTCGGATTGGATTGGACTCGAGGGAGCAATGTGTTCCCAACATCCACGGGAGATCGTGTACCTCCGGCCAGCCCTTGGCCACCCGGAGGGGATAGAGGGTAGCCTTAGAAGTCCTGAGTGCTAGACTGCATAGTTAGCAGAAGGCGTGCTAGATCACCAGGTGGCCTCACCGAGGTTTTCAATAGTCTTCCCTGCGGGGTTGACGCGCGTAAGTTGCGTATCCACTTCCACCAGTCATGACGTACAGTTGTCGATGGTAGGGGAGGGGTTTGACTCCAGGTATTGCCCTACAGAAATAACCCCAGAGTCCTCCATCGTCTCCCGGGTGATAGAGGCAGAAGTCTTCAGACTCTGGGATAGACCTCGCACTTACATGTTTCTTCCTTGTACAGCTCAAAATTGAAAGTCTCTAAGTTGTCTGTGGATTAATTTAGAACATTTATATTGGTGGAGTGTTTATTGTCTTGTTCAAATACCTAACAAAGGTATATTGAAAACGGAATGATGAAGACCAATAAATATGAAATTTTAGGAGGCATTTATATTCTATTACTCATAAAACGAAAACAAAATTAAATAAATGTATATATTTTACTTTACCAGCTTATTACGTAAATCAGATTCCCTTATTATTTTTGCCTTAGGCAAAAATCCTTGATAATGCGGGAGGTTTGGAATGCAAAACACCCGGGTGTAGCAGACAGCACGCACACACGCATTCACGAGATCCCTGCCGGGCCTTAAAAGGACCACACTTTACTATCACACTCTCGTGGCATTTGTCTCCTCAGTGCTGTTTATATCTTGCGTTTAGTAACTGTTTTGGCTTACAAGTTATTTATGTGTCCTTTAATTCACGAGTGCCACACTTAAATATTAAACGACGGTGAGTCAAATGAAAACCTTAAATTTGTAATAACAAATCGAAATTTCGTGCCATTATCCCGTAAGTTGGTAAGCGGGCTACAAACAGTATGCAGAATGGCCTGTAGGTGGCAGAATAGTGCAGATGCACACATACTGTCTCAGGATCAGTATAAAGATGGCCGCCCCACTTGCGACTTGCACCAGGGAAGAACAGTGTTTTGTTATTTGGTTTTTGCGTAGTGAAGGTGTGAAACCTGTTGAACTTCATTGAAGAATGAAGGTTCAGTACGGTGATGCGTGTTTGTACCTGCAGAAAGTCTAAGAATGGAGTAGCAAGTTTGCAAATGGTGTGACTTTAGTGTAAGTCCCGGCTCCACGTCCAGGTCAGGCACAACGAGTTGTGACTCCACAGAACATTGCAGCAGTTGTAGCCTTAGTGAAGGAAAACCGCCGAGTGATACTGAATGATATTACAGCATGTTTACAGATATGTCATGGGTCAGCACAGCACACTGTGCATGATGTGCTCCAGTTTCACAAAGTGTCTCCTAGATGGGTGCTACAACATCCGATTCCTGAAATGAGAGAACGACGTTTTGATGCTTGTGAAGAACTTCCTCGGAGCTTTGAACGGGAAGCTAATGGTTTCGAACAGAACCATCAACAGGGAAGGTATGCTGACTCTCTTTTGGGACGAAAAAGGCATCATTTTGGGGCATTACATGCCTAGAGGCAACTTGTCATCAGTGCATCATACACAGATCTCTGCGGCCTGCAATCAAATCAAAGCGACGTGGATTGCTGTCAGCAGGTGTCCTTTCGCAACACGACAATGCAAGGCCCCATAGTGCCCGTACAACAGTTGTAACAATCACAAAGCTACATTTTGAGTGTCTTCCTCATCCACCGTACTCACCAGACCTTGCCCCAAGTGATTTCCGTATGTCTGGATCAATTAAAGACGCAATGGGAGCAAAGAAGTTCCCTTTCTGAAAACATTTATGTACTTTTTAAGCGCTGGAGGACTTGCATTGAGCGTGGGGATGTTATGTTGAAAAGTGACAGAGCTTTGTACCACTTCTGCAGAATAAATAATATTTAGAGGTATTTAAGATTATCATTTCACTCACCGTCATATATCGCAATATCGCATATAAATATTACTAATTATGCTTCCTTTTGTACAGCCACAGCCAACTCGCTTGCCGCGGTGCATGTGCTGGGCTACAAGCACGTGTTGCCTCAGTGCGTGCTTTCCACGGTTTGTCTTCCGTGGCAGTGGCGTTCCGTACTTCAGTGTCAGTTAAAGCGAAGGTACCCACGCCGACACATTATTTCAATCCCGAATGGGAAACTGAGTACTTCTTAGTGGAGTGTAGCGGTGGTGCTATTTGTTTAATTTGCTAGAAAAAATTGAAAGTGTTGAAACGACTTGATCTTCAGCGACATTTTAATACTTTGCCTGTTAATGAATATTCGTCCCTATAAAAAGAAGAACGCACTGCAGAGAAACAAAAGCTCAGAGAACAGTTCACATCGCCGAAAGAGGTACAGGAAGAAGGGAATGGCGGAATGGCAGAATCCTCAGTATATGTGAGTTACAAAATAGCACTAGAAATTGTCAGATCTTCTTGTAGGTTTCTGATGGTCCACTTATTAAACGACGTATGCTTATAGCAGCAAGTGTTCACCAATTCGAGAGTGTCAGTCTGTCATCTCATACTAATTCTTGCAGAATTCAGGATCTGGCGGACACTATTTACGCACAATTGTTGAAAGAGCAAGAAAATTTGTTGCATTCTCTATTGCCATTGATGAGAGCACTGACTTTATCAAGTATGACTTAATTATGCATTTTTATTCGTGGAGAAAATGGAAATTTGGCAGTTTTGGAAGAAATTATAGATCTTGTGCCAATAAAAGGCACAAGAACAGGAATCACCTTGAACTGTGACACTGAGTTAGCTGACAGTTACAGAAACAGAGGAAGTTTGCAAGATTCATACCGGAGATATCCTAAATCAAGATTCCCTCGATTCCACAATCGTGCCGCATCTGTATGACTGCAATGTTTCGTTCGACCTATGTATGTGAATCCTTATTTTAAGCTATGAAAGGCATTAAAACCCCCAGAGAGCCAACACCAGTGATGATAGCTTGAAGTGTGCTTTAAGGGTCGAGATTTGTGTTTCACTGTCTCCAAATGTGGCGAATGTATCAAATGCTCAACTGAAACTGTATATTCGTTTATTATGAAGTATTTTTGTGTAATATTATCACTATATAGTAAGTATTTTTTTGTCATTTGGTATATTTCAATTGCCTCAGGAACAAAATTGTATTAACTTCATTCTTATAACTAAAGATACTGCTTTTATATGCCATCATTTGGTTGTATAAAATTGAAGGCTATAATTGTATTACTGGTATTGGATTGTCTTACATATAATTTAATAATAAGTTCAATAGACATATTAAACGACGTATTATAAGTTTCTAGATTGTTCTTTCACATGTCCTTAATTATTTAATGGTAACCTAAGTACAGATGTACTATTTTATCTTGACAGGAATCATGCGCGGTAGCGATGAGTAACAACTTTGGTGGGCATAGGGTACCTATCGTCACAATGCGTCACACGCGTAGGAATACGAGAGGGGAGTGCAGTGGATAAGGTGTCACTCCGCGTGCAACTAACCTCCCCCTCATCCTAATTGGCTAATGCTTTCGCGCCATAGACCATAGGAGGTGCCTTCCCGTCACATTTAAACCTGCAATAAAGGTCATAATAATTGCTAGGAAAATTGAAATAAAAATATGAAGGCATGCAAAAATAATGAAGTTTGTAATGAAACTGAGCAAGTTGAAACTGAATGAATGAGCAATGAAACAGGAACAAGTTTATAATGAAAGGCCTTCGGCTTTTTCCACTGGGATTTTTTTTTTAAACCAGCACACATACCTTGCAAAAGTGCTTGTCGTTGAGTCTTAAAAGTCGTGTCACGCCATACTTGTCGTGTGTCCTTCATTCACCCAAGTCTCGTCAAGGTAGTATATTTCGCGATTTGAACAATTTGATTATCCTTAAATAACGTCTTCGCCGCACAGCAATATCGCCCCTGGAGTGGTAAGTTTTCCACACCATGTCACGATATTCCTACGCATCTAACCCACCTGTAAGTTTCGTGCACAGCTGTTAGACTTCTTTCACTGACAAAGACGGATTTTTCTCTGTGAGTGCATTAAGCAAATGCAACACAATTCTTTTTGCGCCTCTTTCTAAACGTTTTCCCTTGCGATGCTTCAGCGAAAAACTGTCGGTAGACTGCCATTAAACATATAATAATTACACGCGCAATAAACGATCAATAAAATAATTTAGCTCTCGCACTCGGCACAACACACTTTCGAATGGCGATATATGACTAATCCAGTTCAAAACAAGGTCAGTGATAAAAGTCATATAAACAAATATGTCATCACTACCGCTAAATCACGTGCTATCGTGTCATGTGCTTAAGAGAAAAGGAACTTCCTCTTTACTTCGTTTAAGAATTAGTATCCATTTCAAATAAATCAACTCTAAAGCATAATATATTTCATTAAAACAGTTACGAAAATATAAATTTGACAATTATCTTCCAACATATAAAGATATATCACCATGTTAAATAACGAACTAATTTTTACCGCACCACAGTCTGCACTACAACGGCAGCCAATGAGTTATGATAAGGTAACGTGACCGTTAAGATATACGGGGCGAGCTTACGTGAAACAAGGGTTAATAACAAATCTCACCCTCAAAGCCAGTATTGCAGCTGTTTTAAACTAAGTTATAATTATTACTATGGTAGTAATCTCCACGCTTTTGTTGGATCTTAAATAGTACATAGGCATTTGGAACAAAACCCTGTTGTCCTCCAGCAGGCATGATAAACAACTGTCGGCCTTTCAATATCGCTGCAGAGTCCCTGTAACGTATTTCACTCCAGGCATATGGTCCAGTATGTGCTGTATTTATATAAGTTTCATCCACATGAACTATATAAATTTTTCTTCGATATCTGCGAATATTTCGTAAAACTTAAGCATTTTTGCCTGTATGGTTCGATGTTCGATTAAAATTAGTAAATCCTAGCTTCAAAAGAACTCTTCTTAATGTTCAGACACTGCCCTGGAAGTCAATAGAATTTTGAAGCTTCATAAACACTTTCATAGTTGTTCTTTGTTTTCTGTGTTTTAAAAATTATTCATAGTTCGCCTAGCTACTTCTGAATTCTGGGCATAGAGAAGGACGTTGTTGCACTAGCATCAATGACTTTTCTTTCCTTAATAACTCTCCTAAACTGCTGTCAGACACAACTGTTGCCTCAGATGCCCTTTCCCAGATTTTTGTGGCAGACCTAGGGCATTGTTCCTTTTTATAAATCTAGAGATATTGGCCATTAATTCTCGAGTTTTAAATGTAGAACTTTATTTCCTAATGTGCCGCTGGGAGGCGTCATTTCTAAATGCTCTCTTGGAAACAGGAGACCCGCACATTTTGAAACAAGCTGTTAGTGTTATCGAGTAGCTCTGCACGTGTTTACTTGCTCGTAACTGATACACAACTGACCAGCCCTTCCCTCTAGTTGTAACCGTTCTGAAGTGGACTCGGCCAGATACCATTGCGCAACGCTCTCCATCTGTCAAGATATAAGAATACATGTGTACAAATTACGAACGCCACTGAGCGAGGTAATGATTGTCATATCTCCCCATCACTCGCCAACTACGACCAGGCTCGCCGGCACCGTGCGAACTGTATAAGCACACCGTGCATGTTAGTTGGAGGAGCCTGCTTTTGTAAGTCTTGAAATAAATCATATTACTAGTTTTTTGCCTAGTAATGATCAGTAAGTATGTTTCATTTAGTAAGTTATACATATGTTTTGAGTCATTTTTGGAGCTTTCAGTTGAATTCCCGTTTAGATCGTAACTTTTATATTCAAGATTGTTTTCATTACCTCTCTATATTGACATAATTGTGGTTCACACTTTATATAATATTTTGTCATTCCTAGAAGTTAAACATTAAAATATTAATGCATCTTACCAAAATACAGCCAGAGAGGCCTTCCATACGTTACCTTCTTGCCAGTAAAAGAACTCACACATGTGTCGGCAAGTTTACAAAGAATGAACGTTGCCACAAGTATACATAAGTGTCTCACAAAACACATGGAGTGAGTATAGAAGTCATTTCCACAAAACGTGCAACACAAATAATATTTTGGGAAATAGCAGCTTCAACAAAATTCCTTCATCACTTCACAGACATGACTCAAAAATATTACATTACAGTCCTTTTATTTAATCTCGACTTTCAAATACAGATCCAAATAGTCCAAAATACTTCGATTCGTCACTTTCACTTAAACACATCTTTATCAACCAATAGTTTAGCTAAAAATAAATCTATTCTCATTAATCTGTAACAGACGTCGCTCTGAAAGAAGAAACTTTGTTGCTTCGTTCGCATCTGCGCTGTTGGCAGGTGGTAGAAGTTCTGCTTCAACACTCACAGGCACACGTCTACAGGGTGTTCAAATAAACAAACGCTTTTTGTTTTTGGGATGCCTGCATCACGTACCGTAGCCGTACTTACATGCACAGGGCTACATCATAACAAATATGATAAAATACACATTAAAATCCATGGAGAGAGGATTTGAGAAAAGAAAATATGACACTTTTATTTCTAAATATATATAATTTCGAGTGTACCGAAATTATGAATTAAATATCTCTACCAACATCTGAGAGAAAAAATGTCTATGCTTTATATCTGCTCCCATAGCAATGACTTTTTTCGACACAAACGCCTTAATTGCTTTATTTCACTCGGTATTTTCGTTAAAAATAAACATAAATATTTAATAATTTAACACTAAATCTTTTTTCGTGCTGTTTCACCCATTTTTTGGGTAATCTCTACATTTGGAATGTATGTCTCTATCATTTGTAACCTTAAATATAAAATAAAGATCAGTCGTCATCAGAAACACTCGCTAACAATAGCCTATAGTCTTGAAGTGCAAGGTGCATCTCAATACCACAGATTTACGTTTTAGTTTTTAGTGTTAAGTTACCTGATAGTCTCGTGGCACCCGTTTATAAGCACAATATACAAACATGTGAGAAAACATCAGTCCCTAGTCAAGAGGACTAAGGACTTGATGATAGATTTAGGAGAGATGATGCACTCATCATCTTGATACCATCTGAAGGAGCCCAAGCTGCCTCATGGTGCACAGTATCACCAACACAGAGATCCACCAGGAACCTGCTAGAGGTCTGGATCCCGTACCGTGCTCTCCGTGTTGCATAGCAGCAGGATGCTCTCCTGAAATCAAAACGTACAATTTACATTCTCTCCATTTATACACATAGCCAAGTTTATAACTACCACACAGACAGACTCAAAAAATTTATGCGCAGTTCACAAAAATAGCTATTTTCTTTAGTTCCCTTTAAGGCGAGAAGGTACTGCACTTGGGGTTAAAATTCCCCTTTTTTAAATTTTAATTTTACTGTAATATCATCCCTATATATTACAAATATATAGTTAAAAGTTTCACCTGAGCAATATTTTATACCTAATTTGCTAATTATATTACTTGATGGAAAGAGTCAGACTGACAAATTCAATGCCATAGCCGGGATTTGAACTACGGATCTTCTGGTTGCCGTCCAGCCACTCTAACCCTTGAGCTACTATGGCTAACGTGCCAACATGACATTAAATTTTTCAACTGACTCGTGTTTTTCCCGGTAAACTACTAGGAGTTCTCATAAACTCATGAGACAATTAGCTTAATGGCCTCTTACAACATGTAAGAACTTTAAGGCCCGGGCTTTATATTTCGGACCACTATTAGGTACAATTAATGGAAATTAGTTGTTCTTTTACATTAGCCGTGTGTAGGCTAAGACTGAAAAATGTATGTATTATTTATTACATAGTTTTCAGTCTATCTTTCCATGCTCTAGCCTAATTATCACTACATTATCACTCAGTTGCCAAAATTATAATAAAGAAGATACATTTGAAACATCCAGAATTATTGAAAGTGGTACAAAGGTAAATGTAAGATTTGCTTATGGCTTGAGAAGCATTGACAAGGAAGTTGAGGTAGGTACGACAATGGCTGTTGTTCTCAATTTACCAGCGCCCCCCCAGCCAAATTTAACAAAATAATTAATAATACCATAGAGCAAGTGACCATGGAGTCTAGCACGAAGAGAAGGAGCGAAAAATAACACAGGGAAGATGCTGATGAAGAACAAGATGAATAATATGGATCTGGGGAAATTCTGATGTGTAGTTCCAACATAGCAAAAGTTTAATACCAATTTTCTCCGTTTTGTGTTAAACTCTGGGTGTATTCATCTATAAAACTACTGCATCTACAAGTCTATATTTTTTCTGGAATTAAAGAAATAATTAAACTATGAAAGGATAGAGCCCGACTGAAAAATTCAGTGCCATAGCCGGGATTTGAACCACGGTTCTTCTTGTCTCCGTCCAGGTGCTCTAAACCATTGAGCTGTGGCCAACGTGCCAACATGGCATTAAATTCTCCCACTGACTCGTGTTTTACAGTCTGGCTCTATCCTTTCACAGTGAGTCCCACACACGGCTAGTGTGAAAGAATAATTAATTTCCATTAATTGTACCTAATAGTGGTCCGAACTACAAGGCCCGGGCCTTAAAGTACTTACAGCATAGTAAGTCGCCATTAAGGTAGTTGTCTCATGTGTTTATGAGAACTCCTAAGTGCTTTACTGGGTGACACACGAGTCCGTTGGAGAATTTAATCTCATGTCGGTACGTTGGCCATAGTAGCTCAATGGTTTAGAGCACCTGGACGTATACCAGAATATCCAAGATTCAAATTCCGGCTATGGCATTGAATTTTTCAGTATGGCTCCGCCCTTTCATCGTGCGTCCTACACACGGCTAGTGTGAATGAACAATTAATTTCCATTAATTGTACCTAATAGTGGTCCAAATTATAAACCCGGGCCTTAAAGTGTTTACAGCATAGTAAGTCACCATTAAGTTAGTTGTCTCATGTGTTTGTGAGAGCTCCTAGTGGTAAAACACGAGTCAGTTGGAGAATTTAATGCCATGTTTGCACGCTGGCCATAGTAGCTCAATGGTTTAGACCAGCTGGACGGAGACCAGAAGATCCATGGTTCAAATTCCGGCTATGAAATTGAATTTTTCAGTCTGGCTCTACCCTTTCATTGTGCGTCCTACACACGGCTAGTGTGAAAGAACAATTAATTTCCATTAATTGTACCTAATAGTGGCCCGAACTATAAAGTCCGGGTCTTAAAGTACTTACAGCATAGTAAGTCGCCATTAAGGTAGTTGTCTCACAAGTTTATGAGAACTCCTAGTGGAAAAACACGAGTCAGTTGGAGAATTTAATGGCATGTTGGCACGTTGGCCATAGTAGCTCAATGGTTTAGAGTGGCTGGACGGAGACCAGAAGATCTGTGCTTCAAATACCGGCTATGGCATTGAATTCTTCAAACTGGCTCTATCCTGTCATAGTGAGTCCTACTCACGGCTAGTGTGAAAGAAAAATTAATTTCCAATAATTAAACTGTTTTAAAGGTGCTTGTAGAACGATATATGAAAATTTGAATTTAAAAAAATAAATCTTGAATATTTTTAGAAGTAAATTCAAGACATTTATTTAAAAAATCACATATATTTTATTAAAATTCCAAAATAAGATCTATTATGTTTAGTGAATTGTAGACGTGTTATAAAATAACAAACAAAAGTTTCAAATTGATATGTTGAGTGGTTCTTGAGCTAAGCGCACCAGAAAACTCTCATTTCAAAATTGGTGAGATAGACTATTTCAGCTCCCCTTATAGGCATTTTTTATAACTGATGGTAATTTACGTCATTGGTGACGTTTAATTTATTTTATTGGTACATTTACAGAATTTTACCTGAAAGGTAAATTAACTCTCTTATGTTCGAGAGGGAAAAAACAGATATTATTTACAGATTGGATTATAATTTCAGTTTTCTTTATTCTTATAACAATGAGCAGCAATATTCCAGGAAAATGAAATTTACAAGAATTGATGAAAGCAGTTTACATTAATATTTCCTGAAGCTATATTTGTTTCTGAACAACAGTAGCCCAAGGCAACCTGTTCTATAACTCAGCGCTGTTAAAAATGTAATTAGGATGGAAGTTTTGTTTCATATTAAATGGAAAACAGCTAATTCACTTTCAATATTATTAATGCTGATTTCAAAAGCCAATATGGAGTGTAAAACATTTAGACTTCGCATCAGTCCACTTAAAGCTTCACAAAAGGCCTGAGGATAGGCTATAAAGGTGCTACATCACCTTGGATGTACGTTTAAAAACAATCGCCATAAAAATCCATATATAAACTAATGACATTGTTATATCTATTTGGCATTTGGCAGGTTTTACTCTCAATTCACTCAGTTTGAATAACCGGATCTTACATATTGCGACTTTGTGGGTTCATGAAATTAAAATCCCAGGTTAAAAACACCAAAAATTTCACTTTATTTCCATAGAAACACAGTTCGTACACAGCAATTCAGAATTACGTCTCATACACAATACAACTTGCAAGGTCATCGATCACAAACAAACAGCTGTTCACGTACGCGAGCTCAATTAACAACTGACTTCTGTGGCGGCAGAATTTTCCGGAATTTTCTCAAACAATCGAGACGCAGCTAGAACAAAGAACTAAAATTCTCGAGAAATCCGACCCCTTTCCCCCCGCCGTTTCGGCGAGCTTTCATCTCCGCACTGACTGTCCGTCCTTTTGAATACCTCGGCACGCCGCCTCGATCAGCAATGGGCTAGCGACAACAAGGATTCATCCAGTTGGAACCCAAAGGATGATAACCCGCGCTTGCCCACCCTAAATCCATAAGCAATATATGCCAGAGAACTAAAATTTTTGGACGATTCGACATCTCGATGTCCTAGAAAGTTCTTATATCCAATTAAGTGAGAACTACTGCAAGTGTTAAGTTTCGCAAAGTGAGTACGTGAGTGGGCGAGTTATGCTGGAGGTTGAGGAAGTCTGGAGAAGAAACTTGCAAAACGAATAGGTGAATGATTTAGTGCACTTGTTTCTGGTGCAGAGAAAAGCACCTTTTCCAAGAAAATGCGCAGTGAATGTTGTTATTACACGTGGTTAGAAAAGTCTTATGTTTGATTTCCCAACAAGTACCCAAGTCGGAAGAGGAGGCTGCATCGGCCTTATTTCATTACACAGCAATGTTGCAGAAGAAATTGAACTCTGATAGAATAACTGAATAAGTTCAAATTAGGAAATTGATAGAACGATATAAGAGAACTCTGTGTGAAATTTGATCTAGAGTACTAATTGAGATTGAAGTGCCAGTTTTTGCTTAATATGAATCTACATATTTTAGTTAAGTGAAGGAAAATAACCATTTCTTCATTATTGCCGCATAAAGGCTAAAGCTTTTGACAGATGGAGTCAACAGTTGTTGAATTGGGTCCAGACGTTCTACTCCCATTAGTCCTGGACCCGAAGGACTAAAACTCTGGCCTCTTTCAACCAGGGAGTTTCCGAGCAGTCCCAAAGGGCGCCCGACGTCCTCCGTGGGGCTTTCATTATGCCAAGACCTGGGTTACTAACAAGCCCCCCCCCATCTGGTCCAAGGACAGAAGACGGGATGGAAGTGGATACGCCACTTACGCGCGCCAACACCAAAAGGTGAAGGCTAACGATATGACCTCGGTGGGGCCGCCTGGCGATCTAGCAAGCTTCTACTAGCTCTGCAGGCTAGTACCCGGGAATATTAATGGCTTCCCTCAACCCCGTCCGGAGATGTACTCGATCACCTACGGGTTTCGGGAACCTCTGCCCTATCGAGTCCAACCCAATCTGAACAACTCCCAGAGGAAGGGACTCGAATGTTCGGCCCGAGGTGCCTCTAGTAACGTCAGAGGTACCACGAGTGCTAAGGATCTGCAACGCCCGCACAACGGCAGCTGAAGGGGATGGATCCCCTTCCCTAAGATAGTCAAAATGAAAAATGCAATGCACGGCCGGCCTTTGAAACATGGACCTTCTGGTTTCCGTCCAGTCGCTATAACCCATTGAACTACCATTGCCAACGTGCCGTCATGACAGACTCTCCATTTGACTCGTATTTATGTTTGATTTCCTCGGGAACTATACGAGCGACTGGACGGAAACCAGGAAGTCCGTGGTACAAATCCCGATCGTGGCATTGAATTTTTCATGTTGACTCTATCAAAAACCTTAGGCTTTATACGGCTAGTGTGAAGAAATGATTAATTTCCATCAATTAACTAAAATAATAAGAGTTAAATGATGAAGCCTGGGACTCAAGTACTTAGGATAGTAAGTCGCCACAAACGGTGTATCTCGAATGCGAGAGCACCTAGTGCTTTACCGGGGAAATATACGAGTCAAATGGAGAATTTAATGTCATGACGGCACGTTGGCCATGACAGCTCAATGGGTTAGAACGACTGGACGGAAACCAGGAGATCCGTGGCTCAAATCCCGTCCGTGGCTTTGAATTTTTCATGTTGACTCTATCTATCAATCTACATAGTATGGAGAACATGCCAATAATAAAGTTTTGTGTGTTTGGTGCAATTAAGTGTGTTTAAATGGTCTCTTATTATGGCGGCCAGGCTATCACGCCACATTTTTCCTCTGCTTTTGCTCTTCCGCTTATAAAAAGCAGAATTATTTAGGGGATGGCGATTCCAAAGGTTGAGTGTGGAAATATGTAAAGAACAGGAATGGGAGATATATGGAGATTAGAGGAAAGGAATACAAGCGATGTGGATAAATTAGTAAAATGCAGAATAGAAGATATAGAAAGACAGGAAATATGGGGAAGTCTACAAAATATGAAATCATTACAATTTTACAAACAAGTAAAAAGAAATTGGGGACGAGAACCATATGTAGATTATTGCAATAGGCAAGAGAGAGAAGAGTTAGCATAGATGAGAACAGGAATAATATTTCTAAGAGGGATAAGAGTTATGGAAAAGGGAATTTGCGAATTTTGTGGGGGAAAAGAAGGCATAGAACACTATGTAACAGAAGGCGAGGAGGTTGTAATGTGGAGAAAAAGGTTTTGGGAGCAAAAATTGGAGAAAGTACAGAAGAGGATAGCAGATATAAAAGCGTTAAATGGGAAGGAGAAAAAGAAGGTAAGAAGTATTGGTGAGTCCTTGCAGAAACTAAAAGAAAAATGAGCCAGAAATGTAAATAATATAAAATAAGGAAGATGGAGGGGGAAGAAAGGGGCTAAATAAGTAAAAAGGAGACACGGAGGTTAAGAGATACCTGGCAGAGGAGAAGACCAGGGTGTCATGTAAATCAAGCTAGCAACAAGGTAAAGACAAATAAATGTAAAGAATATAAGAAAGGAAGATGGGGAGGGGGAAAGAATGGGACTAATTAAGTAACAAGGAGACATGGAGGTTAAGAGCTACCTGGCAGAGCAGAAGACCAGGGTGTCATGTAAGTCAAGCTAGCAACAAGGTAAAGACAAATAAATGTAAAGAATATAAGAAAGGAAGATGGGGGGGGGGGAATGGGACTAATTAAGTAACAAGGAGACTTGGAGGTTAAGAGCTACCTGGCAGAGCAGAAGACCAGGGTGTCATGTAAATCAAGCTAGCAACAAGGTAAAGACAAATAAATGTAAAGAATATAAGAAAGGAAGATGGGGGGGAAAGAATGGGAATAATTAAGTAACAAGGAGACTTGGAGGTTAAGAGCTACCTGGCAGAGCAGAAGACCAGGGTGTCATGTAAATCAAGCTAGCAACAAGGTAAAGACAAATAAATGTAAAGAATATAAGAAAGGAAGATGGGGAGGGGGAAAGAATGGGACTAATTAAGTAACAAGGAGACATGGAGGTTAAGAGCTACCTGGCAGAGCAGAAGACCAGGGTGTCATGTAAGTCAAGCTAGCAACAAGGTATAGACAAATAAATGTAAAGAATATAAGAAAGGAAGATGGGGGGGGGGGAGAATGGGACTAATTAAGTAACAAGGAGACTGGCAGAGTAGAAGAACAGGGTGTCATGTAAGTCAAGGTAGCAACAAGGTAAAGACAATTAAATGTAAAGAATACAGGAAAGGAAGATGAGGGGAAAGAATGGGACTAATTAAGTAAAAAGGAGACATGGAAGTTAAGAGCTACCTGGCAGAGCAGAAGACTATGGTGCCATGTATGCCAAGGTAGCAACAAGGTAAAGAGAAATAAACGTAAAGAATATAAGAAAGGATGATGAGGGGGAAGAATGGGGCTAATTAAGTAACAAGGAGGTATGGAGGTTAAGAGCTACCTGGCACAGCAGAAGACCAAGGTGTCATGTAAGCCAAGGTAGCAACAAGTTAAGGACAAATAAGTGTAAAGAATATAAGAAAGGAAGATGAGGGGGAAGAAAGGTGCTAATTAAGTAACAAGGAGGCATGGAGGTTAAGAGCTACCGGACAGAGCAGAAGACTAGGGTGCCATGTATGCCAAGGTAGCAGTAAGGTAAAGAGAAATAAACCTAAAGAATATAAGAAAGGAAGATGAGGGGGAAGAAAGGGACTAGTTAAGTAACAAGAAGACATGGAGTTTAAGAGCTACCTGGCAGAGCAGAAGGCCAGGGTGTCGTGTTAGCTAAGGTAGCAACATGGAAAGACAAATAAATGTAACCAAAAGTTGTAAGTTGTTTAAATATTGGAATATGCACAACAAATCTATTCTTATCTACTAAACGGGGAGCTGTATTTAGAAAAGTTGGACTGGAAGCAGTTTTATATTTTGACAGTGCCTTTGAAAACATTGATGCACCAAGAGTAAAGGAAGCAGAAAGACATGTGCAGCAAGTGTCTAAGGAAGCAAGAATTAGGATGAGAGGTGAAAAGGGGCGAAGAGAGGATAATGACTCAACTGGGGCGAGGAATGTGAATTAAGAATATTTTGAATTTTGGGTATGTGGCATAAAAACAAAACATTATCTTCTTTTGCCATTTAACGTAACTTGCTTTTGTTTTAAACTTTAGGTACACTTTTCTAGAAAACTATAATAGATACACAATATACTGCTTTAAACATTTATTAAAGCTTCATATGTTACATTTTCCTGAAATTACTCAAAAATATTTTCAGATATAAAAAATTAAAAAAACAAAGAGTACATTATTATTTATTTTTGAAACTGATATTATTGATTAAAACGTCTTAATGGTTCACCACCTATATTTATTAGCATATTTGTAAAGTCATTACAAAGTTTGTAAAGTGATACTTGAACTCTTTGGTAGAAAAGGGCACCTAAACAAGAAAACACGCAAACATTTTTGAAAATTTTATGTTTATTGGAATATAAGTAGACCAAACACTATTAACTTTATTTAAGATTTGACTGTGATTTTTTAATTAGAGTAGACTGATGTATAAGTGGTAAACACTTCATTGTGATAGACTGCATAGCTTTGAAGAAACGACAGCATATATTGCATTGAAATTCTGCACTGAAATTGCTACTCTGACACTACCAAGTGTCCTCAAAGGGGGGGGGGGTGCTTTTCTCCCCTCCCCCTCAGGTAGTTATGAGCATTTGCCAGATAAACATATAAACTTTTCATAAGGACTGAAATTAATGGATTTCTTTCATTTTAGATTTACAGATAATCATAAATAATAAGAAATTATACTTTGGAACTTATAGGAAGTCTGCTCATGTTGATAGCTACATGAAAATAAAAGTTTTAACCGTTTTCACGTTTTTAATAGTTTGAATTATAGGTGAATTAATATACCCCTGATTAAATATTAATTTAGTAAAGAATACTGTGACTTTGTCCAGGTTACAAACACCAAAAATTGCTCTTTACTTCCATAGAAATCAATCTGTCATTCCAAAATTACGTCACATACACAATACAACTTGTAGGGTCATCGACTACTCACACAGCAGTTCACGCGCACGCGTCCAACTACCGACTGACTGGCAGAGGGCGGCTCCCTTTTTATACATTACTCACTATCCGGAATGTTCTGAAACAATCAAGACGGCACTAGAGGAAAGACGAACTCTGCAGAAATCCGTCTTCTACCACCCTCCTACGTTTCGGCGAGCTTTTATCTCCGCCCTGCACTGCCGTCCCTTTTATCTCGTAGCCCGCGCCACCTCGAATCAACCATGCGTTCGCGACGCTATAAACATATTACTAATACTGCTTTAATTAAAAGTTTTAATAAAGAGTTTATAAGTAAAAAAAAATTAAAAAATTAAATATAAAAATGTTAATTATATCTGTGTCCTTAAAAATAAAGGATCATTATAATTCTAAAAATTTACTTACCATCCTTGGGTTAATAAACATTTATTGCATCTCTCCAAGAAGGATAAAACTCCTAATAATAAAAATTCGGTATTTATCAGTTTAATTGTTTCAATTGTGATAAAGTTTATATTGGTAGGGCAAAACGTAATTTGGAAACCAGAATGAAAAAACAAAACATTTTCGTAATATTAAGTATAAACAAACTGATAAATCGGCCATAGAAGATCATTTTTGTCATTTAACCATGAAATAAATCCTGAAGTTAAATTATTAAAACAATTAAATGTTCCGATAGATTTAATGGTTTGGTGAAAATATATTTATTTTAAAAAAGGAACATCGCGGAATGAATTTTGAAATACCAGCAGCCAATTCTGTTTTTAAATTTGTTTTATTTTCAGATTTTGGTAGTACTAACAAGAACATACTCTCACCCAATTATCGGAAGGCACGACAAACTGGAGCTAGGTGGGGGACAGGAGGTCTTTAGCTCACGCCCAACCATTTATCTTATAGCGGTAACATAGGGGATGGTTAGGAAAGTGTCACTAGGCACTGTACCGTCTGTTTCCCCTTCCCCTGTCGTCTGGAGCAATCGGAATGATGTTCCGCGCCGCGAAGCTTCCAGACACAGAGATCTTCCTATATAAGAGCTGCAGTAGACGACTCAGGCAGTTCTTGGAAAGCAGCCGTGAAGAGCGCAGCGCTAGCGAACGGGCTGGAAGACTGCGTAAGGGTATCAGAGGAGCTGTACGTAATTGTGAGTGTGGAGCGGACCCGTGACAGACGAACTAGTGGATTATAATTGTGTGCGCTACGTAATTCTATGTAATCGGCAAGTGTTCCAACTGTAATTCGGGGAAAATAAAGAACATTTTGAGTTTTTGCAATTGGACTTTTAATTTCACGAACCCACAAAGTCACAATACTAACATCTAGCGTTCGTCACGATGACGACAGCTTTGTTTCCGGCTGAGGATGTGTATAAGTTTATATGACATCACGATTCCGGATAATTTATAAAAAGTGATCATAATTCCTTATAGGTTGAGTGAACTTTTATATTACAAATTGTTATATATATATATATATATATATATATATATATATATATATATATATATATATATATATATATATATGATTAGTATTGCCTACGCTCTACAAGGGAGATCATGGACAGAAAGTTTCGATTAGTGTAAAGCAACGCATGTAACTTCAAAATTTTTGGAACACATTGAATTCAAACATGGGAAATTCCTTAGAGGGTCGAAACGTATTTAGAAGAAGCACTGTCTCAAGAAATCCAGATATCGAGGAGTATAAAGCCTCCAGAGGGAGAAGAGAGAACAGAGAAAGAGGAAGGCTGAGAGAGCATAATCCTCAACCACAAACATCAATCATCAAAGGGAGTTATCCATCCTGATTTCCTTCAGGAAAGCAAGACCCTCAGTGTAGGGTATTATTCCAGAAGTTTGTTAGGAGGAGTAAAGAATAAGGTCCGGCCCAAGAGGAAAATCGACGGAAAACGGATTTTCTACGTTGAAGACAATGCGAGGCCTCACACTGCCAAAAAAGCCATGGAAACCATCAGGAAGCTAGAGCGGGACCTTCTTCCTTACAGCCCAGATATAGCCCTAAGTGATTTCATTTTATTTGGGAGACTTAAAAGTGACTTTGAGGGCTGCGGTTGCAGAATAACATCGCAGTGATCGAATTTGTGCAGAAACGAGTAGGCGCTTAACCGAAAAATGTTTGTGACAAGGAGACAAAAGAGGTGATAAAACCCGGAAAATATTGTATAAAAGTTAAAGGGAATTCTTTGAAGTGTCGGAAAAACTTTTCACTGTAGAACGTTGTGAAAACATATCAGTATGTTTCATATTTGGCACACTTTGTATTAATCGAGGGCTGTTCAATAAAGAATGCTCATAATGCTTTACGGTCATAATTTTTCTCATTAAAATTCAAACTTATTATATTCTGTTAGCTTAATGTGAAACAGACACGCCGCAGTAGTTTCATTGCTGGTACTCCTAGTTCCCGTCTGTGAGAACCAGGCAATTTCAGACATTTTCAGTATCGCCTACCGCTGCAATGGGGGTATCACGCGAGGAATAATATATGCGACTTTGAAATTCTGCTTTCATCTCAAAAAAGTCTTCAGGTGAGGCCTATACAATGCTACAGGAGGCCTAGGGAGAGTCTGCTCTCAATGGAAGGAACACCGGAGGAGAACTATGTGGCTTTGAAATTCTGCTTTCGTCTCAAAAAATATTCAGGTCTTTGAGGCCTATACAATGTTACAGGAGGCCTAGGGAAAGTCTGTTCTCAATGGAGGTAACACGCGAGGAACAATATTCGGCTTTGAAATTCTGATTTCGTCTCAACAAATCTTCAGGTGATACCTATACAATGTTACAGGAGGCCTAGGGAGAGTCTGTTCTCACTGGAGCGAACACGGGAGGAAAAGTATGCCGCTTTGAAATTCTGCTTACGTCTCAACAAATCTTCAGGTGAGACCTATACAATGTTACAGGAGGCCTAGGGAGAGTCTGTTCTCAATTGAGGGAACACGGGAGGAAAAGTATGACGCTTTGAAATTCTGCTCTCGTCTCAACAAATCTTCAGGTGAGGCTTATACAATGTTGCAGGAGGCCTAGGAAGAGTCTGCTCTAAATGGAGAGAACAGGGGAGGAAAAGTATGCCACTTTGAAGTTCTGCTTACGTCTCAACAAATCTTCAGGTGCGGCCTGTACAATCTACAGGAGGCCTATGCAGAGTCCGTTTTTCCCTACAGCACAGCTCGAAGGTGGTTTAAAATGTTTAAAGAGGGGAGACAATCAATTTCAAAGGAAGGTGGACCCGGTGCTCCAGTTACTGCTCTTACGAAAGAAAACACAAACACTGCTGCTGCCATTGTGAGAGAGAACCGACAAATTACCTTAATGTAAATTTATATTGAGGAATTAATCCTTAAAGAATTAATCCTTTCAGTCGCTCTGACCCTTGAGCTACCATGGTCAACGTGCCTTCCTGACATTAAATTCTCCACCGTGGAAACCAGTAGATCCGTGGTTCAAATCCCGGCCATGGCATTGAATTTTTCAGTTGGCTCAAATTAATCAAAAATCACCCATATACCGGAGTAATGTATTTAAAAGGATTAATTCTTTAAGGATTAATTCCTCAATATAAATTTACATTAAAGAAATAATCTACGATAAAAATCCTGGTAATTAAGTACTTACAATAGTAAGTCGCCACAAGTAGTTGTCTCAAATATGAGAACCTTAAGTGGTCCACCGGGAAATATAATGAGTCAATTGGAGAATTTAATGTCAGGAAGGCACGTTGACCATGGTAGCTCAAGGGTCAGAGCGACTGGACGGAAACCAGTAGATCCGTGGTTCAAATCCCGGCCATGGCATTGAATTTTTCAGTTGGCTCTAATTAATAAAAAATTACCTTAAGATGACTTTCTGAAATACTGAACACTTCATTGGGTGCCACCCACAGGTTGGTGACAGAAACACTGCAGATGAGACGTGTTTGTACGTGTTAGGATCCAAGACAGTTAATTCCCGAACAAAAGGACATGCAGGTCTAATTGCAGTTAAAGTTGATGTTAGAGGAAGATCCGGAGTTAATTTCAAACGTAATCACTGCTGATGAAACTTGACTACATCATTTTGATCTTGAGAGCAAACAGCAAAGCTCAGTGTGGAAATCTCCTTCATCAGCAACCCCCGAAAACCCAAAGTGGCTGCTTCTGCTGGGAAAGCTATGGTCATCTTATTCTGTTATATTCGTGGAATGGTTTATCAGCATATTGTCTCTGCACACACTTCATTAACTGGAAATACAGGGATGTTCTGAAAACATTGCAAGTCCATATCAGGCGTCGAAGGCCACATTTCCGCGAAGCTACACCATGAAAATGCATGGCCGCATATTGCATATGTTGTTGCTGAATATCTTGAAAAAATCAACGTTAAGTGCATCCCTCGCCCTCCCTATAATCCGGATTTAGCCCCATATGACTTTTTTCTATTCTCTAACTTGAAGAAACGCCTTCGTGGGAGACATTATTAATCATCAGAAGCGTGGTGAAGGCTGCTGAGGCGATCTTGAAGGATTTCTCAAAAAATTGTTTCCAGCATGTCTCTGAAGACTGGCAGAAACGCTGGACAAATGTATCGTATTCAGGGGAGACTATTTTGAGAAGGACCTCCAAATTATGAGGATGATTAAAGGTACGTTATGAAAAAAATTGTGATCCATCTTTGTTGAACAGCCCTTGTGTATTACATGTGCATATACAGATAGAATAATAAACACGTTATTCGAAATAGACTTCTGTAGCGTTATTCTGAAACGAACGCTCCTGATGGTGTGTAAAAAACGATCCTTTTACATCAACGTAATTTATTCAGCTTAAAAAATACCTGACACATAAATTCATCGGAAACGCGCCGGTATGAAGGATTTTCTTGCTTAAGTGGCTATGAAAAATCCCCTCTTCTTTTCTCCACTAAACAAGCATGCACATTCGCAATTCCATTAAACGACACGATGAATTCATATTTTAAATATTCTTCCCAACAGCGGGGACCGGTGTTAGAGCTGGCTGTGAATACATCAAAGCTTTTTGTGTGATTTAAATAACTGTACCAAGTCATGCATATTCAAAACCTCTATGACCTGCGTCAATACACGGCTCTCTGCTCTGTGTATGACGAGTGCGCTTTTATGGTTCAACATAAAAAAACAGATACATTTTTATCCTTAATCTTTTATCAAAACAAATTGATTATTTAACATAGCTAAATTGTGTTATCAATCTGTTATTTTAAATAGTATATTGAAACTGTTTTGGATAGTGTTATCAAATAATTTAATGCTTAGCTGCCCCCATTAAACGTGTCCTTCAATAGAGGTCTTCCAGTATCATAGTTGATACATAAATACGAGGTACGTACACAAAGTAAGTTCTGTTGGTAATAAAATTAAATTCTGTACAGACACAAAACATATATTTGTTGCAAAAAAATTCGACAACGCTTAAACTACTCTTCCAAATAACTGCCGAAATTTTGCAGGCACAAGTTTTTGTATACCTTCTTCATAGAACTTTGTCGCCTGTGTCTTCAACCAGCTGGAAACATCTTCTTTCAGCACTTCGTCATTGTTGAAGTGTTGACCGCCAAGTAAACATTTGAGATGCAAAAACAGATGAAATTCGCTAGGAGTAAGGTCAGGGCTGTACGGGGAGTGGTCAATCACGTCCCAGCCAAATCCCTATAGGATGTTTTCGTCGCATTTGCAGTGTGTGGTCGTGCGTAGTCGTGAGGAAACCCAACACCTTTTGACAGCATTCCTTAGCGCGTATTCTGTATTGCGCGGCGCAATTTCCTACGTGTCTCGCAAAAAAAAACATCTGGTTTCATTGTTTGACCACACGGTAAGAAATCAATGAGTAAGATGCCTTTCCTGTCCCAGAACACTTCCCGTAGGGGAAGGGATCCGTCCCTTTTAGCTGCCAAAGTGCGGGCGTTACGGACCCCTAGCACTCGTGGTACCTCTGACGTTACTAGAGGAACCTCGGGCCAAACATAACGAGCCCCTCCCGAATGGAAGCTGTTCGGATTGGGTTGGTCTCGAGGGGGCAGTTGGTTCCCGTCACCCACGGGCAATTGGGTACCCCTGGCCAGGCTGCCAAGGGCCGCCCGGAGGGGGTAGAGGGTTGCCTCATATGTCCCGGGAACTAGCCTGCAGAGCTAGTAGCTGGTGAGCTAGACACTGGCGGTCCTACCAAGGTTAATTGGTAGCTGGTTCATTAAGGACCGGCGCGTAAGTGGCGTATCCACTTCCGTCCCGCTTGCCGTGTGCAGGCGGGGGGGGGGCAGCTTATAAAATAGGTGCTGTCCTAATGGAAATAACAGATGAGGCCCGGGTTCAGGTCCTACGGGACCGGGACTTATGGGAAGTAGACCTCGGTGAGTATGTCCCAGAACACTAGGAGATCCGTCCCCTTCAGCTGCCGTGGTGCGGGCGCTGCGGACCCTTAGCACTCGTGGTACCTCTGACGTTACTAGAGAAACCTCGGGCCGAACTGCTGAGCCACTCCTTCGGGAGTTGTTCGGATTGGGATGGTCTCGAGCGGGCAGTGGTTCCCGATACCCGTGGGAATCGGGTACGTCTAAGGACAGGGTTGAGGGAAGCCATTAATTCTCCCGGGTACTAGCCTGCAAAGCTATTAGAAGGTGTGCTAGATCGCCAGGCGGCCCCACCGAGGTCATATCGGTAGTCTTCACCTTTGGTGTTGGCGCGCGTAAGTGGCGTATCCACTTCCATCCCGTCTTGTGTCCTTGGACCAGATGGGGGGGTCTTGTTTGTAACCCAGGTCTTGTCCTATGGAAAGCCCCACGTAGGACGCCAAGCGCCCTTTGGGATAGCTCGGATAACCCCCTGGTTGAAAGAGGCCCGGGTCTTGTTCCTACGGGTTCAAGACTAATGGGAGTAGAACCTCTGGACTCAACTCAACAGTCCCAGAACACTGTAGGGAAGGGGATCCGTCCCTTTCAGCAGCCGTAGTGCGGGTGCTGCGGATCCTTGGCACTCGTTGTACCTCTGACGTTACTAGAGGAACCTCGGGCCGAACATTCGAGCCCTTCCCTGATTGGGAGCTATTCGGATTGGGTTGGACTCGACGGGGCAGTGTGTTCCCGACACCCATGGGAGGTTGGGTACCTCCGGCCAGGCTACGGCCGTCCGGAGGGTGTAGAAGGTTGCCTAAGAAGTCCCGGGTACTGGCCTGCAGAGCTAGTAGAAGGTGTGCTAGAGACTGCCCCACTGAGGTTTTCGGCAGTCTTCCCTGCGGGGTTGACGCGCGTAAGTGGCGTATCCACTTCCACACCTCTTGATTTTCGAGTCAATGGGGGGCTTTTTAGACTCCAGATATTGCCCTATGGAAAGAGCCCCGGAGCTTTGGCTCCCAGGTAGTAGGAGGCCCGGGTCCTTGTACCTACGGGTCCACGACTAATTGGAGTAAAGCCTCTGACGTAAACATGTCCCAGAACGCTGTGCACATAATTTTTTGAGGTGTCAACATTTTTTTTCGGCTTAACCTTTGCTGGGAATGAGGTTGACGCTTACTTTCAGGGGTGTCGTAAGAAACCCCAGTTTCATCTCCTGTGACTGTGTCAGAAATTCTTCACCCCCTTCATCATGACGGTCAAAAACTGAATTGCACTACCCATCCGTTTTGTTTTGAGTTGTTTGAGTTCAGTAAAAATCCTTGGTACTTCAAGTGAGCAAAGTTTACGAAATTTCAGTTTTATTCGGTAACAATTTAATGAACTAGTGATCGTAAGTTTTGGAGAAATTCCATAGCGAGAACACTAATTGTAAACTTCCGGTCTTCCTAGATCTTGTCATCAATCGCGTGAACCAGTTCATCTGTAACCAAACATGGACGCCCACTTCGTTCTTCATCGTGTACTTCACTACGTCCTTCATTAAGCTGTCGGGCCCATCTTCTCACCATTGTATCACTTATTGCATTTTGTCCGTAAACATCGCAAATTTGCCGACAAATTTTAATTGGTTTCACTTTCCTAGCATTCAGAAAGCCGACAGCGATCTCACAATGGCGCACGTTTCTTCTCCTTGATACAGAGCGTCTACCGCGCATGTGCGGAACTGCTATTGCAGCGCTGCGGTGGAGATAAATTGAAACAGAACTTACCTTCTGGAGGCCCCTTGTTGAAATCAGTTCTTGAGAAAATGTTTCAATCCAGTTTTAAGATTTCTTGAAACTTTTAACTTAAAAATAGCTATTAGTATATGAAAGTATAACGATTTATAACTTAAAACTTCACTTATAAGAATAATTTTCTCATAAATTGTCCGGAATTTTACACAACTTCAGCCAGAAGCAACAAAGCTGTCGCCATTGTTAGGAACGCTAGATATTAATATGTTCTTGTTAGTATTACCAAAATCTGAAAATAAAACAAATTTAAAAAAAATCAACTGCCGGTGTTTCAAAATTCATTACGCGATGTTTGTTTTTTAAAATAAATATATTTTCCCAAACCATTAAATCTATCGAAATATTAATCTTTTTAATAATTTAACTTCAATTTCAACTTCCGGATAATTTATTAGAAAATATAACAGCTTCTTATAAGTGAAGTTTCAAGTTAAAAATTGTTATAGTTTTATAAATTTGTTTGCTTCATTGTTAATAGTTTCTTATTTTACGTATTTATGGTTATAAGTATTACATGTAAGAAGTTCTAAGTGGCCCAAGCAAACCGTCCTTCCTTGAAGTTAGTTATTCCCGGAAAACGCAGCTGTCGAAAGGTTTGCCTACACATGTCAGTAAAGGGGACGCAGTACCAACTAGGAGGGGACGTTGATAAACGTAAGACCAGAGCTTGAAAACTACACCTAACTAATCTAACTGGTCCCATAGTTCGTCACTAGAGCACTTGCTCACTGCAGTGAGGTACCGGGTTCGACTCCTGGAATCAGGAAATTGTTCTGTGTAGGAAAATGATTGCCCTCAAAAGAAGAATACGCACAAGCGTCAAATCATATTGTCGCTAAGACATTGTTGCGGCGAAGTGGTGCGAGGGATGAGCTCAAAGGGATGGAGAACACAGTGCGGAGATAAAAGCTTACCGAAACGGTATGGGGAAGGAGGCGGGTTTCTGGAGAGTTCGTCTTTCTTCTAACGTCATCCTGATTGAGAACATTCCACGAATTTCTGGAATAGTAAGTACCTATAAAAGGAGCCGCCAACTGCTACAGTGAGTCAGTCGCTAATTGGACGCGTGCGCGCGAACAGCTGTATGAGCTGTGTGTGTGGTCAACGACCTTGCAAGTTGTATTGTGTATGTGACGTGATTCTGGACTGTAGAGTTTGATAGAGGTGTGTTCTACAGAAATGAAGAGCGGTGTTTAGTGTTTGTAAACTGGACTTTTAATTTCTCAAACCCACATAGTCTCAATATTATGTGTTTTAAGGCATATCAACTTCTCGCAGCTAATTTATAAACAACATATGTTGAATGTATATGTGCTTAATAATTAGCAACATTATGTGAAGCAAAATGATGCTATTAGGTCTTGGATTAAAATAAAGTATAAATAATATAATGAATATAATTATTGTTCCTTCAAACTTATGTTGTAAACCTAAAATTACGTTAATGTATAAGTACGTTATTCATAATACAAATATTTAAATACAATCCCACTTGTTGAGCACATCTCTCAGTATTAGCATGGACAGTTCATACTGAAGCAAAAGAACGACGTATTCTTTCCTTTAACACATCTGAACTTTCTGGTTCCGGGTACTATACCCTGGCTTCGATATATTACCATAGGAAAAAATGCAAGGGAGTTACATCAGACAATCTCTCTGGCCATCAAATGCAAACACCATGACCTATCCAGCGTTTGGGGTACACATCGTTCAGATATTCTGTACCTATTCTGCAATAATAAAGTGGTGCACCATTGTGCCGAAACGAGTGCCGCACAGCTAACTGAAGCGAAATGTTTCTAGAAGAGGCTCAAGATTGACGTCATTGTGCAGGAATTGTAAATACATTAGACCAGTTGCTCCGGAAGCCAAATAAACTGGTCCAATAATGTGGTTGTCTAGAATTCTCTGAGATATTTATCTGCGCTTGCCTGTGATGTGATCGTAACCAGAGAGGATTTTCAAGAGTCCAGTAATGTAGATTATGTCTACATGGAAACATTGGCGAAATAGCATTCGTCTCCCCATAAAATCTTCGTGATGAAATTCGGATTTTCATATAAGAGACGTCCGCCGAACGACACCCAATTTTGGAAATCGTTTCTATACAGCTGTTGCTGTAGGTGCAGCTTAAAGGGATGCCATTTTCTTTCCTTCAGAATCCTTTGTACCTAAGACCTCGGCACTCTCAGGTCTACTGCAGCTCTTTGTTCCAATTACGATGAGAAATACGCTGGTATTTATTAATGAAAACTAATAATATTAATAACATAAATTATAATGGTCATATCTAAAACTAAAATTATATATAATAGAATAATTAAAAACGTATCAAAGACATTTTATAAGAAATTGGAATCACATCTGTACAGAATATTAAACAATAGGATATCCAAGAGGTTTTGAGGTGTAAGTCACCAGGGAATAGCAACAAAGAAGGCCGAAGAAACGATGGTATCACAACGGAAAATCTCCCGAAGTGGGTAAGAGATGGATGAAGCAAATGATAAGATATAAAATGCGAGAGAAGTGGAAGTAAAGAAAGGTAGTGATGGAGTATTTGCTGGAACGAAGGAAGGAGAAATCGGAAAACCCACAGAAATTATGCCTAGATGCCAGTTCGTCACGAAAAATTCCACATACAGTTAATTATCTGGGATCCAACTCGGACATTTTTGGTGAGAGACGAGCGGACTTACCACGACGTTGTGCTGACTGATAATACAAAATACTAAATGCATAAAACAAACGGATTCACAACTAGGTTACTTGTAAACCTAACTGAATAGTTAAGAGGTTGTATTACCAAGTGAAGCATAACATAATTATGAACAAGGGTTGCTGTACTTACCATTGAGGACATGGACCCAGACGCTGGCGGGGTTGGCGTTGGAGGGCACGCAGGTGTAGTTGCCCGAATCTGTGAGGGCAGCCTTGGTGACCAGCAGCTTGCTCGTCGTGCCGGACTCCGTTTTCTCAGTCTCTAGGCTGATGCCGCCACGAGGGGAGTCGAAGTCCACTACTGAGGCGCCGTGGTACCAGAGCACAGACCCAGGTGGCGTGGAGTGCACGTTGATGGAGCATGTGAGGCTGATGGTGCTGCCCTTCTTCACGTACACATCTTCCGGCCCCCAGATGTTCGCCTGGGCCGCTGTCGGGCACAGTGAAACGGATAAGAAGCCGGGCTGTCCTATTCCTTACAACTTTAGTACTATCAATGAGCTCATATAGAAAACATATGAATAACAGTGTCCTCATTATAAGGATATACAAATATATGGCAGGCCATTCGCGGGCTATCTCCACTGCTCGAGAGAGCCGGGTATTGCCGGGGAAATCCTGCAAGGTGAAGTGCAGTAAAATCCTTACAAGGATCTACTGCAGCACTTATTGTACACAACACTACAATTTTCAGGTCATGGCGAGGTGTCTCATGCAGTAACATAGGTTCTTCCAAAGCCATAACATCTGCTATGTTCACCTTAATTTGTCGAGTTAGGTTGTTCAGCTATTTTCCAGCAGTGGGAACTAATTTTATCAATTTTACTTTCTGACAAAACCAATCTTACCCAATTCCTTATCAAATATAGAACCCTGTTCTTCAATTGTTAACTGGCCTGAAAATTGGAATGTGCCAAGTGATATAGAAACATCTTTTAAATAAAACAATGAAAGATGCAAAGCCTGTGTGGCAGGCAAAGAATTAAGTGACCTTCTATCGAACAATTTTCTCTGCGGCTCTGGTTACCTGATGCAGTGGACAAAGGCCCTATATGCATTTACCTTATTTACTAATGCTCATGTTCAACCCTTCCATGATTTCGTTTATTAACCGCTCTAAATCTATTCTATGGACAAAGTGGACAAATATGCCTAAACTACTTATTTTTGTCATAAAAATGTAGCTTTCGGTTACTCCATTTTAAGAGTAGGAATACCACCATCTGCTGATGATGTTCAAACGAGTTTCCGGAGAATCGACTTCCTAATTATTCTTCAATGTTGTTCCTGATCTTACACTTTTCATATCCTTCATTTATTCCCTAGGATAAACTGAAGGCGGTTTATTTTGAGGAAAACTGTTCATCTGAAATTATTTTGTTCTTTTACAGTGATGTTAATGAAGGTTTCTTTAATTACTTTATGCATGGAATTCACATAGGAAATAGAGCCTCTCATACTTTCAAACTAAAGCGAGAATGGGGAGTATCTCTGGCTAAAGAAAATGTCCCAACCTCCATTTGGGAATTAAACTACACCCTCTAGATTTGAAGGTTAATGTGCTAACATAACCAACCTCTATTGTACATATATGGGGCTGTCATAACTAGAAGGTACCACTATTTAGTAATGTATCAATTAAACATGTTTAATGATATTCAGCTGAACATTGAAAAATATATTTCTCGACAGCAGATCACTGTCAAATGAACACCAGACGCCTTGTCAGCTGTGAGGGACTACTTTAGTATCTGGGGAAACTAAATACGTGGTACGTCCAGAAAGTAAGTTCTGTTTGGTAAAGTCTGTTTAGTGAACGCGTGTGCAGTTTGCACCCCAAAGGGAACTCATCCTCCCGCCCACTGACGACCGTCATAAATCTATCTCCACACTTCAGAAATGGAACACTGTCGTTGAGGATCAATAGCAACCCTGATCTTCTCGAAGTGACCGTCGCATGTCTACTCCACGTGGAGTCTCAGTTGCCAAAGTTCCAACTTCTAGTTGATCTGTTTCATTACGTGCAGAAATTCGTTGTGTGTCACGATGTGGAGACCGTGGGAGGGAAATGCAGTGGTAAATGCAAATGAAGTAGTAGATAACTTTCAGTCAAGTGAAAATAATCAAAATGAAGACAATAGTGTGAATAACTGAACCGAGTTATATTACTGGAAAAGCCTCAAAAAACAAAGTTTTAACGGGAACTGTTTCTAAGCAAATTCAAGCGCTTGTTTTGAACACATATAAATATGTACTGACAAATAATCTTGGTAAGTGGTGGTGGAATGAACCTGATGATAAATTATGGTTATTCACAGAAATACAGTAAGAAATATTGTGACGAAAGGAATACCAAAGATGTCAATCAAGTGTGAAAACAAAAGGAAACGTTTCTCTAAAGTAGATAATTTCACATGCGATTTAATTCGTCGAGAAATTTATAGATTCTATGCAAAAGGGAGAGACGAATTGGTTGCACATTTGCAAGAAATTTGTGATTTTCCTTATGGCAACTGCACTTTGCGCGGCCTCCTAAAGGAGCTGATTTTCAAATACCGCACTTTGCCAAAACTAAGGAAGTTTTGCAGTAATGGACATAAGATAATTTATTTAGACGAAACCTCGTACGATGCCCATGACGTATCGAGAAAGGTGGCAACCTAACAGAAAGGTCTGGGGGGAGGAGGGTCGGGGGTTATAAAACAATTATGAGGTTTCGTCAAAGGCAGCGGCCGCAGTGCACACTAGTAAACTAAACAGACTTTAATAAAATTAAATTGTGTACAGATACACAAAAATTATATATTGCACAAAATTCTACAGTTCTTAAACTACTTTTCCACATAACTGCCGAAATTTTGCAGGCATTTGTCATAGCAAGGCACAAGTTTTTGTATACCGTCTTCATAGAAGTTTGCCGCCTGTGTCTTCAACCAGTTGGAAACATTTTCCTTCAGCTCTTCGTCATTGTTGAAGTGTTGACCGTCAAGGAAAGATTTGAGATGCAAGAACAGATGAAAGTCGCTAGGAGCGAGGTCAGGGCTGTACGGGGGTGGTCAAACACGTCCCAGGAAAACCACTGTAGGATGTTTTTCATCGTATTTGCAGTGTGTGGTCTTGCGTTGTCGTGAAAAAACACAACATTTTTTACAGCGGATAAATTTCAATTGGTTTCTATTTCCTAGCGCTCAGAAAAGGAATCACATATCTGATTTCACAAGCGGCGGGATTATCAATCAACACCTACATTGTAATCAAGCGCAACAAAGCGTAGGTGGCTGACAGCTATCTCAAAGTGACGCACGTTCCTTCTCCTTGATACAGCGCGTCTACCGCGCATGTGCGGAACTGCAATGGCAGCGCTGAAGCGGAGATAAATTGAAACAGAACTTACTTTGTGGACGCCCCTTGTATATCAACTACTGGATGCTCAGAAGTTTGTGTACCACTACTTCAATCTAACTCTAGGGACAGAGTTGGAAGATTTTCGGAAATTTATTTCTTAAGCATTATTTTCGTATAAATTGAATAGTTTATGACATGCCAGTCACACAGTACTTTCCCAAATATACAATGCGATCCATATAAACCTGAACCACTTCAATAGGTATGACACACGTGCAACTTTGAGAGAATATAATACACAATTGGGACATTACTTTACTTTGTTTACATCTCAGAGAAAATGCTCGATATGTCCTCCACCAGCATTCGGGAGGCCAGGGTTCGATTCCCAAGGCCGAACTACCTGACCCATGGGTTATTTCGGGGGATATCCTGGGTCGCCGGTTAATTACATCCTCGGAATTTCCTGTCCCTCCATTTCATCTCCATTATAATTTCATATCGTCTCTCATCTGGTGGTCTCTTTCAGAGTAGAAGTGTCGGCGGGAGGTTCGGCGGTGCAAGGCGGGATAATACGCTCTGAGTATACTAATTCCTCCTCCAGTAGGACGGTTGCCTGTCTCCAAACCCAGGTATCGTGGTGGGGCTGTTTCCAAACCACAGGTTTTGCTGGCGTGTCAGGGTAATATCCATCTCAGTAAAATATAGAGACTCTGCCCTCTGCACTTGTGAGAGCCACCCGAGGTGTCCCCTTGCCTCATCTTGATCCATCGGGGATGGCGGATAGGTAAAGCAGTCCAAATTTGGATCTCAGTGCCAAGTTCTCTACGAAATAGTCCAGTTCCAGTTCTCTGTAGCACTAAACCTTCTGAAACGCCCTCACAGAAACATTTTTCGTGAATGAATGTAGGTGAAGCTGGTGCTATCTCTTCCTGAAATGTACTACAGTTATTCTTAGATAATTTTTTCATATATAAGTGTCTTGTTTGGTAAACCTCAGAAATCTGGACTGGTAGAGCATAGAACCAACTTTCGGGACGACCAACTTGGCAATATGCAACGGTTACTGGGAGCAAAGGGTTAAGGAGCCTTTGGCCATTTCATCGGAGAGGAGCACACTTAATCGTGATGCTGGATTTCAGTTTAGCTTCTCTTGGAAACCAGCCTAAAAACGGAAATCCGTCGTCTTAAGGAGCACAGATCTATACAGCTTGACCATCAAGTTAAGTGGTTACGTTACTTTGACCCAATTAATTTTACATATTAACGCATTAACTTACTGAAAAGTCTTTTGTTCGGTACTGCGAATATTGATAGTGTTTTGTCTTTGTTTATATTTCTGTTATATTCAGAGTTTCATTTGTGGTTATAACATTTAATAAATATCCTGACGATGGGAGATATGCTCACTCCCAAAACGTCGATTTCTAATCGTCTTTTCACCTGGCTTGCTTCCCGAGAACAACTTGAGCATATTCGTCGACAGGAAAGCTTCAGATCTTATTCTATAGAAATTTAACCCAGTTTTTTTGTAAATTATTCTTTTTGTCGTATTGCTCATTCAACTACTGTGTTCAGGAATGTTTGAAGGCCACTAACATTGCTGATATTACAAAATTAAGAACGTCCAATGGGAATATGGAGTAGAAATACCATAAAAGGCAAATAAAAATTCAACTGTTGCATGCTAATTAAATTTCATCAGTGCATTTCATTGAATCTATGGCGCGAAATAGTTCTTGAATTATAGTTTTAGTACTTTTTAATTCTGGTTATTGTTTGGTTTGCATAAGATGTTGATATTGTCTTACCTTAATAGCTGAGACTATTGTAAATTTATACCATTTTTCGATCTTGAACGCAATATACCTGCAACTGGCTTAAACCTAATAATATTAACAGAAACAGTGTTGATAATTTAACATATTTATCTCCGGTGTACCCATAGAATAGACTTTAGAGTTAAAATCATGGAATACTTATAAATCAGATTTATCTGACTTTTTGAAGTGTATGCATACAGAAAATTATCAAACAAAATAGATTCCTTAACTATTTTGGAGTTTCTCTGGAATTTAGCACTATTTTACAACACATTCAGGTATCAAATTTGAAAGAATTCTATATGAGCTCCTGATAGCATCCTTATGAGTCACTGCCCTGTTGCACAATTCATGCACCTAACATAAATGCATATTGCATGCTTAGAATTACACTTAAATTTATGCACTCTCTCTTCAAATGACCCTTCAATTCTAACAAATCTTTTTTATGTTAAATTAAAAAGACATTAAGAGAAAACATTTATATTAAAAGAACGAAAGAGAGTGAACGAAAATCTGAAAAACAGAGGAAAGTGTCTCACAGAAGTTATTTGAAATGCAACACAAGAAGAACATACAGACAAAACACGTTTGAAAGATTTAACAAGCTAGTTAGGATTTGACTTCAAATGTGATCATATAATCTTATCATTAGTGATCTTAATTTAATTCGAAGTGTATAATACCCAAAAAGTATTGTATTCTGGGAACTATTAGTGTTAAAATGTGCAGTTGTAACTTGGAATAATTTTCTTCATAATTAAACTAAATATTACCAAGTACATGGGTCAATTGCATGCTTCACTAACAGTTTCCCCCAATTTTTACGGCCCTATTACACTTGTTCGTAACTTTTCCGATACCTCTTACAGCATTTTATGTGTCGCTTTCTATAATTTACCCATAAAAGCTATATCGGGAGCAGTTTCACCCAGCGGTAGCCTGGTCACAGAGGAGGACTTTATCCCCTAGGTTTGATGACTCCTACAGGCCCCTATATCAGGCATGAAGATCTTTTAGGTGCTGCAAATCTACAATGTGTAACCCCAGGTTTACTTCCCTTACAGGATGGATGGATAATTGGGTTTAAGGGTGCTCAACTGCAAGGTAATCAGCGCCCTTACACAAAACCAATGCTGTTAAAAACTGGCTAAAACAAGGCTAAAGAGTACTAAGACACAGTCACTTAAATAAAAACAAGCTAAAAACAAACCTACAATAGCATTTCACTAAAACCTGGTTAAAACCAAACCTAAAAACAATTTTAAAACCATAAAATTGTTAAAACGCCTGACTCATAACCAAACTCTAAAATTAACAATTAAAAAGTATTTTAAAACCTTGGACACTATTTTCCCGTCGTCTGCCAGGATCTCTGCCAAGCTGGCCGGCAGCTGGAGAGACCTACGAAGACGTGCCAGGCTAAAAGACTCTAGAAGAACACGTCGAACCAAGAGAGCAATGCAAGCAAAGAGTAGCAGGGCGCCGATTAAATAAAAGTATATGAGTAAAATTGCAGTGGCTAACGCTCAACCCAGCCAAATGTACCTCTTCCTGACGTGATGGATGACAGGAGGTTCTCCACGGGGTGGAAGATCTTTTATACCACGGAGCTTTTTGTTAGTGAGAGCGGACCACTCTATGTGCCAAGACACACAAAGTTGCACACACAGATATATATATATGCATAAAACGCCAGGGTAATCAGGACAATCCACACAAAGTAAAGACTGCCACCCCTCTGAAGACCAGGGAGCTACCGAGCTGTCTGCTAAGGGCGCCCACGCCTCCGTGGGACTTTCCATAGGGTAGGGCCAAGAGACTATCAGGGCCCCCCCCCCCCATCTGGTCCGAAAACACAAGACGGGATGGAAGTAGATGCACCACTTACGAGCGCCAACCCCAAAGGGTAAGGCTATCGATCAACCTCGGTAGGGCCATCTACTGATCTACCACACCTCCTACTAGCTCTGCAGGCTAGTACCCCGGGAATATATGTCTTCCCTCAACTCTGTCCGGAGACGTACCCGATCTCTCACGGGCATCGGGAACCACTACCCCCAACAGCCCAACCAAACCCAAACAACTACCATTCAGGGAGGGGCCTGAATGTTCGGCCGGAGGTTACTCTGGTAACGTCAGAGGTACCACGAGTGCTAGGAGACCGCAGCACTCCCACCACAGCAGCTGAAATGGGATGGATCCCCTCCATACCGGGGTGCCAAGAGCACAGCAAAGCTCTCCGCAACACTTGGTGAAAGTTTTCCGAGGTTAAAAACGGTATAGTGATCTGCGGGTGTGTAGTGGCCATCGTTGCTGCCGAATCCGCCAAGTTATCCCCCTGCAACCGTTCGTGTCCAGGAATCCATGCATACACCACGCTGACGCTAGAGGTGTGAAAAAGTGGAGGGCGACCTGCGTACGCTCTACAAAAGATGGAGGTTGTACAATTCAAGAAGGCTTTGAAGGGCACTAAGGGAATCAGTCAAGATCAGACTTCCCTTCCAAAGGGAGCATGGCCAATAAAATTCATAGACCTACGAAACCATAGGCTAAATATGTTACCCCTAGTATATGAAAGACGACTTTTTCTCAAAACGCTAACTTTTCAAACTATGAGGGCTGTTCAATAAAGAATGATCACATTTCTTTTATTTTGACAACGTACCTTCACTCATCCATAAAATGTTGATGGTCCTTCTCAGAATAGTATCGCTGATTGCGATACACTTGTCCCAGCGTTTCTGTCAGTCTTCAAAGACATGCTGGAAACCATTTTTGAGGGATCCTTCAAAATTGCCTCCGCAGCCTTCACCACTGCTTCTGATGATGGATAATGCCTCCCTCGAAGGCGTTTCTTCAAGTCAGGATATAGAAATATGTCTCATGGGGGTAGATCCGGACTATAGGGAGGGTGAGGGATGTACTTCACGTCTATATTTATCAACAACATTGGCAATATGCAGCCGCTCATTATCGTGGTGCAGCATCCAGCCTGCTTCATGGAAATGTGGTCTTTTGCACCTGATATGGAGTTGCAATGTTTTCAGGTCATCCATGTAGTATTGTCCAGTTACTGATGTGTGTGCAGGTACAACATGCTGATATACCATTCCATGAATATCAAAGAATGAGATGACCATAACTTTCCCAGCAGGAGCACCACTTTTGCTTTTATGGGAGATGGTGATGAAGGAGATTTCCACACTGAGCTTTGCTGTTGCTCTCAGGATCAAAATGGTATAGCCAAGTTTCATCAGCAGTGATTACATTTGAAAGAAGGTCCAGATCTTCCTGTAAAATCGTGCAGACCTGCATACGAATGTCCTTTGCTCGGGAATCAACAGTCTTGGAACCCGTCGCCACAAACACGTCTCATGTATCTGTCACCAACGTGTTGGTGGCACCCAATGAAATGTTCAGTATTTTAGAAAGTGACCTTAAGGTAATTCGTCAATCCTCTCTCACAATGGCAGCAGCAGTATTGATGTTTTCTTCCGTAAGAGCAGTAACTGGAGCAGCGGGCCCTCCTTCCTTTGAAATTGATTGTATCCTCTCTTTAAACGTTTTAAACCACCTTCGAGCTGTGCTGTAGGGAAGAATAGACTCTTCATAGGCCTCCTGTAACATTGTATAGGCCTCAACTGAAGATTTGTTGAGACGAAGGCAGAATTTCAAAGCAACATATTGTTCCTCGCGTGTTACCTCCATTGCAGCAATAGGCGATACTGACCATATCTGAACTTACCTGGTTCTCACAGTCGGGAACCAGGAGTACCAACAATGAAACTACTATGGCGTGTTTGTTTCACATTAAGCTAACAGAATATAATCAGATTGAATTTTAGTGCGAAAAATTATGACTGTAAAAAAATTATGATCGTTCTTTAATGAAGAGCACTCGTAGTTTATTAAAATACATTTCTGGAAGGCTTAAGTTGTTAATACATGGATCTATTTCTCAAATGTGTTTGAAAATCAGCGTATCCCAGAACAAGCATTTCGCATGAAACCTCGATTTTGAAAAATTTCATGTGATACCATTTTCCCACTATTACAGTATAGCACAGAAGGTAAAACAAAATTGAGGTCTATCGTGATCATGTTAGTTCCACGTACAAAAATGACATTCACAGCTTTAAAGTATTAATATATTATAAATGTGATATATGTTTCGCTTTACATAGCTCGTTTAGGCACATCCCTTTACTTGTAGCAATGCCTCACTGTTAGTATTGTTCTCAATGGAAGCGTAATCCAAACGCTATGCCGTTGCTGAAAATACGTAACAGTCCAACTGTAAACATTTGAAAAGGGAATGCGAATTATTACCTGTTGAAAACAGTGAATCATGCGTGTATGTGAAACATCAGAGATATGTGGTATTGCATTTAGGAATCCTCTACCTGTTCATTGTTGTGTGTCAGTGTTCTCTGTGGCTATTGTCAATATCCTCAAAAATCGTTGAGCCTCCGAGCTGAACATATATTGTAATAGAAATAACTTCCCGTACCCATAATGCAATGTATTTAAAGCAAAGCTTTCTGTTTTCAATTACAGTTTCATTATCATTTAGCTGAAAATACTGAAGAAAGCACGCTTCCACCCTTCTCCACGTTTAGGATACTTACATATATCTCTAACAAGTCACTTTATTCATCTACGTGCTTATTTTTGTCTTACAAATTACGTTAAGTACCATAAATACTTCTTAAGAAATGGTTTAATAAGTAAACGGCTGTAACATTCTTAAGTCAACTGGAAAGAGAGAAGAAGAACAAAAGGAATAGCATACTCTAACATTTACGTGGTGCTAAGCAGATAAACATAGCGCCGGAGATAAAACACTTGCCGACACAGATATAGATACATTCTAGAAAATTCGTGTTTTATCTAGTGACATGTTAGAGAAAATTCTACCACAGTCTGGAATTCATGAATGGGTGTATAAAAAGAAGTCATGGCTTGTGATGAATTAGTCACAAATAGATGTAACGAGAGCTGATGCAAACAGGTATAATCAGAACACTGTTTGTTTCTGTCATCGACCTTGGGAGATTGGGATTGTGTACGTAACGTAATTCTGCTGTAACCTGTAAGAGCATTTCTTCAGAAATAAAGAAGATTTGGAATATCTACAACTCGGATCTATAATTCTACGAACCCATAAAGTCACAGTATGTATATAGGATGTTTCAAAACGAGATCGAACGAATATAGCCGTTGCGTAGTTTATAACTTAACTGGTCCGAATTTCGGTGTCGCAGCTTCGAAGTTCTGTTAGGTATAAGTTTATGCAGCATTAAATATTACATGATTTTGTGATTAGGCAGTGCAGGAACCACTAGTGTGCGAACCTCAAAAGTTGTTATTGGGACGCACCACCCACGAAAACAAAAACATTACTCCTTGCTTTTCATCAGTGACCGTAGCCTACCTTTCAGGTAATGAAACAAAGGGCAGTTACTTGTGAAAAAGTCGACTGATAACTCGGACAGTTGAAGGTTGTTCTTCAGTGTAAAACTACACATTCCGTCCTAACAGAGAGGATTTTGCGTGTACTTAGATAGCAAATCCAAGAAATATGGAGCGCTACACGAACGTCGAAATGCCGGATATGGTTTTGATGGATGGAAGAGCTGAAGGGAGTTCAACGAACGCTCGATTAATTTAGTTTCTTTAGAAATATGAATTGTAAAAATAGATACATCAACGATAACATTTATTTCTTTAACTTCAGAGCATTTTTTATCTTAATTGTACGAGAGTGGGTCAATAAGCAATGCCTCCTACTTTTTATCCCCTTAAATAAGTAAGCTATGTGAAAACTTTGAATTTGGCGCAATTCCTCAAACCTTCTTCCTAAGTCAACAGGTGGCAGCACTGCATCCTCTTGCAAAATGGCTGACATCGACATTCATATTAGATAGCGTTTTGTGATTGAATTTTTTACTGTGGAAGGTGAAACACCAATTTGCATTTACGAAAGGCTAAAAATTGTGTATGGTGATGCAACGGTGGATGTCAACACTGTTAGACGATGGGTTCGTCGCTGTAACGAAGCTGAAGGGCAAACACCATTGGGAGATGAAAAGCGAAGCGGCAGGCCGGTGACTTCGGTGACTCCATGCAACATTCTCCGAGTCGATGACATCATTCGTAGTGATCGCCGGGTAACAATAGGTGAATTGTGTAGCATTACCTCTCTCAGTAAAGGCAGTGTGATGACGATTATTCAACAACTGGGTTACTCAAAAGTTTGTTTACGTTAGGCAAACTGACAAACAAGGTAATTACTTTATATGCTGAGATATGTGTACGGAAATAGCAATGGAACGTTAAAAAGATACTGACGAAGCTTTAAACTGTATTTAAATAAAAGAGCAGCGTCCATAAAATAGCCATTTTGACCTAAAATTCCCTAATGGATAACATTCAACTTTGAAACAAAAGCTACGCTGCACTAGGGCAAGCAATTGACGATATATCCCGCCTCCGTAGTGTAGGTGGTAATATGTCTGCCTCACGTTGAAGAGGTTCCGAGTTCGAATCTCGGTCATGTTGAGTTAATGGGTAAGGACTGTTCCTTTATCCAGAAAGATGCATGTCCTAGAACTCCTCTTCGAGCCTTTTCATGAGCAACATTACCGTAATACCATGGGACGTATCAGGAAGACCTCGAAAAAGACATCCACCGCAGTTAAGCAGGCAACCACCGGAGAGCAGCCTTGCTTGCAACCATTTCCACTGCCGGAACCTGTTTCTGCCTCCCAGCCAGGAGAAGGCCATACACCAGCGGATGCCAGACAACCACCGCCACGCCACTACCACCCAAGCTCAGCAGCGAGCTCAACGCAGCCTTAACCTGGTCCTGACTCCCAGTCGGGAGCAGGGCAGCTTACAGTGTCAGTCTTCCATCGGCAACAGCAACCACCATCACATCGCACCAACATGATGGTGAAGGGAGTACCCCTTTATCTACAAGCATGCTTTGTGCTTCCTGCAGCGCAGCAATAGCGACCCTCAGAAACGAGGGCCAACTGCATAATGTTAGCCCGGGGCCCAACACCGCTTCTCAGAGTGGAGGGACTTATCTGAATGTTGGATAGCGTTGCATAAACTCCTCTATGCAGCGGTTTAAATTATATTTATATGTCGCACCAATTATAATGCTTGTAGGAAAGTAGCACTCAGCCATGAAGACGCGGTCATTATGCAAATGCAGAGCTTTTGCTTTCCTTTCCGCCACTTCCTCCCATTTCATTTCAATCCGGAGTTATAATGGTCAAAAGTGTCGGCGAAGAACTTTTTTTTTCCTTGTTCCATTTATACCCCGCCTTTCACTGCAATGGTCATATCGGCGGCCGTTCTCCTTTGGAACATATCGAAGGTATTAACTCGTTATCTTTGGATTTTAATCATTAGATCACGTACACATTCACACTCTCATTCATTCAGATTCAGATGGGGAATTATCTTGGTCGGAGAAAAATCCCCACTCTTACTGCCGCGAACCGAACACGGGACCCCTAGCACGGCAGGCAGGTGCTTTACCGACTGAGCTACGGCTCGGAAGCGTGGTGGTAGAGTGTCTGCCTCACGTTCGAGAGGTCCCGAGTTTGAATCTCGGGCAGAGTGAGTTACCTGGATAGGGTTTTTCCGGAGTTTTCCCTTATCCTGAGAGACGAATGTCGAGTAACTCTAAGCTCCATGGTCCCTGGGCTCATTTGGGAATCATTTCACCCAATTCATTCATCGTCCGATATGACTAAACGTTGGAGGACGTAAACTACAATGGGAAAAAAAACCTTGTGCTCTGTGTTAATATCCAGGGGAAGGTGTTTGTATTCAGTTAACAGCGCAACCACACTCCGAGCGCTGTAATTTGCTAACTGTTCCGCAAGGATTACCACTTCTCCGTAAAGGGCACTATGATTTCAAGATACACTCACCAGTCAACAATGACGTCATTCTTGCTTAATCGGAAGGTGGAAAGTAATGAACACCGTGTATAGGCTTCAGATATATGAAAATGTGAACTCTTGAAATGACATTATCCTTGTCGGTTTCTGCAGAATAAAACCTATAATGATTCGTTATAGAATTTAAAAAGGGGTTTTATATTTCAAACCAAAACCGCTACAAAAGAAAAATTCCGGCTGCGGTTAGGTGCATAATCCCTATTGCCCTTTCTTGCTCAGCTTATAGAGAATCTGATTTGAAACTGTTTTCGCAAGCTTAAACCTTCGGTACTGTTCATTGGAAATTGCAAACTATTTCTTGAGCCATCCCCACGTGTGCTATAGAACTATACACACAAATAACTTAACCTCTATGTATGCAATACTTCGTGCTTCGTGCAGTACAAAATTGGCATTCTCGTCAAGCTAATATTTGAGAAGTATTATCCACGTAATGAAGCTCTTTGGTACGATGTATGTAGATAATTAAGAACTTCTTAGAGCTTTGAAGTGTCATGCTGCATCCTATACTAATATATCTATTGAGCACATAATGCAGTTCGTAAATAAAACAAAGCTTCTCTTGGGACATTTGAGAAAACCAGATTTCATGCCTTGTGCATCATTATACAGTAATATTACATAAATGAAATACCAAGCTGCATAACTGATATGATTTTCTGGGCTACAGATGGATTGCATTGATTTCTGTTGGTGTTATATTCACTTTAGTTAGCATATTTTCCACAAAACTCCAAGTCAGTGGTACCACACACAAATTAAGTTCTTTATCAACTCTTCTAGAAAGTTAAACCTACAATTCATGCAGCCCTTGTCACCTAGGAACACTGAAACGACATATAATTTGATATCAGAAAGACATTAACAAAAACAAACGAGTAAACATAAATAAATGACGTATACAAGAATAGATATATGCCATAATGCTAGCATATTCTCCAGAGACGGCCACAGCGACAAGGCCACTCTGCGGAGGTCAGTAAACTGCCTTTGCAATCCCTGTAAACAAAAAACCCTACTCTAGTATCTGTTTTGCCCTCAGGACAAACTTGGTGCCACCCAGTCGGAAACCAACCCATTGTTAAAAGGCCATGCGTGCTTCTGACATCACGCTTCAAGATTTTGACCGTCGCTCAGAAAGCAAGCTACGGCATACATTTTTGCATGCGGACCGTTAGAGAAAGCGTCCCTGATATTAGGTCCGAAACTGTAAATTCTGAACACTGATCTCAAGTGGGTATAGATACCAGCCAATGAAAAATTGCTATTTGTTGATGTGATTTTCCAAACTCCAAATACATAGAGTGGGCGTAATTCAAAGTGATGGCGGAAAGTAGGTTTTTCTAGTAAGTTTTGTGAGACGGACACGTTTTCGGCGCCGCCTAACATGTACACTTCGGCGCCATGCACCGAGACAAAGTGTAATATCTAACAATTGCTCCAGTGAGAGTTAGCGCTTAGAGTAACATATAGGGAAGACAAAAATTATATCTAGTTCGACTACGCAGTGCTATTGTCTCTGCGCACAGCAACACAATATTGGTGCGGGATACAGAGACGCTAAACACAGCGACTTTACGGAGGATGACTTTACGGTGGCGGGCAAAGGGGTCTAAGGACAATAAACTTCTGTCTTCCAGATTCGAGGTGTCATCATTCAACCTACAACCAGTCAGGACGTACTCACTCACTGAAGTACAGATGTAAATTCTCATGCGAGAACCGGTTACAATCCCCTTTCCTTAACCTCCTCACGCCACCAATCCTTAATTGTGAGTACAAGGGAGAGCTCGACGTGATCCGCTATGGGACGGACCGCTTCAAAATCTATATTATATTAGGCTTAAAGACAGTCAAAATGTTTAAAATTGTATGGCTATGTGATGGCCTTGAAATTCCATTTACTTTGCATGACACCAGTAGCAATAATTCCAGCCAATAATTTCTTGAAATTGGATAGTGCTACAGAAACTTATGTAACATAAATTATGTTTTTTGACGTGATTGTCTTCTTGTATTAACTAAGGTTTTATCTCTCTCTTTTGGATTACAGATTATACACCTATCAACTAGAATAGCTCCAGAAATTGTGAATGACTTGAATAAATTAGTGATGAGGGTGAAATTAAATTTGAATTATGAATACGTTTTGCCTCGCTATAAGATGACATTAAGTACGATAACTGTGGCGGCGGTTTTTAGGCAAATTGTAGAGGTTGTTCGGAAAGTTACGGGAGTGAAAGGGAAAGGTTACTATATAAGGTTGTTAGATTAAATATGGCAGCCTAGCGTGGGATTTGAGGCTAGGAGTGGAGTTATAATCATTACCAAACGGGAGGTTATTAGGAGAATTTGAAGCTTAATGTCACATCCTGGACATAATCTAAGACACCTCTGGTACGTTCGCTAGTGGGACAAGACGGATTATGTGTCATGCTTGTTTCAGTGACATAACTGCATGCTATCGCTTGGTAGAGCAATCAACATTATGTCTGCTTGAGTTAAGTCGATTCGGAAATCTGGTTTGCAGAAATTTAGAACAACTTTTGATAGAGTAAAAATACGTGAAATTGAGAATCAGCTGTCTTCAAGGCTGACACGGTGTTTTGCTGCACGAAAATAAATGAAAGAAATCACTACGGTACACTTCAATCGCCGACTGTCGCAATAATCAACAAACAACTGCCGGTCCTTACACCTTGCTGGCATTTATACCGCCAGCAATTGTTTGTAGAAAGACGCACACCTTTCGATAACTTCAGCGGCAGCAACAATGGCGAGAACGTTCTGGAGCCTCTCTGTCTTTTTCTCTCCTGTCAGGCGCCCGACTCCAGCCTGTGTCAGCAGTACAACAATGCCACACAGTGACAGTATGATGGTGTATATTAATATGCATCCGAAATATATAAAAGACACATTGGTAATATATTTCATATGCAAAATTACACAAGTTAGAGGAGAAAAAGGATATATGGCACGAAAAAAGTGCACGAGTGATTTAAGTATGTCGCTGGTGTTTTAAAATTTATCGAATGGCAAAAGGTTTGGACCAAAATTATTCTGAAGTGGGCAGAGAATACTGTGACTTTGTGGGTTCGCAGAATTATAAGTCCAGGTTGCAGAAATTAAAAAATGCTCTTTATTTCCTCAGAAAGACAGTTTGTACACCCTTGGCAGCAGAATGACGTCACACATACCAGCACAACCTTTCGGGGCTTCTTTTTTATATAATTTTTCATTGATCGATCAGCAGTACAATGCTTTACAGATCAGAGTGAAAAGAAGGTAACAGTACAATAAGAACAATAACACTCAGGGGTAGGCTAAGAGGCCGCCCCCTAACTACATTAAGTTAGAACTCCAATAATACTCTCTGAGAAATTATGTCAATATTGAAGATGTAAGACAGACATCAAGCACTAGAATCACTCGAGTCAGATGTATCACTTAGAAGCAGGTCCTGTGGTAGTCTCCTCTTCAAGCGTGAGGGCTGGCGCGTGCGGACGCCGATGTTATAATGCACAGCTCCTGGAACTTCTTGCAGCGTGGAAAAGAAACGACGAGCGATCCTGCGAATGTAGTCATGAAGAGGTACGAGTCCTAGTTCGTGATGGAGCTGCTGATTACGGATGAACCATGGAGCGTTGGTAGCGATGCGCATGAAGCGATTCTGTATGACCTGAAGACGACGCAGATGACATGTGTGTGCGGCCCCCCACACTTGGCAGGCAAATTTAATAAGCGGATAACTAGTGATTTGTAGAGTAACAATGAAGACTGTAGGCCGAGGCTGGAACGGCGATGCAATACAGGTGAGGGTTTTGAAAGTCGCCCGGAGGCAAGTGATATAAGACGATCGATATGAGCACGCCAGGTTCGTGGCTTCTGAACACGTAAGTAAACAAAAGAGTTCACTTTCAAATCACAGCTGTACGCGCACAATTATCGATTCCAGTTATGAGTGTCTGACAACTAACCGCGGCTTTTTTATATCTCCACTCATTGTTCTAGAAATTAATGGAATGTTCTGTAACAATCAAGAAAACGAGGCATCTAGTCAACTATCTGTCTTTCTCTCTTTCAGCAAGCTCTTATCTCTGCGCTGCACTGTCTGTCCCTTTGCGCGCGCCGGCCGCGCCAGTCGCAACAATGCCTAGCAACAATACCTATATAGTACAAAAACCAAAACTTCCGTAAAGAATCAGGCCAAGGAGTAATAACCTCACCACTGCTTGGTGAAGAACACAAGCAGAATGCTCTCCACATACTTGTGTGTATGTCAGAACGCTGGTAGACGCCACCTGAAGATACGGAGACATGTATGAAATCAAGTGTACTAATAGAATTGAGTACAATGGATAACATCTGTAGAAAGTTTATAACACGCTAATACTGTAATATAACAAATTACAATGAACTAAGCATAATTTACTTCTCTATCACGAGGTTAGCAATTTATAAATGCAGATAAACGTTCAGCTGCTTATCGATATTATTTATTATTCAGTGAACATGAAATCTATGGAACTGCTAATATCAAACCAGACTCATGCACAAGTTATGGTGCAATTAAACAATAATAATCTTCAATCAATACAATATTTCGTGGCAAATCTATCCTTATCTAATTAACAGGCTTAGCCGCATACTCATTCCTATCTGTTTAATTTAAAGAGGCAAGATCTGTATTATATTTTAGAGTGAATGGGGATACTGTTAATACTTGGGTGATGCAAGGTTTTCCCAGCTGCTCTTAGACGCTAAAAATGTAAATGAGACAAGAAAAGTATGCGAGCAACTGCACATAGTTCAAATATGAAATAAACCAATTTAAATTAAAGATATCCAAAGTATAGAAAGTGAAAATATTTACACGAGATTTATTTGGAGATTAATTTTGCATTTTATGTTTTAAAACCTGATTTGTGTAAGACATGCCATTTCGAATTTTAATAAATGAGTGTATTAACTTGTTTCATTCTAACTTGTAAACAGCAATATATTGCCAGTGAGACTGCTAAATCCAACGGACACCGATCACGACGTCCAGGACGGGACGGAGTAGGGAAAGTGCAAGCCTGTGGTAAGATTAACAGCAATCGACAAGACGCAGGAGCCGGTGCCTACGCAACCCCTGGGGCCCCGGCTAGAAGGCCTACTGGAGAGAGCGGCCGACCACCTGACCGCAGAGCAGCTGGAGAAATTTCTACAACTGCTGAGACGATACCAGCGCGTCTTCAGCCAAGGTGATAGTGACTACGGCCGCACGGACAAAGTCCTTCAGCGCATCGACACCGGGGACGCCCAGTCTATTCCACAACCACCTAGACGCGTTCCGCTGGCGAAGCAAGGGGCGGTACGAGACATGCTGGAGGACATGAGATCCCGGGAAGTGATTGAAGAGTCTGACAGCCCTTGGTGTTCCCCTGTAGTCTTGGTGACGAAGAAGAACGGCGAGCTACGCTTCTGCGTGGACTACAGGAAGCTGAACGCTGTAACCCGGAAGGACTGCTTACCCTTACCCCGGATTGAAGACACCCTGGACACGCTAGCTGGTGCGCAGTGGTTCTCGAACCTGCACCTGAAGCCGGGCTACTGGCAGGTAGCTCTAGACCCGACAGACAAGGAGAAGACCGCATTCTCGACAGGCCAAGGGCTCTGGCAGTTCAGTTCTTGGCTAGCAGCGTGAGGAGCGCCGAGTGAGTTAACGGACCGGAAGACTGTGAACGTGCATCAGAGGAGTGGTACGTAACTGTGAGCGTGCAGTGGACCTGTGACAGACGAACTGGTGAATAGTAATTGTGTGCATTGCGTAATTCTGTGTAATCGGCAAGTGTTCCGACTGTAATTCGGTGGAAATAAACTTGGACTTTAATTTCACGAAGCCACAAAGTTACCACATCAATGAAATGGTTGTTTTGGTTTAGGTCCTCAGAGTTTAAAAATGTTTAAATGTGTGGTTTGTGAATCGATATTGACCTGTTAAAGTGAATAAGAAAGGAATTATTAAAATTCAGTAGGCCATGAAGTGACGCAACATGTAAGTGAAATGATGTGAATGATTTATGATTGGTAGTTTTAAAACTGAAATTATGTAATGTGTGACGTTGAAACAACAATTTTTATCCGTAGTTAATTTCTCGCCATGTTAAACAGCCACACGTTCGGGCACAATATGTAGCAGATTTCTACGTTGCCAACACGATTCTTTTCCCATATCGTGCTGGTTTATGCGGCTATCAGTTTCTTCAAGTCACCAATTGTATCATCTGGATTTTAAAGCGGGCCTTCTTTCCTCCTCACAAATATGTACAATGTATATAAATAGTTAATAATAATTACTCAAAAATATCAGATAAGCTAATGCAATTGCGATAAATATATAATTTAATTGTGTAAAATCTTGACTGACATTTTCTCAACGGGCTTTCCTAGTCAACCATTGCAGGTTACCTACAACATATAATAAATCCTTACTTCCTTAATAGTTTCTGTTAATTACATAAAATTCTTCAGTCCTGCACGCCGTATCGGCGGGGTCACGCCGTAACCGCAGGGCCATCTATCAACATGTTTCAGCTTGCTCTCGGGGTTTATAGTACAGGGAGCCTCTTCGATGTTCGGTTCATTCTGCTAGTAAGCATGCTTCGATACGCAAGGCGTGTTCGCCTTCAACGTGGAAATATAGACACGTTAACTCACGCAATAAGCAGCCAAATTTCTGGTGATGGTTATCACTGCATAAAGCTATGGGAAGCTACAGAAACAGGCACTATTCTTGGTTGGAAAATGCATCTAAACTTCAAAGGAACTACTCTAAGTGGTGCAATTGTTTGCACTATATATCTTATCGTCACCCATCGTTCAATTGGCGATCACGATCTGCTTCATCTTCAAGATTTTCAAGATAGCATTATTGGAATGCATCAAATGTCTGCAGTAGCACAAAAACAGGTTTAACATTTAACCTAAAGCCATGCAGATCGTATAGCAAGAGAAAAGCAAAAATTCAATCTCGTGAATTTTTTTATATGGTACTAGAGCTTCAAAGCTAGCAATCGCAGCATGTACAGTAAGGCGAATATCTCTTTCTGAAAGCCCGCCTTGGTAGCGTAGATGGTAGCGTGTCTGCCTCACGTTCAAGAGGTCCCGAGTTCGAATCTCGGTCAGGGTGGGTTACCTGGATAAGGTTTTTACGGGGTTTTCCCTTATCTTGAAAGACAAATGTCTGGTAACTCTGAGCTCCATGGACCTCGGACTCATCTAAGCATCATTTCACCCATTTCATTCAACGTCCGATATGACAACGTTGGACGACGTAAATTACAATAAAATATATTTCTGAAGATTATTCATTTTCCGTTAAAAAAACTTTTATATTCTCCGCGACATTTTTCCATCGTCATGAAACAATATTACAAAACACATATCTATGAAGATTATTGATTTTCTTTCCCTAGCAACCGTTCATCATTTTTTTATATTGTCATTACATGGCCCGCTAATAGTCATATCAGTAAACAAACCTCATTTCAAACAAAAACTAGCGTTACAACGTGGACCAGTAAAAATTAAGTTTGACCGGTAGTGATGGCAGCTAGAGAAGGAATAGTCAATACTTTTGGTAAAACAGTTAGGAAAGATATCGCCGTGACGATATCTTGTAAAATAGTTAATGTTAGCTTTCTGTTAATTGTAATAAAGTTAGACAGTGTTGTTTTCAAGTTTTATACGAAAAAATGCATAAATAATACAGATTAAGTGCAGACAGAAGTGCTGTTTTAGTCATTTTCGTGAAAAAAAATATGGAATTTTGTTTTTTGTTGCAAAATATGCACCACAATTTAATTTACTTCTTTAGAAAGTTTCATGTCCGTAGGGCAAACGCATCACCTGTCCTGGACGCCATTTTTTAAAATTCCATGCTGGTTAAATGTCTCTCCATGCTTTAAATGACTCGCCCACATGTTTGAATACAGAGAACTTACGAACGATTTCACTTCGAAATATGCAATAATATAGCATTAAGCCACCGCAGCCTATTTTAACAAGATTTCAAATGAATCCCCTAGATGGCAGTGATTTTTCCGGATAGGTTTAGTCCTTTCCCTGATATACTTCCTGTGTAATTATCTTTTCTTTTGTTGTTTCAGTGTTTTAAATGTGACACTTGGCGTTTAAAGTTATTATTTTTAGTTTTTCTCCTCTTTGTATTATATTTATTATATTCAAATGTCCATTTGTGCCTAAAATTACACCGTAAGTTGTGATAAAAGTTTATTTCAGTAAACCTACATAGAACAATTACGAATTGTGAAATTAAAAGGGGTAAGGTACCTATTTCATTCATATGGTACTGCATTATGTTACTGTTTTAGAATACCAAAGATAAAGGGTAGTAGAGCCGCTTTGTGTAAATTAATGAATAAGAGCAGAAGGGGAAAGATAGATATTTCAGTTGAAGTAAATCAGGAAGTAACTGAGTCTCTAGCACTGTAAAAGTAAAACATAAGCCTTTCTAAATTGGAGGTGCAATGCAGTACCTATGTACCTGAGGAGGATATAGGTGAGATCAAATATATTATTTTAGATTTTGGACAGTTAAAAGAATTGATAAAGGATTAAGCATGTCCACATTGTTTTCACGAACGTCTGAACCCGGAGATGCCTTACACCTCTGGTTTTGTTTATCAATTAGCGGTGGAATGTGAAACTAGACTACTATTTCAGTAAATACATCTAAATCCTAATGCTCAAGAGGCTACTCGTAGGGAAGAAGGTGTCAGTTACAGTGCTGGAGCTTTCTAATGTAAAGAAATTACATATTTTGCATGTGAACTGCATGAAAAGCTTTAAAGCCATTTTCTCAAGTTCAGATTTTTTTTTTGTTATTTTTTAATATTCAAAATCTATCTTCTCCCAAAGTGTTACAGCTAGCACTCTGAAAATTGTGCACAATACACTTCAGAAGCTGTGCAACAAACTGATGTATGGGAATTTTGATATTGGTCATAGCTTAATTTTTAAGAAAATAATTATTATGACCAAGCAGTAATTTTTGGAGTTTTTTTCGCCTTGACACATAAAATAATTTTAAAGAAACATAACTAGACAGAATTTCAGAAATCCGATCCTTTACTTTGTTATCAAGGTATTAAGTAATTTAATTGTATCAAAATGATATTTATTGGGCAATATCTGTCAAAGAAGATTTTGATTTTAAGTGATAAAATGGTATAAATTAATTCACATTTCGAGAATGCAGTTACATGTAGGAATGAAAACTTGTACACACTCTTCTTTGGTTACTACAGTTATCTGTACAAAAAATTGTGGCTGTAGCTGTATGTCCTGTAAAATATACGAAAGCTGTTCAATAACGAATAATCATAATTTTTCATGGTCATAATTTTTCGAACTAAACTTCAACCTCATTATATTCTGTTAGCTTAATGTGAAACGAATACGTCGTGGTAGCTTCATTGTTAGTATTCCTGGTTCCCGCCTGTGAGAACCAGTTAAGTTCAGGCATGTTGGCCCCGTGGTTCAGTGGTTAGACCACTTGGCTCTCACCATGGCGGCCCGGGTTGGATCCCAGGCGACCGCAAAGTGAGATTTGTGTTGGACAACACGACGATGGGGTGGGTTTCCTCCGGGATCTCCGGTTTCCCCCACCATCTCATTCCACCGGTGCCCCATCTTCATCTCATGTATCATCAGTGTCATCGCCTGCGGTGCGTTTGTAATAAAAGCGGACGTTAAACACTACACATTTACAGATTTTTCAGACATGTTCAGTATCGCCTACCGCTGCAATGGAGGTAACATGCAGTTAAAGTTGATGCTAGAGGAAGATCCAGAGTTTCTTTGAAACGTAATCACTGCTGATGAAACTTGGCTACATCATTTTGATCCTGAGAGCAAACAGTAAAGCTCATTGTGGAAATCTCAATCATCACCAACACCCCCAAAAGCAAAAGTGATTGCTTCTGCTGGGACGGTTATGGTCATCTTTGATATTCCTGGAATGGTTTATCAGAATGTTGTACCTGCACACACATCAGTAACTGGACAGTCCTACAGGGATGTCCTGAAAACATTTCAAGTCCATATCAGGCGCAAAAGGCCACATTTCCTTGAAGCAGGCTGGATGCTGCACCAAGATAATGCGCGGCCGCATATTGCCAAAGTTGTTTCTGAATATATTACAAAACTCAACCTGAAGTACATCCCTCACCCTACCTATAGTCCGGATTTAGCTCCATGTGGCTTTTCTCTATTTCCAAACTTGAAGAAACACCTTCGTGGGAGACATTATACATCATCAAAAGCAGTGGTGAAGGCTGCGGAGGTGTGTTGAAGGATATCTGAAGAAATGGTATCCAGCATGTCTTTGAAGACTGGCAGAAACGCAGGGACAAGTGCATCACATTCACGGGAGACTATATTGAGAAGAACCATCAAAATTATGAGGATGAGTAAAGCTAAAGCCCTTATAGGTATAGAATTTTTGAGTTCATTGCAACATCTTCTCTACAACTGGGTACAATACATCAGTTTTGAATACTTACAGTTACGGTTTGGCATAACCTAAAGCACTTAGCAAATTTCATTCGATTATTTACTCCAAATTGAATTTCAGCCATTTCATGCGGCAGCTCTGGAGAATTAATACAGGGTTGATTGTAGAAGGGAAGTGTTGGAACAACTTCAGGAGCAGTTTGTAATTCCCGCAGAGCGATTTTAGTTCAAATATGAATAGAAATCGAGAGTCGCAGACATACGAGATATCTCGCTGAGCTGCCATATGCTACACACATACCACCACGGCACGTATTAAAGGGGCTGGTTTCTTTGCAGCCGTTCAATACGTGACTCACGCCATGCAACAAACTTTGTCATTTACATATGTTGCCAGTTCACCGCCAAATAGTTCTGATGTACAACTTCTCCATGACTTTCTATAACTGACATCCACGTCATTACTTTCTTACTGAAAGCAAGTAGAAAAAGTATTGCAATAGAAACAGGGGTGTTAAGGCTAATATTTGAACAAACCTTTGTTACATTTACGAGGTCTGCCCGATAAAGAACGATCACAATTTTTTTTACAACGTACCTTTACTCATCCTCTTACTTCTGATGACCTTTCTCAAAATAGTCTCCCCTGAATGCGATGCACTTTTCCCAGTGTTTCTGCCAATCTTCAAAGACATGCTGGAAAACATAATTTGAGAGATCCTTCAAAAGTGCCTCCGCAGCCTTCACCACTGCTTCTGATGATGGATAATGTCTCCCATGAAGGCGTTTATTCAAGTTAGGGAATGGAGAACGGTCACATGGGGCTTAATCCGGACTATAGGGAGTGGTCAGGGATACACTTCATGTTGATTTCTGCAAGATATTTAGCAACAACATTGGCAATATGTGGTCGTGCATTTTCATGGTGCAGCATCCAGCCTGCTTCATGGAAATGTGGTCCTTTGCAACTGATGTGGACTTGCAATGTTTTCAGTACATCCGTATAGTATTGTCCAATTAGTGATGTGTGTGCAGCTACAACATGCTAATAAAGCATTCCAAGAATATCAAACAATGAGATGACCATAACTTTCCCAGCAGAAGCAAAAACTTTCGGCTTCTTGCGGGTTGGTGTTGAAGGAGATTTCCACAATGAGCTTTGCTGTTTGTCTCAGGATCAAAATGATGTCACCAAGTTTCATCAGCAATGATTACGTGTGAAAGAAACTCCTGATCTTCCTCTAACATCAGCTTTAACTGCATCAGTCCTGCATGCGAATGCCATATTGTTCGGGAATCAACAGTCTTTGAACTCACCGCGCACAAACACGTCTCACGTGTAATGTTTCTGTCACCAACGTGTGGGTGACAACAAATGAAATATTAAGTATTTTAGAAAGAGATCTTATGGTAATTCGTCGATCCTCTCTCAAAATGGCAGCAGCAGTGTTGATGTTTTTTTTTTTTTTTCGTAAGAGCAGTTACTGAATCACCGGGTCCACCTTCCTTTAAAAATGATTGTCTTTCCTGTTTAATCATTTTAAACTACCTTCGAGCTGTTCTGTAGGGAGGAACAGGCTCTCCATAGGCCTTCTGTAACATTGCATAGCCCTCAACTGAAGATTTGTTGAGGCGCAAGCAGAACTTCTAAGTCGCATATTGTTCCTCGCGTGTTACCTCCATTCCAGCGTTAGGCGATACTGAACATGTCTGAACTTGCCAGGTTCTCACAGGGGGAAACCAGGAGTACCAACAGTGAAACCACTACGGCGTGTTGGTTTAACATTAAGCTATCAGAATATAATAAGAATGAATTTTACTGCAAAAAATTATGACAGTAAAAAATTTATGATCAATGTTTAAAGAAAAATCCTTCTCTGCGAATTTTTTAATAAAATAACATTTCTACTCTCAGATTCACTTGAGTCCAAATAAACGTTTGTGCAAATGTTTATATTAATACTGTCCTATTCTTATAATACATATAAGAGAATACGAGGCTTAAGGAATCCTGAAGTACCTTAAGGTACCTTAAGTACCTGTATGAAGGTTTTGAAATTTCACTTGATTTACATCGCCAAGAAAGTAGAAAATACAAAAGTCGAATAGAGATTTCAAATACGAGAAAACTATAAGTATAAAGAATTCAAATTAAAAGAGAAGGTATTCGAAAGTGATTTAAGGTCACTAAAATATATAATTGACTTAAATTCTGTCCTTTAGTGAAATAAATTTCATGAGTAAGATTTTGCCTGTTTGCGTTCTATCAAAATATTAAGATATACAGTTTATTTGCTATTAAACGTCTTCAAAATGTGGTGTTTTAAGCAAATTATTTTGAAAATAATCTAAGTGGACTTAGTTTTTCTTGGGGCGCATCCTTGAAATGCGCTCAAGCGACAGTTTTCGAATTTTAAAAGTATTTATTTTGGAAACAAACCGATATTTTTTTTTTAATTTTTCAGTCTATATTTAAGGAGCCTCTGAGACACATTTCAGGTAGATTATCAACATCAAATTTTTGTGTGAAATATTCCTTGTTGTTTGGTTTGTAGAAAACCAAGATTTCCACCTCTATAGCATGTTGGTAGCGTTTCTGCCTCATACTCAAGAGGTCTCAAATGCGAATCCCCGTCAAGGTAAGTTACCTGGATAAAGTTTTAATCGGGATTTTCCCTGATTCTATATGATGAATGTCGGCTAACTCTAAGCCAAATGGACAATGGGCTCGCTTGACCATCATTTCACTCATATCATTCATTCTGTAATACAAGTTATCGTTGTAAGATGTTGATTGAAGGAAAAATGAAAACAAGTGACTTTTTACAAGTGAAATTTTTGGAAAAGTAGAGTCAGAAGGAAAAATTCAATGCCATAGCCGCAGATCTTCTGGTCTCCGTCCAGCCGCTCTAACCATTGAGTTAATATGGCCAACGTGTCGATATGATATTAAATTCTCCAACAGACTCGTATTTTTCCTGGTAAACAACTCAAGAGTTCCCATAAACACATGGGACAACTACCTTAATGGCGACTTACTATGCTATAAATACTTAAAGCCCGGACTTTATACTTAACCACTGTTAGGTCAATTAATGGAAAATAATTGTTCTTTCACACTAGCAGTGTGTAGGACGCACTATGAAAGGGTAGAGCCAGACTGAAAAATTCACTGCTATATCCGGGATTTGCACCAAAGATTATCTGGTCTCCGTCAAGACGCTCTAAGCCATTGAGTTACTATGGCCAACGTGTGCATTTGACATTAAATTCGCCAAACGACTTGTGTTTTTCCCAGTAAATCAGTAGGAGTTCTCATAAACACATGAGACAACTACCTTAAGGGCGACTTACTATGCTGTAAGTACTTTAAGCCCCGGGCTTTATAGTTCGGACTACAATTAGGTCAATTAATGGAAATTAATGTTTCTTTCACTCTAGCCGTGTGCAGGACGCACTATGAAAGGGCGACTGAAAAATTCAATGTCATAGCCGGGATATGAACCACGGATCTTCTGGTTGCCGTCCAGACGCTCTATGCCATTGAGTTACTATGCCAACGTGCCGATTTGACACTAAATTCGCCAAACGACTTGTGTTTTTCCAGGTAAATTAGTAGGAGTTCTCATAAACACATGAGACAACTACCTTAATGACGAGTTACTATGCTGTAAGTACTTTAAGGCCCGGGCGTTATAGTTCGGACTACTTATTAAGTCAATTAATGGAAATTAATTGTTCTTTCACACTGGCCATGTGTCATATGGGCACGTTGGCCATAGTAGCTCAATTTTTAGAGCGGCTGGACGGAGAACAGAATCCGTGGTTCAAATCCCGGCTATGGCGTTGCATTTTTCAGTCTGGCTCTACCCTTTCATAGTGCTTCCTACACACGGCTAGTGTGAAAGAACAATTAATTTTCAAGCGAAGCTTGTTTTAAAATGGATGTATTGCGGATGATAAAAATGTATTTTTAAATTTTCCGGGGATAAGCTGTTATGTGACCTTTTTTTTGGAATTATTTTTATATAATTACTAAAGTGTTATATATATATATATATATATATTCTTACTCGCACTAAATGTAGATACTGCGAAGCATTCACGTATCTCAAATCAATTAAATTATCTTAAATCAATTATTGTAGCCTCAGCTACATTCCTTATCATCGATTTTAAAGTTTAAATGCTTATAAGTTTCTGAAATGGTAAATGACTATTTTTAAATTTTTATTGTTGCAAAAATGGGATTTCAAAGCCATTATTTCAAAACTATGTGACTATTACTAGGACTATTTTGTGTATCTTCTTGCCTACAAGAAAATATGTACTGCATGTTTATTTCTATTATCAGAATATTCAGAGTAATACGATTTTGTTAAAACGGTCTTTGCAGAATGATGTGATAAGCGCCGCACTTAGAAACTCTCTCAAAATAAAACTAGAATGTGCATGGAATATATATGGAAAATATACATAACAATAACTGCAAACGTTTCGAGTAAAACATAATATGTATGAGATACTTCCATGATAAATGAAAGTATGTCTTAAATTTTTGGGAAGCTCTATACATTGTCCAAGACTTGCATTTAACAGGTAAACAGTTAACACTAGTCGTGTGTGTTAAAACGTTTGGAAAGGCACATGCAGACTCAAAATCTCGGTGCCATAGTCGGATTATGAACAAGGGTCCAGTCTCCGTCAGTTGGCTCCAACCACTGCTTTAAGCACTGAGTTGCCAACGTGCCAGTACGGTATTTTTTTTTTTTTTTAAATTTATTTCCTCCAACGATAAGTCATATGGGACGATGAATCAAATGGGTGAAATGATGCTCCAATAAGCCCAGGGTCCACCATCCAGACAATCATATTTTAGGATAAGGAAAAGTTTCGCAGAAAAGGTACCTACTAACTCACCCTTAGTGAGATCCGAACTCGCGGCCTCTTGAACGTGAGGCAGACCCACTAACATCTATACTATCGAAGTGATCACCAGCTTGGCATCAATTCCTTTCAGTATGTCCTCAATGAGAGATATTAAAAATTTAACTATTCAAGAAATGCAGATCTCGTAAACTTAAATGACATTTTTCTACACTAATAAGAAATAGAAAAATATGCTTTCCCAAGTAAAGTATATATATAATGTGTTTAACGTATCAACATATCAGTTTCCTTTATACAAGTGACACAATTCCGAGTCCTCTACAAACAACACCACAACAAATTTCAGAAGAAACAAAATTTTGAAAAGAATATTTATCAAAAGGAGGGGAAAAGGCTACATTAACGGACAAGAGATAGAAACAAGAGCACATTTTTACTATTTAAAATAACATTTAATAACAATACTAGGAATAAAAATATACGAAGGGCTGTCCAAAAGTTAATTACTACGCGGTAGATTTTTATGATACAATAATGAAAAAATTTTCACTATCATCATTGATCCTTCGAGAACTAATGCTTTTTTTACAGTAAGTGCCAGTTGTGACTAAGGAGTAAGATGGAGAATATTGAGGCTCGTAGTGTCATCAAGTTCCTGCATTTGAAGGGCGAAACAGCTCGGTAAATCCATGATGAGATGACGACTGTTTATGGAAATGATTGCCCATCGTATGATAATATTGTGAGGTAGAAAAGGAATTTTCAAGCTGGTCACATGTCCCTGAGAGATGAGCCAAGAGCTGGTAGACCGTCAGCTGTCACAGTGAAGAAAGTGGAGTGTTTAATACTGGAAGACAGACGAGCCACCATCCAAATGATCATGAATGAGACACATCTTAGTTATGGTAGTGTGTGGACGAACTGCACATGTCTAAGGTGTCTGCACGGGGGCTTCCACGTTTGTTAACACCTTTCCCAAAAGCAAACACGCCGTGACCTTTCCAGACAGATGTTGATGCTGTTGGAACGGGATGAAGACGATTTTTTTTATAGTCTGCTAACCATGTAAGAATCCTGGATCTATAAGTATGATCCAGACACAAAAGCCATGAGTATGGAATGGTAACCTGCCGATTCCCCCCTCTTGAAAAGGCTAAGGTGCAAAAGTGGGAAGGTCATACGTTCAGTTTTCTGGGACTGTCGTGGAGTCATCCTTACAGATTATCTTGCCAAGGGTCAAACCATCACTGACAGATGCTCCTGCAATCTTCTGGACAAGTTACGAGCAGCTCTGATTAAGAAACGACGCGGTTTGCTCTCCAAAGTTGTTCGTCTTTTGTTGAAAATGTCCCAACTCATTCATCTCAAGTTACAGTTGACAAAACAAAGGGAATGTGGCTTTGAGAGCTTACAACATCCATCTTATTCGCCCGATCTCGCACCAAGTAACTTTTTCTTTTTCCCGAAAAGGAAGAATCCGTTGCGTGGTCACTAATTTGATAACACAAACACGTCATTAATGAAGTGGAAGAGTGGTTTAAAGCGAATTCTGCAGAGTTCTACAATCAAGGTATTCGGAAGGTCAAGAACCGCTGCGAAAAATGTGTACATCTGGAGGGTGACTACATAGAGAAGAACTAACAAGCACATGTCAACACAAACTCTCTATCACATTTTTTAAAGGGTGATAATTAAAACTTTACGACACCACCTCGTAAATAGAGAAGTGCACTGTTATTCTTCAAAATTAATAGTATAATATCAGTTTGGTATTTGTAGCTACCTCAGTAACAATAGACGGACTAATATCTTCAATTTTTGACGTATTTGCATGCATAATCATAAACACAAAACTTAATATTCATGCTTCAATTTACTGTTGGTATTTTATGTTAATACCATATACTGCTAATTTTCTGTGGAGTCATCCAAGTATGTGGGTATTAAACTAAATACTTTGTAACAATTCCTTTGGAAGATACCCGAACGACACTATGTAGTATGTCTCAATGTTCCAAATGGCAGTATAAACCTATATGGACTGGAACTTAAATTCAAAATGAAAGAATATATTTTCAACTATATTTATGACTAAACTAAACTGAAAATATTGCAAACTTATATTATTCTTTTGTTGTGTTTTTCAAAAAATTCTACACCAAAATTTCAGGGTAAATTTAGTTATTCAGAATCATTTCTATGAAAAATATCGTTGCGCGCGTGTGTATATTCAAGAATTCTCAAGACGTGTGTTTCTTTCTTTACCAATGTATATTGTCACCCAATTAGCGGAAGACAGGACCGGCGGCCGCTGGAAAGGACCCTAGGCAGCTGGGCCACACCCACTCATCAGTCTCTCTCACTAACTGAGGGGGAAGATTAGAGGAAATGTCACTTGCGCGGGCGGCCACTTCCCCCTTTCCCACGGCCATCTGGAAATTTCGGGTGGAAACTAGAGAAGTCGGGAAGAGACGGCGATATTCCTATAAAATGGGGGTTGCAGACAGACAGAGTCAGTGTTTGAGGTGCTAGCAAAGGAGCGCCGTGTTAATGAACGAGAAGATTGTGCAACGGAAGACTTTACGTAATTGTGTACGTGCATCTGATCGGTAATGGACGAACTGGTGAATCGTAATTGTGTGCATTACGTAATTTTGTGTAATTGGCAAGTGTTCAACTGTAAGTCGGTGGAAATAAAGAACATTGTTGAGTTGGTGTAATTGGACTTGTCATTTCACGAACCCACAAAGTCACAATATACTTTCTCCATTTTGCACACATCTAATTTATTAGGGGAGATGCGCCCAGTACCGCACAGTGACCAGTACCGCACGGTGTCAGTATCTCGTAGTTGCCGATAGATAGTAGAAGCTCATGGTGTGTATTTAGACAAACAACTATCTTTGTTACCTCCTCTCTGACCGTTCAATTAGAAGTTATTGGTCATATAAGTCGTGTAGTAAACTGGATCTGTGCTTTAATAACTTGCTGACATTGCTGCTGCCTTGTCCGGTGAAGAACTAATTAAGTATTTGTACACATATTATTTGGTATTAAGTAAACTACACAAAAACAAAATACAGTGTCGGTTTAAAAGAATCGGGCCGTGCTATGACGTTATATATACGTACGTGTGAGTTGCTCAGTACCGTATGATAGCAATTTTCCCAGTACCGTAGGTGAAATATATTTTTATCCCCTTAACCTTCACTGACATTAGATCAATTTTTGGAAAATGCTTAGAAGAACAGGAAAATGCTTAGAAGAAAATATGAAACAAGCAATAAATAATGTGATAGAACGATCAATGAACCTGGGAGTAGAAATATATATTACTGAAACATTAACATCGACTCTGTATAAGTTAAGGTTGCAGGAAAAGACACAAAAACATAAGAACAAACCAATAGCAAAGGGACTCAAGACTAACATTAATAAAAACTATAAATAGAGCACCTAGCTCTAACTTTGTGCCAACAGAAATCGGAAATAGTGAAGAGCTTTAGAAGACTAAAAGAAAATTAAATTTTGGAACCAAAACCAGTGTTGATTGAAGTGTTCTAACAGAGGGTATCATTTGTTTAGAAATCACAGACGAGGCTTGGATTCAGTGTGTATCGTGTAAGTGTTGGACACATATTGAATGTACAGGGCAAGAGAACATTGATTTTTATAGATATGATCACTGTGTTTTAAAAAATGTTTCATTAGTTCTAAGAAATTTTTATTTTGTTGTGATAATCTGTAGAGAACGTTTTGAAAAATATATTGTCATGTTTCGTGTTCTGTTTTTCTCTCAAAAAATATAAAAATTGTGATAGGAGTAATTATCTTGTGATTTATTATGCAGTTCCTTTTCCTTTTTTTAGAAACATGTATTTATTTACGTGTGTCCGATACTGGGAAACACTTTTTGGGATTCGCAGTTATCACTAATATTTACTTTAGTTATAAAAAGTCATCATGACTCGCGTTCATGAATGTTCATTACTAATGCTGTTTCTGTATGTTATTAGCTTCATCATATTGGTAACATGCTACTTGTTCTCCATTGCATTTTCTTTGAATTTTGAAAAAAAAAAGCAAACAAACACACATAGGTGTGCGGTACTGGCCACATGTCCCCTACTTAAAAATAATTCCTCTTGTACCTTACTTGCCTTTAACTTTAATTTTAGTTATTAAATGTATTCATATTTATAAATAATGATATCCCATTTTGTTGTGTAGGAAGTTTTATTCCTTTTATAGCGATTCTGAACTGGGTTCTCATAAGATCGCCGTTAACACGACGGTGCTTACTTAAAACAAAAATTAATTGCTAAACATTTGCAAAAACAAAAAACAAAAAAAAAAAAACAAAAAAAATACCTTATTATAAAAGATACAAATTGTAGGTATATATTCCTTAATAGATAACCTTATTGGATAACAGTTATCAGGATATTTGGAAAGCATGCATCTACAACCTGCACGATTTTCAGTCATAGATCGAATAATTTTGCTAAACTGAAGGTTAAGACAGTTAAATTTGCTCGAATTGGACGTACTTCTCTTTCGCTAACAATATTGCTGAAAAAACTAATTAACGAATCTATTTTCTCCCTTCCGGAAGTATTATTCCGAATGCATTTGTGTTTATTCACATTTAATTAGCTTATTTTGATAAATCTGTAACATCGGAAATCATTTGTGTATTTGTTAACAATTTTTTTATACAAGAGCTTTTTATGTATCTCCTACTCATTTAAAATTTTAATAACCTCTTCCCCTTAAAGTAAGCAACGGAATTACTGTATTAGACACCTAAGATCACATTCTTTCTCTGCTGTGAAGCAGAAATTTTCAAGAAAATTACGACCCTAAACGTGTGTCCAATTTACGAGGTGCGTTCAAGTTATAGCAAAATCTAATTTTTTTAGGACTGGGACAAGAGAGGAAGTTCTGTACTTCTTCTAAAAATGTACGTGGATTTTTGTGAACGCGTGACAGAAGGCAGCACTATACAGTTCATAGAACTCTGTAGGTAGTGGCCAGAGTAAGAATTGATTTTGATAACTAAAATGGCAACGTTTTCTATTGTAAGAACAATCTCAATTTTCATAGTGTGACACCTATTGAAATTAATCTCCAGTTGAGTGAGGCATGTGGTGATGGTACCATGGCTGTGTCTAATGTACGTTCCTGGGTGCGACAGTTCATTGAAGACAGAACATCGAGTGGCAACAAACCAAGACAGTTGCAGACATCGCCTCCAAAATTGACATTTCCGTATTTCCGTGCAATCTGTGCACACAGTCCTGCATGAAGATCTGAAAATGCTCAATCAGCGATCCTGCAAAACAACGTGTTGCACTCGCTGCATCATGTCGTCAGACTGGCTGGTGCGAGGCTGTGACTGTCTTGGTTTGATGTCACAGGATGTTCTGCCTTAATTCAACCATCGCATCCAGGAACGCACATTAGACACATCAATGGTACCATCACCAGATGTCTCACTCAACTGGCGATGAATTTCAATAGGTGTAACACCACGAAAATAGAGGAAACGAATGATTACACACTGTTATTGCAATGAAAACGTCACCATTTTAAGTATCAAATACAGTCCTAACTCCCGTCGCTGCTACTAGAGTTCTATGCAGTTTTCAGTGCTGCCATCTCTGTCACTTAATCACAAAGAGGCCACGTGTTTTTTAAAAAAGCCGGAAGTTCTTATCTGGTCACAGTCATGAAGCAAATTGGGAGTTGTTGTAATTGAACCCAGCTCGTACATGGGAAAGAAATTTGAAAATATTTTATTAATAATAGCCTAAAAGCCTTGATTAATATATTATATTTTAAGATATTTGCATAACAAAGAAGTGTATGGCTTGAATTTTGTGGAAATTGGCCACAAAATCTTCATTCAGAATGATGATTGTGTAACTCTGCTTAAGAGATTTGGGCGAAATCTTAATGGACAGAAAGTGTAAGATCGGTTGGAATTTTTAGGTACGCAAACCTTTCTAAAACAAGGACTCAGTCTTAATTTTCTTTCTTTCTCATGCAAAGATAATGGAAGTTAAAAATCATCACATAGCGGACAACTCTTAAAATATACCCCTTAAGGGAATATATTTTCCTTCTCATACTTGTCTATAAAGGAATAGAAAAGTCATTTATATAAAGTTTTAGCTTGACTAACATGAAGTAAATAAAGAACCTTTAAGTGAAAAGATAAGGTAATTTGGATGTACACATCAGATTTTAAACTTAAATTCTAGGAATATGAAACAATCGAGAGACTTTGATGGTTTAGCATGCCTCATTTCTTACACACCCTCGAGCACATACGTTATATTTCATAAAGGAAATACAAGCATTCTTCAATCTCTGTTAAAGAAAGCAGGTAACAAATGCAGTGAGTAAACAGCAAACATGCAGAGCAGTTTCAAAACAGTGAGAGAACATGCACTGAGCAAGAAACCATTCCTCAACCCTAAGAGCTGACAAGCTCCTTTCTTCCTGGCGCTTGGGGTTAAAGGTGAGCATGCAACGGTATGTTAAGTTGGCCATAGCAGCTAGTGTGTCATGCAGAAGACACGTGTATCTTTGTTGCAGACAGTTGTCAACCTTGTTTGGAGTTTCCGGGCGAAGCTCGGGGTCCTAGTGAACTGTCAAGGATATCTGAGGGCGTGTCTGCAAGGGAAAACAAAGACAACAAACCGACTAATAAAGGAGTTTGTGTAAGAGAGAGACAGACATACTTAACGATGCTAACATTACTAGTTACTGAAGAAAGGAAGAGAGGGGCTACCACTCCACAGCAGTGCGGAAAATGGTGGAAAATGTGCCGTGAATTTATTACAGAAATTTGGAAAGTGGATAAAACATAAGGAAGTAGAGGAAAGTTTACTATATAAGCATGGAGAGATTTTAATTATAATAATGTAGCAAATTTGATAGTTTTACTATACAAAATAGCACTACATTAAAACAGAAGCAAAAATACAGAACACTACAAAAGGCATTAGATAAATACAGAATGTTTAAAAACGACGGAGAAAGAAGAAAGCACAGATTAATGACCGACCACCAGAGATATAAATCTGATCCCACAGATTAACTGTAGTTTAGCAACAAGTGGATAACCTCAATGAAGTTATTAAGGTGATCCACCAGTTGAATATAATATTTTATAAAAACCTAACATCTTAATGCATTCATATATTTACATCCTTAAATGTGAAGTTGGCTTTCTACCTGCATTTCACCGATCACGCAAGCTTTTGCACGGTTAAAGGTCAAGACAAACTTATATATATTGTAATTTTACGTCCTCCAACATTAAGTCATATCGGACGGTGAATGAAATGGGTGAAATGAAGCTCAAATGTGTCCAGGGTCCATGGAGCCTAGAGCTACCTGACATTCATCTATCAGGATAAGGGAAAACCCCGGAAAAATCTTATCGAGGGAACTCACCCTGACCGAGATTCGAACTCGGGACCTCATGAACGTCAGGCAGACGAGTAACCATCTGCGCTAGCGGGGTGGGAATATATCGGTGGCGTTGATATGAACATGTCAATTAACAAAGTCGTTAATAATAGTATATTGCGATATTAATGTATACGGAACGAGATTCCATTTTGTGCTTACCTCGTGTGTTGCACATTATTTTTTGCACTATGTGTACTTATATGAACCTGAATTTTAGTAGTTAAGTTATTAGCTGAAATATTAATAAATATAATTGAAGATAAATATTAGATTTTATAACGTGCATCGCCTATGTGTGTTTCTATGGATATATACCGCACTGTGTGGGAATGTCAACTACGATGCATAGCAACAATAACGGCAAGTATGGAATATTAGTTACATAGTACAGAAATTATTTAAAAGAACTAACATGTAAAGACTCCTACAACTCAGTGAATGTGTGAACAACTTATTTCTGCTTTTAAAGTAGGCTAATACAGATTAACTGTGCATATTTCTGTTGAGGTGAGAAAACTCGAACCCTTGTTTATGTCTCGAGTGTAGAGAGGATAAAGAAAGGGGATCTGCTGGACAACATTGCGCTACCCACGTGGAGAAACAGATGACCTTCGCATATCTTCTTTTAAAAATCTGACTGTGATAATCAACTTTAAAAGCCACATTAAGTGATAAATATTTCCTATCTTAGAAATCGACGCTTATAAATGTTAGTATGCTATATAAATGCAGTAAAATAATTTTTAAAAATTAAACTTTTGAATTTGTTTTCTAAATTTTTCCCTACTTCAATAGCTAGGTACATTTCCTGGAGCAGAGATTCTTAACTGCCTGATACGCGTGACCAATGGTACTAGTCAGCAAGTAGATAAAAGTTTTTCAATTTCACTACAGAACTTGCTGAGTAAACTTGTCTCACCTAACACCTGCTGCAGTGACTAAATTTCATCACGCAACATTTCAATACTGGCAGAGAGGTCACAGAGATTAGCTCAGGGTGAGAGCGTGGAGCAGTTAGGGTTATTGAACTTAGGCACAGTTCAAACTTCCTGGGATTATTACGCATTTTTAAAATTAATGAGTTATATGCTGCGTTTACTCCACTAATTTCATCTGAGCTCTCGTGCTGAAAGACTGTTTTGGAATTGGCTAGCCATTTCAGGTGCCTCTATTTTTTTTAATAATAAGCGAGGATTTAGTAGAGAGTAAAGGGAGAGAAGTGGTGGGGTCCCACGGAAGCATCCCCGTTAGTAACGGTGGTAAGGGCGCAGGTGCCAGAGGGGCACGTTGCAGGAAAGGGTAGTGTCCGGGGATCCAGCCATTGCCGGAGAGGCCCTGGATGGATCGCCGGGGTATAGGAGGGATTAAATGTTTAGTATCGTTTATTCATTTGGGGTCACTGTGCACCAATGGTGCTTAATTTAGCGCCGGCTATGGCGCGCCGGTCGCTCGGCGCATACAGCAGAAAATTAAAATTAAGTCATTCGGCGTCGTTGGCACGATGTGGTGGTTGAATCGTCGTTAAGGTGGCGCACTGTGGTCCGGAGATGTCCTAGGCGTGAGTGTACTTCGCCTATGCGCGAGAGTATCTCGGCGAAGTACGCATGTGACGTGTCAGGAAGCGGAGGAGTGGCCGCAGACTGAGCTTCCATCAGGGTGAGGTTCAGCTGGTCTGAAGCATTTGTCTCTTATTATGTAAGCAAACAAAAAAAATGCATAGTTACTTTATATATTGCCTTACGTTTGCTATATAAATCGCATGAGATTAGACTGAAGAAAATCCGTAGTCCTCCGTAGAGGTTGAACCCGCGACTTCGAACACACCATGTTATCCGCCCACTTTCTTCTCGGGAAGCAAGCCAGGTGAAAAGACGATTAGATGTCAACGTTTCGGGAGAGTGCACCTCTCCCATCATCAGGATATTTATAAAACGTTATAACCACAAATGAAATACTGGATATAACACAACTATAAACAAAGACAAAACACTATCAAAATTCGCATTACCTAACCAAAGATTGTTTACAGTAAATTAAATATCAGGTCAGGAGATGACGCAAGTATAGAAAATTGTGTCAAAGAAACGTAACTACTTGACTTGATTATCAAGCTGTATTGATCTTTTCTTCTTAATTCGAACGGATTTCCATTTTAAGGCTGGTTTCCAAGAGGAGCTGGACTGAAATACTGCATCACGATTAAGGGCACTGGGAGGTTATTTTGACCCAGACAAGGATAATTTTTACCAATATTAAAATGTGTATATATGGAAGACCAAAGATTATCAGAAACTGAAATTCGCTATGATTACTGTATAAGGATGTGTGCATTTAACTACTGTATAATATTTAAATTACGTTCACATAGGTCCATGCAAAAGGGGCATAAATCACACCGTGTGTCCTGAAAAAAATATTGCACCCTATACTTCAGGTGCACTTTACTTGTACGAATTTAAAGCTATATGCACCAAGTTTTATCCTAAATAACCTAAGATAAAGTTTTATAATATCAGCTAAATGAAAATCACATATAGTTTATACTATGCACATGAAAAATTAATTATTTTTGAGTAAAGAAAAAAGATAATAATTTCAAAGACTGAATATTTGTTTTTATCCATTTTATAAATTGCATCAATATAAATGTTAGCCGAATGGTACATTGAGAAATAACCACTACAAATTTTGTATCAATATCCTTTATAGTTTTTGAGAAACATGCACCTAAAGGTTGAAAAATCAAGGTTTTGGGAAATCATGATCAAAGATTAAGCACCATTCTCAGGAAGTGGGGGGGGGGGATTGTGCGCCCCCAAAACTGTAATACTAATATAATACAGGAAGTGGGCGTATCATTACACCGCCATGTTTAAATTGACGAATTAAAGGTCTTTAATACCAGCAGACAACCTATGTTATATATCATTTTAAAGCTGAAGGATTATATAATTTTTTAACATTAAAAATAAAAATAGGATTATTTGAGACCTTTCGACCTCCCAGTGCCCTGAAGCGTGCTCCTTTCAGAAGAAATCGCCAAAGCCTCCTTAATTCTCCGCTCCCAGTAACTGTTGCATTTTCCCAAGATGGTCGTCTCCCGAAAGTTGACTCTATGGTCGTTATCAAAACAATGCTCTGCCAGTCCAGACCTCTCCGGTTACATTAAACGAATGTTTCGTCCTTGTTCGATTATTCTAGTAGCGATGGTCCTTCCGGTTTGTCCTATATACGGTGTTCCACGTTCACATGGAATGCGGTACACTCCCGGAACTTGGAAGTCCAGTTTGTCTTTCACTGGTCTCAAAAGCTGTTTAATCTTTGGAAGTGGCTTGTGGATGGTCCTGATGTTGTATTTGGCGAGAGTTCTGTTGATTCTGCCGGATAGATTGCCGGTAAATGGGAAGCAGGCTGTAGCGGTAGGCTTATCTGACGTTTGCTGCGTTACAGGTTTCCCTTACCTAGCTTTGGTGATGGAGATTTCAACGTCAACTTTCGGAGTAGACGATTTGATGGAAAGTGAATCTCAAGTGCTGTAATTTTTGTTTTCAGTGGCTGGGATCAGAGATAGACAATGCACTGTGGGCTAGTGTATTGAGAACTCCCAGTCGTTGAGACTTATGATGGAAACTATGAGCGTTCAGATAGAGATCGGTGTGTGTAGGCTTGCGGCATACACCATACCCCAGTGTACCGTTGCTGCTTTTTGAAACAAGGATATCCAGGAATGGAAGAGTTCCATCCTTCTCCGCTTCCATGGTAAGCTATATTTGAGGTCGAAGGTTGTTGAGATGCACAACAAAGCTAGGCAAAGTGTCAGATCCATGTGACTACATTACAAAAGTGTCGTCCACGTATCTATAGAAATGAGATGGTTTAAGTGGAGCTGTGGCAAGTATTTCATTTTCTAGGTGTTCCACATAGTAATTGGCTATAGCTAGTGACAAATGGGAGCCCATTGTTACTCCGTCTACTTCTTTATAGAAAGTACCACCAAACAAGAAGAAAGTGGACCTCAAGGTATGTCGGAAGAGCTCTATGATATCAGCCGGAAATTGCTCCTTCAGAAGTTGGATGGATTCTTGAAGTGGTACTCTTGTAAATACAGAAATCACGTCGAAGCTGACCAGAATATCAGAAGGGCCAATGGTAATGTTCCTAAGTGTATGTACAAACTGTGTGGAATTCCTCAATTGATGTGGGCAATCCCCTATCAGAGATTGTAACAGATCAGCCAGGTTACGTGCCAACCGATATGTAGATTATGTTATCCTTAGACTGCAAAGACGATGTTTGCATTGTTTTCTGCTTAGCAGAAGTTAGTGTAGTACGGTAAATCCCAAGAAAAGGTTCAAGGAGAAGACTCTGCTACATTCTCTGTATGGAAAAGTATGTAAAATTATATATCCTAATATAGCCATGTAATTCACTATCAAATTTAGTCTGATTTTTCATCCAATATTATCCTGTCCTCATGTGTGTTAAAGCAAATATTTGGATTTATCGGTTCCTTCGTCGTTTAGTTGTACGAGGGCTGTTCAATAATGAATGATCATAAATTTTTACGGTGATAATTTTTCGCACTAAAATTCAATCTTATTATATTCTGTTAGCTTAATGTGAAACAAACACGCCCAAGTGGTTTCATTGTTGGTACTCCTGTTTCCCGCCTGCGTCAACCATGCAAGTTCCGACATGTTCAGTATCGCCTACCGGTGCAATGCAGGTAACAGGCAGTTAAAGTTGATGTTAGAAGAAGATCCGGAGTTTCTTTGAAACGTAATCACTGCTGATGAAACTTGGCTACATTATTTTGATCCTGAGAGCAAACAGCAAAGCTCAGTGTGGAAATATCCTTTATCACCAACCCCCAAAAAGCAAAAGTGTTTCCTTCTGCTAGGAAAGTTATGGTCACCTCATTCTTTGATATTCATGGAATGGTTTATCACCATATTGTACCTGCACATATATCTGTAACTGGACAATACTACAGGGATGTACTGAAAACATTGCAAATGCATATAAGGCGCAAAAGACCACATTTCCGTGAAGCAGGCTGGATGCTGTACCACGATAATGCGCGGCTGCATATTGCCAATGTTGTTGCTGAATATCTTGCAAAAACAACGTGAAGTGCACCCCTCATCCTCACTATAGTCCGGATTTAGCCCCATGTGAGATTTTCTGTTCCCTAACTTGAACATTAACTTCGTGGTAGGCATTATCCCTCATCAGAAGCAGTGGTGAAGGCTGCGGAGGCGATTTTGAAGGATATCTCAAAAATTTTCCAGCATGTCTTTGAAGACTGGCAGAAATGCTGGGATAAGTGCATCGCATTCAGGGGAGACTATTTTGAGAAGGACCATCAAAATTATGAGGATTAGTACATGTACGTTGTCAAAAAAGTTGTAATCATTGTTTTTTGAACAGCTCTCTTATATTATTGTTCCCAAATAAGCTATAATCAAAATTAAAGAATTGCTTAGAAAATTATGTTGTTGTTTGGCAACAAGTTCTAGCAAATACCGCTCTCCTTATTTTTCTCTGTTTCCGAAAACAGTATTTGTGTTCAATGAGGTTAAAATTTGAAGCTTTTATTTCTGTTGCAGGAGAGAAATGTATTTTAAATGATACATGAGAAAAATTGTAGCAATGAAGGTCTAAATTTAGAAGTTTTGTTTATAAAAACAAATATTTTGGCAGTGCCTAATGAAATAATACATTATAAAATGTATAAAAATTGTGTTTTTTATTAAACTGTGTTTCTGATGACATGATACAATTTAAATAGAACAGATAGTCCATGAATGCTTATTCAAGAGGTTTCTAAGTAGATTTGTAGCTAATGACATCTGAAATTCAATTCAATTACTGTGGGGAAAGCCAGGGTTTCAAAAGTTAAGCCATGTACTCTGAATTGAATTAAAATATCTTAATTCGAATAGATTATCCCAATTAAAAATACGAATTCGTAAGCAGTAACCTACGAGGTGCGTTCAAGTTACAACACTACCTTTTTCAGCACTGGGACCAGAATAGGAGCTTCTTTTTCTTCTAAATACTTGTGGATCCTTTGTGAATGTGTGAGAGACATGGCAGCACTGTAGAGTGCATAGAACTGTAGTAGCAGCCACGAGAGTTAGAACTGCTTTTGATACCTAAACTGACGACGTTTTCACTGCAAGAACAGCGTGTAATAATACGTTTTCTTCATTTTTGTGATGTAACACCTATTGAAATTCATCACTACTTGAGGCATGTGATGATGAAACCATGGATGTGTCTAATGTGCGTTCCTGGGTGAGACAGTTCAAAGAAGACAGAACATCGTGTGACAACAAACCAAGACAGTTGCAGACATCGCCAGTTTAGTGAGGCATGTGGTGATGGTACCATGGATGTGTCTAATGTACGTTCCTGGGTGAGACAGTTCAATGAAGACAGAACATCGTGTGATAACAAACCAAGACAGTTGCAGACATCGCCAGTTTAGTGAGGCATGTGGTGATGGTAACATGGTTGTGTCTAATGTACGTTCCTGGGTGAGACAGTTAAATGAAGGCAGAACTTCGTGTGACAACAAACCAAGACAGTTACAGACATCGCCAGTTTAGTGAGGCATGTGGTGACGGTACCATGGGCGTGTCTAATGTACGTTCCTAGGTGAGACAGTTTAATGAAGACAGAACGTCGTGTAACAACGTCGTGTCTGAGCAGCGACTACTATCAGTGCACACGACTGCAGAGATAGGTAAGGTTATCAAAATGAGAAAAAGGTAGTTATGCAGTTCGAAGGACTTAAAGATCACAAAAAGTAACCAGTAAAATCTCAACATTTGCTACTTTTATAGATATTCTAGTGATTCCTTGCTGAATATGTTATGCAAAAAGGCAATTCGGGGGTCAAAATATTACCACAGAGAATCTGATGGTACATGACTATCAGGGTACCTTTGACGTAAAGTTGTAAGAATGAAGCTTCCAATTTTATAATTTTTTTCTGTAATACGAGTTTATTTTTATGTATACTTTTTCATTGTGTACCGCTCCATTTCTACTACCAGCGTATATGCAATAAGTAAGACAGTATTGTTGCAACCAAATGTTTGTTACCGAGAAATACATTACCAACCCAGGATGTGAGAGTCCATTTCGAACCAGGACCTGCTAACCCAACTGCCGGCCTCATTCCTACATACGTAAGCTATAGGTGGGTGATCATCCAACCGATACGGGATGGAGATGTGGTCAGCATCTCGGCATCCCCCAGCCTGAACATTGGTTTTCGTGACCAGGGCCACTTAGCTAGCGTAAGCTCCTCACTTTCCTCACGATGCTGAGAGGGCACCGGTCCTTTACCCGGGACTTAAAATGCGCACGCTATGGGTGGGATCGTACCCAGGCTACTTTCCATGGCCAGGGACTAACGCCTGTGGCCTTACCCCACTACGCCACGGCGCAGGATGAAATACATTATTGGGACTCCCAAAATCCCCCTAAGAGCAACAATAGAGGAAGATCCTATGTGTGTATGTACCTCTCTCTTTGACTTTTTAAAGTCAAATATATTTTTCGTACATTATTGCACATTTTGATATCATTAAAATAATGTGCCATAATATTGGGGGTCCAATTTATATTGATTTATGGTTTTAGCAAATGGTTGTTGCTAAATTCCAGTGTGGCATTGTCTGCATACAGACCTAAAGCTACCTTATCATGTACCAAAATTTTTATATGGTCCTAAAATAGAGCCCTGGGGCACTCCGTACTGCATCTCTACAAGTTTTGAAACAAAATCATCTTGTTTAGGCTTCAGTTGTACATATTGCATAGTTAGACATTTAGGATTGAATCAGCTTATTACTTAGACACACGAGTCTAATATATTTGAGTTTACTTAGAAGAATTGTAGTATTGACACAATCGAAAGCTTTTGACAAACCCCCGCTGAAAAATTACCTGCTATCAACTATTACTCAGGAAATTTTGAATTTTCAGATATGGTAGATTTTCCATGAACAAATCTATTTTGGCACACTGTTATGACGTGAAAGGTTTCAAATGATTTTCTAAAATCAGATCAAAATCAAATGTCGTTTCTCTAAATTTGAGTATGGAATTTCAAAGTTTGCATAAACAACTGCCTTTAAAATACATCACAATAGATTCGTTAATCCTTATTTACCTTGTACTGAGAAGTACATTTGAAATTAAACTATTTTTGCAGAGAAAAACTTCGATTAGAGTGGTGCATATAGAAATGTTTCTTTCTTCGAACATTTTATGAGGTATTTAAAAAGTAAAGGATAGTAGGGAGACAAGGAAATATGCATTTCGTATATACATATGCAAGCTTCTAAACAGTAGAAGTGCGCTCAACCGCATCTGTGTAGACAGCTTTTATAACTCAAATCTGGATACCCAGCGAAATTGGACACAAGGCACTCTCAATGGAAATAGATCTCGGAAACTTTGTACTTCTATGACAGGAGCTGCATCAGTTCCATCCAAAATTGTGGAGCACTGTACACCTTCAAATCTAATCAAGACGAATCATATGAAGGCATCTCATGTGGTAGATTGAAAGGGTTTAAAATAGCTTATTTCTTTTTTTACTACATACAAAGTAAGAAGGGAAGATATTCCATTCTACCCAACAATTTGATATCAGTGTTGCAGATGTCCAAAACAATCGTTTACTAGCAATACAAGATTATGCATAATTTATTCAAAATTAAGATAACTTCATAGGCGCTTCATACAAGATTCAAGATATAACTTTTATGACAAATGAAAATGTCCTCAAAATTTTGAGTATGAGCTTCCCTAAACCAGCCTTTACATAGAACATTTTCCGAAAATAATGTTATAAAACAGCAAATGTTAGGGTACTTTGATTAAAAATGTAACGTGAATCTTAACTTTTCTGCGAAGTTATTCAGATATTCTTTTCATGCCGAATGCCCATTGCATAATGAAATTTTAAAATATACCATTTGTGTCAGAAACTTTATTTGGAGGCAAAATATTTCCCAAAAACTTTATCCTATATGTTTAAATTGGCCAGTACTTACACCTCTTCTAAAATTAGAAGACTGTTTTAATTTATACTGAAAATAATATTAAATGATTACCCTCAATAAAAATTCCAAATTTACCCCTTAACTCGTGCTAGCAACAAAAATACCTCTTACCATAATACAAAGGCACTTGAGGCTCCAACATCATGTTTAAGAAGATATGTGCTTTCTTGATTACAAAATCACAATTCCCCTCTTGATGAGGATAGCATCAAAACAAAATTGTATGATTTAACTCCAGCTTTTCGATAGAGTAAATGCTGTCAGAATATCACCATGCAACCTTAAGGCTTCCTTCGTAACATCTGGATCATAATTCTAGATTTAATAAGGAATGATGCCAAATAATGGGTTGCTTGCAAAAATCATCATCGTCATCATCATCATCATCATCATCATCTTCAAGGATTGGGTTCTGTGACCCGTTCTATTCTCTTCAAGAGGCTACTGATTCTTACAGCGTAGAGCTGGGCGTCCCACATCTCTCTTTCCATTCGGCATATAATCTAAAACTCTTCTTGGAGGTCGTTCCGCGTCCATTCTTAAAATATAAATTTTCCATTCATTTTTGTTCTTTATTATTTTTACTGTTTAAATTAAAATCCCAAGCTCTTCTCTTATTTTTTCGTTTGTTAGGTGGTCTATTCTAATATAACCTGCCACGCTTCTCAAAAATCTCATCTCTGCCGATTCTAGCTGTTTGCGTTGTTTATTTGTCAGTGTCCATATTTCGGAACCGTATGTTAACGTTGGGACTGCCATTATCTTAGAAAATTTCATCTTTGTTTCCTTTCGTGTTTTCCTGTTCAGCGTTCTTATTATAGTCCCACACATTTGATTGAATCTGTTTAATTTCACCTCCATATCCTTGTTGTTATTTGTTACTGCTACTGTGTAGCCTAGATAGTTAAAACTATTAACCTGTTCTATTATTTTATTTTTTATAACTATTTTTGATCTTACGTTGTTCTTTCCTGTAAAAGCCATTACTTTAGTTTTGTGTTCTGAGATTGAAAGCTTATACGTTTCCGCTATGTTTTTTCCTCCAAAATATGTCTAATTTTCTGAAATTTATGTGTTAATTCCAAAACTGTAATCAGTTTTTTCTACCACGTACCATTTTGCACAGTTAGTAGTTACACCTAAATTGTTTTAATGTAGTTCTGTACATAAATATATTGTATATTAAATAAAGCAGTAAACGATGAAACAATACTGATTTCATTGATGAAATTAAAGAATTTCACAAGAGTATAACAATGTAACAGTGTAACAGATAATACATGTCTTATTTTAAGTCCAATCCCTGCAAATTTAGCTCAGTCTATAACTGCTTTTCAAATAGTTAGGAGCCGTTTTTGTGATAGGCAGTTGTATGTCATGCATATTTTAAGAATGTGAAGCAATTGTCTTCCACAAATTCTACAAATAACCCTGATATATTTTGCCATATCTGTGGCAACTTTGTTGTTCGAGCACTGGACAAGGAAAAATTGGAAGCAGCGAGACAGTCTTGTGCCACGAATGAAAAGTAATTCACGAGTGTCTTGTGGACCCCCCAAAATTCTTGTACATAAAAGTAGTCTTAATGAAGCAATATGTGAAGGCTTTGAATAGGGATGGCAACTGCTACAAATATAACTGCAAGAAGTTCCCTGGAATATATGATGCTAAAATTAAAGATGGAATATTTGTTGGTCCACAAGTTAGGAAGTTGATTTCTGATACCTTATTTAAAGAAACAATGAGCTACTGGAAAACAGGCATGGATTTGTTTTAAGAGTGTCATAAGAACTTTGTGGGAAATTACAAGGATCCAAATTAGAAAAAATATTGCAGAAAATATGTTTAGAACTTTCAAAAGCTGGGCTGCAATATGAGTGTGGAAGTACATTTCCTGCACTCCCATATGGACTTTTTTCCAGAAAATCTCGGCTGAGTCAGTGAGGAGCAGGGTGAAAGACATAAAGGAAATACAAAGACGCCACCAGGGAAAGTGCAATGTGAATATGATAGCTCATTATTGCTGGTCTTTCCATAGTAGGAACTCTAAAAAAGGTTCATTTCATTTCAAGCCAGTACGTAAAGGACTGGTTAAATGTTCAAATTTAAATGATGATGTTAAACAGTAGTTAATTCTGAAGAGTGTTGTGTTTACAGTTATGGATCTATTAACCTATATTTAATAATATAAACAATTCGATAGAGGCTGGTATAAAAATACATATGTCATATTTCTTATATTATGAAAAATTGGTATGTGATGGAGAAAAACTAAATTCATATTCTGATTCAGCACACTCAAATTAGGGAAAATGACATACTAGAATAGAAACCTCAGAGAAAATTTTAAATTTTGCATATCAGTGTCATTATTGTTATTATTAACGTTGCACTGATTCTTCGGTTCGCAATAAAATATTAAAAGTGAATTAAGTGTATAAGAACGCATATAACTGGAAGAATTTTACATAATCAATGTTACACTTTTAGTGTAATTGCAACTATTATAGACTGCCATAAAGAACAATAATGTATTATTATTTAAAACAACATTTGTGTATCGCCCTGACTTCACAACAATCTCATACTGTCACTTTTGAGTTTCCATAGTGATATGGATTTATACGCCAGTGACTTGTTTCAACGCTTGGCAAAGGGAGAGATTAGTTAATTACATTAAATTTTGCCGGAGAATCGGGCACAGCTTAGCTAAACAACCAGCAATCTGTGGGTTGATAGAATAAAAACTCTAGAGAGTTGATTCATTTGGTATTTCTTGAGGATAATGGAAAACGTTTAACGGAGATAATGACTTAAATTGCTGCTCTTTAAACGGTGAAGCTGCTATTTATTATATTAGAATGTACATATTTTGCTTTAATAGTATAGAAGTAGGTCATTATGGCCAATTTAGATCTCAAATCTTCTTGTTTTTAATTGGTAGCAATTAAATCTTTTTTCATTAGATAAATGGCGCTCAACGAAAGACTAGGAAATTGAATTTTGAATAATAACACTCGTGATAAATGTGATAATGGAGGCACGCTATGCTGCACACCAAAGTACTTATGAATACTACACGAAAATCTTAATATTGATCTCTCTCCATAAGCATGAATCCTATCCGCAAAATCGAATATCAAATTTTCAACAAAATTTTTGTTTTGAGACTTTCTGAATCATAAAAGGAAATTATTTACAGAAATACGACATACGTGTCTATCAATTTATCTTTGTGTGAATAGAATAAGCCTTTTAAATACCAAATTTGTTATTTAGGTTCAAGGACTTCTAAAAGTTTGACATAAACCTCTCCGAAAAACTATTCATTATAAATTGTCCTTTCATGTGAAATTTTTCAGAAACTTAGGATGCTCTAAATAAAATTTAATGATGTTTTATCATATAGGCTCTATCTGAAGATAATTTAATGAGAAATCAAATAGCAGAGCCAATTAAGCTCTGAGATATTTGGCGTGTAATGGAATGGCCGAGGTGAACCTCAGAAGTGGCCTCCAGATCTCCCATTTGTTGACATTTTCTATGGCAGTATGTAAAGTAGGCGGTTTCTTCTACAGCATTAGATGAGATAAAACAAATGATCACTTAAACTGTTCAGATTATTCCAGCATTTTAATATTTCCCGAAGTGAAAACAAGCAAATTGTTACAAAAATTTACTTCAACATTAATTTAACATAATTTATGCTGTCTATGTTTGACATAAATCAACCGTGTAAAATAATATAATGACTCATTTGTAAATAATATCAAAATTGTACAATCACACTTTAACTAGGTCACAAATGTGTGCATATTCCATATCATTTACATTGAGAGTTTCTTTACTAAATTTTGTGTCCTAAATTACTTTAATAATATCTTAAGCTACTTTTGAAAGACACAAAGTATCGTAAAAGTAGTGTGATCCATATAAAGCTGAACCATTTAAATAGCCAATAACGTTTGAACCAATAATGGGACATACGTGCAATTTTACGAGAATATAATACAAAATTGGGAGATTACATTGTACTATTTAAATCGCAGAGAAAATGTTGGAAGTGTCCTCCACCAGCATCTATAATGTTTCTACTCGTCTCACCATATTCCCCGAAGTTTTACGGAAAGTCTCATAGCCAACGTTAATTATTTCGGTTCGACATTCCTTGAGAACATCAATTGTCCATGGCCTGTTCTTGTACACTCTGTTTTTTAGATACTCCCACAAGAAAAAATCCGGTGAGGATAAATTAGGGGTTCTGGGAGCCACAGACGTTTAGAGATTACTCGATTATCAAAGAAACTGTACAAGAGAGTGTGTACAAGAATAGGCCATGGACAACTGATGTTCTTAATGAATCCATTCGAACCAAAATAAGTACAAATGTATTACTTTATCTTGACAGGAAACCTGCGCGGTAGGGATGAGTAGCAACTGTGGTGGGGATAGTGCTCCTATCGCCAGAATGCGTCACACGCGTAAGATTACGAGAGAGGAGGGCGGTGCATAAGGTGTCTAAAAATAAATTTCATTCTCAAACCAGTCTTGCAGCTCTTATAAACTAAGTTTGTAATTCTTACTATGGTAGTAATTTCACCGCTTTTGTTGGATCGTAAATAGTACATAGACATTTGGAACGAAACCCTTTTCTCCTCCAGCAGGCATGATAAACAACTGCCGGCCTTTCAATGTCGCTGCAGAGTCCCTGTAACGTATTTCACTCCAGGCATATGGTCCAGTATGTGCTGTATTTATATAAGTTCCATCCATATAAACTATATAAACTTCACTTCAATATATCCGAATATTTCGTAAATACTTAAGCCTTTTTGCACGTATGGTGCGATGTTCGATTAAAATTTGTCTGTCACGCTTAGTTTTTTTTAAAATAATCCTAGCTTCAAAAGAACTCTTCTTAATGTTCAGGCACTGATTTGGAAGTCAGCAGAATTTTAAGCTTCATAAGCACTTTCTTCAAAGTTGGTCTTTGTTTTTCTGTGCTTTAAAAATTATTCATAGTTCGCCTAACTACTTCTGAATTAAAACATCCAAATTAGATTTTGTGCATGTTTTTAATCTTTGTTTACTGGGCATAGAGAAGGACGTTGTTGCACTAGCACCAATGACTTTTCTTTCCTTAATAACTCTCCTAAACTGCCTTCAGACACAACTGTTGCCTCAGATACCCTTCCCCAGAATTTTATAGCTGACCCAGACCATTGTTTCTTTTTTATAAATCTATGGATATTGGTTATTACTTCTCGTGTTTTTAAATGTAGCACTTTATTTTCTAATGTGCTGCTGGGAGACGTCATTTATAAATGCTCTCTTGGAACCAGGAGACAAGCACATTTTGAAACAAGCTGTAGTGTTACCGAGTAGCTCTGCACTTGTGTAGTTGCTCGCAACTGTTACGCAACTGACCTGCCCTCCCCTCCAGTTGCAACCGTTCTTAGGTGGACTCGTTCAGATACCACTGCGCATCGGTCTGCACTTTTCAAGATAAAAAAATACACCTGTAACATTGCTCAGTAAAACTTTACAGAATATGGTGAGACGAGCACAAACATGTATAAATGCTGTTGGAGGATACTTCCAACATTTTCTCTGAGATGTAAATAGTGTAATGTAATCTCCCAATTGTCTATTATATTCTCCAAAATCTGCACGCGTGTCCTATTATTGGTTTAAAGGTAATGGCTTATTGAAATGGTTCATGTTTCATGGATCGCTCTGTATTAACCTGGGAAAGGGTGGTTTGATAGGGAAGAGCTTTAAACAAAAGCTTAAAAAGCTTAAAAGCTCCTAAATTTAAATACTACATTTGGTATTTACACCACATACACACAGGGCGTTTTTTCTATAGTTACTATTTTTCTTTTTTAAATGCAGCGATTCTCGTTTGAAAGTTTGAAATTGTATTTTTGGGTGGAATGCAATACTTCCCCTACTTACTGTAAATAATCTTTAATAGAGGTTGTCCAAGTTTGTGGCTTCAGTACTTGTGAATTATACCGAAAGCTTTATACCTTGTAAAGTTGAAGGCACCATTAGTGCATGCTTGGCGGTACTATATCCACGACAGACTATCTATTGTTTCAACTGGTAATGAGGACCGGATAACGTTCTGAACACAAAAGGCTTACATCTCCATGTTTTGATTATAATGACGACGGAGCAAAGCGCTTTGTATTACATTCCTTCATCATGACAACCTGTTTCTGATCACAATATTGCTCTATTGGTAACTATACAGACTTTGCTTTCAAATGACTTTACTCACTACAGATATATGAAATAAAAAAGGGAAAAGTCGTCCATCTTCTGCAAGTATGTCTCATTAATGGTACACATTATGGACCACATGCTTCTGAGCATTTTATAAAACTATATGCACCTACACTGCGCCTTGGACGGATCTATTTCCCAAGCAAACAGGAAAATGTGAAGGAAGTACAGCAGGCCATAGATCACGCGCGTTCCAGGCTCAAACACCCTGCCACGGCTGTAGCTACATTGAAGCAACTCATAACTTGTCGATCATTCAGCCCTCTAGTGTCCAGGGGCGGCACTACTTGTTTTGAAAAAGCACCCGCGGTATTTGTGCGACGCCATCTGCCCCATGACACCCAGAAACTCACTCAAACATGAGAAGGAAAGAAATAAAGAGAAATGATGGAAGAGGAATCGTGATAAACGAGAAACCACACCAGCATTCACCTACAGGAACAAAGTAGTCCACTAGAAACTAAGGTATACAAAGGGTGGTTGATGCAAATGAACCCTGGCATGCTAAATTCACACCTTAACATCACGTTCGGTCTTAAGCTGGTATGAGGATGCTCTAGGTTGGCTCGGATCTGTTTGATTTCTTCCAGAAGCACTGTTAGGGGTCATTTTGACGTATTTTAAAACTTGAATCAGTATTACGTCCTTTCCAAAAATACTAGCGACTGGAGCATTATTTATTTAAGTACCTAGTAGGTAGTCAATGTAAAGCAATCAATCTTCGAGGGCTGTTCAATAAAGAATGACACTTTTTTGACAACGTACCTTTACTCATCCTCATAATTTTGACAGTCCTTCTCAAAATACTCTCACCTGAATGCGATGCACTTGTCCCAGCGTTTCTGCCAATCTTCAAACACATCCTGGAAACCATTTTTTGAGAGACCCTTCAAAATCATGGAGTAACACGAGTAACACGAGACCGTTGGAGAATTTAATGTCATTTTAGCACGTTGGCCATGGAAGCTCAATGGTTAAGAACGGCTGGATGGAGACCAGAAGATCCGTGGTTCAAATCACGGCTATGGCATTGAATTTTTAACTCTGGCTCTACCCTTTCACAGTGCGTCCTACACACGGCTAGAGTGAAAGAACAATTAATTTCCATTAACTGTAACTAATAGTGGTCCGAACTATAAAGCCCGGGCCTTAAAGTACTTACAGCATAGTAAGTCGCCATTAAGGTAGTTGTCTCATGTGTTTATGAGAACTCCTAGTGGTTTAGCGGGAGAAACACGAGTCAGTTGGAGAATTTAATGTCATGTTGGCACGTTGGCCATAGTAGCTCAATGGATTAGAGCGGCTGGACAGAGACCAGAAGATCCCTGGTTCAAATCCCGGCTACAGCATTGAGTTTTTCAGTCTGGCTCTGTCCTTTCACACAGCTAGTGTGAAAGAACAATTAATTTACATTAATTGTACCCAATAGTGGTCCGAACTATAAAGTCCGGGCCTTAAAGTACTTACAGCATAGTAAGTCGCCATTAATGTAGTTATCTCATGTGTTTATGAGAACTGCTAGTGGTTTACCGGGAAAAACACGAGTCAGTTGGAGAATTTAATGTCATGTCGACACTTTGGCCACAGTAGCTGAATGGTATTGAGCGGCTGGACGGAGACCAGAAGATCCGTGTTTCAAATCTCGGCTATGGCATTGAATTTTTATTATAGCTCTACCCTTTCATAGTTCATATTATGTTTAACGTTGTCAAATATGTGTCATTTATGCTCTCTCTCACACACTGACATCTACACACACATGCACACACAACTTTTAATTTTTTCCTTATGTTCAGTGGCACAAAATTTACTTGAAATTTATTATTATTTATGTGCAGAGGCTCTACTCCCATTACTCCTGGACGCGTAGGCCCAAGCACCCGGGCCTCCTTCCACCAGGGAGCGATGGAAACTCCGGGGGTCTTTCCATGGGGCAATACCTTGAGTCTAAAAGCCCCCCCCCCCTATCGACTACAACGTCAAGACGGGTGGAAGTGGATACGCCACTGACGCGCTTCAAGGCCACAGGGAAGACTACCGACATGACCTCGGTGGTGCCGCCTGGTGATTTAGCACACCTACTAGCTATGCTGGCTAGTACCCGGGAATTATGAGGCAACCCTTTACCCCCTCCGGGCGGCCGTAGCCTGGCCGGAGGTACGCAATTCCCCGTGGGTTTCGGGAACGCACTGCCCCCTCGAGTCCAACCCAATCCGAACAACTCCCCGACGGGAGGTGTTTGGTACTTGGGCCCGAGGTCCCTCTAGTAACGTCAGAGGTACCACGAGTGCTAAGGGTCCACAGCGCCCGCACCTCGGCAGTTGAAGAGGTCGGATGCCCTTCCCTACGGGAACTATTGTTGAACGCTCGAAATCCAATTATTGATTGTTGAAGTTTGAAGCTGTTTAAACGCCTTTGGTCTCAGTGTCTCATTGTATGTTTGTTGTGAAAGGCCATTTAATTTTGATATCACTCTTTCGTTAGACTTAAGGGTCTGAACCGAATTATTGAGTAGATCACAGTGCCCGTTCTACATTAAAAGCCTAGTAGATAAATTGAAATTCACCAAGAAGGCATGACTTATTAGTGTAACAACCTCTTTATTCTAAACTGCTAGGGAATTAACATCTGTAACTATGCAGAACCTGTATCATATTGCCTTTTTTCTCCCCGAATGCAGATCACCAGCTTAGCAATTATTTATGTTTACAGCCTTTAGATTAACGAGAATGGAGGGTGTGAATGTGACACGAATATAGATTATATCTTCATCTGATTGCGTATAACTCTTGTCATGAAAGAATGTCACAATTAAAATGGGAAAACCCAAAATGAATTTTGTATGAATGTCCAGCTGCATAATACATGTGTCTATGTTTAGTTTTGCGCAATTTAATAATTAAACATGGATATAAAATTAAACGAGCTGAAAAAATCGGCAGTATCATTTAAAAATAGCTTTAGAGGCAGCTTTGTGGACCAACATTCGATGGAACATCTATCTCAGTCAAATTTAATTGTGAATTACGAGGAAAATCATATTAAATAGCATATACTATGCATTCAAATCAAACATCGATGACAGTATGAGGTCAGCAAATATTTGTTCACTTTATTTTTAGGAAAGTACAAAATTGCAAATGACGAATAATGGGGACTAATGTTTTATTTAAAGGTTTTTATTGTATATCTCTCATAGACCATTATGCTAAATAAGCAACGGAGAGCTAATCTAAGCCGCAATTGAAAACAGAAATACAAACAGTAGGCCAATTTTTTAAAAATAAATTCTGATTCCCTTACATCTTTCGACATAAATAAAAAGTGCTTAATTTTTAAAAGGAAAATAATCATAATGTAAGAATATTGAAAATGAAATGTTATCCTACACTAGACCTGTGTAGTATACAGTTTTGAAAAATAGAGTCAGAGAGAAGAATTGAATGCCAAAACCTGGAATTGAACCATGGATCTCCCGGTCTTAGATCGGCTGCTCTTAAGCATTGTGCCATCACGGCGACGTGCTAGTATGACACAAAATTTTCCAACTGACTTATGTTTTTCCAGGAAATCGTTAGGAGCTATCACATACAAAGTAGCACCTTATATGGTGACTAAATATCGTACGCTGTAAGTACTTTTTTTAATATTTTTAGACCACTATTAAGTAAATTTATGGAAATTAATTCTTCTTCCACACTAGCCGTGTGTAGAAGTAGTTTTCGAAAGGAAAAAATAAGGGGAAAATACAGTTAGGGAATTTGGTGTCAATCTGTCGTGTTGCCATGTTAACCAAATTGTTAAGAGCAACCGGACGTATACCAGGAGATCCATGGTAAAAGTTCCACGGATGTGAAATTTCATTTTTTAGTTTTCTTCTTCTAAATTTACTCCTTCAATGTTAAGTCAAATCGAAGGATCAATGATGTGGATGAAATGAGGCACAAATGAGCCCAGGATTCATAGAGCTTAAAGTTACACGGCATTCGTCTTTCAGGATAAGGTACAACCCCGGAAAAAACCTTATCCAGGTGACTCACCCTAATGGAGATTCGAACTTGGGACCTGTTGAATTTGAGGCAGACACGCTACCATCAACGCTACCAAGGTGGGACGTCATGCTCTGTGTTGTCATGGTAGCCAAATGGTTAAGAGCAATCGGACGTAGACCTGGAGACCCGTGGTAAAAAGATTCAAGGATGTGACATTGAATTTTTAAGTCCCCATTTTCTTCTTCTCTTACATTTACTCTTACAACGTGAAATCAAATCGGAGAGTGATTGATAAGGGCGAAATGAGGTACAAATGAGCACAGGATTCATAGCGCACATAATTACCAGATATTCTCTTCCAGGATAAGTGAAAAATTCCGGAAAAATTCCTTCATCCAGGTAACTCACCCTGATCGAGATTCGAACTGGGGACCTCTTGAACGTGAGGCAGACACGCTACCACCTACGCTACCGAGGTGGCCATTTTTCAGTCTGGTTCTAACTTACAAAGGATTTTTTTTTTTTTACGGAGGGTCTATGGCCCCTCATGATAGGGAGGTTGGCACTCGGCTCTTAAAGAAATAAGGTCCACACAGCAGGACTCGCAACTGCGTAAACAAAAGAAGCGCTGTCAGCAAATAATCAGAAAATTATGGAAATGCTGTTTCTCTCTTCCCCCGCTTCCAGAATATTCCACAATGTTCTGTGGAAAATGCCAGCCTCTGTATAAGCCATCATTTTCGTGAGAAGTGACTCCATGTCATGTTACAAATTCATTTATAGCAACAGCTGTAAGCTCTGCGGTTAGGAGAGTTTAGATGTGTATTGTGTTCGACTCCATAGATAATTAATCTTGTGATATACCTGCATAATGACTGGTAAGATATATATTAGACAAAATGTTTGCACTAGTCTTACCATATTCTCTGAAGTTTTACGGAGAATATTCTCGCCAATGTTGTGTGTGTGTGTGTGTGTGTGTGTGTGTGTGTGTGTGTGTGTGTGTGTGTGTGTGTGTGTGTGTGGCGTTTAACGCCCGCTTTTACTACATACGGCACCGCAGGCGGTGACACTAATGATATATGAGATGAAGATGGAGCACCGGTGGAATGAGATGGCGGGGGAAACCGGAGGTCCCGGAGAAAACCCGCCCCAGCGCCGTGTTTTCCACCACAAATCTCACTTTGCGGTCGCCTGGGATCGAACCCGGGCCCCCTTGATTCTCGCCAATGTTACTTATTTCGGTTCGAATAGATTCCTTGAGAACATCAATTGTCCGTGGGCTATTCTTGTACACTCTATTTTTTAGATATCCCCACATGAAAAAATTCGGTGAGGTTAGGTCAGGGGATCTCGGGGGTCACAGACCTTTTGAGATTATTCGATTAACTAACAAAGAGGTTACAAGTTTCATGGTGTCATTAGACGCATGTAACGTTGTCATATCTTGCTGTAAATAACCTTCTCTATTCGATATTATCCAGCTGCTCCACAAACGTCTTGAAGATATTCATATAAACTTCAGTGTCTACAGTCGTATCAAAGGAAATGGAACCAACGGTCCTTAAATGCCGGTGTAGGACACCTTCAGCTGTTTCTCTGAGATACAAATAGTATAATGTAATCTCCCAATTGTGTATTATATTCTCCCAAATTTGCACGTGTGTCCTATTATTAGCTCTAATGTTATGGCTTATCGAAATGGATCAGGTTGATATAGATCGCATTTGTTCCGATGAGCTCGTCGTTAAAGAAACTTATTGGCTGATGTTTCCGATTCCTAGAACGCACTGTATTCCGAAGACAGAATTGTTTGAACGAACAAGCGAAAATAACAAATGAAACAGAAATCCCTTGAAATTACCAAGTAACACAGTATAAATTTAATTTCACACGGGATTTAAGATTTTTTCCCATATGAGATGTAGGCCTTTGTAGTATTATCATGAAGCATGTAGCGTGAATTCCTAAAATTCCTAAAATTATCCAATAGGTAGTTGGTAGGGTGTCAAAAGACCGAATCGGGTTATACATGTTTGTCATAACGAAACTTTCCGCTTCATATTTCAACTAAATATTGCAGTTCAACCTTCTCGTTGTTCATTAAGAAAGTTATTTTAGTATTTGTTGAAAATTAGAATGCGAAGATCATTCTATATCCTTAGAGAGTCCCTAATTGCTTAAAGTATATCATTTCTTAGCCTCTATTAATTTTAATTCCCCCCTAACAGTGTTCTTTATTCTCATACCCGCCTATGCACATTTCGAGAAAAGATCACATAGTTCTCCACTATAGCAGCCGGTAGCATGTTATCGTAGACGTATATGCTGGAAATGACATTTAAAGGAATCGAAAGCAGCGAGAGCAATCACATGCGAAGAAACTGATTTGGACGTATATCAATCGCTAGGTGGCAATACAGGGTGTTCAATTTTATTCGTTATTTCCCGCCCTCCGATTGAGCAAGAATGATGTCATAGTCAACTGGTGAGTCTTTCTTGAAATCATAGCGCCCTATACGGAGAAGAAGCGGTAATTTGTGGGGAACAGTACACAAATTACTGTGCTCTCAGGGTGGCTGCGCTGGTAACTAATACAACCAAATTCTCTTGGATATGAACACAGAGCACCGCGCCTTTATGGTTGAATGCTACTTTCGTATCGGCATTAAAATTGGTGTGACATATAAATATAATTTAAACTGCTGCATAGAGGAGTTTATACAACGCTATACGGCATTCAGACAAGTCCCTCGGAGCGTAATGTTGTCAAAAGTGTACAGGTACTGTCAAAATGATATACCTTTGTTTGTAACATAAACGTCTTACGCTTTATCATTATATGATATAAATTTTTTGTCATACTCACGCTTAATTAAAATTTCTATTAATGTTGGTATCCTTATGTCTTTTAAAACCAATAGGTGCATCAAACATTTCCAAGAAAAGGATCAGTTACTCGCAAAAAGAGAGACACTGGACGCTATAAAGTGACTGGTCCCAATCTAGAAGCAATAAATAATGTTATGACAGAAAGGCCTCGAGCATACCTTCTCGCAATACAGACAATGTTTAAGGGGAAGAGAGAAAGGAAATATAAGAAAATGGACACATAAGACTATGTACGAGAGATATTTTCTTGTTTAGACTTGGATAAAAGCTTTGTACATATTGTAACACTAAATTATTTTTCATTCCTAGTACATGATTCGTTAATTTTCTGGTTTGTAATGAAGTTACATTGTGAGGAAACTGTGGGTGATAGAAAAGAATTGAGATCAAATTGAAATAGTTCTATTTTATGTGTGCGGTTTACTATATGCATATATGTCTACTATAACAGAAAAACAGATATCCATTGTGAAGTAAGTGTTCAATGTTTCGTATATTCTTCATGGTATACTTTTATGGCTACATAATTAGCTTTGCAGTGCATTGCAGTATATAGATCTTTTTTAAAAAAGAGTTATCGTATCTACGTACCAGGCGAAATTACGCATCTTTATTTTACGTGGGTATACCCACCTCTGAAATAGTATATTTACCTCCCGGTAGAGGGAGGCCTGATAGCTGCTGACGGCACATCAAATACGATCGCTAGCCGCTGGGGAGAATCGTATGTAAAGTCGCTCCAACAGCAATGCTATTGATGACGTCAAATTTTGCCTGGTAAAATCACAGATAAAAATGAACACCGTGCATAAGTTTAAGTGAGAAAAGAATCCAGCATAATTTCACTTTAGTGGAGATGCCCAACCTAATGCGAAAATAGTGTGGGATTGCCTCCATCTACTACAGTCTGATTTTTAAAAGGAGATACGTGAAGGTCATCTGTTTCTCCACATGTGGTGCTGCAGTGTTGCTCATCGGCAGATAGGAAGTAATGCAGATCGCCTTTCTTCATCCTCTCAACACTCGAAACATAAACAAGGGTTCGAGTTATCTCACCTCAACAAAAATATGCACAGTTGATCTGTATTAGCCCACTTTAAAAACGGAAGTGCGGTAAGTATTTCTCCATCGAAACACATATACGCGATGCACGTTCTAAAATCTAACATTTATCTTCAATTATATTGATTAATATTTCAGATAATATCTTAACTACTAAAATTCAGACTGATATAAATACACATAGTGCAAAAATATTGTGCAACATACATGTGGTAAGCACATAATGGAATCTCGAGAATTGAAGAAACCCGATGCAAACGCCTCGTTTTTTCTTTTCAAACCTTTCCTCGTTCCATATACATTAATATCGCAATATACTATCATTAACGACTTTGTTGTTTGACATGTTCATATCAACACCACCGATATGCCGGAATTTTGACTCACAGGAATTCTTTTTGTGCAAGCATATCTACTGACATGTGACTGTCGCTTTTGGATAACAGGAATTAGCTGTTCATTGACAAGGAGCAAACTCTCGTCTTCCTGTTGGCAAAATTCTCTAGCTTGGCTGTGCAATATAACATCCCAACCGTAAGCTGAGCTTTCCTTTGGGCCATGATTCCTTGGTCCACCTCTAATCCCACCGTCAGTACGTCTTGCTTCCATAAAAACGTATTTTAAAGTGTCTTTTAACAAAATAGGTTAACAATACACAGCGCAAACTCCAGCGCTACAACCAGCGATAACTGAGCTGAGGAGTATGTGATTCACCAGTGTAAGCAATATGGCAACCTTTGTTTACGTGATCATAGCAACGACCTTCCCTACTTTTAAGAATCAGACTGTACTTGTCAAGCTATGACGTGTTCGTGACACTAAGAACAAACCTCCCTAATCCTTGGTTAACTGTAGGAGTGAAGGAGGTGAAGGAAAGCGACAAGGTGACGTCATCAGAGATCACTTGGAATACTACTGGAGTACACAGCAAGCACAACTTAAATATTGCAGCTTAAGCACTTATTTTGGAAGTACTAAACGGTTTTGCTAAGGGTTTAATGGCATTTAAAAAGCTAATGTGAAATAGAATGAAACACAATGTTAAAACCCACAATTTTTTCACAACCTGGCAATACATTTTAAAATCTGTATTTAGAGGCAAGCTATAGTATGCTAAAATAGAAGAAGCCTCAAATGTTCACACGCTACCACACTTTATAAAAACACAAACTGGAAACAAAACTATTCAACCAAATCACACGTTAATAGCGGTGTCCGTCATGACCCATTTTACTTAGAATACAAATAGACGAACCATCGAGATAGCCCATAAAATTAGAGCACCAAATAATAGTGTATTTACTGATGGTAACATATAAAAGTTTGCAACAAAAGTGCTCTTTGCAAAAGCTTTTAAATGTGCACAAGAAATGGGTTTTAACACAGTGACCTATACAAAAAATTTACTAAGCTTAAAAGTCATTTATTTTTAGAGTGAAATGTGCAGAGAATCCAGGCAAAATGTATATAAACTGAATATTATCCCAGAAAAGTATACTTAAGTAACAAATTTTTAAATATTTATTATATATTGGCGATGTAGCGTTCACTAAAAGTAATAACGTGCTCTACAGAAATCTTTCTATTGTTTAAGCAGTACTTGCAGAGAATGCTATTTTAAGACGACTAAGGAGAGATAACAAAAGGAATCCCGAGAAGGCCACAAATATGTGCACTTTAGAAGAAACGTCACTATTAATTATGTGGGTTTCGATAATTATTTACATAATAAAACTGAAGGTCATGTTAATAAAAATTGTGTATTATAATTTCGGATGCGTGTGCATTACATATTGGACTTTAAAGGACAAAGTAAGGAAATGCAGTACAATCAAAACAAACCTCACCACTTCAATAAGCCATAAACATTGAACCAATAATAGGATACACGTACAACTTTGGGAGAATATAAAACAAAATATAATATAAGAAGATAACAAAAATTTTGAGATTGCATTACACTATTTACATCTCAGAGAAAATGTTGGAAGTGTCCTCCATCAGCATCTATACACGTTTTAACTCAACTCACCATATTCTCTGAAGTTTTACGGAGAGTATCCTCGACAATGTAACTTATTTCGGTTCGAATGGATTCCTTGACAACATCAATTGTCCTTGGCCATTCTTGTACACTCTATTTTTTCTTACAATGTACATTTACTCATGCTCATAATTTTGATGGTCCTTCTCATTCAGTCTCACCTGAATGCGATGCACTTGTCCCAGCATTTCTGCCAGTCTTCACAGACATGCTGGAAACCATTTTAGAGATATCCTTCAAAATGGCCTCCGTAGCCTTCACCACTGCTTCTGATGATGGATAATGCTTCCCACGAAGGCGTTTCTTCAAATTAGGGAATAGAAAAAAGTCATGTGGGCTAAATCCGGACTATGTGGAGGGTGAGGAATGCACATCACGTTGGTATTTGCAAGATATTCAGCAACAACATTGGCAATACGCGGCCACGCAATATCGTGGTGCAGCATCCAGCCTTCTTCATGGAAATGTGGTCTTTTGCGCCTGATATGGACTTGCAATGTTTTCAAGACATCCCTGTAGTATTGTCCAGTTACTGATGCTGATAAACCAATCCATGAATATCAAAGAATGAGATGAACATAGCTTTCCCAGCAGAAGCAACAATATTTGCCTTTTGGGGGGTTGGTGATGAAGGAGATTACCAAACTGAGCTTTGCTGTTTGCTCTCAGGATCAAAATGATGTAGCCAGGTTTCATCAGCAGTGATTACGTTTGAAAGAAACTCCGGATCTACCTCTAACATCTACTTTAACTGCATGCAGACCTGTATGCTAATAACCTTTTGTTTGGTAATCAACAATCTTGGAACCCATCGCGCACAAACACGTCTCATGTGTAATGTTTCTGTCACCAACGTGTGGGTGGCACCCAATGAAATATTCAGTATTTCAGAAAGTGATCTTAAGGTAATTCATCGTTGTCATATCGGACGATGAATGGAGTAGGTGAAATAATGCTGAAATGAGCCCAGGGCCATACAGCTTAGAGTTACCCGACATTCGTCTTTCAGGTTAAGGGAAAACCCCGGAAAATCCCTATTCAGATAGGCAGAGGCAGACACGCTACCGAAGTGGGCTGCTGCAGCAATGTTGATGTTTTCTTTCGTAAGAGGAGAAACTGGTACACCGATTCCACCTTCCTTTGAAATTGATTGTCTCCCTTATTTAAACATTTTAAACCACCTTTGAGCTGTGCTGTAGGGAAGAGCGGACTTTCAATAGAGCTCCAGTAACGTTGTACTGGCCTCAACTGAAGATTTGTTGACACGGAAGCAGAATTTCAAAGCCACATACTGTACCTCGCGTGTTACCTCCATTGCAGCGCTAGGCGATACTGAACATGACTGAACTTCCGTGGTTCTCACAGGCGGGAACCAGGAGTACAAAAAGTGAAACTACTACGGCGTGTTTGAATTTTAGTGCGAAAAATTATGACCGTAAAAAGTTATGACCAGTCTTTATTGAACAGCTGCCGTATAAATAATGAATTATTTCCAATTGTTGTTATGATGATTAGGTGAAGGAAAGCTGTACAAAGTCAGTTTTACACAGACTCAAAGATCTGTAGTTATTAAGTCTGACATTACCTCACGTTAAACACACTTCCCAGAGTTTTTACACAACTAGTCAATTATGAAATCCGGTTAATGGTATCCTACGTTTGAAAGCTATAAATTAAAGGAGTCGTGTATATTTTATTTGCAATTACAGCAGTCTACGATGCGTTCTGATGGGATGCAAAGTTTTACGTCTGTTTCGTTTGATATAAAAAGAATCTATTTTAACTTTTACTCCATCTTCTGTTCCCCTTTCCGTGTAAACGAACCTCACGCAATCTGAAGTTTGCCAAAGAGAAGGGAGCTTTTCAACATTCGTGTTTGCTTTGAATGTATTTTTCTTTGCACGCTGTCTGACTCGAAACTCCTCAGCTATATTTATGATGAAAAGTTAAGAAATATAGCTCAACAGAACTGTTCCATGAGTTTCCATATGACATTAAATTGTGTTATACATAAGCATTTTTAATAATATCCAAGCTTGCGTGGGATTAAAGAATGCTTTACGTAGAACTGCAGTTTTTAGGGACAACACTTAGTATTTTGTGACCTCAACCCTCCCTCACAGAACAAGCCTAGTCAGCTACAGAGATATAAAATGTTTTAAGTTGGGACCGAAGTGCTGAAAGTTATCTGAACAGCTTAAGCTAGAGCCTCAAAATTTTTTTACACATATTACTAGCAACTAGAAGTATGTGTACCAGTTTTCAATTCCAATATGTAGCTGCATTCTTGATATCTGAATTAATTCACTTAATTTTATTACTTAAAATCAAAATCTATCTTCTTTGGCGGATATTATACATTGGATGTCATTTTTTACAATTAAATTCCTTAATACCTTGATAACAAATTAAAGGATCGGACCTCTAAAATTCTGCATAGTTTCTTAAAAAATTATGTTTCGTGTCAAGGCGAAAAAAACTGCAAAAATCAGTGCTTGATTATAGTAATTAGTTTTAGAAATTACATTGTAATATCTGTCAAAGAAGATAGATTTTGATTCTAGGTAATAAAATTGAGTAAGTTAATTCATATATCAAGAATGCACTTACATATTGGAATGAAAACTGGCACACGCACTTCATAATGATCTCCCTTCTGGTTTCAATGACACTGCGCAACAATGTAAATGTTTCGGGCTTAAAAATATTGAATTTACATGTATTTCCATCTGCTGAATTCAAAAATAATAAAAATTCTAGATTAGCCCTGGTTTTGAAGATAAAGTGACATTTCATTTTGACAGTGAAGATTTTAAATTTGGGGGAATTGTTTTGTTAGTTGGCACACCTGTCAAATAATACCAGAAATAAATTTTGGAAATTAACTAATATAAAAGTCAAGGAAGGCATTTTTTTCAGACCACAAATAAGAGAACTTGTAAAGGATCCTGCATTTTACCAAGTTTGGAGGCGAAAGAGAAGGAAGCTTGGGAAGCCTTCAAGGGTTTTGTTCATGGATTTTTAGGCAATAAAAGAGATGACAACTACAAGCATTTGATGACAGTGCACCTGCAAAAATACCGTAATTTTGTATACAACATGTCCCTTAAGATGCATTCTCTCCACTCCCACCTAGACTTTTTCCCTCCTAGTTGTGGAGCTGTTAGTGATGAACATGGGGAGAGATTCCATCAGGACATTTCTGTTATGGAACAACGATGTCAGGGCCGTTGGAATGAAGTAAGGCTGGCGGATTACTGTTGGTCTTTGTATAGGGATTCTGCGGCACTCCATCACGAGAGGCTAGCTAAAAGATGACGAAGTCGATAGGACACCCAATGCTTCTCTTCAGACACGACTATCTGCGAAGTATTCTTCCAGCAATTTAGAACTCTCAGCATATAATCAACAGATAAAATAAATCAAATATACCTTTATTGTTGTTAGCATGTATGTAATTAAAATGTATCCTTTTCTGTCAATCCGTTAATATGTAATACATCCACCTTTTATATATCATAGACACTAGAGCTAATAAAAAGTTTTCATTGTCATATTTGTTTTTCTCAACCCAAAATTAGTAGGAATTGCCTCATAATGTGCTCGAAACTAGACTGAAAAATTCAATGCCTTAGCAGGGATTTGAACCACGGATATTCTGGTCTCCGTCCAACCGCTCTAACCATTGAGCTACTACGGCCAATGTGCCGACATGACATTAAACTCTCCAACTAACTCGTATTCGTGACTGACTAGTGACTTCACAATTAATATTAAGTAATTGTACCTAATAGTTGTCCGAACTATGAAGCCCGGGCCTTAAAGTACTTACAGCATAGTAAGTCGCCATTGAGGTAGTTGTCTAATGTGTTTATGAGAACTCCTAGTGGTCTACCTGAAAAACACGAGTCTGTTGGAGAATTTAAGATTATATCGGCACGTTGGCCACAGTAGCTCAATGGTTAGAGCGGCTGGACGGAGACAGAATATCCTGGCTATGGCATTGAATTTTTCAGGCTGACTCCCCCTTTCCATGGTTCTAAAATACTTTAACATTAGAAAAATATACATAACGTCTACCTACTGACCACTTCATTTTCGCAATATTATCTTCTGGGTAGGGCCACCTGGTGATCTAGCACACCTACTAGCTCTGCAGGCTAGTACCCGGGACTTATTAGGCAACCCTCTACCCAATCCGAGCGGTCGAAGCCTGGCCGGAAATACCTGATCTCTCGCGGGTAACGGCAACACGCTGCCCCCTTGAGTCCAACCCAATCCGTACAATTCCCATACAAGGAGGGACTTTAATTTTCGGTCCGAGGTTCTTCTAGTAACGTCAGAGGTACAACGAGTGCTAAGGGTGCGCAGCACTCGCACGATAGCAGCTGAAGTGGACGGATTCCCTCCCCTGAAATAATGAAGCGTCTTTTATAAATTGCAAAAAGGTTACAGATCATTTTAGAGTCATCAGATGAAAGCTTGTTATTCGTCCGCCATTTTGTTTATTTGGCACATTTAGTGATGACATGTACAGTGGTTAAAGCTGTCTGACACATCTCACATATGTGTTCTGGATCCTTGGATGTGATGTGTGAATGCAATGAACAATTCTTGGTCTAGTTAAAGCCACTTGTTCTTCGTCCATCACTTTGTGTATCTGGCACATATGTACAGTTGTCAAAGCTGTCTGACACATCTCACATTTGGGGGCTGGATCCTTAGATATGATGTGTGAATGTAATGACTAATTCTTAGTCTAGTTAAAGCCACTTGTTCCTCGTCCGTCACTTTGTGTATCTGACACATATGTACAGTTGTCAAAGCTGTCTGACACATCTCACATTTGGGGGCTGGATCCTTAGATATGATGTGTGAATGTAATGACCAATTCTTAGTCTAGTTAAAGCCGCTTGTTCTTCGTCCGTCACTTTGTGTATCTGGCACATATGTACAGTTGTCAAAGCTGTCTGACACATCTCACATTTGGGGGCTGGATCCTTGGATATGATGTGTGAATGTAATGACTAATTCTTAGTCTAGTTAAAGCCACTTGTTCCTCGTCCATCACTTTGTGTATCTGACACATATGTACAGTTGTCAAAGCTGTCTGACACATCTCACATTTGGGGGCTGGATCCTTAGATATGATGTGTGAATGTAATGACTAATTCTTAGTCTAGTTAAAGCCACTTGTTCTTCGTCCATCACTTTGTGTATCTGACACATATGTACAGTTGTCAAAGCTGTCTGACACATCTCACATTTGGGGGCTGGATCCTTAGATATGATGTGTGAATGTAATGACTAATTCTTAGTCTAGTTAAAGCCACTTGTTCTTCGTCCGCTACTTTGTGTATCTGGCACATATGTACAGTTGTTAAAGCTGTCTGACACATCTCACATAAAGGGACTGAATCCTTGGATATGATGTGTGAATGCAATGACCAATTCTTAGTCTAGTTAAAGCCACTTGTTCTTCTTCCTCCACTTTGTGTATCTGGCACATATGTACAGTTGATAAAGCTATCTGACACATCTCACATATGGGGACTGGATCCTTGGATATGATGTGTGAATGCAATGACCAATTCTTAGTCTAGTTAAAGCCACTTGTTCTTCGTCCGTCACTTTGTGTATCTGACACATATGTACAGTTGTTAAAGCTGTCTGACACATCTCACATATGGGGGCTGGATCCTTAGATATGATGCGTGAATGTAATGACTAATTCTTAGTCTAGTTAAAGCCACTTGTTCTTAACGTTACAGTTGTTTAAGAGGAGATCTTAAAATTACGTTAATCATTATGTCATGCAGTTTGCTGTTTGAGTTGTTAACTGACTGATTTTCCTAGTTTATGTTGATGTAACGTTTAATATAGACAATATAATCTTGGTAAGTTATGCTTGTAATTGTTTCATCTAGAGGTAAACTGGTTGTTTCGCGGGCTGCTGCATCTGCTCGTTCATTGTCGTTAATTTGTCTATGTGATGGTATCCATAGTATGTTAATCTGCTTGCCTGAGTTGATAGCTTCATTGAATAAGGTTTTATTTCTTGAACCAATGCACCTTTTTATCCTTAATGGCTATAATTGCATTCACTGGGTCAGTAATTATCGAAAAGGAGTTAGGATTTCCGGATTCTAAAATGTATTGCAAAATTTCCTTTATGGCGAATAACTCACATGAGAAAATAGAGAGATGATCAGGTATTTTGAGTAATACTGTGTGTTCAAGGTAAACAACTGCACATCCGCATTTTCCATCAATAATAGAACCATGGACAAAGTGTAATCATATGTATTTCATAGAGGTGGTTTATGCCATATATGATTGATCTTTCCACATATTTGGACTCCTTAAATCCAAACTAGTCATGCCCAAGTACCAAAGGACTAGTTAATTCTACTTCCCCATCGTTGTGTTGTAGACAGCCTGCGTGCAACAACAATTTATTTCTGTGTTTCCTATATTTATTGCTTATCATTCACTGCTTTTCATAACTTTAAAATGACAAGCCACCAACACATTCAAGGGATTTCGGTGTCCGGTGTGCAACAGTGGATTGGTCGCAGCGGTGCACTAGACACTCTATTCTGGAGTAATGCAATGAAATCCCTTTTGGGAGTACCATGAACCTTTTGTTACGCGTGTACTCTCCTCTAAAACATATACCAATCTACTGGGAGTGACTGTATGCCATTCCATCATGTGTCATTGTACAATTTGTCGTATTGTATCGTTTTGAACTGTTCCTTTAAAGAAATATGTCTAAGGTAAAATGAGCTACATGTAATTGTGCTGACATAAAAGTGCAAAGGTGTGGTAAACCATATCAATCACATCCTGATCAATCCTCAGCATACCGCATCCGTAACGTAGGTGGTAGCGTGTCCATCTTACGTTCAAGAGGTCCCGAGATCGAATCTCAGCCAGGTAGGTTAACTGGATAAAGTTTATTTCAGGTTTTCTCTCATCAGGAAAGATGAATATCGGGTAGCTCTAACCTCTATGAACTCTAGCCTCATTTGAACGTCATTTCACATAGTTAAATCGTCGTGCCATATGACTTAAAAATGGCTGACAAATTAATAATTAAAAAAGAAAAGGAACAATCAGCCTCAGCAATCACTCACAATGACCGCGAATTTTCCCAAAAGTCAAAATACACCATTAAGGTTTTACAAGATTTCACCATATTTTATCTGGTAAGCAGAGGTATGATTGCAAGCTTTGTGCATATATAGCATGATGTATTCCCACAATATGAATTTTACTATACAAATTTAAGCTTTATTAATATACTTTTATACAGGGTATCTCAAAAATACACCGAACAAATATATAGAGTTCGTTGCTCAGCTTCTTTGTGACACATATAGATAGTTTTTACTGACAATAGAGCCCCATAAAAATGTTCCAGAGTGAGTGTTGATTAGGCAGTGAAAGGAACAACGACGCGTGCCTCACGCTGTTAGAGTTCGCAGGTATATGTCACAGGTCGTGTCGGGTGCTGTAACTGTTTGTGAAACTACAGGCATATTCCACAGTAGCTTTCTTTGGCTTATGTAACCGCCTTAAGGAAGCTATAGCTTAATTATTGCTTATGAGTGTTTCCAAAATTCCGTTATAGCAGACTATGATGGCAAAATAGCTGGTGGACATATGCAACTTATACCTTTTACAGGAAAGTTAATCTTAGTGAGGTTGAGGATGGAAGCATTAAATGATAAACAGAACAGAAATGACATCAAAAGAATTGTAGATAAATTAACCAAAACTAAATGGCTTATAAAATGAGACGAGCATTTTATTTCACGTGTTTGTAATATTAAATAAAGCATTTGTAAATTAAAACAAACTTTTAAAATTGACAGTAAGTAGTTAAAAGTATTGCACAAATAAAGTCATATCAAAATGCTCTGAAGTTAAACAAATAAATATTATCATTGATGTAAATATTTTTAAAATTCATATTTTTAATGAAACTTAATTAATCGTGCGTTCGTTGAACTCCCTTCAGCTCTTCCATCCATCAAAACTATATCCGGCATTTCGGCGTTCGTATAGCGCTCCATATTGCTTGGATTTGCTATCTAAGTACACGCAAAATCCTCTCTGTTAGGACGGAATGTGTAGTTTTACACTGAAGAGCAACCTTCAACTGTCAGAGTTATTTGTCGACTGTTTCACAAGTAACTGTCCTTTGTTCAATTACCTGAAAGGTAGGCTAGGGTCACTGATAAAGGGCAAGCAGTAATGTTTCTGTTTTCGTGGCTGGTACGTCTCAATAACAACTTTTGGGGTTCTCACACTTTCCTGCGCTGCTTAATCTCAGAATAATGTAATATTTAATGCCGCATAAAATTATTTTAACAGAACTTCGAAGCTGCGACATCAAAATTCGGGCTAGATAAGTTATAAACCACGAAACGGCTATAATCGTTCGGTGTCGTTTTGAAACAACCTGTATATATTCTCTTGAGTTTCTGCACTTATCCCTTAAAACTTATTTATAAAAATATCTATTTTGCTATTAATTAAGTTTCTTCAGGATAGGTCTTTGGATAAATGCCTTTATTAAAATAAAGAGCCTGTAAATCCCTTGAGAACAAAGCCCTCCTCCTGCGCAGGGAGTGGCAATTGATAAGCTCATTGGGGTTGCAACTCCTAAGAGCCTTGTGCAGTTGCTGCGCTCCAGTAACGGCGTACTTTCGTACAATGAGCATGTCACTATTTATTTCACCCATTTGACACATATATCATGTTGTGTGTATTTAGATGTTTTTATAACATAGATATTTCCTTGTAGTGCAGTGCGAATAGAGGAGTTAAAGTGATTTATGGGATACTTGCTATGTGATGGCTTTGAAATTTCGTTCCGTTTGCATGACCAACAGATCTACCATTTTGCTGAAGGATATGTGGTTGATACCAAACCAGGATTATTTCATACGAATTGCATATTTTAACAAGATCCACGTTTGGAAAATTAAACGCCATATCTCGAATATTAACCGCTGTTCTTCCGGTCTACCTTCGGTTGCTCTATCAATTCCCCGGTTGTCTGGCATCTGTAACTGAATTTACAAGATCTCATATTTATGCGTTCCGATAGCAGTTTTCAAGTTAACTGCACATGAACCGTATTCCGCGAAAAGCCAGCCTACGTCAATGTAAACAAAACTGGCTCTTTTCCACAGGCATTCAAATGACGTTTAGCCACTTATAAAGTGAACATCTACCTGGAGATGGGCAGCTAATTTGAAATGATATGCAGTACGATACAGAGTAGTCGTGAAATTGCACTTTGAGTAGGTATTTGAGAGAGATTTCTTCTAATGACTATGTGACCCGCTGAATATTTACAACATTCATTAACTTATACCAAATATTATTACTCCGCCACCTTTTGCATGATAGGAATATAGGCACTTACAGTGTCTACAAAATTAAGATGTCAGATTCGAGCAGAAACAAGGTGTACCAATGGACAATATTTTTTTTTTTTTTTTTTTCATTTATACCCTGCCTTTAACTGCAATGGTCATATCGGCGGCCGTTCTCCTATGGAACATATCGAAGGTGTTAATTCGTATTCGTTGGGTTTTAATCATTAGATCACGTACACAGTTATACTGCGACTTTAACTGCAATGGTCATATCGGCGGCTGTTCTCCTTTGGAACATACCGAAGGTGTTAACTCGTATTCGTTGTGTTTTAATCATTAGATCACGTACACATTTATACCCCGCCTTTAACTACAATGGTCATATCGGCGGACGTTCTCCTTTGGAACATATCGAAGGTGTTAACTCGTATTCGTTAGGTTTTAATCATTAGATCACGTACACATTCATATCCCGCCTTTAACTACAATGGTCATATCGGCGGACGTTCTCCTTTGGAACATATCGAAGGTGTTAACACGTATTCGTTGGGTTTTAATCATTAGATCACGTACGCATTTATACCCCGCCTTTAACTACAGTGGTCTTAATGGCGGACGTTCTCCTTTGGAACATCTCGAAGGTGTTAACTCGTATTCGTTGGGTTTTAATCATTAGATCACGTACACATTTATACCCCGCCTTTAACTACAATGGTCATATCGGCGGCCGCCCTCCTTTGGTACATATCGAAGCGTTAACTCGTATTCGTTGGGTTTTAATCATTAGATCACTTACACATTTATACCTCGGCTTTAACTACAATTGGTCATATCGGCGGCCGTTCTGCTTTAGAACATATCGAAGGTGTTAACTCGTATTTGTTGGGTTTTGATCATTAGATCACATACACTTTCGCACTCTCATTCATACTTCCAGATTCTGGATAAATGAGATATCATCTTAGTTGGAGAAAAATCCCCACCCCACCGCCGGAAATCGAACACGGGACCCTTGCACGTCAGGCAGGTGCTATACCGACTGAGCTGGGGAATCAACCTAGACAATATTATCTCCACCACAAGACTGGGTATAGTTATTATGTGTTTCAAATGGGAAGGTGTTTGTCCTTTAACGCCACTAGGTGAGTATCCTAATCGGAGTCCTGCGGTGTTGTATTGCTTTGCCCCTAAGTGGTGTTTGACGAGCCCCCAACTAATCCATCTCTAATAACCTCTATGCGCGATAAGACAACATTTCAGATTTTTCAAAAACTGATCCACGAGGAAGGAGAGAATAATGTATTTCACATAACCCTAAAAATCCTATAGTTTTAATTCAAATTGTTTCCCTAATAACAATAAATAAATTGCTATTATATAATAACAATGCATTGCGACGTAAGCATTGTAATGAATAACATAATTGGTTGTCACGTTTATTTTAAATTACTCATAACAGTAACGTAAGCATTTGACATGACGTGATAAAAGAAATATTTACGTTGATTAAACCAAGGTGTTTGATAAATTCGATTAAAGGAAACAAAACACTTCCTGCCGGGCTAGCAGAACGTGTCTGGTCACGTTATATCTTTGTTTATGAATGGTTCGTAATCTCTATTTACTCTAGAGAGTTCAAAGCATCATTATTCAGTTACTCTTCCATGAAGAAATGTATCAGCTGGATCAATGAGACGCGATCCACATTCTCCCTTACTAATGCTAGAACATTCCAATTGAGGAAATGTGGGCTCAGTTGTAAACAAAACTAATATTTTGAACTGACTGATGTTGAAGGACATATTCACGAAAAAATTAACAGGGAGCACAACACTGGGGAAACTACGTAATACATCATATAAACTAAAAGAAGACGGATTTTCGAGAGAAATAGCAAGAAACCAGATTTAGGAACCTATCATCGTAAATTTGCACTATTCAGACGTTGAAGACAATGGCAATTGCGAATTATCTCTTAACGTAAGTAACATTCACAGATATACGGATGTACCACTGGCATATTCATTGGATTAAAAAAAATAAGTAATTCTTAAACTATAACTAGTTTTAAACTAAAAATTTAAAATATTTGCGTAATATACAAATATCCATGTTGCAATTGTGATTTCTACAACTGTATTGTTATAAAACTTTGGAAAATTCAGTTTGCGTTCTCTTACGTCTAGCGCCACAAACACTCGCAAGTGTGAGAGAGAGAGAGGGAAATATAAACAGAGTGGGGGTAACGAGGTGACAACGGTGAAGGCTCTAGCGCATCTGATTCGCTACCGGCGAGAACTCTTCCCATTTGAAACACATAATAGAAATTTATATTACTTCTTAGCGATGCCTTATGTGTGTATTTTATAGCCTGCTTCTTAAAATTTCTTTTAATACACCACGAATATCGCATAATTATCTGCCCTGATTTCGTCTAACAGTTAGCATGTGCATACATACTGTCACCCAATTATTGGAAGGCGCGACCAACTGGCGGCTGGGTGAGGGCCGGGAGGCATTCGAGAACGCCTACCCATTTGTCTTATAGCGATAATGAAGGGATGGTTGGAAAAACATCACTGGCCGTCTCTTTCCCCTCCCCCTGCCGTCTAGAACCTTGGGGGTGATTCACTGAAACGCGAAACTACCAGAAATAGCAATATTCCTATAAAAAGGGGCTTTAGTTGGCGAGTAAGTTCAGTTCTTGGCGAGCAGCCGTTAAGAGCGCCCAGTGAGGGAACGGACTGGAAGACTGTGTACGTACATCGGAGGAGTGTAGGTAACTGCGAGTGCAGAGTGGAACTGTGACGGACGAACTGGTGAATTGTAATTGTGTGCGCTACGTAATTCTATGTGATCGGCAAGTGTTTCAACTGTAATTCGGTGGAAATAAAGAACATTTTGAGTCTGTGCAATTGGAATTTTAATTTGCCGTACCCACAAAGTTACAACTGGTGTCAGGAAGCGGGATGACAACATAACCGAACATTACAGCCACGGACACGGCATTGGAAAAGATTTTGGAGAAGATGATGGAAATGAAGGCGCAACTGACAGAAATAAAGACGACGAATGACAACTTCGCTGCAAAAAGCACTGGCCGCAGAGTTGAAACAAATGAAGACGGCCAACGACAACATCACCGAGAAGATGGAAGAAATAAAGACCGAATTGATCACGGAAATTAAAGCGGCGAACGAAGCTCTCGGCGGCAAATTTGGAGAACGGTTGGCCGGCGTGAGGGATGACGTGACGGAGGTGGGGGATGGGCCAAGTGGACGAGCGCGTCGAGGACCTGGCGAACCGCTTCAATGACCTAGAGGGAAAGGCCGACAGTAACGCGAAGTCGCTGAACGCCATGGTAGAAGACGTCGAAGACCTTGCAAACCGCGTAAACAACCTGAAAGGAAAGGCCGACTGCAGCGTTAAGTCCCTGAACGCCATGGTGGAGGACGCCGTCAGCAGGAGTTTAAACGATTTAAAGGTCGACGCGCGCGTCAAACCTCCTAAACACAACGGTGCGAAAACTTTCGAAGTCTTCCGCTGCCAATTCGACGCAGTGGCCAAGCACAACAAATGGTCACCATAGGAGGATGCCACACAGTTAATAGCCAGCCGACGGGCCGCGGAATTCCTGAACGCGGTGCAGACAACGGCGACGCCCAAGGACATCTGGGAGGCCGTGGAGAATCCTTTTGGGAACCACCGCTTAGCCGCAGCGTACCGCAGCCAGCTAAAGGCAAGGTCACAGCAGCCAGGGGAGAAGCTGCAGGAGGTCGCCCTGGCACTTGAACAACTGGCTAGCAAGGCCCTAGTCGACCTCCCACCAGAGTTCGTATCCCGGGAAGCAGGCTACACATTCGTTGACGGGATACGAGACGCTGAGGTTCGTTAGCACCTAATGCTCGACGATTATAAAACCATCCACGAGGCGCTAACGGCAGCATTAAGGAAAGAGACGGCCAGTGATGTTTTTTCCAACCATCCCTTCATTAGCGCTATAAGATAAATGGGTAGGCGTGAACGAATGCCTACCGGCCCTCACTCAGCCGCCAGTTGGTCGCGCCTTCCGATAATTGTGTGACAATACGTTCTTTCAAAGGGTAGTTTTGCTATCAATGTATGAGTCTTGATCTTACAGCTTCTGTATAGATATATTAGCGAATACCACAATTCTACACACATCTTTATAAAATATGTTTCACGTCTGTGATACTTTTGATGTAGATCATCATCATCATCATCATCATCATCATCATCATCATCATCATCATCACCATCATCATCATATTAAAAGAGCAAGGACTCTTTCGAGTCTCAAATAGGACCAAAATTAAACAAATAAAAGAAAGATTTGGGGAGCAATGGAATGCAAAATGAATACAATTTTAAGGAATAGAAGGACGAAGATTAAACGGTAGGCACGTATAAAAAGAATAAGAAATGACAGAATGGTAAGAACTGTGCTAGATTGGAAAGTTGAATGAAACTTCAGACGGGTAAGATGAGAACAATGGATAGAAGGGCTCCAGAAAAAGCATGGTGTGTAGAGTAACAAACGAAGGTGCGGAAGAGGGGTTTGTGGGGAAAACAGTTGTGGATGATTTGTAGGAAATCCTTTATTTGAGAATTGCTAAATATATTTTATTATTACTATTATTTATTATTAATATTACTTATTATTGGATAAAAAGTTGCAGAGAATGTAAAAGTAAGCTATTTGAATATCTAGGATAACTCTTCCTGCAGAGAAAAATAGTTTGATATTTTTTCAACAACACCTTTTTTGATACTGATTTCGTCGATATCTTCCTGATGTCAAGATCATTCATACGAACGAAAAAAATTGGTCTTTTAAACGCGAAATATCGCGCCAAGTAACTGAAAAGTAAATTAAATATAGCATTATTTGAACAAACATAATGTTAAAATCTGCCAAAATCATCCAAAATAGAACCGAATCATACATACCTACCATAATTACTAGCTATTTAATAACAAAGTCTTAGAATATATAATTAGCATTTAAACAAATGAATGTTTTGAGTTAGACTAATATAATTACAGACAGATGATTGAACAAATGCTTCGCGCACACAAAGAAGGAAAATATGATTATTATATTTACATTCATCATAAGCTCATCAAACTATTTTAATGTTAACAAACAAAAACTATGATTAACAGAACTAAAATCCTTAAATATCTTCCAAAATTAGAGCGGTTTCACGAAGTTATTTATGTATTGCTCGCTAAATAAAATTCTACTAAGCAAAACTAAAGAAACATTTTGTGTGAACTTTGAAAAGTGGTGATTATATATCAAATTATGTATGAATAGGCTTCAATATTACAATTATTTCAATGATTTGTATTGAGCAGCCTTTAAGTAAAAGTGTTGTATTTTAGCAAAGCGATCTTAACTGATTAGCAACTGTTTTCTGTCACTTCATCAAATAGTGGCAAAAGTTTGGAGTAAGTGTGATACTTAACCATCAAACCCAACTTAATTTCTGAAAAGCTTTGGCTGGTAGAGGGTAGCTCCTTGGCTGTGGTGTTTGCAATTAAGAGCTGCCAACATCTGAACCAAAAACAGAGCAAGAGGGATTTTGTTTTCTACGATTTATCTAGTGATTGGTGAATTGTGAGCTTAATGCTGTAAGGAATAACTTGTGGATTGAGGGCCTTAAGCCAAACGTATTTTCTGATGAGTAGAGAAGCAGTTTTAACCGGGGCAACTGCGTATCGACGACAGAGGCAGATTTTTTAAAGCTAATCTAAATGATCCAGGTTTGAGCGAAAATCATCGCTTCCAATAATTGTTAATAGATGAATTGGTGACGAATACATTTGCAAAAAGGAGATCTAGATGAAGAAAAGAGTAAATGTATACAGGGCGTTTCAAAACGACACTGACGAAAATATAGAAGTAGTTGCTGATCTTATATGGGACACACATAGATCGCTTTTACCACCAATAGAGCCGCATAAAATGCTCCAAAATGAGTGTGGATTAGACAGTAACAGGAACAACGACGCGTGCCTCACGCTGTCGCAGTTCGCAGGTATAGGTCACACACCGCGGCGCGTGCTGTAACTGTTTGTGAGCATACTGACATAATTCGCAGTAGCTTGACACTATTAATAATTCTTTTCGCTTATGAAACCGCAATAAAGAAGCTATTGTTTGGAAATTAATTGTTCTTTCACATTAGCCGTGTGTAGGACGCACTATGAAAGCGTAGAGCCAGACTGAAAATTCAATGCCATAGCCGGTATTTGAACCTCGTATCTTCTGGGTTCCATACAGCCGCTCTAACCATTTGAGCTACTATGTCTAACGTGCCAACATGATATTAAATTCTCCAACTGACTCGTGTTTGCCCCGGTAAACCACTAGGAGTTCTCATAAACACATGAGACAGCTACCTTAATGGCGACTTACTATGCTGTAAGTACTTTAAGGCCCATTCTTTATAGTTCGGACCACTATTAGGTGCAATTAATAGAAATTAATTGTTCTTTCACATTAGCCGTGTGTAGGACGCACTATGAAAGCGTAGAGCCAAACTGAAAACTTCAATGCCATAGCCGGGAGTCAGAGAATGACAGAGAACTGACACGAGTCAGTTGGAGAATTTAATGTCATGTTGGCACGTTGGCCATAATAGCTCAAATGGTTAGAGAGGCTGGACGGATACCAGAAGATCCGTGGTTCAAATCCCGGCTATGGCATTGAATTTTTCAGTCTGGCTCTGCGCTTTCACAAGCTATTGTTTAATTATTGCTTATGAGTGTTTAACGTGTTCCAAAATTGCGTTACAGCAGTCCATGATGACAAATAAGCTGGTGGACAAATGCAACTTATACCTTGTAGAGGGAAGTTACTGTTAGCGAGGTTGAGGATGGAAGTATTAAATGATAAACAGAACAGAAAACATCATCAAAGAATTATAGATAAATTAACCAAAACTAAACTGCTTATACAATGAGAAAAGCATTTTATTTAACGTGTTTGTTAATACTAAATAAAGAATTTTTAACTCAAAATTGGTCTTATTATTATTGGTCTTGATATTTACAGTAACTGGTTGAAAGTGTTGTACAATTAGGATCATAACAAAATGCTCTGAAGTTAAATAAATATTGCCCGCCTCGGTAGCGTAGATGGTAGCGTGTCTGCCTCACGTTCAATAGGTCCCGAGCTCCTATCTCGGTCAGGGAGAGCTACCTGGATGAAGTTTTTCATGGGTTTTCCCTAATCCTTAAAGACGAATCTCAGGTAGCTCTATGCTTCATGGACCCTGGATATATTTGAGCATCATTTGACCCATTTCATTCACTGTCGGATATGACTTAACGTTGGAGGACGTAGCATAATATATATTATCATTGACGTAATTATTTTTACAATTCATATTTTTAATGAAACTAAATTAATCGTGCGTTCGTTGAACTCCCTTCAGCTCTTCCATCCATCAAAACCATATCCGTCATTTCGACGTTCGTATAGCGCTCCATATTGCTTGGATTTGTTATCTAAGTACACGCAAAATCCTCTCTGTTAGGACGGAATGTGTAGTTTTACACTGAAGAGCAACCTTCAACTCTCCCAGTTATTAGTCGACTTTTTCACAAGTAACTGCCCTTTGTCTCATTACCTGAAAGATAGGCTAGGGTCACTAATAAATTTCAAGGAACAATATTTTTGTTTTTGTGATCGATGCGTCCCAACAACAACCTTTGGGTTTCGCACACTAGTGGTTCCTGCGCTGCCTAATCACAAAATAATGTATTATTTAATGCTGCATAAAATTATACCTAGCAGAACGTTGAAGCTGCAACACCGAGTTCGGACTAGTTAAGTTATAAACAATTCAACGGCTATAATCGTTCGGTGTCGCTTTGAAACAATCTGTATATGCTTCATTTGCTAGCACTCCTATGTTGGCACTTTCCTGCGCGTATGCTCAGTTGAAATAAAATACTGCACGTTGTTGATATTTATGATGTATTCCGAATATAAGAAATGTTTTATTTTGATCCAGTTCTGTTTAAGCATTTTCCCTATTTAGATCATCTTTCATTCGTATTTATATCTGAACATAAGTATCAAACTTACTCCCAATTAAATTGTTATTCGTCTTTGAGTTGCTTAAGCTTATCCAATAATTTTACAGCACAGTAAGGAAATCAAATACGTGGCGATAAGATCAATTTTACCAGACTTTAAACCATTATTTACAATTACTGTTACTTGTAATGAGATAGTGAACTGCTAAAGTAACGTGACTATATGACAAAGTCAAGTTTGGGGATAAGTGGATTGGACGCGTGCTCTAAAAGCAAGGGTTGCGTTGCATGCTTACCTTCCACATTTAACATGATAGCCATGTTGATCTTGGGCTCGGTGTTCACCTGACACTCATATATACCAGCGTCCCTCTTCTGCACATACTCGATACGGAGGTTCCACTCGTCCGATGCTTCTGGATGGATGACCCCAAATCGAGCGTCGCCAGTGTACGTGAAGATGCTGGAGGTCAGAATGTGCAGATCCCTTTTCCGCATCCATGACACCTGGAGCACAAAAGTATAACCAGATCATTAATTTTATTGCATCAACTTTCAAGTACAGTAAATAACCTTTATACTGTAAATATATCTAGAGCAAGAATGCAGAAGTCACTACCTGGGTGTGAAACCGTTCCCCTATTCCCTATGTTTTGTGAGAAGTTCCACTAGTGAGTCTAAATAATCGATATTCTACTGACATCGAAACAAAGTGTCCACAACAACAGATCGACACCAATTCTCCTAGCACTTGATTTACTTCAAGTGTGGAAGGCATTATTTTGCCACTGACTGGTTAAAGTTAGATATGAACAAATTCCTACTGAATGGCAGCGCAGCAGTGTCAAAGTTCTTCTTTAGTAATGAGGCATGTGGCGGCAGAGAGAATGTATCTACATATTACGGTGTTCTTTATATTTAGTCTGGTTTATCTTGAAACATTGGAATTAGAGCACGCTGATTTTGGTATCTGTGACTACCTAATCCCACATTGCATCACTTCCATTTATCGTTCCGATTGATTATATTGCACCTATGCCATAAATGCCTTCAAATGCAGTGCTTTAAAGGCTACTGGTAGATGGCAGTAGTATAGTAGTATAGCAGTAGTGCATATATATATATATATATATATATATATATATATATATATATATATATATATATATATATATATATATATATATACTATATATACGCTTAATTGCTAATGCCCTCAGCTCCATTTCCATTGAATGTTGGATGCTTCAAAGTCAATATCCAATTACGAATCACCTACTTCTAAATTTATGATCACATTGAGGAACATCTCATCAATTAATCCATATTTTCCCAGTACATTTCTTCTACCCTCTTCGCAAGTTCACAGACAGCCTTAGGATTTTCTAGAGTAATTTTGAGAGATGAATTGCGGAAGATCTTACCTACACAGGGTGTTTCAAAACAAAACAGAACAAACATATAGAAGTATTTGCTCAGCATCTATGTGACACATATAGTTTTGCGGCCAATGACGCCACAGGCCGCGCCGTGGCTCAGTGGTTAGACCGCTTGGCTCTCACCAAGACGGCCCGGGTTCGATCCCAGGCAACCGCAACGTGAGACTTGTAGTGGACAAGACGGCGTTGGGCGGGTTTTCTCCGGGACCTTTGGTTTCCCCCGCCATCTCATTCCACCGGTGATCCATCTTCATCTCATGTATCATCAGTGTTACCGCCTGTGGTGCCGTATGTAGTAAAAGCGGGCGTTAAACACTACACATAATAGCGCCACATAGAAAAATGTTCCAGAAGGACTGTGGATTAGGCAGTGATGGAACAACGCCACGTGCCTCACGCTGTCTGAGTTCGCAGGTATAGATCACACGCCGTGCCACCTACTGCAACTGTTTGTAAACATACCAGCATACTCCGTAGTGACTTGCTATTATTAGGAATTTATTTTGATTATGAAGTTGCAATAAAGAAGCCATTGCTTAATTATTTCTTATGAGTGTTTAACGTGTTCCAAAATTACCTTATAGCAGTCCAAGATGGCAAATAAGCTGGTGGATATATACAACTTACCTTTTAGAGGGAAGTTAATGTTAGTGAGGTTGAGTATGGAAACATTAAATTATAAACAGAACAGAAAACAACATCAAAGAATTGAAGATAAATTAACCAAAACTAAGTGGCTTATACAATGAGACGAGCGTTTTATTTCACGTGTTTGATACTACTCAATAAAGCACTTATAACTGAAAAGGAAGCTGTTGATATTTACTGTAAGTAGTTGAAAGTATTGTACAATTAATATCATAACAAAATGCTCTGAAGTTAAACAAATAAATATTATCGTTGATGTAACTATTTTTTCAATTCATATTTTTAATACAACTAAATTAATCGTGGCTTCGTTGAACTCCCTTCAGCTCGCTCAAAACCATATCCGTCATTTCGACGTTCGTATAGCGCTCCATATTGCTTGGATTTGTTATCTAAGTAGACGCATAATCCTCTGTTAGGACGGAATGTATAGTTTTACACTGAAGAGAAACTTTGTAACTGTCAGAGTTATTAGTCGACTGTTTCACAAGTAACTGTCCCTTGTCCCATTACCTGTAAGGTAGGCTAGGGTCACTGATAAAGAGCAAGGAAGTAATGTTTTTGTTTTCGTGGGTGGTGCCTTACAATAACAACTTTTGGGACTCGCACACCAGTGGTTCCTGCGCTGCCTGATTATAAAATAATGTAATATACAATGCTGCATAAAATTATAACAGAAATTCGACGCTGCGAAACCGAAGTTCGGACTAGTTGAGTTATAAACCACGCACCGGCTATAACCCTTCGTTTTAAAGCAACCTATATCTCTCTCTTTGAATGTCACATGTTTCGTCACAGCTGCTTCGATTTGTTCCCATAATTAGCTTGATAGCATTCATATCACAATGAAACCCAGGTAAGGTATGTCCATTAAATTCAGCTGTAAGGTCTATTGCATTGCGTTTGAAGTTACATATGTTTCTCTGTATTATTCTTATAACACCGATTTTGATGTTTTATTTACATAATTTTTACGTACTTTTACTACTAACATTCGCTGTCAATATAAAGCACTGCTTGTAAATAAACAAGCCTTACAATGATTGGAGCGCCACCCGTAACTGACGGAGACTAGCCAGTCGAGGATAACAGTGGGCAATGTGTTTACGAAACATGTCATCGCTCCTTTGCCACAGGGAGGGGTAGTGCTGAGAAGGTCTTATTTTAAGTTAATCCAGACAAACCTTAGCTGTGTTGCCAATCTAATTATAAAATAGACTATATGTATGCATATGTATTTTACCTATTTGAAGTAAGAATGTTCAAATTCTCGTGAGTACTGCTCCCCAGGCATTACTTGGGTAATCATACCAAAGCGCGACCCATATAAACCGGAACCTATGAACCTATGAAGAACGTGCAACTTTGGGAGAATATAATATACATTTGGCAGATTACATTACACTATTTACATCTCAGAGAAGATGCTGAAAGTGTCCTCCACTAGCATCTATGAATCGTTGGTCCCAATTTCTTTGAGACGTCTGTAGACACTGAAGTTTATATGGGTATCTTCAAGACAATTGTGGAGCAGCTGAATGATATCGAATTGAGAGAAGGTTATTTCCGGCAAGGTTGAGCAACGTACCATAGACCTAATGTAGAAATTTGCTACAGTAAAAAGACACGAATTTGACAATCAGCTACAATCGATGCTGACTCGGTGTTTTGCTGCAGGTAAACAAATGAAAGAAATCACTGTGGTACACTTAAACCACCGACTCTCGTAATAACCAACAAACAACTGCCAGTCTAACATCTTGCTAGTGTTTTTACATCCCCAGACATTGTTTCTATACAGCTGAAGACCTTTCGAGAACTTTAGCGGCAGAAATAATGGACAGAATGTTTTGAAGCTGCTCTGTGTCTTTTTCTCTCTTGTTAAGCGCCCGACCCCGGCCTGTGGCAACAGCACAATGCTACAAGGTGACAATAGTTATAAATGGGCTTATGAAATCCTTCATTAAGTACGATAGGATATAAGTTCTGCCAGAAAAATTGTGTGGATGCATTATAAATCACCTCAGTGACTCATATCCTTCATCCAAGCCTGAATGCAGAGACATGTCTAGTTTCATTTTCTCAGAAATGTATTATATCTTTTAATTATGGGATGTCTCTGGATGTCATCCAACATATATGGTTTTTACAGGATTGTGCACCAGCTCACTCCAGCCATACCGAACGTAGTTTCTTGAATGACGAAAGTCCGTACTGCAGTATTTATTGGAGAAGCAGGAAACTAACAGTTTACCAACAATCAGTTCTGCCTTGAAATTTAGAAATAAATATTTGTTACACTCTGTTTCAATTCATCTTGCCAGAGAGTTGTTTAAATATTTGGCATTACCAGAGATATATATAGTGTTTATTCTCTTAGGTACCAGAACTGTTCAATAAAGAATGATAACAATTTTTTGACAACATACCTTTACTAGTCCTAATAATTTTCTGCCAGTTTTCAAAGACATGATGGAAACCTTTTTTGAGAGATCCTTAAAAATCGCCTCCGCAGCCTTCACCACTGCTTCTGATAATGGATAATGCCTCCCACGAAGGCGTTTCATCAAGTTAGACAATAGAAAATAGTAATATGGGGCTAAATTCGGACTAGGGGGGGTGAGGGATCCACTTCAAGTGGATTTTTGCAAGATATTCAGCAACAACATTGTCGCCCGCCTCGATGGCGTAGATGGTAGCATGTCTGCCTCACGTTCAAGAGGTCCCGAAACTCGGTCAGGGTGAGTTACTTGGATAAGGTTTTTCCGGGGTTTTCCCTTATCCTGAAAGACGAATGTCGGGTAACTCTAAGCTCTATGAACCCTGGGCTCTTTTGAGCATCATTTCACCCATTCCATTCAGCGTCCGATATGACTTAACGTTGGAGGACGTAAAATGACAGAATGACAGAAAAAAAAGAACATTGCCAATATTGGGCCACGCATTATCGTGGTGCAGCATCCGGGATGCTTCACGGAAATGTGGTGTTTTGCGCCTTATGTGGACTTTCAATGTTTTCAGGACATCCCTGTAGTATTGTCCAGTTACTGATGTGTGTGCAGGTACAACATGCTGATTAACCATTCCATGAATACCAAAGAATAAGATGATCATAACTTTCCCAGAAGAAGCAACCACTTTTGCCTTTTTGGGAGGTTGTTCATGAAGGCGATTTCCTCACTGGGCTTTGCTGTTTGCTCTCAGGATCAAAATGATGTAGCCAGGTTTCATCAGCAGTGATTAAGTTTGAAAGAAGCTCCGGATCTTCCTCTAACATCAACTTTAACTGCATGTTACCTCCATTGCAGTGATAGGTGATACTCAACATGCCTGAACTTGCTTGTTTCCCCACAGGCGGGAACCAGGAGTACCAACAAAGAAACTACTACGGCGTGTTTATTTCACATTAGTTTAACAGAGTATAATAAGATTGAATTTTAGTGCAAAAAATTATGACTGTAAAAAGATTATGGTCACTGTTTATTGAACAACCCTCCTATATTTTCTGTGTTAGTCCACTTAAAATCCCTGAATGAATAACAACTTAATTATGAAACAGTGTTAAGGTAATTTGTGGTGGCACTGCAATATGGCGAACGTAGATTGACGTCATGGGAAACTCTTAATTTGTCCTCAAGGAATAACAAGTACTTTTCTAAAATTACGTTGTACTGACGTCTATTTTAAAATATGGTGTAGACAAATGTAATTACAGGCGATGACATTTTGACCCTGCCTTGGACTGTAAAACATATGTAATATCACGTGATAGGGCACGTTCTGTCAGACATAGCTCCGCCACTCATATGAATGCAAATGATTCGTTTTTGTTTACCAGTAGATGTGAGTGTTTTGCGGAAGCAGAGCTTGCATAATTCATCGTGCATGGGGAAGCCACGCGATATCCGGCATTTTATTAAATGACCATACATTTATTACTTTTAATTTAGTTAGCAGCAGTACATGATGATGAATGAGGCAGTATCATACCACATAGTTACTAGTTTATCGTCAACATTATCGCTCGCTTCTCTTCATCTTTTTCTTTATAATCTTCTCTGTCAAGGCGGAGGTAATTATCGTTTTAGTTATAGCTAATTTTATTAACTTGCAGAAGAAACTTCTTAAATCATTTATGACGTGGAATAATTTGCTCGTTACGCTGGCTTAAGTGGGCTCGTATAATTGAAAATGAAAGTCGTAATGCGATTTTTCACTCGGCAGTCACGAGCAAAACTGAGCTCATCTCAATAAATGCTGTTTCCAGAGATACAAAACAAAATCCTGTGTGCACAATTCGTATATATTTCTCTCACAAATTCAATTCTCATAATACATAATCCCTTGTATCGTAATAGGATATAAAACAAAATAAGGTGACATGCTTTCACCTGCATTATCAGAAATTTAATAACTTACACTGATACGAAGAGTAATTAAAAAAAGAATAACGACATTTTTATTTAGGTGGCTTTATATATCCGGTTTTCAGTTGTTACCTTGTTTGTACACATATACGTATGTTTGCAGCTGTTGTGTATATTTGGCTTAATAATGAAAGTAAAAAAAAAAAACACGTGTTTTCCAGTGACAACATTGAGCTTTCTTGAGAAAAAAAAGAGAGTGGAATAATGTTCAGCATCATATTTGAAATATTTCACTGTGGCTTTTGAAGAATCTATACAAGTAAGACGAGAGTTGATGCGATTCAAAGATAGTTAGGAAGTCACTGAAGATGACACCCGCTCTACATGCCCTCGCACAGCAATTACTCACGATGATGTGGAAGACTTAAAAATGGTTTTGAAAAATCGTGGAAGCACCATTAACCACATTGTGGCCAAACCATTCGTAGAAATTACATCACGGCAAATCTCGAGCCTCGCAACTCCATACTTAGTGATTTTACTGTCAAAAAGCAAAATATTTATATTGCGTCAGCCACGTATTTGCCAGACAAGGCCCTCTGTGTTTCTTTCTATTCCAGAGATTGAAGATAACAATGAAAGAACGTCGTTTTATCATAGTGTGATCCATATAAATTTGAACCAATAATAGGACACACGTACGACTTTGGGAGAATAAAACACAGAATTAGGAGATTACGTTATACCATTTACACCTCAGAGAAAATGTTGGAAGTGTCCTCCACCAGCATACCGAGCAAGATGGCTCAGGCGCTTTCGTCTGTGGCCTGCATTCGATTCCCGTAGCCGACCTACCTGATCCATGGGTGTTTTTCTGGGGTTTTACCGGGTCACTAGGCTAATGCTGGATAGGTAATTACATCCCTGTCCCTCCATTTCATCTCCATTATCATTTATATTCATATCTCAACTGGTGGTCTCTTTCAGTGTAGCAGTGTCGGCGGGAGTATCGGCGGTGTATTGCGGGATGATATGCTCCGAGGAAAACTATTTTCTCCTTCGGGAGGTCAGTTGACGGTCTCCGCTCCTCTGTTGGGACCATTCTCCATTTTGTGACAGACAGTCAGGGACCTTTGGGGCTCGGATCGCCTACCTGGGTACCATTAGGGCTCGGCAGCTGGGCTCGTTGCCATCTCGCTGTAGGGGAGCGAGTTCGTTGTCCTGGCCTGTCGTGGTAAGTATCTATCTAGGTAAACCGTAGGGACCCTGCCCTCTACTGTCGTGGCTCCTTCACGTCATCCTTCTTTCCGAGCGTGCCCCCACTTGAGGGCATAGGAACAATGGGCCTAGCATGGTGCCCTACGTACCGAATCCCGTCGGTAATTAAATCCTAATCCTCCAGCAGCATCTATACATGGCACGACCGTAGACACTGAAGTTCATATGAGTATCTTCAAGACATTTGTGCAGCATCTGGATGATATCGAATTGAGAGAAGGTTATTTCCAGCAAGATACAGCAACGTCCCATACATCTAATGACACCATGGAACTTGTAACAAGTTTCTTTGATAATCGAATAATCTCAAAATGTCTGTGGGCCCTAAGATACCATGACCTAGCCTCACCGGATTTTTTTTCTTGTGTGGGTATCTCAAATAGAGTTTACAATAATAGGCCACGGACAATTGATGTTTTCAAAGAATCCATTCTAACCGAAATAAGTAACATTGGCGAGGATACTCTCCGTAAAACTTCAGGGATTATGGTGAGACGAGTACAAACATGTATAGATGCTGTTGGAGGACACTTCCAACATTTTCTCTGAGATGTAAATAGTGTAATGTAATCTCCCAATTGTGTATTATATTCCCCAAAGTTGCACGTGTGTCCTATTATTCATTCAAGTGTTATGGCCTATTTAATTGGTTCAGATTTAAATGGGTCGCAGTATGCATTGATGAAATGACAACATAATCGTTGAACGAGGTGAACTCTAACGAAATGCGAGTCCCGGAATTGCCTCAAGTTTTTAAAGAATCTGTCAAACGTGTATTACATTCGAGGGGAGTTAACTTATAGTTGACAAAGTTGGCACTGATGAACAAACAGTTTTAAGGAAAAAATGAAATTATCAAGAAATTCAAAAGTCCTATGAAGTAAAATTATTAGTGGAGAGAAATTTATCTAAAAAGTTTGGATATAATTACATTCAAGCAATTGCACTCACCCGCTTGAATGAAAGATACTTGGCGACAAGTAAACAATAGATGCCTTGACGTCACATAAATCTTGAACAATATTTTGCTAGAATGTCTACTTCTTTTACTTATACTAAACGAGGTAAGCAATCGCAGATATGAACTGCTAATGTAATGGGATACGGGAATAAATTGCCTGTAAGCGATAGTCAACTATTTAAACAGCCGCTCCTTATGAAATGCCGTTCTGTTAATATAAAGAAAAATTGCATCAACTTCCAATCTCAGAACCATATCATTTCGTATTATAAAATTTAAAGTTCTTAGGTAGCCCACCTCGGTAGCGTAGATGGTAGCATCTCTGCCTCACGTTCAAGAGGTAATTAAATAATAATACATAAGAAAATCAAAATCTTTAAGATAAATAAAATTAAAGGTATAATAAATATATTAATAAGGAATTTATTTGAATAAAAATATTTCATTTGAAGCTAATTTTAAAATGCCAAAATTATTCTTAAATAAAGTTATTGTTATAGTATGATTGTTGTGAAAGTAAAAATATAAACTAGGATAAGATACCCTATTATTTTTATTGTAAAATTAATAAACTAGAGTATTAGTAGGTATGGTCATGAGTTCGAATCTCGGTCAGGGTGAGTTACTTAGATAAGCTTGTTTCCGGAGTTTTCCTTTATCCTGCAAGACGAATGTCGGATAACTCTAAGCTCCATGGACCCCGGACTCATTTGTGCATCATTTCACCAATTTCATTCACAGTCCAATGACTTAACGCTGCAGGACTTAAATTGCAAAAAAAAACCTAGGAGGAATATCCCTGAAATGATTTGCTACATAAAAAAGTTACATTTGCCATAAATGTAAAATTGAAGGGTAATGACATTTTGTCTGGCTCTTACGATTTTTCAGTTATGCAAGTCACCTTTATTAAAAAGGATATCTAAGGATAATTTCACAAAATTTAAAAAATTGTATTTAATTTTGAATTTAATCCTAAGCATATGGCAGTTTAATCAAAATTACTGTTATATAAGGAAAAAATATAAAATAGAATATCAAATAAATAGAGAATTTGTTTTTTCAAATATTATACGATTAAAAGGTAGTCCAGGGTGGAGCCATTTTCTTCAATGTTGCCTATCCTTGGAAGAAAATAAACTTAGTATCAGGTTTCGTATTTTTCATTCTTATACAATTACGTATATATTTAAATTAATTTATTTTAATATTATATTTAAAAGATAATAATGATATATTCAATGTAACAATTTGTAACTTAAAGCTGAACTTATCTTATAAGAAATGATTATAATTCCACTAGTTGACAAGGTGTTCTTCACAAGAAATCTGATTAGTGAATCCAGGGTACCTTTTCATACTGAATTCAGATATGTAGTCAGAATTTTTCCATCAGGCACAGTTTTTCTTTGTGACCGCTGCTTTTTAAAATATGACTTTAGCGTTTTCTTTGACCTGTTATAGGAAACTTTACCTCATATGTAGCGATTTTATCCAAGCTTTATATAAGGGAATGAATGCGGAAGAACCATAAAACAGGGCTCTGCAGGTTCATTCGTGTTTGGACATGTACCGACCTGTTCATCTGGTTGTGTGATGTGTCAATATTGTGCTGACTGTGAGTTTGTTCAGTAGTGAAATATTTTCTTCCTTTCTTTTCGGAAGTGTATTGTGTATGCAGTGTTTTAGTTCTTTGTTTTTTTCATCATGCCAAGAAAGTGTGTAAATCATGTAGACAATTTCTGCTATTTGTGATGAGCTGACCTTCAAGTCTCAGATGCAAAATTTGACCCCACTTGTAAAGAAGTGTTGTCAAATTAAATTTAAAGGGAGTCGATTAATGGCACTAAACAGTACTTACTTTTAAATTTTTCCAGAACATGTTTCAGAAACTTTGCCGCCATCCTCAACCGGATGTGGTAATAATGAAATGTAGCGTTTGATGGAATTATTGGCGGAAGATACCGTAAAATCCGGAGAAAAGCCTCCCTGAGGGTGCTTTAATATTGCCTGGCATCGAAGCCATTTCCCGTTTTCTGGCCCCGGCACTCTCAACTCTAAATTTATATGATATGAAGCTTAAAAACTGGAATTATGTAAATTTTGAGAATCATTTGGGTTATTTTGTGAAATAAGTTTTGCAAATTTCAAAAATATATGTTTCGTACCGCAGACTTTTCCCGTTTTACAGATTAAGACAGCGACAATTTATTCTTTGGGTGCTGAGTTCACCAAATGAAACTCCTAGTTAGCGCGTTTAGAAGCTTTGACGGGACTAATCAGTAGCAACGTCGAACATCCCTTTAATGCGACAAGGTACCGCAGCAAATGTGCGGTTGGCGAAAGCTGCGAACTGCACGCTGACCATGGCGTGACTTACATTCCACAGTGAAATTAACCAAAACACTCTGGCCCCTACAGGCATCCCAAAACTTCGCTTTCAGCTGCAAATTATCGATGACTTAAGATACCCTGGAATTCCAGGTAAACAAGGCAACGCCATTTATAATAGCTAAACTTATGACTTCGAAACCACAGGTTAATATTAAGGAATATCACAAAGGAACAATACACGTAGTACATACTTGATTATAAGACGTTTAAACATAGTTTCTACCCATAATTCTGAGTCATAAGTTACAATATTAACTTCCAAAGTTTCAACTGTTATGGATAGGTTTTTGTTTGTATCCATGATAATGCAACAAACAAAACATAGGAAAGCGCGTACGAAACTATCTTTGTATTTTGGAGTTCTCAAATACAAATTCTTTCAAGTCTAATCCCTATATATGTTATAGAATTTACATTGAGTACATACGTTTTCGTATCTACATATTATGAAAAATATATCTTCGCATATAATGTGTATTTTTACAAATTGTGAATGGAATATATGGAGATAAAAATGTTATGCAATACATTAAGGAAGATAATCACAATGTTTTCCACCATAGTAGCCCAAGGGATGAACCCCAAGGGCTACGAATGTACTGAGTGAAAAACCAGCTACGAACTTATGGTGCATAAGTGATAATTTTTCACCATTAAAGCTAAATTGTCATATTTTATTTATTTACATTGAACTTCGTTAAAATTATTACATTAATAGGTCCGTAATTATTGACAGGTTTAGAATGATGTACAGAGGCGCTATTATTTACACTTGTTAATATTGTTAGTGAAAATGCAACGTGGAACAAAATGATGTAGCATTTTTTATGCTAGTTTATTATGAACACTACTTAAATACTGTTGCTCTCAGCCTCCCATTCTATACTGTACATTAAAAATCGATTAATTTTTCTCATGAGCCTTTTTATCATACTTGAGGTTGTTTTACTGAACAAATATACAACATGGAACACCAGCATAACTACCATTCCGAAGGAGTTCATGCTAAAGAGTTTTAGTCCAAAAAGATCTATTACCTTCAGCCGAGTTTGAGCCCTGACTTCCTGGACAAGAAGCTAGCACGTGTGCTGCTAGTTAGGTATTTAGTGGTTTGTTGCAGAATGTAAAAGAACATTCAGAAAATATATTCTGTTTTTATGGAAACAGTATACGAATACAGCACTCCTAGAGGATGGCGACAAAATTTGTTGATTAAATAACTTGTCAATGTTACATCGCTCTAGAGGTAGAGTTGTTGGCATTTTGATATAGCAATGTTATTATTTCATAGGAAGACAGCTTCAAGAGTTGTGACGTATTTGAGCCGGGAGCGAGGCCTGCAGTACGCGTGACGTCAGGCAAGAGCCGTGTAGTACCAAGTTGCCTATATAAATGGCGCTGTGAGTTCAGAATTTGAGGGTACAGTCAGGTATAGCATACTCGATGACAACAATGTAGCTGCCACGTACCAAATGGACCTGTTAAATTTACAACATGACGATTTATTGAAGGACAAATATACACACAAGAGAGACTTGGCTGATTTTTACAAGAATGTCCCCCAAACTAGATATTCGAGTTTGCATTCACTTGTCGCATGGATATTGTGTATGTTTGGCTCGACATATGTTGCGAACAATTTTTCTTTTCCTGTTTTGAAATTAGCCAAGTCCAACCCCCGAAGTACCTTTTGGAATCACAATCTAACATGCAGCCTTCGATTACAAATTTCCCAGATATTACGTCCTTATATTGATAAACTAGTTAAAGAAAACGAAACAGACAGTGTCGGAAAATGTCCACGTAATTCTGTTGTGAATGGGTCTCATCTAATTTGCACAGAAAATTAATTGATGTTTTATTTTACTTACTTTATAACATACCTCACCTTCAGATAAACTACGAGTTGAAGTTTTATATATTTTCTCATAGCACAGTTCCAAAATGTAATTGATTATAAACTGTGACCAATTGTGTAATTAAAGCAGTCAGCATTAATATTACAACATCCAACATGTAAGTTGTACATATTGTGACTTTGTGGGTTCGTGAAATGAAAAGTCCAATTACACAAACTCAACAATGTTCTTTATTTCTACCGACTTAGTTTAACACTTGCCAATTACACAGAATTACGTGCTGCACACAATTACAATTCACCAGTTCGTCCGTTACAATTTCACTTGTACTCGCGATTACGTAAACTCCGATGCACATACACAGTTACGTAAAGTCTTCCGTTGCACAATCTTCTCGTTCATTAACACGGCGCTCCTTTGCTAGCACGTCACTGACTGACTGTCTGTCTGCAACCCCCTTTTTATAGGAATATCGCCGTCTCTTCCCGACTTCTCTAGTTTCCACCCGAAAGTTCCAGATGGCCGTGGGAAAGGGGGAAGGGGCCGCCCGCGCAAGTGACATTTCCTCTAATCTTCTCCCTCAGTTAGTGACAGAGACTAATAGGAGGCGTGGCTCGGCCGCCCCCGGCCTCCTCACAGCTGCCGCCGTCACACCCTCCGCCAATTGGGTGACAATATTATTAATACCCGATACGTTTCCTGTCTTTCCTACCCGCACACATCAAACTATTCCTTCCCCTTCGACAGCAGTAATCAGTGCGGTGACAAAAATGAAATGTCATGTTTAACGCCCGATTTTACTACATACGGCACCGCAGGCGATGACACTGATGATACATGAGATTGAGGTGGAGCACCGGTGGAATGACATGACGGGGGAAACTGGAGATCCCGGAGAAAACCAGCCCCTGCACCGCGTTGTCCACTACAAATCTCACTTTGCGGTCGCCTGGGATCTAACCCGGGCCGCCTTGGTGAAAGCCAAGCTGTCTAACCACTGACCACGGCGCGGCCCCTAGCGCGGTGACGTCTCATGCTATCCTGTCATTAGTTCGGGAGCATATTTGGCGGTGAGAGCCGGCAGAGCTGACGTCACACCGCCACTACCTATCTTCACCTGTATTATGCCAATAAGTTCTATTAATTGTTAAGTAATATTTCATGCGGTAATAAAGTATTCCATAGCTTTCATTCTGTGCTATTTTTGATAACGTATAAAACAACATTTATTATGTTTTAACACCTACTATACCCAAAGTTATTGAGATTCACTTAGCATCTGAATAACTGTTGTGACCTAGTTTTATTTTGTACAAATCTAATACGGAAAGTCTGAGTTGGCAAGAATACAGTGCCAGTCAAATTAATTTCGATTCTTTGTTAGCTAAGTGTAAAATTATCCTAGGTCTCATGGGTACACAAGGGTCTAACCTATTATCTCTGTATTATGTTTAATTTCCCTCGTGTAAGTCTCTAATGACTCTTTAATTAACCTTTTACTTCGCCTAACATTTACATAGTAAACAGTCAAGTCGTTACACTTGAGCCACGCGTACTACATTTTTCACTGGAAACGCACGCTTTGAGGACCCTTGTATTAAAAACAAAAACATTTGGGAAAAGGACGTGACGGCGAAATGTCCGATAAGTATCAACGTTGATGCTTTAGGAAGACCAAATTGGGAAAATGGCTAAAACAAGAAGAGCCTTAGCTCTTTACTCTTTAGTTTCATTAATATTTATCACTGTATGCTTAGAGGTAAATTTTGGTTTACCTATTTCGAGAGGGTGAGTGCTGAACAAAATAGAGCCACCTCCAAATTCTGCCAAGAATGTAATCTTTCCTATGAAAATATGTATACAAAATTTTCTATATATATTTTTTTATTTAAACTGATTTTCTCTGACTTCCATTTTCTGATATGAATGACTCGTTTTCTTCTGGAAGCCTGAAGGAAGAAGGGATATCTTCATATACTAAAAGCAATTCAATGAGTGCGGATTTTCAGTCCCGAATGAACGACCAGTGCCCACTCAGATCATGAGGAAAGTGAGAACCTTACGCTAGGTAAACTTCTCTGGGGGATGCCGAGATGCCGACCACATCTCTTGCCCGTATCGGTTGGATGATCGTCTACCTCTGCCTTCCGTAAGTGCGCGTGAGGCTGGCAGTCAGGTTGGTAGGCCTTGGCCTTATAGGGCTGCCGCGCTAGGGTTTATTTATTATTTTATTTTAAAGTAATTAAATTGTATTAGTTTTATTTATGTACTTTGTTGTTCAGTTGGAAATTGACTTCCTGAGAAGTTTTAATAAAGACAATAATAATTTTCATAGTCAACTGCACGGTATTCCATTTCACATTTGAAACACAAAATTTTTAAGTAATGAATTCAGCAAATTTAACCTTCTTTGATTAGAACATGGGAGAATTTGATGTTATATAGGCATGTTACAGCTTAGCGTTTGCGATCAACCGTAAGGAGACCGGAAGATCCGTGTTTCATGGCATTAAATGACATTAAATTTTTCAGTCTGAATCTACCTGTTAAAATAAAAACATCCCTGCCCTACACAAAGCTGTGTTAAGAAACAATTAAATCACTGCTTCACATCCTTTCGTATGAAAATATGTTTATTTCACGGCCTCTCACCAGCCGTTCTGACGACATGATCCAGCGAGTGGAGAACGTTGCTTTGGAGGATCGCCGACTGAGCATTTTCTGATCTTCATGCAGCTTTGTGTACACAGATCCCAAGAAATCTCAATTTTGGAGGCAATGTCTGCAACTATCTTGGTTTGTTGTCACACGATGTTCTGTCTTCATTGAAATGTCGCACCCAGGAACGTACGTTAGACACATCCATGCTACCATCACCACATGTCTCACTAAACTGGCGATGTCTACAACTGTCTTGGTTTGTTGTCACACGATATTCTGTCTTCATTGAACAATCACAGCGAGGAACGTACATTAGACACATCCATGGTACCATCACCACATGCCTCACTTAACTGGCGATGTCTATAACTGTCTTGGCTTGTTGTCACACGATGTTCTGTCTTTATTGAACTGTCGCACCCAGGAGCGTACATTAGACACATCCATGGTACCATCGCCACATGCCTCACTAAACTGGCGATGTCTGCAACTGTCTTGGTTTGTTGTCACACGATGTTCTGTCTTCATTGAACTGTCGCAACCAGGAGCGTACATTAGACACATCCATGGTACCATCGCCACATGCCTCACTAAACTGGCGAAGTCTGCAACTGTCTTGGTTTGTTGTCACACGAAGTTCTGCTCTCCTTGAACTGTCGCATCCAGGAGCGTACATTAGACAAATCCATGGTACCATCACCACATGCCTCAATAAACTGGCGATGTCTGCAACTATCTTGGTTTCTTGTCACACGATTTTCTGTCTTCATTGAACTGTCGCACCTAGGAACGTACATTAGACACATCCATGGTACCATCACCACATACCTCACTAAACTGGCGATGTCTGCAACTGTCTTGGTCTGTTGTTACACGATGTTCTGTCTTCAATGAACTGTCACACCCAGGAACGTACATTAGACACATCCATGGTACCATCACCACATGCCTCAGTAAACTGGCGATGTCTATAACTGTCTTGGTTTGTTGTCACACGATGTTCTGTCTTCATTGAACTGTCGCACCCAGGAACGTACATTAGACACATCCATGGTAGCATCACCACATGTCTCACTAAACTAGCGATGTCTGTAACTGTCTTGGTTTGTTGTTACACGATGTTCTGTCTTCATTGAACTGTCGCACCCAGGAACGTACATTAGACACATCCGTGGTGGAACCATCACCACATGTCTCACTAAATTGGCGATGTCTGCAACTGTCTTGGTTTGTCGTCACACGATGCTCTGTCTTCATTGAACTGTCGCACCTAGGAACGTACATTAGACACATCCATGGTACCATCACCACATACCTCACTAAACTGGCGATGTCTGCAACTGTCTTGGTTTGTTGTTACACGATGTTCTGTCTTCAATGAACTGTCACACCCAGGAACGTACATTAGACACATCCGTGGTGGAACCATCACCACATGTCTCACTAAATTGGTGATGTCTGCAACTGTCTTGGTTTGTCGTCACACGATGTTCTATCTTCATTGAACTGTCGCACCCAGGAACGTACATTAGACACATCCATGGTACCATCACCACATAACTCACTAAACTGGCAATGGCTGCAACTGTCTTGGTTTGTTGTTACACGATGTTCTGTGTTCATTGAACTCTCGCACCCAGGAACGCAAATTAGACTCATCCATGTTACCATCACCACATGCCTCACTAAACTGGCGATGTCTGCAACTGTCTTGGTTTGTTGTCACACGATGTTCTGTCTTCATTTAACTGTCGCACCCAGGAACGTGCATTAGACACATCCATGGTACCATCACCACATGCCTCACTAAACTGGTGATGTCTGCAACTGTCTTGGTTTGTCGTCACACGATGTTTTGCCTTCATTGGACTGTCACACCCAGGAACACACATTAGACACGTCCATGGTGCCATCACCACATACCTAACTAAACTGGCGATGTCTGCAACTGTCTTGGTTTGTTGTCACACGATATTCTGTCTTCAATGAACTGTCACACCCAGGAACGTACATTAGACACATCCATGGTACCATCACCACATGCCTCAGTAAACTGGCGATGTCTATAACTGTCTTGGTTTGTTGTCACACGATGTTCTGTCTTCATTGAACTGTCGCACCCAGGAACGTACATTAGACACATCCATGGTAGCATCACCACATGTCTCACTAAACTAGCGATGTCTGTAACTGTCTTGGTTTGTTGTTACACGATGTTCTGTCTTCATTGAACTGTCGCACCCAGGAACGTACATTAGACACATCCATGGTACCATCACCACATGCCTCACTAAACTGGCAATGGCTGCAACTGTCTTGGTTTGTTGTTACACGATGTTCTGTCTTCATTGAACTGTCGCACCTAGGAACGTACATTAGACACATCCATGGTACCATCACCACATACCTCACTAAACTGACGATGTCTACAACTGTCTTGGTTTGTTGTCACACGATGTTCTGTCTTCATTGAACTGTCGCACCCAGGAACGTACATTAGACACATCCATGGTACCATCACCACATGCCTCACTAAACTGGCAATGTCTGCAACTGTATTGGTTTGTTGTCACACGATGTTCTGTCTTCATTGAACTGTCGCACCCAGGAACGTACATTAGACACATCCATGGTACCATCACCACATACCTCACTAAACTGACGATGTCTACAACTGTCTTGGTTTGTTGTCACACGATGTTCTGTCTTCATTGAACTGTCGCACCCAGCAACGCACATTAGACACATCCATGGTACCATCACCACATGCCTCACTAAACTGGCAATGGCTGCAACTGTCTTGGTTTGTTGTTACACGATGTTCTGTCTTCATTGAACTGTCGCACCTAGGAACGTACATTAGACACATCCATGGTACCATCACCACATACCTCACTAAACTGACGATGTCTACAACTGTCTTGGTTTGTTGTCACACGATGTTCTGTCTTCATTGAACTGTCGCACCCAGGAACGTACATTAGACACATCCGTGGTGGAACCATCACCACATGTCTCACTAAATTGGTGATGTCTGCAACTGTCTTGGTTTGTCGTCACACGATGTTCTGTCTTCATTGAACTGTCGCACCTAGGAACGTACATTAGACACATCCATGGTACCCTCACCACATACCTCACTAAACTGGCAATGGCTGCAACTGTCTTGGTTTGTTGTTACACGATGTTCTGTCTTCATTGAACTCTCGCACCCAGGAACGCAAATTAGACTCATCCATGTTACCATCACCACATGCCTCACTAAACTGGCGATGTCTGCAACTGTCTTGGTTTGTTGTCACACGATGTTCTGTCTTCACTGAACTGTCGCACCCAGGAACGTACATTAGACACATCCATGGTACCATCACTACATGCCTCACTAAACTGGTGATGTCTGCAACTGTCTTGGTTTGTTGTCACATGATGTTCTGTCTTCATTGAACTGTCACACCCAGGAACACACATTAGACACATCCATGGTACCATCACCACATGCCTCAGTAAACTGGTGATGTCTGCAACTGTCTTGGTTTGTTGTCACACGATGTTTTGCCTTCATTGGACTGTCACACCCAGGAACACACATTAGACACGTCCATGGTACCATCACCACATGCCTCACTAAACTGGCGATGTCTGCAACTGTCTTGGTTTGTTGTCAGACGATGTTCTGTCTTCATTTAACTGTCGCACCCAGGAACGTGCATTAGACACATCCATGGTACCATCACCACATGCCTCACTAAACTGGTGATGTCTGCAACTGTCTTGGTTTGTTGTCACACGATGTTCTGTCTTCATTGAACTGTCACACCCAGGAACACACATTAGACACATCCATGGTACCATCACCACATGCCTCAGTAAACTGGTGATGTCTGCAACTGTCTTGGTTTGTTGTCACACGATGTTCTGTCTTCATTGAACTGTCACACCCAGGAACACACATTAGACACATCCATGGTACCATCACCACATGCCTCACTAAACTGGTGATGTCTGCAACTGTCTTGGTTTGTTGTCACACGATGTTTTGCCTTCATTGGACTGTCACACCCAGGAACACACATTAGACACGTCCATGGTGCCATCACCACAAACCTAACTAAACTGGCGATGTCTGCAACTGTCTTGGTTTGTTGTTACACGATGTATTTCCTTCATTGGACTGTCAGACACAGGAACGTACATTAGACACATCCGTGGTACCATCACCACATGCCTCACTAAACTGGTGATGTCTGCAACTGTCTTGGTTTGTTGTCACACGATGTTCTGTCTTCATTGAACTTTCGCACCCAGGAACGTACATTAGACACATCCATGGTACCATCACCACATGCCTCAGTAAACTGGCGATGTCTATAACTGTCTTGGTTTGTTGTCACACGATGTTCTGTATTCATTGAACTTTCGCACCCAGGAACGTACATTAGACACATCCATGGTACCATCATCACATGCCTCACTAAACTGTCGATGTCTGCAACTGTCTTGGTTTCTTGTCACACGATGTTCTGTCTTCATTGAACAGTCGCAGCCAGGAACGTACTTTAGACACATCCATGGTACCATCACCATATGCTTTTCTAAACTGACGATGTTTGCAGATATCTTGGTTTGTTGTCACACGATGTTTTGCCTTCATTGGACTGTCACACCCAGGAACACACATTAGACAGGTCCATGGTGCCATCACCACATACCTAACTAAACTGGCGATGTCTGCAACTGTCTTGGTTTGTTGTTACACGATGTATTTCCTTCATTGGACTGTCAGACACAGGAACGTACATTAGACACATCCGTGGTACCATCACCACATGCCTCACTAGACTGGTGATGTCTGCAACTGTCTTGGTTTGTTGTCACACGATGTTCTATCTTCATTGAACTTTCGCACCCAGGAACGTACATTAGACACATCCATGGTACCATCACCACATACCTTACTAAACTGACGATGTCTACAACTGTCTTGGTTTGTTGTCACACGATGTTCTGTCTTCATTGAACTGTCGCAGCCAGGAACGTACTTTAGACACATCCATGGTACCATCACCACATACCTTACTAAACTGACGATGTCTACAACTGTCTTGGTTTGTTGTCACACGATGTTCTGTCTTCATTGAACTGTCGCACCCAGGAACGTACATTAGACACATCCATGGTACCAGCACCACATGCCTCACTAAACTGTCGATGTCTGCAACTGTCTTGGTTTGTTGTCACACGATGTTCTGTCTTCATTGAACTTTCGCACCCAGGAACGTACATTAGACACATCCATGGTACCATCATCACATGCCTCACTAAACTGTCGATGTCTGCAACTGTCTTGGTTTGTTGTCACACGATGTTCTGTCTTTTTTGAACAGTCGCAGCCAGGAACGTACTTTAGATTCATCCATGGTACCATCACCATATGCTTTACTAAACTGACGATGTTTGCAGCTATCTTGGTTTGTTGTCACACGATGTTTTGCCTTCATTGGACTGTCACACCCAGGAACACACATTAGACACGTCCATGGTGCCATCACCACATACCTAACTAAACTGGCGATGTCTGCAACTGTCTTGGTTTGTTGTTACACGATGTATTTCCTTCATTGGACTGTCAGACACAGGAACGTACATTAGACACATCCGTGGTACCATCACCACATGCCTCACTAAACTGGCGATGTCTGTAACTGTCTTGGTTTGTCATCACACGTTATTCTGTCTTCATTGAACTGTCACACCCAGGAACGTACATTAGAGAGATCCATGGTACCATCACCACATGCTTCACCAATCTGTCGATGTCTGCAGCTGTCTTGGTTTGTTGTCACACGATGTTCTACCTTCATTGAACTGTTACACCCAGGAACGTACATTAGACGCATCCATGGTACCATCACCACATGCCTCACTAAACTGGCGATGTCTCCAACTGTCTTGGTTTGTTGTCACACAATGTTCTGTCTTCATTGAACTGTTACACCCAGGAACGTACATTAGACACATCCATGGTACCATCACCACATGACTCACTAAACTGGCGATGTCTCCAACTGTCTTGGTTTGTTGTCACACAATGTTCTGTCTTCATTGAACTGTTACACCCAGGAACGTACATTAGACGCATCCATGGAACCATCACCACATGCCTGACTAAACTGTGATGTCTGCAACTGTCTCGGTTTGTTGTCACACAATGTTCTGTCTTCATTGAACTGTTACACCCAGGAACGTACATTAGAGCGATCCATGGTACCATCACCACATGCTTCACCAATCTGTCGATGTCTGCAGCTGTCTTGGTTTGTTGTCACACGATGTTCTACCTTCATTGAACTGTTACACCCAGGAACGTACATTAGACGCATCCATGGTACCATCACCACATGCCTCACTAAACTGGCGATGTCTCCAACTGTCTTGGTTTGTTGTCACACAATGTTCTGTCTTCATTGAACTGTTACACCCAGGAACGTACATTAGACACATCCATGGTACCATCACCACATGCCTCACTAAACTGGCGATGTCTCCAACTGTCTTGGTTTGTTGTCACACAATGTTCTGTCTTCATTGAACTGTTACACCCAGGAACGTACATTAGACACATCCATGGTACCATCACCACATGCCTCACTAAACTGGCGATGTCTCCAACTGTCTTGGTTTGTTGTCACACAATGTTCTGTCTTCATTGAACTGTTACACCCAGGAACGTACATTAGACACAACCATGTTACCATCACCACATGCCTCACTAAACTGGCAATGTCCGCAACTGTCTCGGTTTGTTGTCACACGATGTTCTGTCTTCATTGAACTTTCGCACCCAGGAACGTACATTAGACACATCCATGGTACCATCACCACATGCCTGACTAAACTGTGATGTCTGCAACTGTCTTGGTTTCTTGTCACACGATGTTCTGTCTTCATTGAACTGTTACACCCAGGAACGCACATTAGACACATCCATGGTACGTTCACCACATGCCTCACTCAACTGAAGATAAATTTCAACAGGTGTCACACTACGAAAATGGAGAAAACGAATGATTACACGCTGTTCTTGCAATGAAAACGTCACCTTTTGAGTTTCAAAAGCCATCCTAACGCTCATCGCTGTCACTAGAGTTCTATGCACAGTAGAGCTCTGCCATCTGTAACACGCATTTATAAAGAGTCCACGTGTATTTTTAAAATAACCAGAAGTTCCTAGCTGGTCCCAGTCCTGAAAACAAATTAGGAGATGATATAACTTTTATGCACGACGTATTTGGTATTATCCAACAATGCTTGTGACACGGCTTTGGTTTAAATAGCTCTACTTCCAGAAAATCAAATTGCAAAAAATGGTTAATTTATTATAGTTTAGTTAAAAGTAGTAAGCGTTTTTAATATTTAGCGTTGGATACAACATTGTACGGTACTAGTGAATCAAAATTTACTTATTGATTCGCGAAAATTAACAAACCATTCACTTATGAATAAAATGTCTTTATTCACTGGTCACATAAATATTTCCCTAACAGCTACTTTACATTTTTCTAAAGTTTATAAACAATGAATTCTTCGGGAAAAATGTCCAAACAATTAATACAGCTCCGATGTCGTCCTGTTAATTATGAACCTAAGAAATGTTTGCATAAGTTGCACAAACATAAATAATAATGCACATAAAAACTAGTTCATTTTAAATATCTCGACGAGGTACCGAACTGTGATTTTGTAAATATTACTGCTTTTAGGTTGCGTACAACCGAGAATTAGAGAAGCTAAAGTTCGGTTCAACCAAAGGGAGAATTGCTGTAGACTTTGAATGAGGTTCACTGGAGGATTTATAGGACAGCAACTACCCCTTGCTGAACACTCTCACGTCGTCGTCGTCGTTATGAACAGGGGCTAATTAACGCGGGTTTCGTACTGAGATCCTTTGTGAATAGATCGAGCCAGGTTCCACGCAAAGGTTTTATCGAGTATTAATTAGACGGCGAGGTTTTTATGACACACGTGTTTCCCTTTGATATGCGTGTAACCACGACGTCAAATGCTTCATTATTACAGCTTATCAGAGAGCTACATTATTTTCCATTCCCTACGCAGTAAATCGTGCAGACGTTATTATGCTATCTTGTTGAAATACGTTTAGTGGATCTGGAAGCTAATATCTGATTCCTTTTCAGCTGTGGGAAGGGTTCTTCTTCGCTTGCAGATTTGCGAGGATGAAATTTAGTAAAATATTGGTGAATGCCATCCAAGCTGCTTGAATTAAGAGTATCGACATTATCCTTTGAGTTCGTAATATTTACCGTGCATATAGACAAAACCGGTTGCTTGAAAATTACCCTCCAGATTTTCCGAATGGGTGATAAAATTAAAGGCGAATATTGTCAAGCTGTTCTCGGGAAGCAAGCAAGGTGAAAAGACGATTATAAATCGATGTTTTGGGAGTGTGCATCGCTCCCATCATCAGGATATTTATTAAATGCTACAACCGTACATGAATCACTGGATATAACAAATATAAACAACTCTTGCTTCCCGAGAACATCGCCAGCATAGCTTCAGGTCTTATTCAAACCTTAGCCTATACACGCCTAGTGTGGAAGAAATGATTATTTCCATCAATTTACCTGAATAAAGTAGTGGTTTAACTATAAAGCCTGGTACTTAAGTACTTACAGCATAGTAAGACGTCACAAAAGGTGCGTGTCTCATAGCATACGAGAACCCCTAGTGGTCTACAGGGTAACATACGAGTCAGTTGGAGAATTTAATGTCATGTCGGCATGTTGACCATAGTAACTCAGTGGTTTAACTATGAAGTCTGGGACTTAAGTACTTACAGCATAGTAAGTCGTCACAAAAGGTGGAGGTCTTATAGCATATGAGAACTCCTAGTGGTTTAACTATAAAGCCTGGTACTTAAGGACTTACAGCATAGTAAGACGTCACAAAAGGTGTGTGTCCCATAGCATATGAGAACTCCTAGTGGTCTACCGGGAAACATACGAGTCAGTTGGAGAATTTAATGTCATGTCGGCATGTTGACCATCATAACTCAGTGGTTTAACTATAAAGCCTGGGACTTAAGTACTTACAGCATAGTAAGTCGTCACAAAAGATGCGTGTGTTTTAGCACATGAGAACCCCTAGTGCTCTACCGGGAAACATACGAGTCTGTTGGAGAATTGATTTCATGTCGGCATCTTGGCCATAGTAGCTGAATTGGTTAGAGCAACCGCACGGAGAGCGGGAGACCCGTGGTTCAAATCCCGGCATTGGCATTGAATTTTTTAGTCTGGCTCTACTCATTCAAATCTTATTTTATTAGTTAAAGCCGAAGTTGCTGAGATCTGATTGTGGCATGTACACTGCACTTAGGTAGTTTTAGGTATATTAGAGTCCTGCTAAATTATGGTCGCATGAAATAAGAGGTAGAGACAATCTGGCGTTACCTAGAGAGTAGCACTGCAAATAGGCCAGGGTAGGCCGTTCCAACGTGACCAGTGCATACACAGTATAATAACTACATTTTATTACAAAAATGGGAATGCAAGAAATGAAACATGGAATATTGCGGAAACGTTTACTCTACACAAAAAATTTTACTTCATGTAATTTGCTTGTTTCAACCAGTGTAGTGATATTTATTTTCTATCTCTCTCTCACACACACACTCTCTCTCTCTCTCTCTCTCTCTCTCTCTCTCTCTCTCTCTCTCTCTCACCTGTGGTTCACAATTTATGGAAAAGTCATCCAACTTTAAAGAGCCGATAGCTATTATCTCGACATTCAATTCTCTTTACATGACTAAGAGATAAAGTAAAAAAATGGATAACCTTCATTTTAGAAACGGAGTTATTATTAGAAAATTTAAACTTGTGACAAGATAAATTGTGTTCAATATAAAATATCTATTCTGACGAGATACACATTTTTGATCAAGTAAGATTACGAGCACTACAGATATTACTGCGAACTCTACATGCGTTTCGCTGTTATTTTAGACTTATTTACATATTCAAAAAGCGCATTTGCAGTGTCTAAAACCCGCTTTTACTACATGCCGCACCGCAGGCGGTGAAGCTGATGATACAGGAGGTAAAGATGGAGCAAAGGTGGAATGAGATGGCAGGGAAAACCGGAGCCGGCTAAGCACTCAGTAACGATTATAGCCTTTCCGTATTTTATAACTTAACTTTATGTTATTGTGACGCAAGGGCCACGAAAACAGAAACATTACTCCTTGCTCTTTATCAGTGACCCTAGCCTACCTTTCAGGTAATGAGACAAAGTACAGTTACTTGTGAAACAGTCGACTAATAACTCAGACAGTTGAAGGTTGCTCTTGAGTGTAAAACTACACATTCCGTCCTAACAGAGAGGACTTTGCGTGTACTTAGATAACAAATCCAAGCAATATGGAGCGCTATACGAACGTCGAAATGACAGATATGGTTTTGATGGATGGAAGAGCTGAAGGGAGTTCAACGAACGCACGGACAATGAAAAAAATATGAATTGTAAAAATGGTTACATGAATGATAATATTCAATTGTTTAACTTTAGAGAATTCTGTTATGATTTTAATTGTACAATACTTTCAACCATTTACTGTAATTATCAACAGATTCCTTTTCAGCTACAAATGCTTTATTTAGTATTATCAAACAGGTGAAATATAGTGCTCATCTCATTGTATAAGCCATTTAGTTTTGCTTAATTTTTCTACCATTCTTTGATGTTGTTTTCTGTTCTGTTTATCATTTAATACTTCCATCCTTGAACTCACTAACATTAACTGACCTCTAAAAAATTATCAGTTGCATATGTCCACCAGCTTATTTCCCTTCATGGACTGCTATAACAGAATTTTAGAAGACGCTAAACACTCATAAGCAATAATTAAGCAATAGCTTCTTTATCGTGCTTTCATAAAGTACAGAAATTCTTAATAGTAGGAAGCTACCGCGGAGTATGCCGGTATGTTTACTAACAGAATACGCGGCACGGCGTGTGACCTATACTTGCGAACTCCGACAGCGTGAGGCACGCGTCGTTGTTCCTATCACTGCCTAGTCCACACTTACTCGGGAGTATTTTTATGCGGATCTATTGTGAGTAAAGGCTATATATGTCACATAGAACCTGAGTAACTACTTCTACATGTTCGTTTGGCATTGTTTTGAAACGCCCTGTGTATATACTGACACTATTTTTAAGTATAGATTAAAGTTTAAATATATCGCTGCAGAACACTAAAGTAACGGTACCCCACTGGAAGTGTCCTGTCCGTTCAAAGATGGTCATAACTGGAGAAAGTTTGGCACAAGTTGCACATTTTAAATACCTGGGCTGTTATATAACTTGTGTTATACAACGATGTGGAATATACTATTAAAATTCCGACAAATTTGTGTAACAATAAAGAAAACTCTACAATACATTCCGAGAAAGGAAACAAACATTGAAGATGGTAATTCCAGTTTTATTATACGGAAGTGAATCTTAGATCCTCACACAGAGGGACTAAAGTAAGATACAGAAGTCTTAAATGAGGTTTATGCGGATTGTGAATGGCTGTAGGTATAAGAAGAAACCTCATTAGAACTGCAGATGTTCTGATGAATTGAAAATATTTAAGTGAGAAGATTAAATAAAACAGAAATAACTGTAAATAATATATGAAAAGAATGTACGACAATAGAACACTCGAAATTGCGTAGAGTTACTATCCTAACGGAAGAGATATTGGTCGCCCAAGGAAGAGATGGAAATGATGGGCTGAGGACGCAACAGCCTAAGAGCCTAATCCATAGATTGCAGAAGAGGATATAAACTTAATTATAAATTAATAATTTGGGCAGTAATTTTGTTTTTAGCTGCAGCAACTGAATTTGTTCTCTTTTAGTTTACCCATTATACAAAATCCATTTAGAATGAGGAGTAATTCTAAGAAGAAAGTTTAAAAGATACATTTCTCTTGACATTAAAATAACCGCCAAGGTAGTATGTCTGCCTCGCTTTCAGGAGGTCACGAGTTACCTGGATAAGATTTTTCTGTGGAGTTTTCCCTTGTCCTGAAAGACAAATATCGGCTAACTAAGCTCTATGGAACCCGCACTCATATGAGCATCATTTTACTCATTTCATATATCAACATTGGGGGACATAAAGGAAGAAAAAATGTCTTGGAAATATATTCCAATTAATATTCTGAGAAAATTACTATTTTTAAAAACATATTTCATGTGAAGGGTAGTTTGGAGTGTGGGGCTCGCTTGAAAGCCTTCGTACCGCATTCTCGAAAAAGTCAGATTCGGTTAATTGATGGAAATTAATCATTTCTTCACACTAGTCATATATATGCTAAGGTTTTTGATACAGTCAACATGAAAACTTTAATGCCATGGGCGGATATCCTGGTTTAAACCACGACCATGACATTGCGCTTTTCAATGTCACTCTGTCAGGTTCGGTATTTAGCCGCTTTTAGTTTTTCATTTATTCTGTTGATGCAGAAACACCTTATTATAAATTCTGTGACTTTGTGGGTTCGTGAAATTAAAATTCCAATTGCAAAAACACAAAATGTTCTTTATTTCCACAGAATTACAGTTGAAACACTTGCCGATTACATAGAATTACTTAGCGCACACAATTACAATTCACCAGTTCGTCTGTCACAGGTCCATTGCACGCTCACAGTTACGTACAACTCCTCTGATACACGTACACCGTCTTCCAGTCCGTCCACTCACTCGGCGCTCCTCACGGCTGCTCGCCAAAAACTCAACTGACTCGCCAACTGCAGGCCTTATATAGGGAAGATCGCTGTTTCTGGAAGGTTTGTGGCGCGCACAATTATTCCGAAGTTTCCAGACGTCTGGTGGGAGGGGAAAGAGATGGTACAGGGCTCGTGCCGCTCTCCTGATCATCCCTTCAGTGAGTGACACGAGATAAATGGGTAGGCGTGGCCTGGATTCCTCCCGTCTGGCCCTACTGGCGGCCGGTTCTATCGGAAATTACGACGTTCGGGTGACAATATCTTCTTTTTCCTTCCTTAATACGTATAATCACCGAGGGGGACATTGGGACTCAACCTAAAAGAATACATTTTTGAGAAAGTTCCAAGTTTGTGTGCGTGTTTCGTGATCAGCATATTAAAAATTAAAAAGTTCTCTGAACGCGTATGAAGAGTTGAAATAAATCCTCCCACTCTAAAATACGAGGGCTATCCAGAAAGTAGATTACGTTTTCGTCTGTTTCCGCTAGGGGCGGGGCTAGCGCGGCCTACTTGGGGTCAGAGCGTTGCGCAGCTCAGTCGGCATCTAGCCGTGCTAGTGAGAGGTTCGTGCTGTGCTCCGTTCAGATACTGTGACGGTTTGAAATGTCTGCGTTAATTGAAAATCCCGCGAGCTGCGAGGTGCGTGCAGTAATAAGGTTTCTGACTGCAAAAAACTGTAAACCGATAGAAATCTATCGGCAGCTTTGTGAAGTGTATGGGGACAACATTATCGCTGAAGGTGGAGTGCGTCAGTGGGTCATCAGATTTAAAAATGGCCGAACCAATGTTCACGACGAAGATCGAAGTTGGAGACCCTGCATAGTGACTGCCGAACTTGTCGAAAAAGTCGATGCTAAAGTTCGTGAAAATCGAAGGTTCACAATAACGGAACTTTCTTTGAGTTTTCCACAAATTTCGCGAAGTTTGTTGCACGAAATCATCAGCGAAAAGCTTGGTTACCACAAGTTTTATGCAAGATGGATTCCAAAAATCTTGACAGAGGACCACAAAAATCAGCGAATGGCTGCAGCGTTGAACTTTTTGGACGTTTACCATAAGGATGGTGACTCTTTACTCGATCGCATCGTAACTGGTGACGAAACATGGGTGAAACACGTGAACTGTGAAACGAAATTGCAATCAATGTAGTGGGGGCACACTAGTTCTCCCCAAAAACCCAAGAAATGCATGCAAACAATGTCGGCAAGGAAGATGATGGCGACTGTTTTTTGGGACAGAAAAGGTGTGATTTTGGTGGACTTCCTGGAAAGAGGTACTACAATAAACTCTCAAAGGTATTGCCAAACTCTCCAAAAACTCAGAAGAGCCATTCAAAGCAAGCGCAGAGGAATGTTGAGCTCTAAGATCTTGTTGATTCACGACAACGCCCGGCCCCACACGGCAAATGTCACTCGTGAAGTTCTTGAATCTTTTAAGTGGGAGTTGTTTCCTCATCCGCCGTACAGTCCCGACCTGGCACCGAGCGACTTCCACCTATTCCCAGCAATGAAGAAGTGGCTGGCTATGCAGCGTTTTGATGACGACGCACAGCTGCAAGAAGAGGTAACGAAGTGGTTGAAGGAGCAGGCGGCCGAATTTTTCGACGAAGGAATTTCCAAGCTCGTAAATCGCTACGATAAATGCCTTAATTTGAATGGTGACTATGTCGAAAAGTAGTATTTGAGTGTGGCTTTCATCTGTATATAATAAAATTTGTTTCCTATACTTTGTTTACTTTTTATTCCAAAACGTAATCTACTTTCTGGATAGCCCTCGTATACTTTTATGGAAGCCTGCCTCGGTAGCGTAGATGGTAGTGTGTCTGCCTCACGTTCAATGGGTCCCGAGTTTGAATCTCGGTAAGGGTGAGGTACCTGTATAAGGTTTTTCCGGTGTTTTCCCTTATCCTGAAAAGCAATGTCGGGTAGCTCTGAGCTCCATGGAATCCGGACTCATTTGAGCATTATTTCACCCATTCCATCCATCGTCCGATATTACTTAACGTTGGAAGACGTAAATTACACACACACGCATACACACATTCATATATACATATTTTAAAAATTTAGATCCTTTGTTTTCAGAGGATCTAAAAACATGCTTCTGATATCCAATTTTTAGTATTAATAATATGCTTCCCTACCTGCTACACGTGGTAGAGAAGCTAAAGACTATTATTTACGAAAGACGTCAACAAAGATCGCCAAACTTAAAACTACCAGTGGAGGAAAGTGGAAAGCTTTGAAAGTGGAAATGGCGAAGGACGACAAAGCCACCAGGCAAACTGAGAGGAAGATAGGCAGACTTCTTGACAACACGTACTGGTCAATAGTGTTGCAGAGCATCAAGGGGCAGAGCAAACGGAAGTGGACTTCAAGTGGATGCAGCGTCAATTTACTACCAACACGACAAACGCTGTGGTCTAACGAAGTGTACTGCGTAGTCAAACAGCACAAAGAATTACACTGCCTTACATATACATGACATTCTCTACTCGTTCTTCAATAAAGTCTCTTAAAATTTCCCTCATACATATTCCACTCACATGTTTGTCTGTTTTCGCACAATATTTTCTCTCTCTCTACATCATGTCAATTGAAGTAAACATTATCTTATTGATAATTTTCTTTAGTTGCAAGAGGAATGTTGGAACACAGTAGGCTTTCAGAGTTAGTCAAGTCTCTTAAAGCTTATCTTATATCTTGGATTTGAAACTACTTTCTCGTTGCATAGCCAAGATTTAAAAATGTATAAAGATTTGCTATTTCAGAAAACAGCAGAAGTATTATAAAATCCAAGTACATAAAATGAAATATAAAGGAATCTATTTGAGACAAATTTACAGTTTAAAAATTATTAAAATATAATTCATAAAAAAGGACTTCCAAGTACATACTCTAAAAATTATTGTTACATTTAAATTTCTTATGAAAATAACTTTAATAACGGTTGTTAATTCTTGTATCCCATCCTAATAAGGTGTTCAAGCTAAACTCTAAATGTAAATAAACAACAAACGATTTTTCGTTTAAGAGTTATGATGGCTAAAGGCACACAAAAGGAAACACACATACAAACATATACACTGAAATCTGGTTTGCATAAAATGCTATTTTGGATTCAGAGTTTTCACAAAAATCTCTAAATCAAAACTTTTGGTGGCATACAAAACTTTCTCTAGTTGATATACGTAATAGGAAAGCAAGCACAGTGGTGTCGTAGAGGTTTGAACCTCCTCCTCAGAGGAGGGACCCTCGACATCTTGCCATATCGTGACCCTGTCCCTTACTGGCTTGGTGGTGAGTTTTGAAGAAATGGCGGTGGATAGATGGTGGTGATTAAGTAAGTAATGATTAATAGGTAATGATTAGTCATGGGATTTAGTCATTGGGATTGTCTGACTAAATAATTCTCTTAGTCTTAATGGTTCTGGAGTTATGGTGCTGCTAGTACTAGCCTTGGACGTTTGTACGTTTCCCCAGGGTCAATATCGTACTCCCCGAGGCCTCTGATCAGTTGATTAAATCTGTTTGTAAGTTTGTTGTAGAAATTATGGGACATTTGTTGTATGAATTCGTAATAGGGAAATACGATAGCAAAATGGCGTAATAAAATGTTAAAAACAGAGTGTTCGATGCTCTTTTTATAACGTGACCAGAAACAGTTGAAGGCTGCAAAACTTTAAAATAATGAATCATTATCCACACGTCTTGGAAATGTAGATAACACAAACCTAGTTTTATCTCTCTCTCTCTCTCTCTCTCTCTCTCTCTCTCTCTCTCTCTCTCTCTCTCTCTCTCTCTCTTACATATCTAACATTTGGAAAGATAGACTGAAAAATTCAATGGTGGTTCAAATCCCAGCCATGGTATTGAATTTTTCAGTCTGGCTCTATCTTTCCATACATCAGCCTACACACGGCCGGTGTGAAAGAACAATTAATTTTCATTAATTGACCTAATAGTGGTTAACTATAAAGCCCGGGCCTTAAAGTACTTCCATGTTTTAAGTCGCCATTAAGGTAGTTGTCTCATCTGTTTATGAGAACTCCTAAGTGGTTTACCGTGAAAAACAAGAGTCAGTTGGAGTTTAATGTCATGTCGGCACATTGGCCATAGTAGCTCAAGGGTTAGAGCGGCTGGAAGGAGACCAGAAGATCCATGGTTCAAATCCCGGCTATGGCATTGGATGTTTGACTGACTCTATCTTTCCATACTTTAACCTACACAAGGCCAGTGTGAAAGAACAATTAATTTCCATTAATTTACCTAATAGTGGTTAACTATAAAGCCCGGGCCTTAAAGTAATTACTCGTTGTAAGTCGCCATTAAGGTAGTTGTCTCATATGTTTATGAGGTCTCCTAGTGGTTTACTGGGAAAAACAGGAGTCAGTTGAAAAATTTAATGTCACATCGGCACGTTGGCCATAGTAGCTCAATGGTTAGAGCGGCTGGATTGAGACCAGAAGATCCCTGGTTCAAATCCTGGCTATGGTATTGAATTTTTTAGTCAGACTCTATCTTTCCATACATTAGCCTACACACGGCCGGTGCGAAAGTACAATTAATTTCCATCATTTGTTACTCGCCATTTGTACCTCTTACACAATGTTATAAAATTTATTTCAAACAAATATTCTTCAGCGGCTATTTACAGAAAGTTCAAGTTTTACACTTTAAATGTCTTGTAAATAACTCAAATTTTAAAATATTAAAAGGTTATATCCATTTAAAAATTCATTTTTTAAATATTTTCCGCATAAAAAGTTCAGCATGAGCAGAATTTGCTGAAAAGCTTTGGATGTTAAACTTTATTACCCAATTTTCGCATGTACTCTAGATAAAATAATACAGAAATTTGAACATCGAGTTTCTTGGCAGTACTTTGATGCCATGCCCAGTGTCTATTTTCATGAACCTGCTGTCTCCCTTATATGTGAGTGGGTAGGAGTATTGACAACATGAGTTAGGTTGGCCTATAAATTCTGGGTTAATAACTATAAGAATTGAATTTATTACATCTGCGAACCTCTTACTGGTCAATACCACACGGTTTAAAAATAACTATTGCTATAATATCAATGAAAAGTGTAGGTTGCCAAGAGTCCCGGAAATGCCAGTCCTGACTCCTGCCACATCTGTGAATCTTAAGTCATTGTCGATTAACGATCACTGCACATGGCCTCTGTAAGGTACAAGTACAATACGCAGGTTTTAAAAATACACATTCTGTCATTAAAATAACTCCCGCCACATCATGACTCATAACTAGGTCCCGGATTTCTACGTATAATATCCCTTTATTTCAGGTTTCTCCTACGTTTAAAATAGGCTTCACTTTTAAGCTTTTTCTTGCTTAAAATATGTTTTCTGAAGATTTTGATGGTTTATCAGTGTATTTATTTATAATTTTCTTTTTCTGATATTTATTTTTAAAATATGTTCATGATTATTTCACATAGTTACCTATACATTGTCAAAGACATTCGTCGAGAACACACAAAATTGAGTTTATTGTTTGCTTTCTAGGTTACTTTTTGGAGCTACAGTAAATAGTTACATTCATACCCAAATTTTATGGGGTAAACGATTTGTTATTCTCACGCAACACATTATTGTATGACGAAAACGTTCTTTCAACATAGTATGACGTCATAAGAAGGTAGACAATTGATCCCAGTGCAGCAGCTTCTAAGGAAAGATTTCCTGCACAATTTTATCCCTGCATTTACATGTCTTTAAAACCAGGATTTAGTTAAATTTTATGTAGACGACAATAAGTTTTAATGATACGAGACATGTTTTTTAAGTCAGTACCGTTTTGCGATTCCGCCGCCGCAGCGCTACGGTCGGCGTTCCGCGCATGTGTGCTGGTTACCTACATCCCTTGTCTACGCACTGACGCCATTACAGTCTGATTCTTCATTGTATACGTTGGTTACTGAATGTTTAAGATGCCTCCGACAATCGTGAGTCCCGCCGATTGTGAAGTACGGGCTGTTATACGATTTCTTAGTGCTAAAGGCGAAAAACCGATCGATATTCATCGTAAGATCTGTGAAGATTACGGATAAAACATTATGAGTGATAGAATGGTAAGGAAATGGGTGAGAGCATTTAAAGATGGCCGCACAAATGTGCATGATGAAGAACGGGGTAGGCGTCCTTGGATCGTTACTGTAGATTTGGTGCAGAAAGTGGACGAAAAGGTGAGAGAAAACAGACGCTTTACAATTTCATCATTGTGCAACTATTTTCCTCAATATTCTCGTAGTGTTTTGTATCGCATTGTGACCAAGAACTTGAAGTACCGGAAATTGTGTTCACGTTGGGTTCCGAAAATTTTGACGGATTTGCACAAAACACAACGTTTAGGCAGGGCATTGACTTTCCTTGAGCGGTACCACAATGAAGGTGAAGAGTTTTTAGACCAAATTGTTAGTGGTGACGAAACATGGGTGGCCTACGTCACACCAGAATCGAAAAATACAATCCATGGAATGGCGACATTCATCATCACCCACAAAAGTGAAGTTTAAGCAAACAATTTCTGCCCGGAAAATCATGTGTACATTTTTTGGGACAGAAAAGGAGTATTACTAGTGGAGTTTCTGCCTCGTAATGAGACAATCAATACAGCGTCTTAGTGTGAGACATTGAACAAACTGCGCCGTGCAATCCAGAACAAAAGACGTGGCAAGTTGAGTAAGGGTATCGTTTTGCTGCATGACAATGCCCGTCCACATGTGGCTAATCGGACCAAAGATCTCATCAAATTTTTTCAATGGGAAACTCTAGATCATCCTCCAGACAGCCCTGATCTGGCGCCCAGCGACTACCATTTGTTCCTGCACTTGAAGAAACATCTGGGTGGTCAGCGTCTTCAAGACGATAACGAAGTCAAAACAGTTGTGATACAGTGGTTAACACGTCAGGTGGCAGAGTTTTATGACGAGGGTATTCAGAAACTGGTGCCATGTTATGACAAGTGCCTCAATATTCACGGAAATTATGTAGAAAAGTAGATTAAGGTACAGGCTTTCATTTAAAAATAAAATTATTACGATATCTATGTACGCATTTTTTTATTTCCAAAGCGGTACTGACTTAAAAACCATGGCAGGTATATTCCTTTGGCCAATGCCCACATTATGTTCAATACATAAATAATAAAACTGAAAATTCTCTTTGGAGAGCTGTAAGATGAAAGAGACTGTTTCCATGTGGAATTAAAAATTATTAAATGCATTACAAATGTATTTTTCTCTCAGATTTCTTTAATTAAGTTTGCGGAGCGAAAGGAACTAACCTGTTAATGAATTGGAGGAAAACTCCGGATTTAAATTTCAATCTACTAGGGTGTTCCCACAGAGGTCCCAGTTGAGCCCACTACACAGTGTTCATTGTTCCTGTAGGGCATTCACTGACCACAGATCCCTAGAGCCCTTCACCCCGGGCTAGCCAGTTCCCAACCTTCTTCCCTCGGGAACTCGACGCTATAATAGAACCGACACGATTATGAAAACTTTTAGGTGAGAAGAGCACTGCCTAACATTTAACTAGCGTTGTTAAAAGTTTCTAATTTTATAAAAGATGCACGGTGTATAGAAAAAGAAGGGACATTAATTAATAATTTTTAACTTGTTCATCGTTTAGGAAAGGTATAGAAGTGGCGAGCAGAACATTCATTAATTTAAAAGGCGAAGTTAAAATGCAACTTTGTCAGCGATAGATCTTACTTTAAAAACAGTAATTAAAGGAAGTTTTAGTAGTGGATAATAAGGAAATAAAATCTTTATTAAAATTTCAAAAGGTGTTTAAAGAGATGCTCTTACAGAAGTAGGTGTAAAAATTCAATCCAAATTTAATGGCAAAATACCGGGTGAGTGTACATACAGAATACAAATGTAACTAATCAGCATGTATACACGCTAGCCCGCCTCGGTAACGTGGTGGTAGTATGGTAGCCTCACGTTCAAGAGCTCCCGAGTTCGAATCTCGGTCAGGGTGAGTTAACTGGATAAGGTTTTCTTCTGGGGTTTTCCCTTATCCTGTAAGACGAATGTTGGGTAACTCTAAGCTCCATGGACGCCGGACCCATTTGAGCGTCATTTCATCCACTCCATTCATCATCCGATATGACTTAACGTTGGAGGACGTAAATTACAATATATACATACGCTGTTCATTTTTATCTGTAATTTTACCACGCAAAATTTGACATCATCAATAGCATCGCTGATGGAGCGAGTTTATATACTATTTCCTTAGGGACTTGCGATCGCACTTAATGCTGACAGCAGCTTTGAGGGCTCCCTCTACTGGCAGGTATACAAACCATTGGAGAAGCGGGTCTACTCTCGTAATATATAGGTGCGTATTTTCTCCTGTTGCGTAGATACGGTAACTGTATTTAAAAAAGCTATACACTACTATGCAATGTATTGCAAAGCTAATTATGCAAACATAAAAGTATACCATGAATAAAATACAACATTATAAGTCAATGAACACTTATTTCACAATGAATATCTGTTTCTTTATAGTAGACATATATGCATATTGTAAACCTGTCACATAAAACAAAAATATTTCAATTTGATTTAAATTCTTTAGGACAGAGCTCCCAATTCCTCGGCCACGCTCTACGCCTAAGGCCGTCCTCTCTAGGCTACGTTTTGGGACAGGGTTCTTAATTTCTCGGCTACGCTTTAAGCTAGGGCCGCTGACTCTAGGCTACGCTTTCGGACAGGGCTCTCAATTCCTCGGCTACGCTCTACGCCTAAGGCCGTCCACTCTAGGCTACGTTTTGGGACAGGGTTCTTAATTTTTCGGCTACGCTTTAAGCTAGGGCCGCTGACTCTAGGCTACGCTTTCGGACAGGGCTCTCAATTCCTCGGCTACGCTCTACGCCTAAGGCCGTCCTCTCTAGGCTACGCTTTGGGACAGGGTTCTTAATTTCTCGGCTACGCTTTAAGCTAGGGTCGCTGGCTCTAGGCTACGCTTTCGGACAGGGCTCCCAATTCCTCCGCTACGCTCTACGCCTAGGGCCGTCCACTCTAGGCTACGCTTTGGGACAGGGTTCTTAATTTCTCGGCTACGCTTTAAGCTAGGGCCGCTGACTCTAGGCTACGCTTTGGGACAGGGCTCTCAATTCCTCCGCTACGCTCTACGCCTAGGGCCGTCCACTCTAGGCTACGTTTTGGGACAGGATTCTCAATTTTTCGGCTACGCTTTAAGCTATGGCCGTTGACTCTAGGCTACGCTTTGGGACAGGGCTCTCAATTCCTCCGCTACGCTCTACGCCTAGGGCCGTCCACTCTAGGCTACGTTTTGGGACAGGATTCTCAATTTTTCGGCTACGCTTTAAGCTATGGCCGTTGACTCTAGGCTACGCTTTGGGACAGGGCTCTCAGTTCCTCGGCTAGGCCTTGCGGCTAAGGCCGTCTCCCTAGGCTACGCTTTGGGACAGGATTCTCAATTTCTCGGCTACGGTTTAAGCTAGGGCCGCTGACTCTAGGCTACGCTTTGGGGCAGGGCTCTCAATTCCTCCGCTACGTTCTACGCCTAGCGCCGTCCACACTAGGCTACGTTTTGGGACATGGTTCTTAATTTCTCGGCTACGCTTTAAGCTAGGGCCGCTGACTCTAGGCTACGCTTTGGGACAGGGCTCTCAGTTCTTCGGCTAGGCCTTGCGGCTAGGGTCGTCTCCCTAGGGTACGCTGTGGGCCAGGGTTCCTATTTCATCGGCTACTCCTTGGACTAAGGTCGTCAACTTTAAGCTGCACTTTGGCACAGACTCTCAATTCCTCGGCTAGGTCTTTGGCTAGGGCCGTCAACCGTAGGATACGCTTTGGGACAGGACTCTCAATTTATTGCCTACGATTTACGTCAACTCTAAGACACGCTTTGGGACAGACTCAATTCCTCGGCCACGCTTTAGTTTAGGACAGTCAACCCTAGACTACGCTTTGAGAGTGGATATTGACCTTATGCTGTTATTTTCACGAGCGTCAAAACTGCAGGGTGGAGCGATTTCCCTAACAACTTTCAGAAAAGACCTGGGTGGGTGACAGGCTATAAAATGCTTCATATAACCCCGTAAAAGGAATTTCCGAGCCTTTCCAGTAAGTATTCTTTAATTAATCTCTAAGTTAAGCTTTCTTCTTCTTAGTTTTCATCTTCTACTTCCGGTTTTCCCTGGTTTCTTGTACTTTTGGGTAGGTATTCAGTTATTATTCATCGTTTCAACAGGGCTTTCCCATTTATTTTTGTTGCTAGCAATAAAATGATTTTTATGATTTTACAAATTTGACTTCTGACATCTATATTCTGGTACTATTTATTTATGTTAATGTCCATAATTCCGATCTGTATATGAGAGATAGTACTGCCTCTAAAACTTAACGACGAATCAAATGGGTACTAAAAGGACTTAGAGGGTCTCTAGGAAAGATTCAAAACAAAACAAAGAACTTATAAAAGTAACTCACCAAAGCTAGATTTGAACCAGGAATCTCTTGACTGAGAGGCGGACACGCTATGTCCACACCAGTTTAAGTTTTAAGATGGGACCCAATTATGGGAATTTCTCCGAGGACAACAGTGGAAAAATTTTATCTCCATGTTGGCTATTTTTGGTAGATTGAGCAATCAACTGGTGAAATACAAGAACAGAAGCATTTTTATCTTGAAAAGTGCAGAGCGCTGCGCAGTGGTATCTAGACGAGTCCACCTCAGAACGGTTGCAACTGGAGGGGAGGGCAGGTCAGTTGCGTACCAGTTGCGAGCAACTAAACACGTGCAGAGCTACTCGGTAACACTACAGCTTGTTTCAAAATGTGCTTGTCTCCTGATTCCAAGAGAGCATTTATAAGTGACGCCTCCTAGCAGCACATTAGGAAACAAATTGCTACATTTAAAAACACGGGAACTAATAACCAATATCCATAGATTTATAAAAAAGCAACAATGGTCTGGGTCAGCTATAAAAATCTGGGGAAGTGTATCTGAGGCAACAGTTAAGTCTGAAAGCAGTTTAGGAGAGTTATTAAGGAAAGAAAAGCCATTGGTGCTAGTGCAACAACGTCCTTCTCTATGCCCAGTAAACAAATATTAAGAAGATGCACAAAATCTAATTTGGATGTTTTAATTCTGAAGTAGCTAGGCGAACTATGAATAATCTTAAAGCACAGAAAACAAATACCAGCTTTGAGGAAAGTGCTTATTAAGCTAAAAATTCTACTGACTTCCAAGGCAGTGTCTGAACATTAAGAAGAGTTCTTTTGAAGCTAGGATTATTAGAGAAAAAAAACGCTAAGCGTGACAGACAAATTTTAATCGAACATCGCACTATAGGTGCAAAAAGGCTTAAGTATTTACGAAATATTTGGAGATATCGAAGTGAAGTTTATATAGTTTATATAGATGAAACTTATATAAATACAGCACATACTGGACCATATGTCTGGAGTAAAATACGTTACAGGTACTCTGCAGCGATATTGAAAGGTCGACAGTTGTTTATCATGCCTGCTGGAGGAGAACAGGGTTTTGTTCCAAATGCCTATGTACTATTTAAGATCCAACAAAAGCGTGGAGATTACTACCATAGTAAGAATTACAACTTAGTTTATAAGAGCTACAAAACTGGCTTCGAGAATGAAATTTGTTTTTAGACACTTTATGCACCGCCCTCCCCTCTCGTAATCTTACGCGTGTGACGCATTGTGCCGATAGATGCACTGTCCCCACTACAGTTGCTATTCATCCCTACCACGCAGGATTCCTGTCAAGATAAAATAATACATCTGTATTTCTAGGTAATAGTGCTGCATTAGGAAATAGCGTCACAAGTCTACGTGAAACAAAGGAAAACAGATGTATGTAGGTCGCTTTTGGTCAGTTTTAAAGGTAGTACAAAGCCTAATGTAATCAGCAAAGAACATTATCCTTCTTGCTCTCTGTCTATCCAACCAGAATACATGAACTTGAATTAAAAGCTCAAAGATTTACAGAATCTTAGTTTTCTGTGGTCCAGGGATGTACCTAAAGAAAGAGAGTATACTTATTTTATTGCAACCAAAAATGTGTCAATAATTTTAACTGGATGACGAACGGAAAAGCATTCTGAAAAAAAAAACACTTGTTGAAAAGCACGTGTGTGTGTGATTTTGTGTTTGAGCAGTATAAATAAAAACATAATTCGTTTAAATACTGCATTGTACATAGTTTTATGTGAATTCGAAGATTCTATATCGATCTGTCAGAGGCAGCAGGCATGAAATGTTAGTTTGCTTCACTCCGAGGCACTCGACACTGTGCCGAAAGTGAAACGTGTTTACGTGGTGTCCTCCAAATCGGTCAGAATCTGCAACATGCTTGTTTCTTATCACATAAATAGCTAATATTTCCGTATAAATAAAATAAACCATAAAAACACTGATTTATATAACTAGTTTAAATGTATGTAATAACTTCACTTCCAGCCTGTATATGTCCTTCTAAACCCTTATGAAAATATTGAATTTTATTTGTTTTTTTCTCAAGTATTCGAGTGGTATAAAATCGATGCATAACTCTTTGGAAATGAACAAGTTTTCCTTTTATTATGAAAAGTTCAACAGGTGCTCCAGTTAATGGAGTAGTCATGAAATGCGCAATTCCATAATGAAATGAGAATAAATGTTAATAAACCTTTACTGAATGTAAACAAAGAGAAGCGCAGTGCATTCCGCCATCACTGAAGCATACTTTAAAACACCTATATTCATATTTTAGTTTTTTTTAATACGTCGGAGCATAGAGAGTGGTTGATGCAATAATGGCAGATTCTATTATTTCCCTTTTCTTTCTTTTTACACGGCTTTGAATTTCGTTAATGCTTTTAAAGGAATTAAAAGCTCTACACTGTAAAAAATCATAATAACGAATAACGGATTAACATTAAGTTATTCAATAAAACACTTAATATAATTTAATATGATACTCATTGATTATAAAAGATTTACATTGACCTCGTATTTGAAAAGAAACATACTGCTGTTAAAAGTTGAGGATGCCGCAGTTACGAGGAGTGTCGGTAAAATAGGATCTCCAAGGCGCTGGAGCCGTGAGGAACGCTATTACGCGAGATCCGGCAACACTGGCGTGTAGCTTGGTTTCACCCCTTCAAATCCTCCCCAAAACCATTAGTCTTGGCTGGGCAGCCGAACAGCTTTCTGGCCGGCCTTCGGTTTCAGCCGAAACAATTGCAAAAAGTGGAGCAAGATATGCTTAAAGATCGGCGTTTGACAGTTCGCGAGCTGTGCAAACTTATCCCTGAAGTCAGTAAGACTACGATGAACAAGATTTTGACCGAAAATTTGCATTATCGCAAGGGGTGTGCGAGGTGGGTCCCCAAAATGCTCACCGAAGACCATAAACGACAACGTGTAGAAGTGGCCCACCGATTCCTGGAGCGCTATGCAGAACAGGGCGAGGAATTGTGGGATTCAGTTGTCACTGGCGATGAAACCTGGATGCACTACACAACACCAGAAGCTAAAGAACGTTCTCATCAATGGCGGCATTTGAATTCACCGAAGCCGCGAAAGTTCAGACGCTTTCTGCCGGCAAAGTAATGCCCATTGCGTTCTGGGAAAGATAAGGTGAATTGTTGTTGGGGTTTATGCCTCCCGGCACAACAATACACGCCGCTAGCTACTGTGAGACTTTAAGAAATCTGTGATGTGCCATTCAAAATCAAAGGAGGGGAATGCTGACGAAGGCAGTGATTTTCATTACGACAACGCTCGTCCCTATACTGCACATGCAACGGCTGATCTCCTGGTCGAGTTCGGACAGGACATACTCATCTATCCCCACTACATTCCAGACATTCTAACTACATTCCACTACATTCTAACGCATCTGATTTGCTACAGGCGAGAACTGTTCCCATTTGAAACACATAATAACATCCAGTACATCCATCCGCCAGGAAACCTAGAAGCACACTCAGAAGATGAAGATGAAAGAGAAATAATGGAAAGGAAATAGTGGTAGGTGGGAAACTATGAGGGTACGCCTAGAGCAGATTGGACAGTCGACGGGAAGCGAATCCGGGACCGCCTCTAGCTTAGTACGGGTTTGCTGGGATAATTAGCTTGTCAAATGGATGCGGTCAAAGAGGAGCTAAGTAAGACGGCATTGCAGTTTTTGTGCCACTGGATATATTAAAAACGCAGTGTTCGTGCCGTAATATGTGTTGTACGTGTGTGGCTTTGAGGATATTGCCACAGGAACGTGATTATCGGAGAAAGCAGGAGTGAGGAACCACGTTTCTGCTTTGTGGTTTCCAAGTGGACAACCTGACCTCCATTTCTCACCCAGCTTAACTCGATATGACATGCCTTCTTCTTTCTCACAGCTCCTGTCATTGTTACAGCTGATACGTTTTTTCCTGACAAAACATTTTCCAAGCTTTTGTTTGTCCTTTCATGAACATTCTCTAATACGAGGGCTGTTCAATAAAGAATGACCATAATTTTTTTACGATCATAGTTTTTCGCACTTAACTTCAGTTAGGTTAATGTGAAACAAACACGCCGTAGTAGTTTCATTGTTGGTACTTGCGGTTTCCGCCTTTGAGAACCAGGCAAGTTCAGACATGTGCAGTATCGCCTACAGCTGCAATGGTGGTAACACGCGAGGAACAATATGCGGCTTTAAAATTCTGCTTTCGTCTCAACAAATCTGCAATTGAGGCCTATACAATGTTACAGGAGGCTTATGGAGAGTCTGTTCTTCCCTACACCATAGCTCGAAGGTGGTTTAAAATGTTTCAAGAAATGAGGTAGAACGTGGACCCGGTGCTCCAGTTACTGCCCTTATAGATGAAAACATCAACACTCTGCTGCAGAGAATCGACGAATTACCATAAGATCACTTTCTGAAGTACTGAACATTTCATTGGGTGCCACCCACACGTTTGTGACAGAAATATTACACATGAGACGTGTTTGTGCGCGATGGGTTCCAAGACTGTTGATTCCCAAACAAAAGGACAATCGCATGTATGTCTGCATGCAGTTAAAGTTGATGTTACAGGAATATCCGGAATTTCTTTCAAATGTAATCACTGCTGATAAATTTTGGCTACATCATTTGATGCTGAGGTCAAACAGCAAGCCTCAGTGTGGAAATCTCTTTCATCACCAAACCTAGATCAAAAGTAGTTGCTCCTGCTTTGAAAGCTATGGTCATCTTATTCTTTGATATGCATCCATCTCAAGTTTGGTCTCCCTACTCTCCTTGCACCATACAGTTTACGCTCCAATACTCTCCTAATTATGTCCTCTCCATCCAGTCTTTGGACATGCCCTGCCCATCTTAACCTTGCTATTTTAATTGATTTTACAATATTGGAGTCTTTATATAGTGTGACTTTGTGGGTTCGTGAAATTAAAAGTCCAATTGCACCACTCAAAAATGTTCTTTATTTCCACCGAATTACAGTCGGAACACTTGCCGATTACACAGAATTGCATATGTCAAAGAGTAGAGCCAGACTGAAAAATTATTATGGGTGCAATATAAGTTGGTGATTGACAGTTGAAGGAGTGGGGAAGGAGAGGGGATAGCACCGTTGCCACTTTACCGTCCCTCTCCACGTGCTAGGCAATGAAGGTGACGGTTAGAGGGGAGGTGGAAGTTCGGTTTCAGTCAGTTGCAGTAATGTACACGCACATATTCCTAGAAATTTGCATACTGCAGTATTAATCGTAAGATTGCCGTAAGACTGTCTACACGTTTAAGTGAGCAGTTACCTAAGTACAGCATACGAGTTTGTAACCGCGATGTACATGCCTGATTTTCTTCACTAGCGTATTTCTCTTTCCCTACTCTAACTATGGTATTCTTACTTACACTAACATCAGCTGAGGTTCTGTCCAGTACTTTTGAAACGGGAATTATTGGACTCCCATTGTCTCTTTCATCCTCAAAATATTTTCTTACGGAACATATAATTTCCCTTGCTTGTCCTTTAATTGGGATTCCGTGCCCAAAAAACATTTTTTGTGGTCTTCGCAGATAGTTTCTTTCTGCCTGTTTCTGTAGCACAAGTGTTTGCGGTAGCCATGAGTAACGATAATTAGCTAAATATTAAAGTTGCACTGAAACACTAAAGTTGATCACATAAACACTAACGTTGATCACAGAAACACTGAAGTTGATCACTGAAACACACGAATTATATTGCGAAAATGTAAAGCTGTTTACACTCTGTGAAACATTCACTACCTGAAGCAGTACACTCTTAGTTTGGCAGTGATGACAGTGAAAAATACCCTAAGTAAGGGTTGGTCATTGAACTGTAAAGGTTGGTCATTGACCCAGAAAATGTCATAAGCTATTCCTTGAAACTAAATCCACACCTGTTCCCTTCCAACAACGCATACCATCTCATACTAAAGGGCAACCAACGACGACGGTATTGTGATACTGCTGATTCATAAGCGAAGCAACAATAGGAGCAGTGTCTGTTTACTGAAAACCTCAACATGCCGATAGAATAGCGTCATGCATAAAGCACGTGATGTAGTGCGATAGAGTTGGCAACATATGATAAGCGGCTCGGGTTGCTATTGCAACAGTTTACTTTTGATTGGTGGATTGCTGGTTGCTAGGCGACGGCAATGACGTGTCAGTGACGTGTTTATCTCCTCTCCTTGTTTTCGCAGCTGAACAGCACGTGGAGGCAAAACGCCAATCACCAACTTATAATGCACCCATTATAAATGCCATAGCTGGGACCTGAACCATGGATTTGCCGGTCCCCGTCCAGCCGCTCTAAACCACCAGGCCACCACGGCCAATGCGCTAACACATCAAATTCTCCAACTAACTCGTGTTTTTTCCGGAAAAACCACTAGGAGTTCTCATAAACACATGAGACAACTACCTTAATGTCGACTTACTATGCTGTAAGTACTTTAACAAGTCGGTTGAAGAATTTGATGTCGTGTTGGCGCGTTGGCCGTGGTGGCTTAGTGGTTTGGAGCGGCTGGACGGGGACCGGAAGATCCGTGGTTCGGGTCGCGGGTATAGCATTTAATTCTTCAGTATGGCTCTACTATTTCATAGTGCGTCCTATACAAGGCTTCTGTGTTATATTCATAAAACATGTACAATATATACAGTGCAATCCATTTAAACCTGAACCATTTCAAAAGGCCACACTTTTCTTTTGGGAACTCGTAGAATGTAGAAATTTTCTTTAATGATCTTAGTGGCTTTGGGAGAACTGTCAGCAGTGACAATTGTTGAAATTTGACAGTATAATGCGTCCATCTGATATGACTGTAGGCACAGAAGTTTACATGGGTATCTGCAAGACATTTATTGGGAAGCCGGATGATGTCAAATTGAGAGAAGGTTATTTCCAGCAAGATGGAGCAACGTACCATTCATCTAATGACACCATGGAACTTGTAACCAGTTTCTTTGATAGTCGAATAATCTCAAAAGGTCTGTGGCCCCCTATATCCCCTGACCTAACCTCACCGGATTTTTTCATGCAGGCGTATCTAAAAATAGGGTGTACAGTAAGACTACGATTGACAAGATTTTGACCTAACATTTGCATTATCGCAAGATGTGAGCGAGGGGGTCCTCAAAATACTCTCCGAAGATCATTAACGGCAACGTCGTGAAGCGGCCCACCGATTCCTGGAGCTCTATGCAGAACAGATTGAGGAATTATTGGATTCAATTGTCAATGGCGATGAAATCTGGGTGCACTACACAACTACAGAACTCAGTGGCAGCATTTGAATTCATAAAATCACGAAATTTAAGACATTTTCTGAAGACAAAGTGATGGTCAGTATGCCTACCTCACCCGTATGGTGGGGATCCGTCCCCTTCAGCTGCCGTGTTGCGGGCGCTGTGGAGCCCTAGCACTCGTGGTACCTCTGATGTTACTAGAGGAACCCTGGGCCGAACATTCGAGCCCCTCCCTGATAGGGAGTTGTTCGGATTGGGTTGGACTCGAGGGGGCAGTGGCTCCCGATAGTCGTGGGAGATCGGGTACGTCTCCGGATGGGGTTGAGGGAAGTCATTAATATTCCCGCGTACTAGCCAGCATAGCTAGTAGAAGGAGTGCTAGATCATGAGGCGGCCCCACCGAGGTTGATCGGTAGCCTTCCCCTTTTGGTGTTGGCGTACGTAAGTAGCGTATCTACTTCCATCCCGTCTTGAGTCCACAAGGTCAGATGGGGGAGGCTTGTTAGTCCCTAGGTCTTGCCCTATGGAAAGCCCCACGGAGGCGTCGGACGTCCTTCCGGGACAGCTCGGTAACTCCCTGGTCGTTGGAGGCGCGGGTCCTTGGTCCTACGAGTCCAGGTCTACTGGGAGTAGAACCTCTGGCATTAACTACCGACATAGCTGAGTCAGTTGTTGAGTCCAGAGGTTTTGCTCCCATTAGTCCTGAACCCTTAGGAATAAGACCCGGGCCTCTTTCAACCAGGGAGTTATCCGAGCTGTCCCAAAGCGCGCTCGGCGTCCTCCGTGGGGCTTTCCGTAGGGCAAGACCTGGGTAACAAACAAGCCACCCCATCTGGTCCTAGGACACAAGACGGGATGTAAGTGGATACGCCATTTACGCGTGCCAACACCAAAGGTGAAGGCTACCGATATTACCTCGGTGGGGCCGCCTGATGATCTAGCACACCTTCTAATAGCTTTGCAGGCTAGTACCCGGGAGAATTAATGGCTTCCCTCAACCCCGTCCTTAGACGTACCCGATTCCCACGGGTATCGGGAACCACTGCCCGCTCGAGACCATCCGAATCCGAACAACTCCCAAAGGAGGGGCTCAGATGTTCGGCCCGAGGTTCCTTTAGTAGCGTCAGAGGTACCACGTGTGCTAAGGGTCCTCAGCGCCCGCACCACGGCAGCTGAAGGGGACGGATACCCTCCCCTACGGATTAACTACCGACACAACAATAAACGCCGCTAGCTACTGTGAGACTTTAAAAAAATTGCTACGTGCCATTCAAAATCGAAGGAGGGGAATGCTGACGAAGGGAGTGAGTCCCAATACTGCACATGTAACGGCTGACCTGGCCCAGTTCAGGTGGGACATCCTCACCTATCCCCCCTACAGTCCAGACCCAGCACCTAGTGATTATCATATGTTTCCTGAGTTGAAGTCACACCTGGGTGGAACACATTTCCAGACCGACGATGATTTCAAAACGAGGTTGAGTGCTACCTGCGCAACTTGGCGGGAGAGTGCTATGACAAGGGTATACAAAAACTACAAAAGTGCATCGATCGCAATGGCGATTACGTTGAAAATTGCTGTCAGTTCCGCCTTTCCATCAATGCAAGATTCATTGACAATAAAAATGTTTTCTATACTAAATAAACTTGGAGACTTTATTTTACGTACAGGTCTCGTACATAGAGATCCCATAAAAATTGGGATACCTTTATAAGTTGTCTACCGTAGGGCTCAATACCTTTGGCAAGGAATAATCAAGGTTGACACAATAACTTTATATAATCTTTATCTACTACAAAAATAACTTAGATAAAAGCCATACATGCAATTTGTTGATAGAGGGGGTTGCAGTACATTACCCTGGCAGCGCCACTGTGTGTACTAATAGAAACTAATTTAGCTTCCACGAATTTGTGTACGAAATACTCACCCTCCTTGCAGGCAGTACGTAATCTTCACCTGACGGCAGCCAAATTTCTAGACTCCAGCACACAAACTTTAGATTTCTGCATGTTAGTAACGCTATGCATTTCAGGGTAGCGATTACAGCGCTCCTAGACAGACTGGGAACTAACTTTAAGCTTGTTAGCAGTGTTTCACCGTGTCCATTAGGATGCATGCTGCAGTTTGCACTGAAGGCTACAGCTTTAGTTCATTTCCAAGAACAAAGGGAATGCCAAACTACAGGGAGACAGTATGTGATTTAACTTTCTCAAAGGGGCGTGGCGTTAGACGAAGTAATTATTGGGTGATAGTAATTTCTCGGACGTAAACTCTACTTGAAGTATTTATTCTCGGTATAAATAAAGAACTACTGCATGTGAATTGGAGGAAAACTCATTTCACACCATGATTTATCCAATCCGTGTTCCAGGTGTATTTGGGAGATAAAGTACAAATTAGTTTCATATTATCCTTGAATGTGCAAGTAGCTAAGTACTACAAACTGTATTTAAAGTTTTGGTAATCAAAAGTACCAAGGCGGCGCTGGGTTTGATCCCATACGACCGTAAGATGAGATTTCTGGTGGACAACACTGCGCTGGGGCGTATTTTCTCCGGTTTTATCGGTTTTCGCCGCCAAAATTCCTCCAGTTGCTCCATCATCTTTCTTATCAATTCATCTCGACCTCATGCTGCCATCCACTTCCCTCTCTCCCATACCAGACATGGGCTTATCACCCCGTCCCCCGTATTCTCTCTCACCGATCCAGAGATTTCGTTCCTCAACCCACATAAGGGTTAAGAGAAACAAGAATATCCTGACTTCACGTAGTTGTGTAAGAGGAGATTCAAAGAAGAATAAGAACTAATCAAAAGTATAATTTTGTGAACTTATTTGAGGAACCAAAATTCGTTGAAGCTTAAAGCCTCATCACAGGATGGTAAAATCCATGTGCCATTATCTTATAAACTATTGAGGAGATGAGACCGACATTTTTACAGAATTTACATGGAAGCCACTTTAATTCACTGCCCAATTTTTATACAGTAAGTGATACCATTTTTCGTTTACTGTCGCTTCATAACAATGAAAGTTATTAGTGATTACCATGTTACTGTCACATAAAGAGCAACACATGTAAAAATGCTAATACAAATGCATCAGAACTGTGACCATTAATTTTGGTAACCGAATAATATAGTCTATGTTTAGTCATCAACAATTACAGATAGTGGTGTCAATATCTGATTTTAATATATACAGTGCGATCCATATAAATCTGAACCAATTTAACAGGCCATAACTTTTGAACTAAAAATAGGACACACGTACAACTTTTGGAGAATATAATATACAATTAGGAGATTAGTGTTTCCCAATCGGCAAACTTGCGGTCGCCTACGCGAGGGGAACGCCGGTGGAGGGGGGCGTGTGGCATCGGTATCGCCCAATCACCGGTCAGCTGCCGCCTGCGGAGGCGTGACGCAGTGGAGGGAGGGGAAACCACAGGGGTGGCTGAATCTTCGTTCCCCCCTCCTCCTGCCGCCTGAAAAACGCGAAACCTCCAGAATATTTTTCCCATTCATGGTAAAGAATTCTCTAGAAAAATTTAGCTACCTATAAATAGAGGGACGATGCGACCGAGAGTTCAGTTCAGTTCAGTTCTTGGTGAGCAGCCGTGAGGAGCGCCCAGTGAGGTAACGGACCGGAAGTCTGCGTACGTGCATCGGAGGAGTTGTGAAATTGGACTTTTAATTTCACGAACCCACAAAGTCATATCTGGTGTCAGGAGTGGGGTTAAAAGTCAAACTGAACTGAACTCTCCGTCGCATTGTCCCTCTATTTATAGGTGGCTAAATCTTTCTTGAGAATTCTTTACCATTGAGGGGAAAATATTCCGGGGGTTTCGCGTACTTTCAGGCGGCAGGAGGAGGGGGAACGAAGATTCAGCCACCCCTGTGGTTTCCCCTCCCTCCACTCTGTCACGCCTCCACAGGCGGCAGCTGACCAGCGAGTGAGCGGTACCGATGCCACAGGCCCCCCTCCACCGGCCTTCCCCTCGCGTAGCCGACAGCAAGTTTGCCGATTGGGTAACATTACACTGCACTGCTTACATCTCATAGAAAATGTTGGAAGAGTCCTCCACCAGCATCTATACATGTTTGCACTCGTCTCACCATATTCTCTGAAGTTTTATGGAGATGATATCGAATTAACAGAAGGTTGTTTCCAGCAAGATGGAGCAATGTGCCATACATCTAATGACACCATGGAACTTGTAAGCAGCTTCTTTGATAATGAATAACCTCAAAAGGTGTGTGGCATCCTAGATCCCCTGACCTAACTTCACCGAATTTTTTCTAGTGGGGGTATGTAAAAATAGAGCGTACAAGAATAGGCTACCGACAATTGATCTACAAGAAATCCATTCCAACCGACATAAGTAACATTGGCAAGGATACTCTCCGTAAAACTTCAGAGAATATGGTGAGACGAGTACAACCATATGTAGATGCTGGTGGAGGACACAAGAGGTTTATATGGATCGCACTGTACTACAAAATCGTTGTCTTGTATACGGTTAAATTTCACTTAACTTCATGATTGTTCTGCATGTTTCGGGATGTAAACCTATTTTTGGAATTGCCCCTTCTGTCATTCAGTAAAACACCACATTAGGAAATAAATTCTGGAAAGTGCATCAAAAATTGTCTTTTTACCTTGTTTACCACGTACACATTTAGTACAGAAGGAACGGCAAAGTCTCATTAACCCTGAATAAGTAAAGCATTTATAGAAAAGGATGTCTGTGTGTCCATGTATGAATGTAAAGCCTAACTACAAAGTGAATATTTGAGATAAAAAGAAATTTGAAAACCTCGATTTTCTTAAAAAAATTACCAAGACTTTTAATTACAGTAGTATAAATTTTGATATTTTTATGAAAAAATACAATACATAAAATTAATTTTCCAGAGACAGGATTGGAAATCACCTTTCCTCTAGATTATCAGTATTAACTTTAATAAACAGACAAAGAACACTATAGAAAGAATGTAGATTTTAAATGATACAACTTATCTTACACACAGTTTTTATGGAGATTGCTTTCTGTAGTGCTACACAAGTTTAAATTGACTATTGCGCGATCTGTAGGAACACCAACAACAAGATATCCATGTGTACATTTGCAGATATATCGCAGAGGAAGATGGAAAGAATATGCCATTACACCTGGATGTTAGTTGATTTCTTCAGGGAGAAGAAAGAATGACTACTTTCTATCCAGAGATCCTTTTTTCTTTTCGTCTTTCTTTTATTCCTGCAACGTGGAAATATTCTTGTAACAGTGTAGCCTCGAGTTTTGTGTTTAGGTAACACAACGGCAAGCTATGAAAACCATAGAATAAAAGAGTTTCCTAATTTAGATTGTCTTTTTATTCTGTTGTCCATATGGTGAGGCACTTGTCAGATTTGCCAAAAAATTTGAGGAAATTTAAAAATTCTATTTATTCATAATAAATGTGTATTCTAAACTTTCAGAAAACCTGTATGACTTCTCCATGGCATATTTAAATTGCTAGTTGGTGAACTATTCATTGCAGGTATATACTTGTCAACAGAGATGCCATATTGTTTGCTCGCAAAACATTTGATCAGCACTCTACCACACACAAAATGTGATATACGAAGTATAAGGAAATTAGACTACTCTTAAAACACCAAGAACTTTGGAGAAAGCAACAAAAACATTTATTATTTTCATTAATAATTACTGTATATACAGTGTTAACATGTACACTGTAAAAATCTGAATATTTAAGTTGAATATTTTTGCATTTTCTACATCATACGTAGTAAATAGTTGTCTCATTGCATTCAACCTATTTAGATATGGTGATTACAGAGGAAATACATCTTCATCAGTACCCTGAATAGGAAATTCATTTTCAAAATAAGGTCTGTGAATGTGTGTTGTTTTCCATAAGAAGCTTTAGAACCAAGAGTTACCAGGATGCCTTTCTCTTCTTTTTTTTAATTCGCCCTTCCTCACGTCCTCACCAATGCCAGTATTAGGAGTCGCTCGGGTTCTTTTTTCTTTTAATTTATGTCCTCCAACATTTAGTCGTATCAGACGATGAATGAAATGGGTAAAATGAGGCCCAATGCGTCCGGGGTCCATAGAGCTTAGAGTTAAGCGACATTCGTCTTTCAAGATAAGGGAAAACCCCGAAAAAAACTGATCCAAGTAACTGACCCTAACCAAGATTCGAACTCGGGACTTGTTGAACGCGCTTGGGTTCCCTCAAGGCGTGGGAGCCGAAGCAGTTGACATGAGATACCAGGGTTGAGAGGTAGTTCCAACGTCTATGAAGAGATGAATTATACAGCAATAATTGGAATGGTGGTGGAGGAAACCAGAGGACCCAGAGGAAAGCCACTCCAGCACCATGACCAAGATTTTTTATTTTCTTAAAACTAGTTGAAAAGTGATGATTAACGCCCAATATATTCAATACTTTTATATTACAAATAAAATGCTTATCAAAAATTTCTAGGCCAGGCGTTGAAATCCACTTCATTCGGAGGAAATTTTATACAGCTCTGTAAAACTGTTAAAACAAAAGAGATAGAAAAAGCTTCCTAGACAAAAGAAGAACACATATTAACTTCGCGTGTTTGATGTCAAGTGTTTTTCTACCAAATTTGCTTTGAATTGGAGGCATTTTAATCTAAATAAGAAAATATATAAACGCACATACACATTCACAGAGACAAAGCGCTATTCACCTCTGTGATTAATAGTCACAATTTCTAAGACGTTAAAGCCTTAACGTGACGGCACCGAAGCGTTAGAAGATGTTACCCGGTCAAACTTCTCCACGATACTGGCCATTTCAGTGTACTGCGCATGACCGAGAGTGTAGGCTCACTGTCGGACACTGTCTTTACCAGCACAGAACCATCGTTCCTACTGTAAACACCTCCGAAGGGGGGTGGTTTTCGGCCTAATGCGCCGCTTCAGGACTACACTGGGAGGACCGTCAGTTGTTTTGGGCTGGGGGAGTTGCCAACTGGTCAATTGTAGTGTCCCTGCAAACTGTACTCTTGTGAGTAGTTGAGTCGGCTGCCCTGTGTATGCTCTCACCTCATCCTTCCTCCCGGAGATGCTCACTTGGGGCATAGGTACAATATGTCAAGTGTGGTCGAAGGAGCAAATCATATTCTTTAACTTTCTCTGTACTACTCAAAAAATATCGGTACAGATTTCTCCTTAAACAGTGTGTGTTCGTCAGTATGTGCGTCTCTCTCTGTCTCAACAATGTATCTACGAAAGATAAGTCACTTAAACAATAAACCCGGTATATACTGACACCTAATTTACGTTAACACTTTGATCATAGAGCTAGCTTTCGAGAGACGAGCATATTGGCAAAGTGCAGCAGTTACTGGGAGCGGAGAGTTAAAGAGGCTTTGGCCATTTCCTCCGAGAGGAGCAAGCTTAATCTTGATGCTGGATTTCAGTTCAGCTGCTCTTGGAAACCGGCCTTAAAATGGAAATCCGTCGACTTAAGCAGCACAGATCTATACAGCTTGATCATTGAAGCAGTTTATTGAGATGACTAATCGACGACGGTGTTCTAAAAGCCCCACCTTGGGCGCCATCTTGAAGCAGTTTATTGGGATGAAGGTGCATGCTGATAAATTTTTCACCTTTGATAACGATCTAGAAGATATCTAGAAGTTTCCCCAGCAACTCTTGGTGTGGGTGGGCGCATCAGTAATTCTGAAGCGATGAGTTCTTTTTCCCCAGGGTCGTAGTCTCCGAGTACAGGAAGTTAATATTACTATTGCTGAAGAATGGACATGTAATTCTTTTCTTGTTCAAACATGTGGATTTAATTCTTCCGAAACGTTTTCACACTTCGATACAAATTTATATAAGATAAATGTTGTTATTTAACAAACGATGACTGGTGTATTGGTTAACCATTACTTTCTTACACACACGCTATTTATTTTCTTAATTTCACACTCAAAAAATTCTGCACAACCTCGGAGAGATATAAATGCACGTCTTACTCATCAATATTCTTAAACAGAAAAACAAAATCTTTTAAACATTTAACAACTTCTTCTCGTATCAGGTTGTAATGGTTAGACCATTACCAACTTTACCTTTTATCCATTTCATTAAACATTACAATTCCTTTAACTGCCCGCCTCGGTAGAGTAGCTGGTAGCATGTCTGTCTCGCGTTCAAGAGGTCCCGAGTTCAAATCTCGGTCAGGGTGAGTTAGCCGGATAAGGTTGTTCCTGGGTTTTCCCTTGTCTTGAAAGACGAGTGCTGAGTAAGTCTAAGCTCCATGGACCCTGGGCAGCATCATTTCATCCATTCCATTCATCGTCCGATATGACTTAAAAAGTTAAAGGGCGTAAATTACAAAAGCAATTAACTACTGTCTTTTAAAAACATAAAATATCTCAAATAATTGCTTCAGCATCAAGTTAAGTGGTCACGTTTATTTGACCCAGTTAATTTTCTATACTCACGCCATCTCCTGACCTGGCATTTGATTTACTAAAAACAGTCATTTGTTCAGTATGCGAGTGTTGGTAGCGTTTTGTCTTTGTTTATATTTGTGTTATATCCAGCTATACATTTTACGGTTATAATATTTCTTCTCCTGATGATGGGAGAGATTTTTGCTCCCGTAGTCATCTTTTCAGCTGGCTTGTTTCTCGAAAAGATCTTTAGCTTTTGTTTTTGTTTTCGAGTTGAAACATTCTGGCCTCAATTTTATAATGATTAGATATTTCTTAAGCATATGCATGACTGAAATTTCATGAACATTTTCAACAAATTGTATTTTCCTCTTTTTAGTCTATAAAATAGTGTAAGCCTTCCTGTATCTAAAGAATGCTTAGATAGCATCCGCTAGCCATTTTTAAAAGCTCTAATCTAGACTGAAGGTTTACTTGAATGCTAGTTTTCGATATGAATACTAATTCTTTATCCTTGTTTCCTTCTTATATGCAAATTGCAGCATTTTTAATCATTTAAAATGTTCCTTGCGTCACAGTTTTAGTGTTAGACTAATGAAACTTGCCACCCACGTTCATAGAGATCTATTGAATAGAAATTGCTCTGGGGTTTATTGTGAGATGTATTTTAAGCACACTTTCTTTACTTCAAAACACAAAAATGTAAAACTATTGGATAAAAAAGGCATATTCATAGCTTTAAAGTCTTCTGGAGTGTAAAGTTATTGAAACACAGAGAAACCTAGGAAAAATTAAAAAACAGATGTATTGGGAATATGTTGTTAAAATATTAGACCAAAATTTAAGTTATTTTGTCGCAAGGGGCTTTCTAGCTGACGTAACAAGAATAAATAAATTTGATCATATTGTTACAAGTGACTGTATTAATTAATAATAAGAATAGTTAATGTAACTTAAGTAGTCTGTGTGACACCACTCGCCCCACTCCATCTCTTGTTGGTTAAATGTTTGTTTAAGCCCGTTGCTTGCTCTCCCTCTTGGACTATCCTTTGGCCTGGATAGATGGATTTGTATGCAACCTCTTGAGGTCAGGTAACCGGCGCTATGGCCACCTTTGTAATCTGCTTATTTGTAGTAAATATTCTTATTAAGTGAATTATACCTATAATTAGTATTACCATACCTTTTGTAGAAACGAAACCTAATAGAAAGTCCCAACCTCTCGCCAAGCTGGGATTTTCCTACCCGGAGTAATTCCCCCGTGTAGGATTTCACCATTTGTTCCTTACTTATCCAGTACAATCCATGGTTAGTTCGTCACAATATTTTCCAAACTAGTTACAAAATGTGAAACTTCCAAACCTGCACTAAAAGCATTAGCATTAGAAACTGTGAACAATAGACACCCACCTAAAGAATGGTTACATATCTACACAGATTGATCTAACTTGGACAACAACACAGGAGCAGGAATTAATTGTGCACTGTTCTCATTGTATCAACCAGCAGGATGCCACACAACAAATTTTGATGCAGAAATAACGGCCATTCATATTTCACTCCAACACATTCAATACAGAATAGATAAATTCAGAAAGTACTGCCATACTTTCTGATTCTAAAGCAGCATTATGTGCAATAAGTTCATATAAAATGAGGTCAATGCAAATTAAAGAATGCCACAAAATGATCCAACAACTTCAAAAACTACATAAAATAATTATATTACAGTGGATACCTGCACATTGTGGAATTGCTGGAAAAGAATCAGCTGATTTTCTTGCCAAAAAAGGTGCAAATTTAATACAGAAAAAATGTAAAAACTTACCCTTTACATCCACAAAAAGATTAATCTGAAGCAAATATAAACACAAATAAAGCCAAACAATATCTAACAAAGCCAAAGATAAAAAATTGAACAATTAATTAAAAATCCAGAAATTATTCCAGAAATACCACATAAAGCTGCAGTAGCAAATTTTAGATTACTTACGGAACATGATTATTTGACCAAACACTTACACAGAATAGGAATTTATACAAGTCCAAATTGTCCTCTGTGCAACAAAGAAGAGGAAATGACTGAAGAACATCTTTTAACCTGTGAAGCCCTACCTGCCGGACCCTTTACACAGAAATATTGGAGAGCAAGAGAGCTAATGGCTTCATTGCCAAAGCCTAGCATTTGACAACAAAGAAGAGGAAATGACTGAAGAACATTTTCTAACCTGTGAAGCCCTACCTGCCGGACCCACTACACAGAAATATTGGACAGCAAGGGGGCTAATGACTTCAATTGCCAAAGCCTAGCATTTGACAACAAAGAAGAGGAAATAACTGAAGAACATCTTCTAACCTGTGAAGCCCTAACTGCCGGACCCACTACACAGAAATATTGGAGAGCAAGAGAGCTAATGGCTTCATTTCCAAAGCCTAGCATTTGACAACAAAGAGGAGGAAATGACTGAAGAACATCTTTTAACCTGTGAAGCCCTACTTGCCGGACCCACTATACAGAAATATTGGAGAGCAAGAGAGCTAATGGCTTCATTGTCAAAGCCTAGCGTTTGACATCAAAGAAGAGGAAATGACTGAAGAACATTTTCTAACCTGTGAAGCCCTACATGCCGGATCCACTGCACAGAAATCTTGGAGAGCAAGAGAGCTAATGGCTTCATTGCCAAAGCCTAGCATTTGACAACAACATATTTTCCAAACTCTCAAAGTGAAATTTACAAAATTTGAACTGTATCAGTGACATCTATTGTATAAATCTTAAAAAAACGAGTTTATTAGTTCAGGATTTCAAATTTTCAGTCATCGGTATCCTTAAATATAAATTTCTTGTTCTTTCTTCCTTTCCTTCTGATCATGCAAATAGAACAGAACTTTAAAGCCACATAACTATCAGTTTTTAAAGTATTTGACAATCGCTTCAAGCTAGCGTACTCCCTATTTCTGCTGAATTAAAATGTAATTGTGCTAATAATATATTTTCTATCAATTGTATATCGAGTGACGATCAGTACATAGAGAATAAGCTAAACAATGGATTTCTAATGCAGGAAACCACGTCAGTGCAAAGCAGATTTTCTCACTACATTTTTGTAAAAATTCTTTCTAAATATGATTTGCTGAAATGTAGCATATCTAACCTGCTAACTTTAGTAGAGGTAAAATTACAACCCGGCGTTGGGCAGTTTTATGCCGCCGTTTATAAAACTTGCTCTTGGTTCACATAATTTCTCCCTGGTACGCGCACGCTCAAAGTTTAAAGAAATGGAGCAAATGAATTGCGATTCTTGGTGCCGGGGAGCAATGTGCGCAACAAGGTTGGCGGGGGGTTACATGGGCTTCCTGTCAGGGGAACGAAAGTTAACTAACCGTACTAACCACCAACACATGCATATACAATGAGCCAAATGAGGGAGCCTAATTTTGGGTATTGTTGTGAAACCCAACGCCATCTTTTCATTCCTCTCCCTTTGAGATCTCAATTACCATAGTAAAACCATGTTCTTAGTTTTTTCGTAACGTTGCTACTCCAAGTGAGCTACCATGCTCATCTAGATAGATATTACATTTTAATTATATTATAATTATATTTTAATTATATATACACAGTCATGGAAAAAAATTATGTAGAAAACTTAATTTGTTACAGCTAAACGTAACACCCAGAGAGGTTATATGGTAAACAAACAGTAGGGTATATCTCCTCCTGAATCTATACATATAAACGCATCACCTATTATATGTTTCAAATAGGAAGAGTTCTCGCCTGTAGCGAATCAGATGCCTTAGAACTTTCAACGTTGCTACCTCGTTATCCCCACTCTTTTTATATTTCCCTCTCTCTCGCACACTTGCGTAAGGGAACGCAAACCGAATTTTCCAAAGATTTGCAATAATGCAGTTGTTGAAATCATATTTGCAAAACGAATATTGTTATACTACACAAATGTTTTAAACATATATTTTAAATTTAATTATAGTTTATGAATTACTTATTTTTCTAATCCAACGAAAATAACAGCGGTACATCCGTATAGCTGTGAATGTTACTTACGTTAAGAGAAAATTCGTCATTGTCATTGTCTTCAACGTCTGAGTACTGCAAATTTATGATGATAGGTTCCAAAATCTCGTTACGTGCTATTTATTTCCAAAAGTAACATTCTTGTAGTTTATCTGATGTCTCACGCAGTTTTCCCAGTCTTGTGTTCCTTGTCAATTTCTTCGTGAATAAGTCGTTCAACGTTAGTCAGTTTAACAACATTATTTCTGTTTGTAATATAATTTGAGCCCACATTATCTCTATTGCATTATTCCAGCAGTAGTAGAGGGGGTGTATCACGTCTTATTGATACAGCTGATGCGCTTTTTCATGGAAGAGTAATGAATAATACTGCTTTGAACTCTCTAGAGTAAATAGAGATTACGAACCATTCATAAACAAAGATATAATGTGACCAGACACGTTCTGCCAGACTAGCAAGAAGTGTATTGCTTCCTCTCATCGAATTTACAAACACCTTGGCTTATTCAAAGTACATATTTCTTTTATCACGTCATGTCAATTGTTTACGTTTCAGTTCTGAGTAATTCCAAATATACGTTCAGGCATACATGCCAACCAATAATAATATTCATTAAGGTGCTTACGTCACAATGCATTGTTATAGTATAATGGTATATACTTTATTTATTTGTATTAGGAAAATTATTTGAGATAAAAATATGGGTTTTTACGGTTATGTTAGATGCATTACTCTCTCCTTCCTCATGGATCAGTTTTTGCAAAATCTGAATTTTTGCCTTAGCGCCAATAGTATTTCATACAGATTGATTATTTTGCCGCTTGTTACACAACACTTAGGGGGAATGCCGCAGGACTCCGATTGGTTGCTCACCTAGTAGAGCTCAAGGACAAACACCTTCCCATTTGAAACACATAATTAATTACTCCTCCTCAAAAAGTAAATAAAACATTTGTAGCAGCTGACTTCTCACAACAAGGAAAAACGTATTCATAGACTCAAAAAAAGTATAAATAAAACACGAGGGAGGACCTAAAAGAAACCGGATTACGAGGGCGCTGCCACTAGTAGACGTAGTGCAGGGTTCTCACTCTAGGTGGTGTTAGTAGAGACCTTCATGAAACAGCTGTGCAGACGGCGTCAGTGTAGAGCTGAACGTGCAAGTGTAGTATTGTGTTTCTCTGACTGTGACGGGTTACCTTTGCGAAGTCGTTATTGCAACTTTAAAAGAACAAAGAGTGTGTGTGAAATTTTGTTTCCTGCTTAAATAAAACTGCAACGGAGACACACCAAATGCTTCAGGAAGCTTTCCAGGAGGACGCTATGAGCCGTGGATGGGTTTCGGTGTTGTTTGGGTGCTTTAAACGTGGTGAGATGTGTGTTGAAGATCAAGCTCGTTCTGGACACACTTCAACATCGCGAAATGAGGAGAACATTGAAAAGGTCCACTAAAAGATCAATGAGGATAGTCGCCAAACGATTGACCAAATTTCAGCGGATTTTGAGGGAGGATTTGCACATGAGACGTGTTGCTGCTAAATTTGTTCCGCGCCTTCTCACACAGGAGCACAAAACCATCCACATTAATGTGTGTCAGGACTTAAAACAGAGACTGCACGTGATCCAAACTTCTTGAACAAAGTCATTACAGGGGACGAGAGTTGGTGTTACGGGTATGACCCAGAGCAAGCGTCAAGCCAGTGCAGGACTCCCAACTTTCCCAGACCAAAAAATTCAAGGCAAGTGAGATCAAATGTGAAGACGATGATCATTGTCTTTTTTATATTCGTGGAATTGTGCATAGGGAATACATAACCCCTGGCCAGACTGTTAACCAGCACTTTTACTTGGGTGCTTTAAGGCGTCAGCGAGAGGATGTGAGGAGAAAACGCCCGGAACGTTGGCGATCAGGTGACTGGTTTCTGCATCACGACAACGCTCCAGCACACACCGCCTTACGAGTGACCCACTATTTGGCATCTCAGAGGTGGTCTGTCGTTCCCCACGCTCCGTATTCGCTGGGCCTAGCCCCCGTGCGACCTTTTCCTATTTCTATGAATGGAAAAAACTCTAAAAGGGGAGCGTTATGACGATGTGGAGGCGGTAAAAGCACTGAAGAGTTCCAAACATGCTTCCAACAGTGAGAAAAGAGATTTGACAAGTGCTGCGCATGTAACGGAGAGTATTTTGAAGGTGACTGAAGTAATTTGTAAAACGGTCCATCAATAATATTTTTATGACAGCAAACCGGTTTCTTTTGGATCTCCCCTCGTAAAGTAAAAAAGTAATACGCTGGAGGCATTCCTCTTCAACGTATGACTTCTGTCAACCTCTTTGGCATGTAGTGAACCAGCCTATGGGGTAATATTTTTCTATTGTTGCTGAACACATTGTTTCAGAGACGCCACAATCCGTATGTCATGCTTTCGGATCACTCTTTCAAGGTTATCTTAAAGATGTTCAATTGCATTAAGGTCTGCACCTATGCTTGAAACCTGAGAACGTGGGAATATGGTACAATAACCACAGACAAATGCTTTCCTCTGTATCTTAAGGTCATTGTCTTGTTGGAAGTAGCAATCTGTGCCTAAACTCAACTTACACACACTCTTTTGCAGATTACTCTTTAGGATATTTATATATTTAAATCTAGTCACGTTACTTTCTACAAACCCAAGTTCATAGATTGATAAATGTGGCTATGTGTGCTTTCGAATACAACCTAGATTACCAACATATACTGCATCTTGCTGAAATTAATGGTTTTAAAAATCTACAATATTGAAATTTACTAAGTAAGATATCTACAAAGTACGTACAAAATTAATTACTACCTTACAACAATCAGAAGAAAATAGAATATATAAGAAATTTACTTACCACTCATTGGCTTTCAACAAATTTCAAGTAACTTTTCAAAAATAGAATTCTAAACTGCCTCTAAAAACAACTTTAATTTGAAGAATTTGATAAAAAACCGTTAAACAATTCTACAGATAAACTGAACTCTTCTCGTATTTACAAAATACCTTGCAATAATAGCGACTCCTTTTATATTGGTGTATTGGTGAATTGCGTTTCCTCCAAAACCAAGCTAAAGGTGGAAACTTAATTACTATCAATGACGATGAAGTCCATTTAACTTCCAGCAAAAATCAAGTTCCTTATTTAAAAAATCCTAACCAGAACATGATTCTTTTATCGTAGTTATAAATATTTGGAAAATACAACGTGTACCAGAAAGAATCACTGTCATTAATGACTTTTATAGGTGCGCAATACGTCCAACAATCATTTGAAAGGCTAGAGCTAGACTGAAAAATTCAATGCTATAGTCGTTATTAGAACCGCGGAAATTCTGGTCTCCGTCCAGCCTCTCTAAACCATTGAGCTACTATGGCCAACGTGCCAACATGACATTAAACTCTCCAACTGACTTTTGCTTTTCCCGTTTAACCACTAGGAGTTCTCATAAACACACGAGACAACTACCTTAAAGGCGACTTACTATGCTGTAAGTACTTTAAAGCTCGGGCTTTAGAGTTCGGACTACTATTAGGTACAATGGAAATTAAATGCTCTTTCACACTATCACTTCTTTCACTATTATGTATCATTTATAATATGACATTACTTCTTTTTTTTTCGAGTGGAGGCAAAGTCCATTTGTGTTGGAGGGTACAGTAGGCTATGTGGGCTTCACCTCAAGGGACATTCACCGGATTGGTAAGGGGAAATGTGCTGCGGTACCGCCTAAAGCACCCGCGCATTCCAGGAAGTAATAAAAGCTGTCTCGTAGTGCGATTCAGCCGAGTGGGTTTTTGAAGCTGCAATACAGGCTCGACATAGAGCCCACCCTAATCCACTGCCTATTTTGGGTGATTTTAGGTAGGATTCCAGGTGTCATTTGTTAGAAAGATTTAGAATAATTGATTAAGCCGTAGCGTTGTTTCTTAAGGTTATATGTTTGTTTGTCACTCCAAGTATTACTTGCACGTATGTCGGTGATCTTAAGTTTAAGCTAATATACCTTAAAACTATGTAATCTGCACTTGAATGTATACATAATTTGTAGTATTGGCATTACCTATAATGGCCAGTTGTTATTCTTCTAAGCGTGTGACACTATACATCATAAGCGTGGACTGCCCTCTGAGGGAGCTCCAACCTTACAAGTGCAAGTAGCGTCGTAAATCCGTTAACCTATAATGCCAACAGATGGCAGCACTAGGCCTTATGTATCTTCAATTTAGAAAATAAATAAAATATTGCGATTGAGGAAAGTTATATATAAATTGGTTTACTTTATTAAAAAATTAATATTAAGAAAGCTAAAGGTTCATTTCAATAACTGAAAACCCTAAAATCTTGAACATGATATGCAATAGCAGTAACGTGCTGTAAACCTAAATACTCTGTCTTCTAGTATAAGTGGAGTGAGGTTAGTAACGTTCTGGTATGGATTTAGAAATAGCTAGAGCAATTTCGGTGAGGTAGTTTATCACTTGAATTTTTGAAGCGCGATCCGGTTCGTGAGCTGGATTAAACGCGCAATATTTTACTCCAATCACAGACTCCAATTATTAGCAATCAGAGATGAGCTTATGTCTTATCACTCCTCTACCCAGATGAACTGTCTCTCCCCGAGTTGTTAAGTACTGTCACAGTCTTAGACACATTCAGACTTCATAAAGATTATATACTACACATAATCTATTGGTACGTATATTTCAGTAATCACCTCACTTGTAAATATAATGTATATACAAATCTAATGTAATTGTATACCGGACTGGCATTTTTTCCGAAGTTTCCCTCAGTCTTTAGGACAAATACTGGTATCTGTATTTCACTTCGGTACAACCTTGTGTTATTTCTTCATATATTCAATAAAGTAACAACTATAGTTTACTTTGAGTTTAGAGAAGCTAAAAATGACAGACATGAATGGAACTGATACGTAATTGCTATTAGTGAACATTTCTGTAAAAGCAGTTAGTATCACAAACAACATATTGCCACAAATATCAAGATATCTATCCACAGTTAATAGTTTGGAGAAACTCGATAAAATGCATAACCTGATTCTCAACAAAATACATTGCTGTATCCTTAACAGTTTAAAATGCAACATTTGACTCTTGTATGTGCAGTTTGGGAAAAAATATCTATTTTACAAAATAAACATCAGAAATTGAATCTCTTCAAATATAATAGAGTAGTATAGACAATTCCGTATTAATGGTAGGCCGGACGCAGCCGTGGCCCAAGTTGCAATTGTACGTAAGGTAGCTGTGGAAACAGGACGCCCTATAGGACCTGTACTATCTTCTAAGCTTTTCTTATCGAGTAGAGGAATCCATTTGTGTTGGAGGGCACAGTGGGCTATGTGGGCTTCACCTAAAGGAACATCCACCAGATTGGGAAGGAGAAATGTGCTGCGGTACCGCCTAAAGCACCCGCAGATTCCAGGAAGCAATCAAAGCTGTCTCACAGTGCGATTCAGCCGAGTGGGTTTTTGGTGCTGCGATACAGGCTTGACATGGAGCCCAGCCTAATCCACTGCCTGTTTTGAGTGGTGTTAGGTAGGATTCCAGGTGTCATTTGTTAGAAAGATTTAGGATAATTGATCACGCCGTGGCGTACCTAATATACCTTAAAGCTATGTAATCTACACCTGAATGTAAACATAATTTGCAGTATTGGTATTACTTATAATGGTCAGTTATTCTTCTAAGCGTGTAACACACTATACAACATAAGTGTGGACTGCCCTCTGACGGCAGCTCCAACCTTTCAAGTGCAAGTAGCGTTATAAATCCGTTAATCTATATAACCAACAGATGGCAGCACTAAGCTTTATTTATCTTCAATTTAGAGAATAAATAATATAGTGCGATTGAGGAAAGTTATATATGAATTTGTTTAGTTTATTGAAAAATTAATATTAAGAAAGCTAAGTGTTCATTTTAATTACTGAAAAACCCTAAAACCGTGAACATTATATGCAATAGCAGTAACGTGCTGTAAACCTAAATACTCTGTCTTCTGGTATAAGTGGAGTGAGGTTAGTAACGTTCTCGAATGGATTTCAAAATAGCTGGAGAGATTTTGGTGAGGTAGTTTATCACTTGAATATTTGAACCGCAATAGTTTACTCCAATCACACACTCCAATTATTAGTAATCAGAGATGAGCTTATCTCTTATCATTCCGAATACTAGATGAACTGTCTCTCCCCAAGTACAGTTCACTTTTAGTACTTTCACACTCTTAGGCACATTTAGACTTCATAAACATTATTCTACACATCATCTGTTGGTACCTATATTTCAGTAAGCACCTCACTTGTAAATAGAATGTATATACAAATCTAATGTAATTGTATACCGGGCTAGCATTTTTTCCGAGGTTTCCCTCAGTCGTTAGGACAAATACTGGTATCTGTATTTCACCGTGGTACAACCTTGGGTTATTTCTTCATATATTCAATAAAATAACAACTATAGTTTACTTTGAGTTTAGAGAAACTAAAAATTGACAGATATGAATGGAACTTATATGTAATTTCTACTATCGAAAATTTATGTAAAAGCAGTTAAAGTCACAAATAACTTATTTCCACAAAAATCAAGAAATCTATCCACAGTTTTGTGACTGTGGGTTCGTAAAATTAAAAAGTTCAATTATACCACTCAAAAATATTCTTTATTTCCACCTTATTCCAATGTCACAATTACAATTTCGTAATGTACACAATTACAACTAAGCCAGTTCGTCTTTCCACGTACACTCGGCGCGCCTTACTTACTGCTCGCCACGACTCACTCAACACAACTGACCGTCACCTCGCTTGTATTAATCGGCGGCCCGAAGTTTCTCCAGATTTCCTCTTATGGAGGGGGAAAACATTCTCGGAGCTTCACCCTCCTTCGGGGAGCAGGAGGGGGGGGGGAAACGAAGACTCGGCTACCCCTGCGGTCTCCCCTCCCTACACCGGCATTCATTTATTGATCGGCATCGCGAGTTTGCTGCATGGGTAACAGTACATAGTTGGGAGAAACTCGATAAAATGCATAACCTGAATTTCAACAAAATATATTGCTGTATCCTTAACATTTGAAACGGCAAAAATTGATCCTTATACGTAAAGCTGAATGAGAAACAGAAGATCAAAATGTCAAACACTACATACAATTACAAACTACTAACAATCTATCACTTGTATTTTCAGGAGAAAACTGCGCCCACTGCCAAAATTAGGAGTTCATGAAATGTCAAGATTCCATTAACTTTAAAGGGGGAAGCACTAGTTTAAAAACCATGCTTTAGAGTATACGCGCGATAAGAAGGGGAATCTGGTTCCAAGTCCTAATTCGGTAAGTTTCGTTTTACTCCGTAAACATAGAATACAACTTTGAAATTTGAAATGCGCTATACACTGACATCTATTGGCTAATACGCTAAGCTTTATCATGTCTGCCATATTTCGTTTTAATCAATTTCGAGGTTAATTACCTAACCAGTTTAAAACATACGCATATTAGAATTAGATTTTTAGTTTGCCCTTGCAACATATACATGTTATGGGACACGTCAAAATGTATAAATACAGAATATACATAAAGTCAAATTGATTACATACAATATACACAGTAAGCAGCTTTTCTATGGTTTCATGTGATATTTGCATAGACTAATTTACTACAAGAAATATCATAATATAAATATTACAGGTTTGTGAATATACTATGCTCCCAGAGCTCATTAAAATGGTTATAGTTCTAAAATTTATCAACCGTATAAAAACAGTGTGCATGCAAACATTTCTCAACCTTATTCTTAAAGTGTTTTAATGATTCAACTTGCCTAAATGAATTTGGAAGTTTATTATTTAGCATTATTACTTTGTAGTTAAAGCTTCCTTCATAATGGCTCGTTTGGTGCGCTCGAATTACCAGTTTATCCTTGTTACGAGTGTGGTGGTAATGTACATCAGCATTTACTTGAAAATTATTTATATTGGTATGAACATTTGTGGATGTTATGGCTCTCGAAAGTGGACACATTATTATTCGTCTATCTCCGGATAGCTGTGATCTGAATGCAATTGAGCTGGCGTGGGCAAAACTACAGAACGTTTTCAGAGGATGCAACGTCACTTGTGATATTTCCCCTTATCTTATACGCTACTTTGCTGAAATGTGTTTTTAAAGTTCTGTCTCCTTCGCTACGTCAGTTTCTTCAAGGTTGACCAAACTACAGAAACAAAAGAACGTTAGCTCTCGCTTCTTCCACTCTGCCCGCACCACACCGTGTATCCAGCGACCAAGAAAATATGCGCGTACACTATGTGGCATAGGTTTCAAGTGGAAGAAAACAAGGGACAAAAAGGCTTTGTTATAGGATAGGTATATGAGAACTTGGAGCGTGTCATATTTACGTGGCACAAAAAGGTTTAGAGATGAAGGAAGGCCGATTACTTATGAAGATGAAACGCATCTTCATACGATAACCGGCAAACTCACTTCCATGTGATACAAGCCACAAAGGCCTCACCCCAGAATTCTATTTTCCTGTAAATTAAAGCACTTCTAAAAGTTAAATAGTAAAACAATAAAGACCTGTTGTTTCTCAGTGGCTAAGATGTGCATGTGCTCGTATATCTTAAGGGATGCATTTTAGTAAAGACGAGTCTTTGAAATACGGCCTTGCTAAATTGTTAGTTACTATAAGGTGCAAGAGACGCTTGGGCATAGAGTCTTGATAAAATGGTGTATCATTTATAATAAAACATAGGCTTTTTTGTTTTTTGTTCGATTGGAGGAATACATTTGTGTTGGAGGGCACAGTGGGCTATGTGGGCTTCACCTCAAGGGACATCCACGGGATTAGAAAGGAGAAATGTGCTGCGGTACCGCCTAAAGAACCCGCGCTTTCCAGGAAGTACTAAAAAGCTGTGTTGCAGTGCGATTCAGCCGAGTAGGTTTTTGGTGCTGCAGTACAAGCTTGACATTTAGCCCAGCCTAATCCACTGCCTATTTTGGGTGGTGTTAGGTAGGATTCCAGATGTCATTTGTTAGAAAGATTTAGGACAATTGATCACGCCGTAGCTCAGTGTCATAAGGTTATATGTTTGTTTGTCACTACAAGTATTACTTGCAGGTATGACGATGATCTTAAGTTTAAGCTAATATACATCCTTTCATGGAAGTGTTTAAAACAGTGTTATTGTATAAATTAAATTAATTGGGAGTCGATTAATGACTCTAAACAACACTTACTTATTTGACGACTTTTTTGAATTTATCAAAGGCCCATGGATGGTAAGTGAATTTTTTGAAGATCTTCAAAGTCTTCAAAAAACAAAACATTCAACTAGCACCAGTCAACCATTTCTTCTTAAAAAACGTAATTTGCTCAAACATCGAAGGTGCCATTCCATCTAACAAAAAATCTGGTATATATCAAATTGAATGCTGTGACTGTAGTCAAATTTATATTGGAAAAACCAAAAGAAATTTAGAAACAAGAGCAAAGGAACACTTTAGGAACATAAAATACAAGCAATTAGAAAAATCAGCAGTTGCCACGCATTTTTGGGATAAAAACCACAACATAAATCCAGAACCAAAATTACTAAAACATACAACAGGGAAAGAAGAACTGTCCACATGGGAACATATCTTTATTTAAAAAAATAGGAACAAAGTATTCAATTTCGACATCCCCCAGAAAGATTTGTTCAGCAAGTTCCTCGAAACGCCACCAGAGGAGACCGATGACAAAATATTGCCAGCTACACCAATGAGAACCAGTTGATGTCCGGCTGAAGATAGAGGGAAGGCCTCTGAAACTAGTTCCGGGAAAATTTAAAAGTAAGTGTTGTTTAGTGTCATTAATCGACTCCCAATTAATTTAATTAAGCTAATATACCTTAAAGCTATGTAATCTGCACCTGAATGTATACATAATTCGCAGTATTGGCATTACCTATAATGGTCAGTTGATGTTATTCTTCTAAGCCTGTGACACGCTATACATCATAAGTGTAGACTGCCCTCTAACGGGAGCTCCAACCTTACAAGTGTAAGTAGCGTCGTAAATCCGTTAACCTATAAAACCAACAGATGGCAGCACTAGGCCTTATGTATCTTCAATTTAAAAAATGATTAAAATAGTGCGATTAAGGAAAGATATATAAATAAATTTGTTTACATTATTGAAAAATTAATGTTAAGAAAGCTAAAGGTTAATTTAAATAACTGAAAACCCTAAAATCTTGAACATGATACGCAATAGCAGTAACGTGATGTAAACTTAAATACTCTTTCTTATGGTATAAGTGGAGTGAGATGAATAATTTGGTAAGGAATACGATCCTTTTGATTTACGAGTTAATTTTTGAAGCGCGATCCAGTTAATGAGCTGGATTAAACGCGCAATATTTTACTCCAATCACAGATTTTATTGTCAATCAGAGATGGGCTTATCTCTTATCACCCCTCTTCCTAGACGAACTGTCTCTCCCCGAGTACAATTCATTTATGAGCACTGTCAGCCTTAGGTACATCTTCTTCTACCTCCATGTATTAGGCCATAGCTTGTTCCGGTCTCACATCGATCCATCGTTTCCTAGGTCGTCCTATCGATATTTGTCCTTTCGGTTTATATTTCTATTATTTGTTTAGGGATTCTCTCTGGAGTCATTCTTCCTAAATGTTTGAGCCAATTTTCTCTATAGTCCATTAATTTTAATAAAACAGAATTGATGTTTAATTCATTTCATATGTCTTCATTTCTGAGTTCTTTTCCTTGTTCCATTTATACCCCGCCTTTAACTGCTATGGTCATAACGGCGGCCGCTCTCCTTTTTGGAACATACTGAGGGTGTGAACTCCTTATCTTTGGTTTTTAATAATTAGATCACGCACACAATCACACTCTCATTCATACTTCAAGACTCTGGGGAAGATGGGGAATTATCTTGTTCGGAGAAAAATCCCCACCCCCACCGCCGGGAATCGAACCCGGGACCCCTAGCACGGCAGGCAGGTGCTCTCATTTTTGAGTTGATCTTCCCTTGTACATCCCTTAACAGATCTTAGGAAACGCATTTCTGCTGCATGTATTTTACTAAAATCTTTGTTTCTTAATGTCCATATCTCGTTTCCATATAGCTAGACAGGGAGTGCCATGACAGAATAAAACTTTAATTGAGTTTCTCTTCTAGTATTACCTTTTAGCGCTCTCTTGTTCCAGTTACTGATTGAAACTTACTTATTTTCTGATTTATATCTTGATCCATTTCATTACTTATGTAAGATCCTTAAAATGTGATACTTTTTCAATAATATTATTCTCAATTAGAATTTTTGTCCTTACCGGGTATTTGCCGTGGAATGCCATCACCTTGGTTTTTTTTTATTTGAAATTTTCATATTATATGTTTTACTGATTTTATTCAATTCGTACATTGCTTTTTGCAGCTTATCCACATTGTCAAAAATTCAAACTACATCATCAGCAAACATTAATACATTTAACGTTCTTTGTCCTATGTTAATACCACTATTTACTTTAAATTTTCATTTGTTTAAAATATCGTCTAGATATGTGTTAAATAAAATGGGTGATAGAATGCATCCTTGTGTAAGTCGTTCATTTATTCTAATTTCTTCTGTTAACTTCCCATTTACTTCAATATAAGTATAAACGTTGTATGATTTTAATCAAATGCTCTAGGTAACTTTTGTTTTTTATATCTGCCATAATTTATTCTGTTCCACTCGGTCCAACGCCTTCTCAAAATCCACGAAGTCAAGCTGAGTCTCCAAATTAAATTCTATTTCCTTTTCTATCATTGGTTAACGATAAATACGTTGTCAACATATGACCTTCCTTTCCTAAATCCACTCTTCTCGTCCATGACTTTTGTTTCTCATATTATTTTTAATCTATTACATGCTATTCGTGCATTCGTCTTAGGCACATTCAGACTTCATAAAGATTATACTACTCATCATCTATTAGGACGTATATTTCAGTAATCACCTCACTTGTAAATATAATGTATGAGGGCCGTTTTTTTTTTTTCAACCTACGATAGGCTATAAATAAAACACAAGTTCATATAAAACAATAACTTTATTACCAAAAGAATAGTACACTTATGGTTACTTTTCGACATAATCACCGAAGAGATTGAGACATTTGTCATATCTGTGGACAAGCTTTTCAATTCCCTCTTCAAAGAAAGTTGGCGCCAGTGAATTCAAGTAGTCCTTGACGTTCGTTTGAAGGTCCTCATTGGTTTGAAATAGCTTCCCACCAAGCCACGTCTTCAGTTGAGGAAAAAGGTGAAAGTCACTGGGTGCTAAGTCAGGACTGTATGGCGGATGATCGAAAATGTCCCATCCAAATTGGTCGAGAAGCCGTTGATTTGCTGCCGCAGTGTGTGGACGGGCATTATCGTGGATCAGAACAACTCCAGCAGTCAGCCTTCCTCTTCGTTTGTTCTGAATGGCTCTACGTAAACGTCGTAAAGTTTCACAATAAACAGCTGAAGCTAATGTGGTTCCGGGCTGCATAAACTCCACAAGCAACACACCTTGTTGGTCCCAAAACACAGTAGCCATGGTCTTTCTGTTGTTGAATGTTTGTTTGAATTTCTTTGGTTTGTTTGGTGAATTTGAATGCATCCATTGTTGTGATTGCCGTTTCGTTTCCGGTGTGTCGTATTGAACCCAAGTTTCATCCCCAGTCACGATTGATTTCAAAAAGTTGTTTCCTTCATCGTGATAACGCTCAAGGAACTCCAAAGCTGATGCCATTCGTCGAGTTTTGTGGTTGTCAGTCAACATTTTTGGGACCCAACGTGCACAATGTTTTTTGTAGCCTGACCTTTCAGTAACAATCAAGTACGAGACCTTGAAACTTCTGGAAACACCGTAGACAAAGCAGTGATGGTGAATCTGCGGTTTTCTTTAACCATTCTGTCAACTCGTTGAACAAGGTCATCTGAAACGACAGATTTGCGTCCTTGACCCCCTTCATCATGCACATCATTACGACCATCTTTAAACTTTCGACACCATTCACGAACAACACCATCACTCATGAAGTTTTCGCCATACACACGACTCATCCTCCGATGGATTTCTGCAGCACCATGGCCTTCAGCCTGTAGAAAACGAATTACACTTCGCAATTCGCACTTGGCGGGAGCATCAATAATGGCGGCCATGTTTACGTGGCTGTAGCACAACGCCGACTGACGACTGAATGTCAACAATGGCGGAGTGTGTAGTGCAAGAGCTGCGCAGTCGCCGACAGCGCATACCCGCTTTCTGCTGCCCGCGTAGCGTCGGCATGGAGCGATCGGAGGTTGAAAAAAAAACAGCCCTCGTATATACAAACCTAATGTAATTGTATACCTGACTGAGGTTTTTCCCAAGGTTTCCTTTAGTCGTTAGGACAAATCCTGATATATGTATTTAATATCGGTACAACCTTGTGTTATTTCTTCATATATTCAATGAAATAACAACTAGAGTTTAGAGAAACTAAAAAATGCAGACATGATTGGAAAATACATGTAATTTCTGCTACTGAAAATTTCTGTAAAATCAGTTAATATCACAAATAAATACTGCCACAAAAATCAAGAAATCTATGCACAGCTCAAAGTTTGGAGAAACTGGATGAAATGCATAGCCTGATTAAAAAAAAGAAATTCCTGTATACTTAACAGTTGAAGATACAACATTTCATTCTTGTACGTACAGTTGAATGAGAAACAACAGTTGAAAATGACAGATACTACATACACCGTAGAATATTAAAATGTTTTATAAATCTTTTAAACTTGAGACACACAGTCGGACATAAATAGTTGTATGAGAGAGTATAATGACAGCTGAAGCGGTCGGAGCTAGAAGCTGCTAAGTCACTTATGCATAATATATGAAGCTACAAACAGTGAAGCAAACAAGTATGAGGCGTGTCCGTAAAATAAGGTCTCCAATTTTATTTAATATAGAAAACATGTTTATTACCAATGAATGTTACACTGAGGGAAAGGCGGAACGTACAGCTATTTTTCAATGTAATCACAATTGCTATCGATGCACTTTTGCATACGCTGTGACAGTTTTTGTATACCGTTGTCATAGGACTCTCCCGCCAAGTTGCGCAGGTAGCGCTCAGCCTCGTTTTTCAAATCATCGTCGGTCTGGAAATGTGTTCCACCCAGGTGTGACTTCAACTCAGGAAACAGATGATAATCACTAGGTGCAAAGTTTGGACTATAGGGGGGATGGGTGAGGATGTCGCATCAAACCTGGGCCAGGAGATCAGCCGTTGTATATGCAATATGGGGAAGAGCGCTGTCGCGATGGAAAATCACTCCCTTGGTCAGCATTCCCTTCCTTCTATTTTGAATGGCACGTCGCAATTTTTTTAAAAGTTCCACAATAGCCAGCGGCGGTTATTTTTGTGACGGTAGGCATAAATTCGCACAACAATACACCTTTTCTGTCCAGAACACACTGGATCACTTTGCTGGTAGAAAATGCCTGTTTGAATTTCTCCGGCTTCGGCGAATTCGAATGCCGCCACTGACGAGAACGTTCTTTAGTTTCTCGTGTTGTGTAGTGCACCTAGGTTTCATCGCTAGTGACAACTGAATCCAACAACTCCTCACCCTGTTCTGCATAGCGCTCCAGGAATCGGTGGGCCGCTTCAACACGTTGCCGTTTATGGTCTTGAGTGAGCATTTCGGGGACCCACCTCGCACAAACCTTGAGATAATGCAAATGTTCAGCCAAAATCTTGTCAATGTAGTCTTACTGATTTCAGGAATAAGTTCGCACAGCTCGCGAACTGTCACACGCCGATCTTTAAGCATTTCTTGTTCCACGTTTGCAATTGTTTCAGCTGAAACCGAAGGCCGACCAGAACGCTGTTCGTCATGGACGTCTATACGTCCGTCTTTGAACTCTCTGACCCACTTCTCACGTTTATGTCGTCCATACACTGGGGCCCATAGACTTCGCATAACTGACGATTTAGATATTGCCCTTGGCACTCGAAAAACGGATCACTGCATACAACTCGCACTTGGCAGCGGAAGTGATAGGAAGCTCCATCGCAAACGGCTGCGCGGCCAAAACTAATGGTTTCAACGGGTTCTTTGTGGTGGGGATTTGAAGGGGTGGAACCAAGCTACATACCACTGTTGCCGGATCTCGCATAATAGCGTTCCTCATGGCTCCAGCCATGACCTGAAGACCTTATTTTATGGACAAGCCTCGTATACACAAATATAACAATTTGTAACCTAAAACCTCACTTATCTTATAAGAAATGATGATACTTTTCTTATAAATTATTTAGGATCACGATTTCATGGAAATTCTTCCACATCGTCAGCAACAGAACCAACAAAGCTATGGAACAGGAAAATAAATATTCTTATTCGCTTCTACAAACATCAGAGAAGATTATTTTGGCAAAAACTCATTTTGTGCAATTTCGCCCCAGAGTGTCGCTCTGGCTCCCCTTAATCAGTTTTACTTTTCTGAGTTATACTGCTAAGACAGACAGACAGACAGACAGACAGACAGACAGACAGACAGACAGACAGACAGACCGACCGACCGACAGACAGACACACACATAAACACACACACAAAAGACAGATATTTTTCCAAAAAAAGCTTTCATAACACAATTTTCCTGTGAAATTTCGGCAGAAATGTTTTGAATGAAATTGTTTACCCGCTATATACAGCCTGGAACTTCTTTAACTTACAAATGCTGTTTTATTTTATACTGAAGCTGATAACGTGCGCCAAATATTTAAGATTTGGTATAAACTTAGACCTCGGCACTACAGAACAATTTTAAATTGCATTGGATTTTAGACCTTTGTTGCTGATATCTAGGAACTGAACTACAATACGTCGATATCTCGATATTCTCGATACTTGTTAATATCGAAGTATGTCTAATAATATGACACAAATATTCGATACTACCTTGGTACATTTTAATGTTAAGTTTTCATTATTGGAAATTGCTGAGTATAACTATATACTGAATAAGCAATGAAAGGACTCGAGATTTCACGATTTGCCTCACAAATTCTCAAAGAGTTGCCAATTTAGGTCCTTGACAGCGTTACCTATTACATTTCATAGGCTCTAGTGATTTGCAAAAGCAAGACACACCACGAATTACCTCCTTTATTGCCACCAACATCGTTAGCGCAATGAAACATATATTCACCGTCTCTTTTTCAGCAACAGGCCGCGCCATGGCTGAGTGGTTAGACCGCTTGGCTCTCACCAAGGTGGCCTGGGTTCAATCCCAGGTGACCGCAAAGTGAGATTTGTGGTTTCTCCCGCCACCTCATTCCACCGGTGCTCCATCTTCATTTCATGTATCATCAGTGACACCGCCTGTGGTGCCGTATGTAGTAAAAGCGGGCGTTAAACACTACATATTTCATTTTTCAGAAACACAAAGCTTCTCAACACTTCAGTTTTTCTTTGTGTCTCTTTAGCAAGCAGCAATTTGTGCTGCTAGTAATCTTTCTTCAATACACAGGAGATACCTCCTACACGGAGCTGCACTTCGACTCTTAATTGCCTCACTGCACTGTTCACACTGCCAGACGATTCCTCATAACGGAGCTTGGAACCTTCTGTACACTTGGAGATCGACCGACGTACTTCTCTGCACCCATTTACCAGCTCCAACAGTTCAACTGATACAGTCACATACTTGTGAGCTGCTTCACTGTCCCAACTTTTCACCACGCAGCTGCACAAGTCAAGTGAACTCAGTCCACACTGGAAAGACTACTTAAGCTCACTGCTAGGCTTCTCATTGGCCTTATATAGTCCGCCAGGTGCACCAAGAAGCATTTGGTGATAGGATGCTCTTAAATTACGAGGCCTGTTCAATAAAGACTGATCACAATTTTTTTGAAAATATACCTTTAGTTATCCTCATAATTTTGATGGTACTTCTCAAAATAGTCTTCCTTGAATGCGATGCACTTGTCCCAGCGTTTCTGCCAGTATTCAAAGACATGCTGGAACGACTTTCGGACAGATCCTTCAAAATCTCCTCCGCAGCCTTCACCACTGCTTCTGATGATGGATAATGCCTCCCACGAAGGCGTTTTTTCAAGTTAGGAAATAGAATAAAGTCACATGAGGCTAAATCCGGACTATAGGGAGGGTGAGGGATGTACCTCACGTTCATTTTTGCAAGATATTCAGCAACAGTATTGGCAATATGCGGCCTTGCATTATCGTGGTGCAGCATCCAGCCTGCTTCCCGGAAGTGTGCTCTTTTGCGCCTGATATGGACTTCCAATATTTTCAGGACATCCCTGTAGTACTGTCCAGTTACTGATGTGTGTGCAGGTACAACATGCTGATAAACCAATCCAGGAATATCAAAGAATGAGATGACCATAACTTTCCCGGCAGAAGCAACCACTTTTGCTATTTTGGGGGTTGGTGATAAAGGAGATTTCCACATTGAGCTTTGCTGTTTGCTCTCAGGATCACAATGAGTAGCCAAGTTTCATCAGCAGTGATTACGTTTAAAAGAAACTACGGATCTTCCTCTAAAATCAACTTTAACTGCATGCACACCTGCATGCGAATGTTCTTTTGTTCGGGAATCAACAGTCTTGGAACCCATCGCGCACAAACACGTCTCATGTGTAATGTTTCTGTCACCAACGTGTGGGTAGCACCCAATGAAATGTTCAGTGTTTCAGAAAGTGATCTTAAGGTAATTCGTTGATCCTCTCTCACAATGGCAGCAGCAGTGTGATGTTTTGTTTGTTTTGATCCGGAAGAGCAGTAACTGGAGCACCGGGTCCACCTTCCATTGAAATGGATTGTCTCCCCTCTTTAAACATTTCAAACCACCTTCGAGCTGTGTTGTAGGGAAGAACAGACTCTGCCTAGGCCTCCTGTAACATTGTATAGGATTCAACTGAAGATTTGTTGAGATGAAAGTAGAATTTCAAAGCCGCATATTGTTCCTCGCGTGTTACCTCCATTGCAGTGTTAGCTGATGCTGAACATGTCTGAACTTTCCTGGTTCTCACAGGCGAGAACCAGGAGTACCAACAATGAAACTACTAAGGCGTGTTTGTTTCACATTAAGTTAGCAGAATATAGTAATTTTGAATTTTAGTGCGAAAAATTATGACCGTAAAAATTATGATCATACTTTATTGAACAGCCTTCGTACTTACTGTCTACTGATCTCAAATAAAATATTTTAACTTGGAAAAACTGTTGTACTACTCTAGTTACCTGTTACTTTTCGTTTCAGCTAAGTCATTTTGCCAAAAATTTGCGCGAAATTAATGCGAAAAATCACAAAAAATAACCACAAAACACCACCAATCAAAATTATTAATGAGAATCTTATAAATAACTGTTACCACAAAATCAGTTGGAGCTCGTGCCAGCGGATTTTGAGAGAGGATTTGCACATGAGACGTGTTGCTGCTAAATTTGTTCCGCGCCTTCTCACACAGGAGCACAAAACCATCCGCATTAATGTGTGTCAGGACTTGAAAACAGAGATTGCACGTGATCCAAACTTCTTGAACAAAGTCATTACAGGGGATGAGAGTTGGTGTTACGGGTATGACCCAGAGCAAGCGTGAAGCCAGTGCAGTACTCCCAACTTTCCCAGACCAAAAAATTCAAGGCAAGTGAGATCGAAGACGATGATCATTGTCTTTTTTATATTCGTGGAATTGTGCATAGGGAATTCGTACCCCCTGGCCAGACTGTTAACCAGCACTTTTACTTGGGTGCTTTAAGGCGTCAGCGAGAGGATGTGAGGAGAAAACGCCCGGAACGTTGGCGATCAGGTGACTGGTTTCTGCATCACGTCAACGCTCCAGCACACACCGCCTTACGAGTGACCCACTATTTGGCATCTCAGGGGTGGTCTGTCGTTACCCAAGCTCCGTATTCACCGGACCTAGCCCCGTGAGACCTTTTCCTATTTCTATGAATGGAAAAAATGCTAAAAGGGGAGCGTTATGACGATGTGGAGGCGGTAAAAGCAGCTTCACAAAGGGCACTGGAAAATATCAAACTCGAAGAGTTTCAAACATGCTTCCAACAGTGGGAAAAGAGACTTGACCAGTACATCGCATGTAATGGAAAGTATTTTCAAGGTGACTGAAGTAATTTTGTAAAAAGTTTCATCAATAAATTTTTATGACAACAATCCCATTTCTTTTGAGTCTCCACTCGTAAAATAACCAAAGTAATACTTTAGAGGCATTCCTCTTCTACTTCTGTTAACCACTTTGGCACGTAGTGAACCAGTCTCTGGAGTAATATCTTTCTATTCTTGCTGAAGACATTGTTTCAGAGACGCCGCAATCTGTATGTCATGCTTTTAGAGCATTATTTCAAGGGTATACTAAATATGGTAAATTGGATTAAGGTCTGCACCTATGCTTGAAACTTGAGAACCTGGGAATATGGTACAATAACCACAGACAAATACTTTCCTCTGTATGCTTAAGGTCATTGTCTTGTTGAAAGTAGTAATCTGTGCCTAATCTCAACTTACCCACTCTCTTTTGCAGATTATTCTTTAGGATATTTATATATTTAAATCTAGTCATGTTACTTTCTACAAACCCAAGTTCATAGATTGATAAATGTGGCTATGTGTGCTTTGGAATGCAACCTAGACTACCAACATATACTGCACGTTGCTTAAAATTAGTGGTTTAAAAAGGTCCCACAATAATGAATTTGATTAAGCAAGATATTTACTAAGTACGTACAAAATTAATTACCACCTTACAACAATCAGAGGAAATTAGAATATATAAGAAGTTTATTTACCACTCATGGACTTTCAACTTTCAACTTTTCAAAAATATAATATTGAAGGCTCCAAAAAGTAAAAAAACTTTAATTTGAGGAACATGATAAAGATACCGTTAAACAATTCTGCAGATTAACTTTAGGCTTCTGGCATTTACAAGATACCTTGCAATAATTGCGACTCCTTTTATATTGGAAGAACAGAAAGAAACTTAAAAATTCTTCATGCAAAACAACTAAGTAATAGATATATCAGCAATGGAAAATCATTTTTGGAGAAGTGATCATGATATTCGTCAAGAAATACAATTATTAAAACCGGTACAACTGATAAGTGAATTAGATAAATGAGAGAAAATACATATTTTAAACAGTGATAAATACAACATTATGAACTTTAATTTTCCTGCAAGTATTGGTGTATTACGTTTCGTCCAAAAATAAGCTAAAGGTGGTAACTTAATTACTATCAATGACCATGAAGAACATTTAACTTCCAGCAAAAATCAAGTTACTAATTCAGAAAAATCCTAACAAGAACAAGATTCTTTTGTCGGAGTTATAAAGATCTAGAAAATACAACGTGTACCAGAAAGAATCACTGTCATTAATGACTTTTATTGGTGCGCAATTCGTCTAATAATTTATTATTTGAAAGTCTAGAGCTAGACTGAAAAATTCAATGCCATAGCCGTTATTTGAGCCACGGATATTCCGGTCTCCGTCCAACCTCTCTAAACCATTGAGTTACTATGGCCAACGTGCCAACATGACATTAAACTCTCCAACTGACTTTTGCTTTTCCCGGTAAACCACTAGGAGTTCTCATAAACACACGAGACAACTACCTTAATGGCGACTTACTATGCTGTAAGTACTTTAAAGCTCGGGCTTTAGAGTTCGGACTACTATTAGGTACAATGTAAATTAAATTCTCTTTCACACTATCACTTCTTTCACTATTATGTATCATTTATAATATGACATTACTTTTTTTTCGAGTGGAGGCAAAGTCCATTTGTGTTGGAGGGTACAGTAGGCTATGTGGGCTTCACCTCAAGGGACATTCACCGGATTGGTAAGGAGAAATGTGCTGCGGTACCGCCTAAAGCACCCGCGCATTCCAGGAAGTAATAAAAGCTGTCTCGCAGTGCGACTCCGCCGAGTGGGTTTTTGATGCTGCAATACAGGCTCGACATAGAGCCCAGCCTAATCCACTGCCTATTTTGGGTGGTTTTAGGTAGTATTCCAGGTGTCATTTGTTAGAAAGATTTAGGATAATTGATTACGCCGTAGCGTTGTGTCTTACGGTTATATGTATGTTTGTCACTACAAGTATTACTTGCAAGTATGTCGGTGATCTTAAGTTTAAGCTAATATACCTTAAAACTATGTAATCTGCACTTGAATGTATACATAATTTGTAGTATTGGCATTACCTATAATGGTCAGTTGATATTCTTCTAAGCGTGAGACACATTATACATCATAAGCGTGGACTGCCCTCTGACGACAGCTCCAACCTTACAAGTGCAAGTAGCGTCGTAAATCCGTTAACCTATAAAGCCAACAGATGGCAGCACCAAGCCTTATTTATCTTCAATTTAGAAAATAAATAAAATATTGCTATTGAGGAAAGTTATATATAAATTGGTTTACATTATTAAAAATTAATATGAAGAAAGCTAAAGGTTCATTTCAATAACTGAAAACCCTAAAATCTTGAACATAATATGCAATAGCAATAACGTGCTGTAAACCTAAATACTCTCTCTTCTAGTATAAGTGGAGTGAGGTTAGTAACGTTCTCCTATGGATTTCGAAATAGAGCAATTTCGGTGAGGTAGTTTATCACTTGAATTTTTGAAGCGCGATCCGGTTCGTGAGCTGGATTAAACGCGCAATATTTTATTCCTATCACAGACTCCAATTATTAGCAATCAGAGATGAGCTTATGTCTTATCACTCCTCTACCCAGATGAACTGTCTCTCCCCGAGTACAATTTATTGTAAAGTACTGTCACAGTCTTAGGCACATTCAGACTTCATAAAGATTATATACTACACATCATCTATTGGTACGTATATTTCAGTAATCACCTCACTTGTAAATATAATGTATATACAAATCTAATGTAATTGTATACTGGACTGGCGTTTTTTCCGAAGTTTCCCTCAGTCTTTAGGACAAATCCCGCTATCTGTATTTCACTTCGGTACAACCTTGTGTTATTTCTTCATATATTCAATGAAATAACATATAGAGTTTACTTTGAGTTTAGAGAAGCTAAAAATGACAGACATGAATGGAACTGATACGTAATTGCTATTAGTGAACATTTCTGTGAAAGCAGTTAATGTCACAAACAACTTATTCACACAAAAATCAGGATATCTGTCCACAGTTTATAGTTTGGAGAAACTCGATAATATGCATAACCTGATTCTCAACAAAATACATTGCTGTATCCTTAACAGTAGAAACTGCCCATTTGACTCTTGTATGTGCAGTTGAATGAGAAACAGGACATCAAAATGTCAGACACTACATACAATTGCAAACTACAAACAATTTATCATTTGTATTTTCTGTTTTGTATTTTACTGCTTCTCCGAAGTCTTATGACGATCTGCTTCTGCGTCCTGGTGCCATCTGATGAACAAAAAAATCTTTTAGATCGGTAAAATATTGTTCATTTCTAATTTACGATTTCCAAAATTACGATGGCCTGTGATATCCGAAATTAAGAATTCCGACATATTGGATAAGAAACATCTTGGATTAAACAAGATATAAGCCATTTCTAATGTTAATGCATATAAGAAAACTATCATATACGAGGATGGGTCAAAAAGTAAGCCTCCTATTCTGTTTCCTTAAATCAGTAAGTTAAGTGAAAACTTTGAATTTGGCACAATTACTCAAACCTTCTTTTCCAATCCGCTGCAGAAGTAACTTCCTAAGTCAACAGGTGTCAGCACTGCATCCTTTTGCAAAACGGTTGACATCGACATTCGTATTAGACAGCGTTCTGTGATTGAATTTTTGACTGCGGAAGGTGAAACGCCAATTCGCATTCACGAAAGGCTAAACAATGTGTATGGTGATGCAACGGTGGATGTCAGCATTGCTAGTCGATGGGTTCGTCGCTGTAACGAAGCTGAAAGGCAAACGCCATTGGCAGATGAAAAGTGGAACGGCAGGCCTGTGACTGCAGTGACTCCATGCAACATTCAGTGAGTCGATGACATCATTCGTGGTGATCGCCGGGTACCAACAGGTGAACTATGTCGCATTATCTCCTTCCGTAAAGGCAATGGGATGACGATTATTCAAAAAACTGTGTTACTCAAAAGTTTGTTCACATTGGATGCCAAGAATGTTAACCTTACAAAACAAAGAACAAGGAAAGCAATAGCCTCCGAACACTTGCACCGCTTCAGTTTGGAGGGAGAGGAGATTCTGGAAAAAATTGTTACTGGAGACGAAACGTTGGTTCAATTTTTTGAAAGTGAATCAAAGAGGCAGTCAATGGAATGGCATTACACAACGTCTCCGAATAAAAAAAAATCAAAACTCAGCGGTCGGCAGGGGAAGTTATGGCGACAGTGTTTTGGGATACAGAGGTTGATTCATTTTCGGAGCAGCGATGCACAATAAATTCTGTCTAAGACGTCAGAACACTCAAAAAGCTGAAGGCGCGACTTCGCCGAGTTCGCCCACCAAATTCTAAGGCGGATGTTCTTCTATTGCATGACAATGCAATACCAAACACCAGCTGTTACACCACTGCAGAAATTGAGAAATTGGGATGGCAAGTCTTACCTGCCCTGACCTGGCACCATCAGACTTCCATCTATTCGGACCACTTCAGGAGGCTTATCGTGGGATTCATGTTGAAGATGAGGAGGCTGTGAAAACGTCCGTGCGTCAATGGCTTAGGAAGCAAGACCGCGTGTTTTACCACACTGGAATACATGCCCTAGTTAAAAGGTGGAGCAAAACTGTAGAAAAGGACGGAGATTATATTGCATAGTGACAAATTAACCGTCATTGTTGTATTTTTCAAGCTATGTAGAGTGGATTCAAATTTCTTGGCAATTAAAATAGAAATAAAATAGGAGGTTTTACTTTTTAACTTACCCACGTACTAGTATATTGCAGGCAGTAATTACGTGATTTAGGACCTTACCTTAAGCTCAAAAGATCGCTCTGAAAAGTGATCTTCCAAAACTTTAATCATGAATTGGTTGTATTATCTAAGACAGAAAACTTGTTTCTTTTGATGTAACTGCCTTATTTCCTAGTATTTCTAGAGAAAAAACTTTCTATCTACTTAAAAGGGTGGTTAACTTCAATAAATTCAAGGCCGTGCCGTGGCTTAGTGGTTAGACCGCTTGGCTCTCACCAAGGCGGCCCGGGTTCGATTCCAGGCGACCGCAAAGTGAGATTTGTGGTGGACAACAAGGCACTGGGGCGGGTTTTCTCCGGGACCTCAGGTTTCCCCCGCCATCTCATTCCACCGGTGCTCCATCTTCATCTCATGTATCATCAGTGTCACTGCCTGCGGTGCCGTATGTAGTAAAAGCGGGCGTGAAACACTACACATTTCAATAAATTCACATTACGAATTAATAGTTGATTTAGTTAAACTTACTACTTTTTAAAAGGGTAGAGCCAGACTTAAAAATTCAATGCCATAGCCGGGATTTGTACCACGGATTTTCTGGTCTCCGTCCAGCCGATCGAACTATTTGAGCTACTATGGCCAACGTGCCAGTATGACATAAAATTCTCCAACTGACTCGTGTATTTCCCGGTAAACCACTAGGACATCTCATAAACACATGAGACAACTACCTTAATGGCGACTTACAATGCTGTAAGTACTTTAAGAACAATTAATTTTCATTACTACTTTTTGTTTGGATAAAAAGTTTTCCACTTCTAATGGTGAATATTTTTTCAACAAACTTCTGGCTTAGCAATGGCTTATCCTCTTTCACCTATCCTTGCTGATCTTTTAAGGAGCTTTTTCGAACTGCAAGTCACTAAAGCATTCCCTTTGATTTTCAAAACCTGGTATAAATATGTTGATGATATTTCTGTTATTGTTCTTGATAAACTTATAAATGATGCTTTAAGATTACTAAATTTGCAAAATAAAGCCTTAAAATTCGCATTAGAAACTGAAATTGATGACTTTCTTCCTTTTTGGTTTGAGGATAGTAAGAAATAATAATATAGTGGATTTTGGTATTGTAACGGGGAGCGTTGAAACACCCTGTGAGCAGCTGGCAACGGAAGACAGGGGAGGCTCGGTTAGCCACGCCTTTCCCTCGTTTGTCTTATAGTGGTGACAGCCAGCGGTCGGAAAGAAACATAACTGTGCGTCTGTTTTTCTGTCCACCTGGTTCCAGAAATTACGTAATCTGGAACATTCTCCTGGTCACTAGAAACCGGCGATATTCCTATATAAAGAATGTGACAGACAGACGGAGTTAGTTAGTGAGTTGAGTTGGTTTTGGTTTAGTCAGTCAGTGAGTTGGTTTTGTCAGTGAGTGAGGAGACAGTCGCAGTTCTTGGTGTAAGAGTTAGTCAGTGACGTGTTAATGAACGAAAGGGTTGTGCAACGGAAGACTGTACGTAACTTTGAATGTGTACCGGAGCTTACGTAACCGCGAGTACAGTGAAATTGTAACGGACGGACTGGTGAATTGTAACTGCGTGCAGCAAGTAATTCTGTGTAATTGGCAAGTGTTAAACTGTAAGTCGGTGGAAATAAAGAACATTGTTGAGTTTGTGTAATTGGACTTTTCATTCCACGAACCCACAAAGTCACACTGGCGTCAGAAGTGGGATAAACACAAAGTCACACTGGTGTCAGGAAGCGGGAAAACAACATCACCGAACATTACAACAATGGAGGCAGCATTAGAAAAGATTTTAGCGGAACTGAAAGAAATGAAGACGGCTAAAGACAACATCATCAGGAAGATGGAAGAAATGCGGGCCGAATTAACAGAGACGCTGGAGACTAGAAATAACCTGGCCGCGGAACTGAAACTAATCAGGACGGCTAGGGAGAACATCGCCGCAGAGTTGAAACAAATGAAGACGGCAAACAACATCGCCGAGAAGATGGAACAAGTGAAGGCCGAGTTAACCACGGAAATGAGAGCAGCGAATGACGGTCCGGCTACCGAAATGAAGGTGGCGAACGAGGCTCTCGCCGCCAAGTTTGAAGAACAGTTGGCCGGCGTGAGGGATGACGTGACGGAACTGGGCGAGCGGAAGGGTCAAGTAGACGACCGCCTTAATGATTTAGAGGAAAAGGCCGACAACATCGCGAAACCCCTCACCCGCCTGACGGAGGAAAACCGGCCTTATGTGTGGACGGAGGACGCCGAAGACGCTTTCCAGCACCCGAAGGGGACCCTGTGCAGTGCTTCAATTTTGGGTTTCCCACAACCGGGTGGCGCCTTCATTGTGGACACCGACGCCAGCGACCATTGCATTGGAGGTGTCCTATCGCAGATCCAGGACGGCCACGAGCGCACAAGAGTGGAAGAGGAGGAGCGTGCCGCAGCAGTCCGAGTAGTTGTGGCAGTGCCTGCTGAAGGCTGGGATAGCGCAGGCCTGAGGAGGGAGCAGCTGGCGGACGCAGACTTGGGGCCACTCGTGAGGGAAGTGGACGCAGGGACGAGACCGACCTGGGAGGACATCGCACCGAGGAGCGCCACCTACAAGTCGCACTGGGCCCAATGGGACTCGTTGAAGACCGGAGTGGGCGTGCTGTTCCACGTATGGGAGTCACCCGATGGGAAGGCGCAGAGAGGACAGTTGGTACTTCCCCGGAGTAAGGTCCCGGAAATCTTGGAGGAAGTGCACGCCGGTACTTCAGGAGGACACCTGGGAGCGAACCGAATGATTCACAAACTACGGCAGCGCTACTTCTGGCTGAGACTCCGAGCAGATGCTGGTGGTACACCTGGACCGCCTCGCACGCTACGATGGGGCTGTTCGAGGGCGAACAGCTTTGAGAAGGGAGCAGTGTAACGGGGAGCGTTGAAACACCCTGTGAGCAGCTGGCAACGGAAGACAGGGGAGGCTCGGTTAGCCACGCCTTTCCCTCGTTTGTCTTATAGTGGTGACAGCCAGCGGTCGGAAAGAAACATAACTGTGCGTCTGTTTTTCTGTCCACCTGGTTCCAGAAATTACGTAATCTGGAACATTCTCCTGGTCACTAGAAACCGGCGATATTCCTATATAAAGAATGTGACAGACAGACGGAGTTAGTTAGTGAGTTGAGTTGGTTTTGGTTTAGTCAGTCAGTGAGTTGGTTTTGTCAGTGAGTGAGGAGACAGTCGCAGTTCTTGGTGTAAGAGTTAGTCAGTGACGTGTTAATGAACGAAAGGGTTGTGCAACGGAAGACTGTACGTAACTTTGAATGTGTACCGGAGCTTACGTAACCGCGAGTACAGTGAAATTGTAACGGACGGACTGGTGAATTGTAACTGCGTGCAGCAAGTAATTCTGTGTAATTGGCAAGTGTTAAACTGTAAGTCGGTGGAAATAAAGAACATTGTTGAGTTTGTGTAATTGGACTTTTCATTCCACGAACCCACAAAGTCACAGTATTTATAGAAAGTCTACTTATATCGATGATTACATAAAACTAAAAGCTCTAACATTTTGCACATAAATTTGCTGTTAATTTATAGATTAATAAATATTCCCCTGAGTAAAGAGGAATTTAATAAACATATTATTACGACTTTAATTAATGGTTTTAATAAATACTTTATACAAAAGACGACTGAAAAATTTAAATATCAAGAAACTGTTAATGATATTTCTACCCTTAAAAGTAAAAGACGAGTATAATTTTAAAATAACTACTTACAATTCTTGGTTTAATAAATAATTTCAAAAAGTTTTAAAAGAGTTCGGTATAACTTTGGTTCCTCAAAACATATATAGCATTAAAATTTACTACATGTCTCGAAAAAGATAAAATTCCTAATAACAAAAAATCTTATATTTATCAGTTTGATTGTTTAGATTGTGATCGGGTTAACCTGGTAGAACGAAACATAATTTAGAAACCGGAACGAAACAACATTTATGTAGAATTAAGTATCGGCCGTAGAAACTCATTTTTGGTCATTTAACCATGAAATAAATCCAGAAGTAAAATTATTAAACAATTAAATGTACCGATAGATTTAATAGTTTGGGAAAAAATATCTATTTTACAAAATAAACATCAGAAATTGAATCTCTTCAAATATAATAGAGTAGTATAGACAATTCCGTATTAATGGTAGGCCGGACGCAGCCGTGGCCCAAGTTGCAATTGTACGTAAGGTAGCTGTGGAAACAGGACGCCCTATAGGACCTGTACTATCTTCTAAGCTTTTCTTACCGAGTGGAGGAATCCATTTGTGTTGGAGGGCACAGTGGGCTATGTGGGCTTCACCTAAAGGAACATCCACCAGATTGGGAAGGAGAAATGTGCTGCGGTACCGCCTAAAGCACCCGCAGATTCCAGGAAGCAATCAAAGCTGTCTCACAGTGCGATTCAGCCGAGTGGGTTTTTGGTGCTGCGATACAGGCTTGACATGGAGCCCAGCCTAATCCACTGCCTGTTTTGAGTGGTGTTAGGTAGGATTCCAGGTGTCATTTGTTAGAAAGATTTAGGATAATTGATCACGCCGTAGCGTACTGTATTAAGGTTATATGTTTGTTTGTCACTACAAGTAATTACTTGAACGTATGTCGGTGACCTTAAGTTTAAGCACATATACCTTAAAGCTATGTAATCTACACCTGAATGTATACATAATTTGCAGTATTGGTATTACTTATAATGGTCAGTTATTCTTCTAAGCGTGTAACACACTATACAACATAAGTGTGGACTGCCCTCTGACGGCAGCTCCAACCTTTCAAGTGCAAGTAGCGTTATAAATCCGTTAATCTATATAACCAACAGATGGCAGCACTAAGCTTTATTTATCTTCAATTTAGAGAATAAATAATATAGTGCGATTGAGGAAAGTTATATATGAATTTGTTTAGTTTATTGAAAAATTAATATTAAGAAAGCTAAGTGTTCATTTTAATTACTGAAAAACCCTAAAACCGTGAACATTATATGCAATAGCAGTAACGTGCTGTAAACCTAAATACTCTGTCTTCTGGTATAAGTGGAGTGAGGTTAGTAACGTTCTCGTATGGATTTCAAAATAGCTGGAGAGATTTTGGTGAGGTAGTTTATCACTTGAATATTAGAACCGCAATAGTTTACTCCAATCACACACTCCAATTATTAGTAATCAGAGATGAGCTTATCTCTTATCATTCCGAATACTAGTTGAACTGTCTCTCCCCAAGTACAGTTCACTTTTAGTACTTTCACACTCTTAGGCACATTTAGACTTCATAAACATTATTCTACACATCATCTGTTGGTACCTATATTTCAGTAAGCACCTCACTTGTAAATAGAATGTATATACAAATCTAATGTAATTGTATACCGGGCTAGCATTTTTTCCGAGGTTTCCCTCAGTCGTTAGGACAAATACTGGTATCTGTATTTCACCTTGGTACAACCTTGGGTTATTTCTTCATATATTCAATAAAATGACAACTATAGTTTACTTTGAGTTTAGAGAAACTAAAAATTGACAGATATGAATGGAACTTATATGTAATTTCTACTATCGAAAATTTATGTAAAAGCAGTTAAAGTCACAAATAACTTATTTCCACAAAAATCAAGAAATCTATCCACAGTTTTGTGACTGTGGGTTCGTAAAATTAAAAAGTTCAATTATACCACTCAAAAATATTCTTTATTTCCACCTTATTCCAATGTCACAATTACAATTTCGTAATGTACACAATTACAACTAAGCCAGTTCGTCTTTCCACGTACACTCGGCGCGCCTTACCTACTGCTCGCCACGACTCACTCAACACAACTGACCGTCACCTCGCTTGTATTAATCGGCGGCCCGAAGTTTCTCCAGTTTTCCTCTTATGGAGGGGGAAAACATTCTCGGAGCTTCACCCTCCTTCGGGGAGCAGGAGGGGGGGGGGGAACGAAGACTCGGCTACCCCTGCGGTCTCCCCTCCCTCCACCGGCATTCATTTATTGATCGGCATCGCGAGTTTGCTGCATGGGTAACAGTACATAGTTGGGAGAAACTCGATAAAATGCATAACCTGAATTTCAACAAAATATATTGCTGTATCCTTAACATTTGAAACGGCAAAAATTGATCCTTATACGTAAAGCTGAATGAGAAACAGAAGATCAAAATGTCAAACACTACATACAATTACAAACTACTAACAATCTATCACTTGTATTTTCAGGAGAAAACTGCGCCCACTGCCAAAATTAGGAGTTCATGAAATGTCAAGATTCCATTAACTTTAAAGGGGGAAGCACTAGTTTAAAAACCATGCTTTAGAGTATACGCGCGATAAGAAGGGGAATCTGGTTCCAAGTCCTAATTCGGTAAGTTTCGTTTTACTCCGTAAACATAGAATACAACTTTGAAATTTGAAATGCGCTATACACTTACATCTATTGGCTAATACGCTAAGCTTTATCATGTCTGCCATATTTCGTTTTAATCAATTTCGAGGTTAATTACCTAACCAGTTTAAAACATACGCATATTAGAATTAGATTTTTAGTTTGCCCTTGCAACATATACATGTTATGGGACACGTCAAAATGTATAAATACAGAATATACATAAAGTCAAATTGATTACATACAATACACACAGTAAGCAGCTTTTCTATGGTTTCATGTGATATTTGCATAGACTAATTTACTACAAGAAATATCATAATATAAATATTACAGGTTTGTGAATATACTATGCTCCCAGAGCTCATTAAAATGGTTATAGTTCTAAAATTTATCAACCGTATAAAAACAGTGTGCATGCAAACATTTCTCAACCTTATTCTTAAAGTGTTTTAATGATTCAACTTGCCTAAATGAATTTGGAAGTTTATTATTTAGCATTATTACTTTGTAGTTAAAGCTTCCTTCATAATGGCTCGTTTGGTGCGCTCGAATTACCAGTTTATCCTTGTTACGAGTGTGGTGGTAATGTACATCAGCATTTACTTGAAAATTATTTATATTGGTATGAACATTTGTGGATGTTATGGCTCTCGAAAGTGGACACATTATTATTCGTCTATCTCCGGATAGCTGTGATCTGAATGCAGTTGAGCTAGCGTGGGCAAAACTACAGAACGTTTTCAGAGGATGCAACGTCACTTGTGATATTTTCCCTTATCTTATACGCTACTTTGCCGAAATGTGTTTTTAAAGTTCTGTCTCCTTCGCTACGTCATTTTCTTCAAGGTTGACCAAACTACATAAACAAAAGGGCGTTAGCTCTCGCTTCTTCCACTCTGCCCGCACCACACCGTATATCCAGCGACCAAGAAAATATGCGCGTACAGTATGTGGCATAGGTTTCAAGTGGAAGAAAACAAGGAGCAAAACGCCTTGTTATAGGATAGGTATATGAGAACTTGGGGCGTGTCATAGTTACGAGACATAAAAAGTTTAGAGACGAAGGAAGGCCGAATACTTATGAAGATGAAACACATCGTCATACGAGAACAAGTAAACGCACTTCTATGTGATACAAGCCCCAATGGCCTCACCCCAGAAGTCTGTCTTCCTGTAAATTAAAACACTTCTAAAGCCAAATTGTAAAACAGTAAAGACCTGTTGTTTCTCAGTGGCTAAGAGGATTAAGTGCTCGTATACATTAAGATATGCATTTTAGTAAAGAGGAGTCTGTGAAATACGGCCTTGCTGCATTGTTAGTAGAAAGTGCAAGAGACGCTTGGGCATAGACTCTTGATAGAATGATGTATCATTTATAATAAAACATAGTTTTTTTTTGTTATTTTTGCTTTTTGTTCGATTGGAGGAATACATTTGTGTTGGAGGGCACAGTGGGCTATGTGGGCTTCACCTCAAGGGACATCCACTGGATTAGAAAGGAGAAATGTGCTGCTGTACCGCCTAAAGCACCCGCGCTTTCCAGGAAGTACTCAAAGCTGTGTTGCAGTGCGATTCAGCCGAGTAGGTTTTTAGTGCTGCAGTACAAGCTTGGCATGAAGCCCAGCCTAATCCACTGCCTATTTTGGGTAGTTTTAGGTAGGATTCCAGATGTCATTTGTTAGAAAGATTTAGGACAATTGATCACGCCGTAGCTCAGTGTCATAAGGTTATATGTTTGTTTGTCACTACAAGTATTACTTGCAGGTATGACGATGATCTTAAGTTTAAGCTAATATACATCCTTTCATGGAAGTGTTTAAAACAGTGTTATTGTATAAATTAAATTAATTGGGAGTCGATTAATGACTCTAAACAACACTTACTTATTTGACGACTTTTTTGAATTTATCAAAGGCCCATGGATGGTAAGTGAATTTTTTGAAGATCTTCAAAGTCTTCAAAAAACAAAACATTCAACTAGCACCAGTCAACCATTTCTTCTTAAAAAACGTAATTTGCTCAAACATCGAAGATGCCATTCCATCTAACAAAAAATCTGGTATATATCAAATTGAATGCTGTGACTGTAGTCAAATTTATATTGGAAAAACCAAAAGAAATTTAGAAACAAGAGCAAAGGAACACTTTAGGAACATAAAATACAAGCAATTAGAAAAATCAGCAGTTGCCACGCATTTTTGGGATAAAAACCACAACATAAATCCAGGACCAAAATTACTAAAACATACAACAGGGAAAGAAGAACTGTCCACATGGGAACATATCTTTATTTAAAAAAATAGGAACAAAGTATTCAATTTCGACATCCCCCAGAAAGATTTGTTCAGCAAGTTCCTCGAAACGCCACCAGAGGAGACCGATGACAAAATATTGCCAGCTACACCAATGAGAACCAGTTGATGTCCGGCTGAAGATAGAGGGAAGGCCTCTGAAACTAGTTCCGGGAAAATTTAAAAGTAAGTGTTGTTTAGTGTCATTAATCGACTCCCAATTAATTTAATTAAGCTAATATACCTTAAAGCTATGTAATCTGCACCTGAATGTATACATAATTCGCAGTATTGGCATTACCTATAATGGTCAGTTGATGTTATTCTTCTAAGCCTGTGACACGCTATACATCATAAGTGTAGACTGCCCTCTAACGGGAGCTCCAACGTTACAAGTGTAAGTAGCGTCGTAAATCCGTTAACCTATAAAACCAACAGATGGCAGCACTAGGCCTTATGTATCTTCAATTTAAAAAATGATTAAAATAGTGCAATTAAGGAAAGATATATAAATAAATTTGTTTACATTATTGAAAAATTAATATTAAGAAAGCTAAAGGTTAATTTAAATAACTGAAAACCCTAAAATCTTGAACATGATACGCAATAGCAGTAACGTGATGTAAACTTAAATACTCTTTCTTATGGTATAAGTGGAGTGAGATGAATAATTTGGTAACGACTACGATCCTTTTGATTTACGAGTTAATTTTTGAAGCGCGATCCAGTTAATGAGCTGGATTAAACGCGCAATATTTTACTCCAATCACAGATTTTATTGGCAATCAGAGATGGGCTTATCTCTTATCACCCCTCTTCCTAGACGAACTGTCTCTCCCCGAGTACAATTCATTTATGAGCCCTGTCAGCCTTAGGTACATCTTCTTCTACCTCCATGTATTAGGCCATAGCTTGTTCCGGTCTCACATCGATCCATCGTTTCCTAGGTCGTCCTATCGATATTTGTCCTTTCGGTTTATATTTCTATTATTTGTTTAGGGATTCTCTCTGGAGTCATTCTTCCTAAATGTTTGAGCCAATTTTCTCTATAGTCCATTAATTTTAATAAAACAGAATTTATGTTTAATTCATTCATATGTCTTCATTTCTGAGTTCTTTTCCTTGTTCCATTTATACCCCGCCTTTAACTGCTATGGTCATAACGGCGGCCGCTCTCCTTTTTGGAACATACTGAGGGTGTGAACTCCTTATCTTTGGTTTTTAATAATTAGATCACGCACACAATCACACTCTCATTCATACTTCAAGACTCTGGGGAAGATGGGGAATTATCTTGTTCGGAGAAAAATCCCCACCCCCACCGCCGGGAATCGAACCCGGGACCCCTAGCACGGCAGGCAGGTGCTCTCATTTCTGAGTTGATCTTCCCTTGTACATCCCTTAACAGATCTTAGGAAACGCATTTCTGCTGCATGTATTTTACTAAAATCTTTGTTTCTTAATGTCCATATCTCGTTTCCATATAGCTAGACAGGGAGTGCCATGACAGAATAAAACTTTAATTGAGTTTCTCTTCTAGTATTACCTTTAAGCGCTCTCTTGTTCCAGTTACTGATTGAAACTTACTTATTTTCTGATTTATATCTTGATCCATTTCATTACTTATGTAAGATCCTTAAAATGTGATACTTTTTCAATAATATTATTCTCAATTAGAATTTTTGTCCTTACCGGGTATTTGCCGTGGAATGCCATCACCTTGGTTTTTTTTTTATTTGAAATTTTCATATTATATATTTTACTGATTTTATTCAATTCATACATTGCTTTTTGCAGCTTATCCACATTGTCAAAAATTCAAACTACATCATCAGCAAACATTAATACATTTAACGTTCTTTGTCCTATGTTAATACCACTATTTACTTTAAATTTTCATTTGTTTAAAATATCGTCTAGATATGTGTTAAATAAAATGGGTGATAGAATGCATCCTTGTGTAAGTCGTTCATTTATTCTAATTTCTTCTGTTAACTTCCCATTTACTTCAATATAAGTATAAACGTTGTATGATTTTAATCAAATGCTCTAGGTAACTTTTGTTTTTTATATCTGCCATAATTTATTCTGTTCCACTCGGTCCAACGCCTTCTCAAAATCCACGAAGTCAAGCTGAGTCTCCAAATTAAATTCTATTTCCTTTTCTATCATTGGTTAACGATAAATACGTTGTCAACATATGACCTTCCTTTCCTAAATCCACTCTTCTCGTCCATGACTTTTGTTTCTCATATTATTTTTAATCTATTACATGCTATTCGTGCATTCGTCTTAGGCACATTCAGACTTCATAAAGATTATACTACTCATCATCTATTAGGACGTATATTTCAGTAATCACCTCACTTGTAAATATAATGTATGAGGGCCGTTTTTTTTTTCAACCTCCGATAGGCTATAAATAAAACACAAGTTCATATAAAACAATAATTTTATTACCAAAAGAATAGTACACTTATGGTTACTTTTCGACATAATCACCGAAGAGATTGAGACATTTGTCATATCTGTGGACAAGCTTTTCAATTCCCTCTTCAAAGAAAGTTGGCGCCAGTGAATTCAAGTAGTCCTTGACGTTCGTTTGAAGGTCCTCATTGGTTTGAAATAGCTTCCCACCAAGCCACGTCTTCAGTTGAGGAAAAAGGTGAAAGTCACTGGGTGCTAAGTCAGGACTGTATGGCGGATGATCGAAAATGTCCCATCCAAATTGGTCGAGAAGCCGTTGAGTTGCTGCCGCAGTGTGTGGACGGGCATTATCGTGGATCAGAACAACTCCAGCAGTCAGCCTTCCTCTTCGTTTGTTCTGAATGGCTCTACGTAAACGTCGTAAAGTTTCACAATAAACAGCTGAAGCTAATGTGGTTCCGGGCTGCATAAACTCCACAAGCAACACACCTTGTTGGTCCCAAAACACAGTAGCCATGGTCTTTCTGTTGTTGAATGTTTGTTTGAATTTCTTTCGTTTGTTTGGTGAATTTGAATGCATCCATTGTTGTGATTGCCGTTTCGTTTCCGGTGTGTCGTATTGAACCCAAGTTTCATCCCCAGTCACGATTGATTTCAAAAAGTTGTTTCCTTCATCGTGATAACGCTCAAGGAACTCCAAAGCTGATGCCATTCGTCGAGTTTTGTGGTTGTCAGTCAACATTTTTGGGACCCAACGTGCACAATGTTTTTTGTAGCCTGACCTTTCAGTAACAATCAAGTACGAGACCTTGAAACTTCTGGAAACACCGTAGACAAAGCAGTGATGGTGAGTCTGCGGTTTTCTTTAACCATTCTGTCAACTCGTTGAACAAGGTCATCTGAAACGACAGATTTGCGTCCTTGACCCCCTTCATCATGCACATCATTACGACCATCTTTAAACTTTCGACACCATTCACGAACAACACCATCACTCATGAAGTTTTCGCCATACACACGACTCATCCTCCGATGGATTTCTGCAGCACCATGGCCTTCAGCCTGTAGAAAACGAATTACACTTCGCAATTCGCACTTGGCGGGAGCATCAATAATGGCGGCCATGTTTACGTGGCTGTAGCACAACGCCGACTGACGACTGAATGTCAACAATGGCGGAGTGTGTAGTGCAAGAGCTGCGCAGTCGCCGACAGCGCATACCCGCTTTCTGCTGCCTGCGTAGCGTCGGCATGGAGCGATCGGAGGTTGAAAAAAAAAACAGCCCTCGTATATACAAACCTAATGTAATTGTATACCTGACTGAGGTTTTTCCCAAGGTTTCCTTTAGTCGTTAGGACAAATCCTGATATATGTATTTAATATCGGTACAACCTTGTGTTATTTCTTCATATATTCAATGAAATAACAACTAGAGTTTAGAGAAAATAAAAAATGCAGACATGATTGGAAAATACATGTAATTTCTGCTACTGAAAATTTCTGTAAAATCAGTTAATATCACAAATAAATACTGCCACAAAAATCAAGAAATCTATGCACAGCTCAAAGTTTGGAGAAACTGGATGAAATGCATAGCCTGATTAAAAAAAAGAAATTCCTGTATACTTAACAGTTGAAGATACAACATTTCATTCTTGTACGTACAGTTGAATGAGAAACAACAGTTGAAAATGACAGATACTACATACACCGTAGAATATTAAAATGTTTTATAAATCTTTTAAACTTGAGACACACAGTCGGACATAAATAGTTGTATGAAAGTAGAGTATAATGACAGCTGAAGCGGTCGGAGCTAGAAGCTGCTAAGTCACTTATGCATAATATATGAAGCTACAAACAGTGAAGCAAACAAGTATGAGGCGCGTCCGTAAAATAAAGTCTCCAATTTTATTTAATATAGAAAACATGTTTATTACCAATGAATGTTACACTGATGGAAAGGCGGAACGTACAGCTATTTTTCAATGTAATCACAATTGCTATCGATGCACTTTTGCATGCGCTGTGACAGTTTTTGTATACCGTTGTCATAGGACTCTCCCGCCAAGTTGCGCAGGTAGCGCTCAGCCTCGTTTTTCAAATCATCGTCGGTCTGGAAATGTGTTCCACCCAGGTGTGACTTCAACTCAGGAAACAGATGATAATCACTAGGTGCAAAGTTTGGACTATAGGGGGGATGGGTGAGGATGTCGCATCAAACCTGGGCCAGGAGATCAGCCGTTGTATATGCAATATGGGGAAGAGCGCTGTCGCGATGGAAAATCACTCCCTTTGGGTGCATTCCCTTCCTTCTATTTTGAATGGCACGTCGCAATTTTTTTAAAAGTTCCACAATAGCCAGCGGCGGTTATTTTTGTGACGGTAGGCATAATATCGCACAACAATACACCTTTTCTGTCCAGAACACACTGGATCACTTTGCTGGTAGAAAATGCCTGTTTGAATTTCCCCGGCTTCGGCGAATTCGAATGCCGCCACTGACGAGAACGTTCTTTAGTTTCTCGTGTTGTGTAGTGCACCCAGGTTTCATCGCTAGTGACAACTGAATCCAACAACTCCTCACCCTGTTCTGCATAGCGCTCCAGGAATCGGTGGGCCGCTTCAACACGTTGCCGTTTATGGTCTTGAGTGAGCATTTCGGGGACCCACCTCGCACAAACCTTGAGATAATGCAAATGTTCAGCCAAAATCTTGTCAATGTAGTCTTACTGATTTCAGGAATAAGTTCGCACAGCTCGCGAACTGTCACACGCCGATCTTTAAGCATTTCTTGTTCCACGTTTGCAATTGTTTCAGCTGAAACCGAAGGCCGACCAGAACGCTGTTCGTCATGGACGTCTATACGTCCGTCTTTGAACTCTCTGACCCACTTCTCACGTTTATGTCGTCCATACACTGGGGCCCATAGACTTCGCATAACTGACGATTTAGATATTGCCCTTGGCACTCGAAAAACGGATCACTGCATACAACTCGCACTTGGCAGCGGAAGTGATAGGAAGCTCCATCGCAAACGGCTGCTCGGCCAAAACTAATGGTTTCAACGGGTTCTTTGTGGTGGGGATTTGAAGGGGTGGAACCAAGCTACATACCACTGTTGCCGGATCTCGCATAATAGCGTTCCTCATGGCTCCAGCCATGACCTGAAGACCTTATTTTATGGACAAGCCTCGTATACACAAATATAACAATTTGTAACCTAAAACCTCACTTATCTTATAAGAAATGATGATACTTTTCTTATAAATTATTTAGGATCACGATTTCATGGAAATTCTTCCACATCGTCAGCAACAGAACCAACAAAGCTATGGAGCAGGAAAATAAATATTCTTATTCGCTTCTACAAACATCAGAGAAGATTATTTTGGCAAAAACTCATTTTGTGCAATTTCGCCCCAGAGTGTCGCTCTGGCTCCCCTTAATCAGTTTTACTTTTCTGAGTTATACTGCTAAGACAGACAGACAGACAGACAGACGGACCGACCGACCGACAGACAGACACACACATAAACACACACACACACAAAAGACAGATATTTTTCCAAAAAAAGCTTTCATAACACAATTTTCCTGTGAAATTTCGGCAGAAATGTTTTGAATGAAATTGTTTACCCGCTATATACAGACTGGAACTTGTTTAACTTACAAATGCTGTTTTATTTTATACTGAAGCTGATAACGTGCGCCAAATATTTAAGATTTGGTATAAACTTAGACCTCGGCACTACAGAACAATTTTAAATTGCATTGGATTTTAGACCTTTGTTGCTGATATTTAGGAACTGAACTACAATACGTCGATATCTCGATATTCTCGATACTTGTTAATATCGAAGTATGTCTAATATTATGACACAAATATTCGATACTACCTTGGTACATTTTAATGTTAAGTTTTCATTATTGGAAATTGCTAAGTATAACTATATACTGAATAAGCAATGAAAGGACTCGAGATTTCACGATTTGCCTCACAAATTCTCAAAGAGTTGCCAATTTAGGTCCTTGACAGCGTTACCTATTACATTTCATAGGCTCTTGTGATTTGCAAAAGCAAGACACACCACGAATTACCTCCTTTATTGCCACCAACATCGTTAGCGCAATGAAACATATATTCACCGTCTCTTTTTCAGCAACAGGCCGCGCCATGGCTGAGTGGTTAGACCGCTTGGCTCTCACCAAGGTGGCCTGGGTTCAATCCCAGGTGACCGCAAAGTGAGATTTGTGGTTTCTCCCGCCACCTCATTCCACCGGTGCTCCATCTTCATTTCATGTATCATCAGTGACACCGCCTGTGGTGCCGTATGTAGTAAAAGCGGGCGTTAAACACTACATATTTCATTTTTCAGAAACACAAAGCTTCTCAACGTCACTTCAGTTTTTCTTTGTGTCTCTTTAGCAAGTAGCAATTTGTGCTGCTAGTAATCTTTCTTCAATACACAGGAGATACCTCCTACACGGAGCTGCACTTCGACTCTTAATTGCCTCACTGCACTGTTCACACTGCCAGACGATTCCTCATAACGGAGCTTGGAACCTTCTGTACACTTGGAGATCGACCGACGTACTTCTCTGCACCCATTTACCAGCTCCAACAGTTCAACTGATACAGTCACATACTTGTGAGCTGCTTCACTGTCCCAACTTTTCACCACGCAGCTGCACAAGTCAAGTGAACTCAGTCCACACTGGAAAGACTACTTAAGCTCACTGCTAGGCTTCTCATTGGCCTTATATAGTCCGCCAGGTGCACCAAGAAGCATTTGGTGATAGGATGCTCTTAAATTACGAGGCCTGTTCAATAAAGACTGATCACAATTTTTTTGAAAATATACCTTTAGCTATCCTCATAATTTTGATGGTACTTCTCAAAATAGTCTTCCTTGAATGCGATGCACTTGTCCCAGCGTTTCTGCCAGTATTCAAAGACATGCTGGAACGACTTTCGGACAGATCCTTCAAAATCTCCTCCGCAGCCTTCACCACTGCTTCTGATGATGGATAATGCCTCCCACGAAGGCGTTTTTTCAAGTTAGGAAATAGAATAAAGTCACATGAGGCTAAATCCGGACTATAGGGAGGGTGAGGGATGTACCTCACGTTCATTTTTGCAAGATATTCAGCAACAGTATTGGCAATATGCGGCCGCGCATTATCGTGGTGCAGCATCCAGCCTGCTTCCCGGAAGTGTGCTCTTTTGCGCCTGATATGGACTTCCAATATTTTCAGGACATCCCTGTAGTACTGTCCAGTTACTGATGTGTGTGCAGGTACAACATGCTGATAAACCAATCCAGGAATATCAAAGAATGAGATGACCATAACTTTCCCGGCAGAAGCAACCACTTTTGCTATTTTGGGGGTTGGTGATAAAGGAGATTTCCACATTGAGCTTTGCTGTTTGCTCTCAGGATCACAATGAGTAGCCAAGTTTCATCAGCAGTGATTACGTTTAAAAGAAACTACGGATCTTCCTCTAAAATCAACTTTAACTGCATGCACACCTGCATGCGAATGTTCTTTTGTTCGGGAATCAACAGTCTTGGAACCCATCGCGCACAAACACGTCTCATGTGTAATGTTTCTGTCACCAACTTGTGGGTAGCACCCAATGAAACGTTCAGTGTTTCAGAAAGTGATCTTAAGGTAATTCGTTGATCCTCTCTCACAATGGCAGCAGCAGTGTGATGTTTTGTTTGTTTTGATCCGGAAGAGCAGTAACTGGAGCACAGGGTCCACCTTCCATTGAAATGGATTGTCTCCCCTCTTTAAACATTTCAAACCACCTTCGAGCTGTGTTGTAGGGAAGAACAGACTCTGCCTAGGCCTCCTGTAACATTGTATAGGATTCAACTGAAGATTTGTTGAGATGAAAGTAGAATTTCAAAGCCGCATATTGTTCCTCGCGTGTTACCTCCATTGCAGTGTTAGGTGATGCTGAACATGTCTGTACCAACAATGAAACTACTAAGGCGTGTTTGTTTCACATTAAGTTAGCAGAATATAGTAATTTTGAATTTTAGTGCGAAAAATTATGACCGTAAAAATTATGATCATACTTTATTGAACAGCCTTCGTACTTACTGTCTACTGATCTCAAATAAAATATTTTAACTTGGAAAAACTGTTGTACTACTCTAGTTACCTGTTACTTTTCGTTTCAGCTAAGTCATTTTGCCAAAAATTTGCGCGAAATTAATGCGAAAAATCACAAAAAATAACCACAAAACACCACCAATCAAAATTATTAATGAGAATCTTATAAATAACTGTTACCACAAAATCAGTTGGAGCTCGTGCCAGCGGATTTTGAGAGAGGATTTGCACATGAGACGTGTTGCTGCTAAATTTGTTCCGCGCCTTCTCACACAGGAGCACAAAACCATCCGCATTAATGTGTGTCAGGACTTGAAAACAGAGATTGCACGTGATCCAAACTTCTTGAACAAAGTCATTACAGGGGATGAGAGTTGGTGTTACGGGTACGACCCAGAGCAAGCGTCAAGCCAGTGCAGTACTCCCAACTTTCCCAAACCAAAAAATTCAAGGCAAGTGAGATCGAAGACGATGATCATTGTCTTTTTTATATTCGTGGAATTGTGCATAGGGAATTCGTACCCCCTGGCCAGACTGTTAACCAGCACTTTTACTTGGGTGCTTTAAGGCGTCAGCGAGAGGATGTGAGGAGAAAACGCCCGGAACGTTGGCGATCAGGTGACTGGTTTCTGCATCACGTCAACGCTCCAGCACACACCGCCTTACGAGTGACCCACTATTTGGCATCTCAGGGGTGGTCTGTCGTTACCCAAGCTCCGTATTCACCGGACCTAGCCCCGTGAGACCTTTTCCTATTTCTATGAATAGAAAAAATGCTAAAAGGGGAGCGTTATGACGATGTGGAGGCGGTAAAAGCAGCTTCACAAAGGGCACTGGAAAATATCAAACTCGAAGAGTTTCAAACATGCTTCCAACAGTGGGAAAAGAGACTTGACCAGTACATCGCATGTAATGGAAAGTATTTTCAAGGTGACTGAAGTAATTTTGTAAAAAGTTTCATCAATAAATTTTTATGACAACAATCCCATTTCTTTTGAGTCTCCACTCGTAAAATAACCAAAGTAATACTTTAGAGGCATTCCTCTTCTACTTCTGTTAACCACTTTGGCACGTAGTGAACCAGTCTCTGGAGTAATATCTTTCTATTCTTGCTGAAGACATTGTTTCAGAGACGCCGCAATCTGTATGTCATGCTTTTAGAGCATTATTTCAAGGGTATACTAAATATGGTAAATTGGATTAAGGTCTGCACCTATGCTTGAAACTTGAGAACCTGGGAATATGGTACAATAACCACAGACAAATACTTTCCTCTGTATGCTTAAGGTCATTGTCTTGTTGAAAGTAGTAATCTGTGCCTAAACTCAACTTACCCACTCTCTTTTGCAGATTATTCTTTAGGATATTTATATATTTAAATCTAGTCATGTTACTTTCTACAAACCCAAGTTCATAGATTGATAAATGTGGCTATGTGTGCTTTGGAATGCAACCTAGACTACCAACATATACTGCACGTTGCTTAAAATTAGTGGTTTAAAAAGGTCCCACAATAATGAATTTGATTAAGCAAGATATTTACTAAGTACGTACAAAATTAATTACCACCTTACAACAATCAGAGGAAATTAGAATATATAAGAAGTTTATTTACCACTCATGGACTTTCAACTTTCAACTTTTCAAAAATATAATATTGAAGGCTCCAAAAAGTAAAAATAAAACTTTAATTTGAGGAACATGATAAAGATACCGTTAAACAATTCTGCAGATTAACTTTAGTCTTCTGGCATTTACAAGATACCTTGCAATAATTGCGACTCCTTTTATATTGGAAGAACAGAAAGAAACTTAAAAATTCTTCATGCAAAACAGCATGAAGAATTGGCAATGGAAAAGCATTTTTGGAGAAGTGATCATGATATTCGTCAAGAAATACAATTATTAAAACCGGTACAACTGATAAGTGAATTAGATAAATGAGAGAAAATACATATTTTAAACAGTGATAAATACAACATTATGAACTTTAATTTTCCTGCAAGTATTGGTGTATTACGTTTCGTCCAAAAATAAGCTAAAGGTGGTAACTTAATTACTATCAATGACCATGAAGAACATTTAACTTCCAGCAAAAATCAAGTTACTAATTCAGAAAAATCCTAACAAGAACAAGATTCTTTTGTCGGAGTTATAAAGATCTAGAAAATACAACGTGTACCAGAAAGAATCACTGTCATTAATGACTTTTATTGGTGCGCAATTCGTCTAATAATTTATTATTTGAAAGTCTAGAGCTAGACTGAAAAATTCAATGCCATAGCCGTTATTTGAGCCACGGATATTCCGGTCTCCGTCCAACCTCTCTAAACCATTGAGTTACTATGGCCAACGTGCCAACATGACATTAAACTCTCCAACTGACTTTTGCTTTTCCCGTTTAACAACTAGGAGTTCTCATAAACACACGAGACAACTACCTTAAAGGCGACTTACTATGCTGTAAGTACTTTAAAGCTCGGGCTTTAGAGTTCGGACTACTATTAGGTACAATGTAAATTAAATTCTCTTTCACACTATCACTTCTTTCACTATTATGTATCATTTATAATATGACATTACTTTTTTTTTTTTTTCGAGTGGAGGCAAAGTCCATTTGTGTTGGAGGGTACAGTAGGCTATGTGGGCTTCACCTCAAGGGACATTCACCGGATTGGTAAGGAGAAATGTGCTGCGGTACCGCCTAAAGCACCCGCGCATTCCAGGAAGTAATAAAAGCTGTCTCGCAGTGCGACTCCGCCGAGTGGGTTTTTGATGCTGCAATACAGGCTCGACATAGAGCCCAGCCTAATCCACTGCCTATTTTGGGTGGTTTTAGGTAGTATTCCAGGTGTCATTTGTTAGAAAGATTTAGGATAATTGATTACGCCGTAGCGTTGTGTCTTACGGTTATATGTATGTTTGTCACTACAAGTATTACTTGCAAGTATGTCGGTGATCTTAAGTTTAAGCTAATATACCTTAAAACTATGTAATCTGCACTTGAATGTATACATAATTTGTAGTATTGGCATTACCTATAATGGTCAGTTGATATTCTTCTAAGCGTGAGACACATTATACATCATAAGCGTGGACTGCCCTCTGACGGCAGCTCCAACCTTACATGTGCAAGTAGCGTCGTAAATCCGTTAACCTATAAAGCCAACAGATGGCAGCACCAAGCCTTATTTATCTTCAATTTAGAAAATAAATAAAATATTGCTATTGAGGAAAGTTATATATAAATTGGTTTACATTATTAAAAATTAATATTAAGAAAGCTAAAGGTTCATTTCAATAACTGAAAACCCTAAAATCTTGAACATAATATGCAATAGCAATAACGTGCTGTAAACCTAAATACTCTCTCTTCTAGTATAAGTGGAGTGAGGTTAGTAACGTTCTCCTATGGATTTCGAAATAGAGCAATTTCGGTGAGGTAGTTTATCACTTGAATTTTTGAAGCGCGATCCGGTTCGTGAGCTGGATTAAACGCGCAATATTTTATTCCTATCACAGACTCCAATTATTAGCAATCAGAGATGAGCTTATGTCTTATCACTCCTCTACCCAGATGAACTGTCTCTCCCCGAGTACAATTCATTGTAAAGTACTGTCACAGTCTTAGGCACATTCAGACTTCATAAAGATTATATACTACACATCATCTATTGGTACGTATATTTCAGTAATCACCTCACTTGTAAATATAATGTATATACAAATCTAATGTAATTGTATACTGGACTGGCGTTTTTTCCGAAGTTTCCCTCAGTCTTTAGGACAAATCCCGCTATCTGTATTTCACTTCGGTACAACCTTGTGTTATTTCTTCATATATTCAATGAAATAACATATAGAGTTTACTTTGAGTTTAGAGAAGCTAAAAATGACAGACATGAATGGAACTGATACGTAATTGCTATTAGTGAACATTTCTGTGAAAGCAGTTAATGTCACAAACAACTTATTCACACAAAAATCAGGATATCTGTCCACAGTTCATAGTTTGGAGAAACTCGATAATATGCATAACCTGATTCTCAACAAAATACATTGCTGTATCCTTAACAGTAGAAACTGCCCATTTGAGTCTTGTATGTGCAGTTGAATGAGAAACAGGACATCAAAATGTCAGACACTACATACAATTGCAAACTACAAACAATTTATCATTTGTATTTTCTGTTTTGTATTTTACTGCTTCTCCGAAGTCTTATGACGATCTGCTTCTGCGTCCTGGTGCCATCTGATGAACAAAAAATCTTTTAGATCGGTAAAATATTGTTCATTTCTAATTTACGATTTCCAAAATTACGATGGCCTGTGATATCCGAAATTAAGAATTCCGACATATTGGATAAGAAACATCTTGGATTAAACAAGATATAAGCCATTTCTAATGTTAATGCATATAAGAAAACTATCATATACGAGGATGGGTCAAAAAGTAAACCTCCTATTCTGTTTCCTTAAATCAGTAAGTTAAGTGAAAACTTTGAATTTGGCACAATTACTCAAACCTTCTTTTCCAATCCGCTGCAGAAGTAACTTCCTAAGTCAACAGGTGTCAGCACTGCATCCTTTTGCAAAACGGCTGACATCGACATTCGTATTAGACAGCGTTCTGTGATTGAATTTTTGACTGCGGAAGGTGAAACGCCAATTCGCATTCACGAAAGGCTAAACAATGTGTATGGTGATGCAACGGTGGATGTCAGCATTGCTAGTCGATGGGTTCGTCGCTGTAACGAAGCTGAAAGGCAAACGCCATTGGCAGATGAAAAGTGGAACGGCAGGCCTGTGACTGCAGTGACTCCATGCAACATTCAGTGAGTCGATGACATCATTCGTGGTGATCGCCGGGTACCAACAGGTGAACTATGTCGCATTATCTCCTTCCGTAAAGGCAATGGGATGACGATTATTCAAAAAACTGTGTTACTCAAAAGTTTGTTCACATTGGATGCCAAGAATGTTAACCTTACAAAACAAAGAACAAGGAAAGCAATAGCCTCCGAACACTTGCAGCGCTTCAGTTTGGAGGGAGAGGAGATTCTGGAAAAAATTGTTACTGGAGACGAAACGTTGGTTCAATTTTTTGAAAGTGAATCAAAGAGGCAGTCAATGGAATGGCATTACACAACGTCTCCGAATAAAAAAAAATCAAAACTCAGCGGTCGGCAGGGGAAGTTATGGCGACAGTGTTTTGGGATACAGAGGTTGATTCATTTTCGGAGCAGGGATGCACAATAAATTCTGTCTAAGACGTCAGAACACTCAAAAAGCTGAAGGCGCGACTTCGCCGAGTTCGCCCACCAAATTCTATGGCGGATGTTCTTCTATTGCATGACAATGCAATACCAAACACCAGCTGTTACACCACTGCAGAAATTGAGAAATTGGGATGGCAAGTCTTACCACAGCCCCGATAAGAGCTCTGAACTGGCACCATCGGATTCCAATCTGTTCGGGCCACTAATGGAAGCTCATCGTGGGATTCATTTTGAAGATGAGGAGGCTGTGAAAACGCCCGTGCGTCAATTGCTTAGGAAGCAAGACCGCGTGTTTTACCACACTGGAATATATGAAGTAGTTAAAAGGTGGACCAAAACTACGGAAAGGGGCAGAGATTATTTTAAATAGTGACAAGTTAACCGTCATTGTTGTAATTTTCAAGCTATGTAGACTGGATTCAATTTTCTTGGCAATTATAATAGAAATAAAATAGGAGGCTTTACTTTTTGACTTACCCACGTACTAGTATATTGCAGGCAGTAATTACGTGATTTAGGACCTTACCTTAAACTCAAAAGATCGCTCTGAAAAGTGATCTTCAAACACTTTGAACATGAATTGTTTGTATTATCTAAGACAAATAAACTTGTTTCTTTTGATGTAACAACTTATTTCCTAGTATTCCTAGAGAAAAAACTTTCTATCTACTTAAAAAGGTGGTTAAATTGAATAAATTCAAGGCCGCGCCGTGGCTCAGTGTTTACACCGCTTGTCTCTCACCAAGGTGGCCCGGGTTCGATTCCAGGCGACCGCAAAGTGAGATTTGTGATGGACAAGAAGGCACTGGGGCGGGTTTTCTCCGGGACCTCAGGTTTCCCCCTCCATCTCATTCCACCTGTGCTCCATCTTTATCTCATGTATCATCAGTGTCACTGCCTGCGGTGCCGTATGTAGTAAAAGCGGGCGTGAAACACTACACATTTCAATAAATTCACATGACGAATTAATAGTTGATTTTGTTAAACTTACTACTTTTTAAAAGGGTAGAGCCAGACTTAAAAATTCAATGCCATAGCCGGGATTTGTACCACGGATCTTCTGATCTCCGTCCAGCTGCTCGAAACATTTGAGCTACTATGGCCAACGTGCCAACATGACATTAAATTCTCCAACTGACTCGTGTATTTCCCGGTAAACCACTAGGACATCTCATAAACACATGTGACAACTACCTTAATGGCGACTTACAATGCTGTAAGTACTTTAAGAACAATTAATTTTCATTACTACTTTTTGTTTGGATAACAAATTTTCCACTTTTAATGGTGAATATTTTTTCAACAGACTTCTGTCTTAGCAATGGGTTATCCTCTTTCACCTTTCCTTGCTGAACATTTTATGAGATTTTTTCGAAATGCAAGTCACTGAAGCATTCCCTTTGTATTTTAAAACCTGGTATAGATATGTTGATGATATTTCTGTTATTGTTCTTGATAAACTTATTTTTTTCCCTGATTTTTTTTGTTAATTTATTATCCATCGATCAGCAATTATGCTTCACAGATGTTTGTTATAAGATACATAGGAGCAGGACACAGAACAATGGAGGTAGCCGTGAACGACTCCTCTAACTAAATATGAAGGATAACTGTAACACAAATTGAGAACTTAAAGTCTGATAGTAGTAATCACGTGTCTGAGGCATCTGTGCTGGAGACGTCACTCAGGAGAAGATCTTGGGGCAGTCTGCGCTTCAGGCGAGCTGGTTGGCGAGTGCGAGCACCGAGATTGTAGGAAACAGCTCCAGGGACCTCCTGAAGATGGTAAAAGAATGGACGTGCCAGGCGTCGGATGTATTGGTGAACGGGTAGAAGACCAAACTCATGATGTAGTTGTTGGTTTCGGATGAACCATGGCGCGTTTGTAACTGTACGAAGCACCCTGAGATAAACTTATAAATGATGCTTTAAGATTACTAAATTTGCAAAATAAAGCCTTAAAATTCGCATTAGAAACTGAAATTGATGACTTTCTTCCTTTTTGATTTGAGGATAATAAGAAATAATAATAAACTGGATTTTGGTATTTACAGAATTACTACTCATATCGATAATTACATAAATAATAAAAGTTTTAACCCTTTTCCACACAAATTTGCTGTTTATTTATAGATTAATAAATATACCCATGAATAAAGCGGAATTTAATAAAGATTATAAACATATTATTAATATGACTTAGCTAATGGTTTTAATAAAGACCTTATACAAAAGAAGATTGAAAAATTTAAATATCAAGAAACAGTTAATGATATTTCAACCCTTAAAAATAAAAGACGATTATAATTTTAAAATAATTACTTACAATTCTTGGTTTAATAAATAATTTCAAAAAGTTTTAAAAGAGTTCGGTATAACTTTGGTTCCTCAAAACAAATTTAGTATTAAAATTAACTACATGTCTCTAAAAAGATACAATTCATAATAATAAAAAATCTCTTATTTATCAATTTGTTTGTTTAGATTGTGATCGGGTTAACATGGTAGAACGAAACATAATTTGGAAACCAGAACGACACAAAATTTATGTAGAATTAAGTATCGGCCGTAGAAACTCATTTTTGGTCATTTAACCATGAAATAAATCCAGAAGTAAAATTATTAAACAATTAAATGTACCGATAGATTTAATAGTTTGGGAAAAAATATCTATTTTACAAAATAAACATCAGAAATTGAATCTCTTCAAATATAATAGAGTAGTATAGACAATGCCGTATTAATGGTAGGCCGGACGCAGCCCTGGCCCAAGTTGCAATTGTACGTAAGGTAGCTGTGGAAACAGGACGCCCTATAGGACCTGTACTATCTTCTAAGCTTTTCTTATCGAGTGGAGGAATACATTTGTGTTGGAGGGCACAGTGGGCTATGTGGGCTTCACCTAAAGGAACATCCACCAGATTGGGAAGGAGAAATGTGCTGCGGTACCGCTTAAAGCACCCGCAGATTCCAGGAAGCAATCAAAGCTGTCTCACAGTGCGATTCAGCCGAGTGGGTTTTTGGTGCTGCGATACAGGCTTGACATGGAGCCCAGCCTAATCCACTGCCTGTTTTGAGTGGTGTTAGGTAGGATTCCAGGTGTCATTCGTTAGAAAGATTTAGGATAATTGATCACGCCGTAGCGTAGCTAATATACGTTAAAGCTATGTAATTTACACCTGAATGTAAACATAATTTGCAGTATTGGTATTACTTATAATGGTCAGTTATTCTTCTAAGCGTGTAACACACTATACAACATAAGTGTGGACTGCCCTCTGACGGCAGCTCCAACCTTTCAAGTGCAAGTAGCGTCGTAAATCCGTTAATCTATATAACCAACAGATGGCAGCACTAAGTTTTATTTATCTTCAATTTAGAGAATAAATAATACAGTGCGATTGAGGAAAGATATATATGAATTTGTTTAGTTTATTGAAAAATTAATGTTAAGAAAGCTAAATGTTCATTTTAATTACTGAAAAACCCTAAAACCGTGAACATTATATGCAATAGCAGTAACGTGCTGTAAACCTAAATACTCTGTCTTCTGGTATAACTGGAGTGAGGTTAGTAACGCTCTCGTATGGATTTCGAAATAGCTGGAGAGATTTTGGTGAGGTAGTTTATCACTTGAATATTTGAAGCGCAATAGTTTACTCCAATCACACACTCCAATTATTAGCACTCAGAGATGAGCTTATCTCGTGTCATTCCTCATACTAGATGAACTGTCTCTCCCCGAGTATAGTTCACTTTTAGTACTTTCACACTCTTAGGCACATTTAGACTTCATAAAGATTATTCTACACATCATCTGTTGGTACCTATATTTCAGTAAGCACCTCACTTGTAAATATGATGTATATACAAGTCTAATGTAATTGTATACCGGGCTAGCGTTTTTTCCGAGGTTTCCCTCAGTCGTTAGGACAAGTACTGGTATCTGTATTTCACCTTGGCACAACCTTGGGTTATTTCTTCACATATTCAATAAAATAACAACTATAGTTTACTTTGAGTTTAGAGAAACTAAAAATTGACAGATATGAATGGAACTTATATGTAATTTCTACTATCGAAAATTTATGTAAAAGCAATTAAAGTTAAAAATAACTTATTTCCACAAAAATCAAGAAATCTATCCAGTTTTGTGACTGTGGGTTCGTAAAATTAAAAAGTTCAATTATACCACTCAAAAATATTCTTTATTTCCACCTTATTCCAATGTCACAATTACAATTTCGTAATGTACACAATTACAACTAAGCCAGTTCGTCTTTCCACGTACACTCGGCGCGCCTTACCTACTGCTCGCCACGACTCACTCAACACAACTGACTGTCGCCTCGCTTGTATTAATCGGCGGCCCGAAGTTTCTCCAGATTTCCTCTTATGGAGGGGGAAAACATTCTCGGAGCTTCGCCCTCCTTCGGGGAGCAGGAGGGGGGGAAACGAAGACTCGGCTACCCCTGCGGTCTCCCCTCCCTCCACCGGCATTCATTTATTGATCGGCATCGCGAGTTTGCTGCATGGGTAACAGTACATAGTTGGGAGAAACTCGATAAAATGCATAACCTGAATTTCAACAAAATATATTGCTGTATCCTTAACATTTGAAACGGCAAAAATTGATCCTTATACGTAAAGCTGAATGAGAAACAGAAGATCAAAATGTCAAACACTACATACAATTACAAACTACTAACAATCTATCACTTGTATTTTCAGGAGAAAACTGCGCCCACTGCCAAAATTAGGAGTTCATGAAATGTCAAGATTCCATTAACTTTAAAGGGGGAAGCACTAGTTTAAAAACAATGCTTTAGAGTATACGCGCGATAAGAAGGGGAATCTGGTTCCAAGTCCTAATTCGGTAAGTTTCGTTTTACTCCGTAAACATAGAATACAACTTTGAAATTTGAAATGCGCTATACACTGACATCTATTGGCTAATACGCTAAGCTTTATCATGTCTGCCATATTTCGTTTTAATCAATTTCGAGGTTAATTACCTAACCAGTTTAAAACATACGCATATTAGAATTAGATTTTTAGTTTGCCCTTGCAACATATACATGTTATGGGACACGTCAAAATGTATAAATACAGAATATACATAAAGTCAAATTGATTACATACAATATACACAGTAAGCAGCTTTTCTATGGTTTCATGTGATATTTGCATAGACTAATTTACTACAAGAAATATCATAATATAAATATTACAGGTTTGTGAATATACTATGCTCCCAGAGCTCATTAAAATGGTTATAGTTCTAAAATTTATCAACCGTATAAAAACAGTGTGCATGCAAACATTTCTCAACCTTATTCTTAAAGTGTTTTAATGATTCAACTTGCCTAAATGAATTTGGAAGTTTATTATTTAGCATTATTACTTTGTAGTTAAAGCTTCCTTCATAATGGCTCGTTTGGTGCGCTCGAATTACCAGTTTATCCTTGTTACGAGTGTGGTGGTAATGTACATCAGCATTTACTTGAAAATTATTTATATTGGTATGAACATTTGTGGATGTTATGGCTCTCGAAAGTGGACACATTATTATTCGTCTATCTCCGGATAGCTGTGATCTGAATGCAATTGAGCTGGCGTGGGCAAAACTACAGAACGTTTTCAGAGGATGCAACGTCACTTGTGATATTTTCCCTTATCTTATACGCTACTTTGCTGAAATGTGTTTTTAAAGTTCTGTCTCCTTCGCTACGTCATTTTCTTCAAGGTTGACCAAACTACAGAAACAAAAGAACGTTAGCTCTCGCTTCTTCCACTCTGCCCGCACCACACCGTATATCCAGCGACCAAGAAAATATGCGCGTACACTATGTGGCATAGGTTTCAAGTGGAAGAAAACAAGGGACAAAAAGGCTTTGTTATAGGATAGGTATATGAGAACTTGGAGTGTGTCATATTTACGTGGCACAAAAAGGTTTAGAGATGAAGGAAGGCCGATTACTTATGAAGATGAAACGCATCTTCATACGAGAACCGGCAAACTCACTTCCATGTGATACAAGCCACAAAGGCCTCACCCCAGAATTCTATTTTCCTGTAAATTAAAGCACTTCTAAAAGCCAAATAGTAAAACAATAAAGACCTGTTGTTTCTCAGTGGCTAAGATGTGCATGTGCTCGTATATCTTAAGGGATGCATTTTAGTAAAGACGACTCTTTGAAATACGGCCTTGCTGAATTGTTAGTTACTATAAGGTGCAAGAGACGCTTGGGCATAGAGTCTTGATAAAATGATGTATCATTTATAATAAAACATAGGCTTTTTTGTTTTTTGTTCGATTGGAGGAATACATTTGTGTTGGAGGGCACAGTGGGCTATGTGGGCTTGACCTTAAGGGACATCCACTGGATTAGAAAGGAGAAATGTGCTGCGGTACCGCCTAAAGAACCCGCGCTTTCCAGGAAGTACTAAAAAGCTGTGTTGCAGTGCGATTCAGCCGAGTAGGTTTTTGGTGCTGCAGTACAAGCTTGACATTTAGCCCAGCCTAATCCACTGCCTATTTTGGGTGGTGTTAGGTAGGATTCCAGATGTCATTTGTTAGAAAGATTTAGGACAATTGATCACGCCGTAGCTCAGTGTCATAAGGTTATATGTTTGTTTGTCACTACAAGTATTACTTGCAGGTATGACGATGATCTTAAGTTTAAGCTAATATACATCCTTTCATGGAAGTGTTTAAAACAGTGTTATTGTATAAATTAAATTAATTGGGAGTCGATTAATGACTCTAAACAACACTTACTTATTTGACGACTTTTTTGAATTTATCAAAGGCCCATGGATGGTAAGTGAATTTTTTGAAGATCTTCAAAGTCTTCAAAAAACAAAACATTCAACTAGCACCAGTCAACCATTTCTTCTTAAAAAACGTAATTTGCTCAAACATCGAAGGTGCCATTCCATCTAACAAAAAATCTGGTATATATCAAATTGAATGCTGTGACTGTAGTCAAATTTATATTGGAAAAACCAAAAGAAATTTAGAAACAAGAGCAAAGGAACACTTTAGGAACATAAAATACAAGCAATTAGAAAAATCAGCAGTTGCCACGCATTTTTGGGATAAAAACCACAACATAAATCCAGGACCAAAATTACTAAAACATACAACAGGGAAAGAAGAACTGTCCACATGGGAACATATCTTTATTTAAAAAAATAGGAACAAAGTATTCAATTTCGACATCCCCCAGAAAGATTTGTTCAGCAAGTTCCTCGAAACGCCACCAGAGGAGACCGATGACAAAATATTGCCAGCTACACCAATGAGAACCAGTTGATGTCCGGCTGAAGATAGAGGGAAGGCCTCTGAAACTAGTTCCGGGAAAATTTAAAAGTAAGTGTTGTTTAGTGTCATTAATCGACTCCCAATTAATTTAATTAAGCTAATATACCTTAAAGCTATGTAATCTGCACCTGAATGTATACATAATTCGCAGTATTGGCATTACCTATAATGGTCAGTTGATGTTATTCTTCTAAGCCTGTGACACGCTATACATCATAAGTGTAGACTGCCCTCTAACGGGAGCTCCAACCTTACAAGTGTAAGTAGCGTCGTAAATCCGTTAACCTATAAAACCAACAGATGGCAGCACTAGGCCTTATGTATCTTCAATTTAAAAAATGATTAAAATAGTGCGATTAAGGAAAGATATATAAATAAATTTGTTTACATTATTGAAAAATTAATATTAAGAAAGCTAAAGGTTAATTTAAATAACTGAAAACCCTAAAATCTTGAACATGATACGCAATAGCAGTAACGTGATGTAAACTTAAATACTCTTTCTTATGGTATAAGTGGAGTGAGATGAATAATTTGGTAACGACTACCATCCTTTTGATTTACGAGTTAATTTTTGAAGCGCGATCCAGTTAATGAGCTGGATTAAACGCGCAATATTTTACTCCAATCACAGATTTTATTGGCAATCAGAGATGGGCTTATCTCTTATCACCCCTCTTCCTAGACGAACTGTCTCTCCCCGAGTACAATTCATTTATGAGCACTGTCAGCCTTAGGTGCATCTTCTTCTACCTCCATGTATTAGGCAATAGCTTGTTCCGGTCTCACATCGATCCATCGTTTCCTAGGTCGTCCTATCGATATTTGTCCTTTCGGTTTATATTTCTATTATTTGTTTAGGGATTCTCTCTGGAGTCATTCTTCCTAAATGTTTGAGCCAATTTTCTCTATAGTCCATTAATTTTAATAAAACAGAATTGATGTTTAATTCATTTCATATGTCTTCATTTCTGAGTTCTTTTCCTTGTTCCATTTATACCCTGCCTTTAACTGCTATGGTCATAACGGCGGCCGCTCTCCTTTTTGGAACATACTGAGGGTGTGAACTCCTTATCTTTGGTTTTTAATAATTAGATCACGCACACAATCACACTCTCATTCATACTTCAAGACTCTGGGGAAGATGGGGAATTATCTTGTTCGGAGAAAAATCCCCACCCCCACCGCCGGGAATCGAACCCGGGACCCCTAGCACGGCAGGCAGGTGCTCTCATTTCTGAGTTGATCTTCCCTTGTACATCCCTTAACAGATCTTAGGAAACGCATTTCTGCTGCATGTATTTTACTAAAATCTTTGTTTCTTAATGTCCATATCTCGTTTCCATATAGCTAGACAGGGAGTGCCATGACAGAATAAAACTTTAATTGAGTTTCTCTTCTAGTATTACCTTTAAGCGCTCTCTTGTTCCAGTTACTGATTGAAACTTACTTATTTTCTGATTTATATCTTGATCCATTTTATTACTTATGTAAGATCCTTAAAATGTGATACTTTTTCAATAATATTATTCTCAATTAGAATTTTTGTCCTTACCGGGTATTTGCCGTGGAATGCCATCACCTTGGTTATTTTTTTATTTGAAATTTTCATATTATATATTTTACTGATTTTATTCAATTCATACATTGCTTTTTGCAGCTTATCCACATTGTCAAAAATTCAAACTACATCATCAGCAAACATTAATACATTTAACGTTCTTTGTCCTATGTTAATACCACTATTTACTTTAAATTTTCATTTGTTTAAAATATCGTCTAGATATGTGTTAAATAAAATGGGTGATAGAATGCATCCTTGTGTAAGTCGTTCATTTATTCTAATTTCTTCTGTTAACTTCCCATTTACTTCAATATAAGTATAAACGTTGTATGATTTTAATCAAATGCTCTAGGTAACTTTTGTTTTTTATATCTGCCATAATTTATTCTGTTCCACTCGGTCCAACGCCTTCTCAAAATCCACGAAGTCAAGCTGAGTCTCCAAATTAAATTCTATTTCCTTTTCTGTCATTGGTTAACGATAAATACGTTGTCAACATATGACCTTCCTTTCCTAAATCCACTCTTCTCGTCCATGACTTTTGTTTCTCATATTATTTTTAATCTATTACATGCTATTCGTGCATTCGTCTTAGGCACATTCAGACTTCATAAAGATTATACTACTCATCATCTATTAGGACGTATATTTCAGTAATCACCTCACTTGTAAATATAATGTATGAGGGCCGTTTTTTTTCAACCTCCGATAGGCTATAAATAAAACACAAGTTCATATAAAACAATAATTTTATTACCAAAAGAATAGTACACTTATGGTTACTTTTCGACATAATCACCGAAGAGATTGAGACATTTGTCATATCTGTGGACAAGCTTTTCAATTCCCTCTTCAAAGAAAGTTGGCGCCAGTGAATTCAAGTAGTCCTTGACGTTCGTTTGAAGGTCCTCATTGGTTTGAAATAGCTTCCCACCAAGCCACGTCTTCAGTTGAGGAAAAAGGTGAAAGTCACTGGGTGCTAAGTCAGGACTGTATGGCGGATGATCGAAAATGTCCCATCCAAATTGGTCGAGAAGCCGTTGATTTGCTGCCGCAGTGTGTGGACGGGCATTATCGTGGATCAGAACAACTCCAGCAGTCAGCCTTCCTCTTCGTTTGTTCTGAATGGATCTACGTAAACGTCGTAAAGTTTCACAATAAACAGCTGAAGCTAATGTGGTTCCGGGCTGCATAAATTCCACAAGCAACACACCTTGTTGGTCCCAAAACACAGTAGCCATGGTCTTTCTGTTGTTGAATGTTTGTTTGAATTTCTTTGGTTTGTTTGGTGAATTTGAATGCATCCATTGTTGTGATTGCCGTTTCGTTTCCGGTGTGTCGTATTGAACCCAAGTTTCATCCCCAGTCACGATTGATTTCAAAAAGTTGTTTCCTTCATCGTGATAACGCTCAAGGAACTCCAAAGCTGATGCCATTCGTCGAGTTTTGTGGTTGTCAGTCAACATTTTTGGGACCCAACGTGCACAATGTTTTTTGTAGCCTGACCTTTCAGTAACAATCAAGTACGATACCTTGAAACTTCTGGAAACACCGTAGACAAAGCAGTGATGGTGAATCTGCGGTTTTCTTTAACCATTCTGTCAACTCGTTGAACAAGGTCATCTGAAACGACAGATTTGCGTCCTTGACCCCCTTCATCATGCACATCATTACGACCATCTTTAAACTTTCGACACCATTCACGAACAACACCATCACTCATGAAGTTTTCGCCATACACACGACTCATCCTCCGATGGATTTCTGCAGCACCATGGCCTTCAGCCTGTAGAAAACGAATTACACTTCGCAATTCGCACTTGGCGGGAGCATCAATAATGGCGGCCATGTTTACGTGGCTGTAGCACAACGCCGACTGACGACTGAATGTCAACAATGGCGGAGTGTGTAGTGCAAGAGCTGCGCAGTCGCCGACAGCGCATACCCGCTTTCTGCTGCCCGCGTAGCGTCGGCATGGAGCGATCGGAGGTTGAAAAAAAAAACAGCCCTCGTATATACAAACCTAATGTAATTGTATACCTGACTGAGGTTTTTCCCAAGGTTTCCTTTAGTCGTTAGGACAAATCCTGATATATGTATTTAATATCGGTACAACCTTGTGTTATTTCTTCATATATTCAATGAAATAACAACTAGAGTTTAGAGAAACTAAAAAATGCAGACATGATTGGAAAATACATGTAATTTCTGCTACTGAAAATTTCTGTAAAATCAGTTAATATCACAAATAAATACTGCCACAAAAATCAAGAAATCTATGCACAGCTCAAAGTTTGGAGAAACTGGATGAAATGCATAGCCTGATTAAAAAAAAGAAATTCCTGTATACTTTACAGTTGAAGATACAACATTTCATTCTTGTACGTACAGTTGAATGAGAAACAACAGTTGAAAATGACAGATACTACATACACCGTAGAATATTAAAATGTTTTATAAATCTTTTAAACTTGAGACACACAGTCGGACATAAATAGTTGTATGAAAGTAGAGTATAATGACAGCTGAAGCGGTCGGAGCTAGAAGCTGCTAAGTCACTTATGCATAATATATGAAGCTACAAACAGTGAAGCAAACAAGTATGAGGCGTGTCCGTAAAATAAGGTCTCCAATTTTATTTAATATAGAAAACTTGTTTATTACCAATGAATGTTACACTGATGGAAAGGCGGAACGTACAGCTATTTTTCAATGTAATCACAATTGCTATCGATGCACTTTTGCATGCGCTGTGACAGTTTTTGTATACCGTTGTCATAGGACTCTCCCGCCAAGTTGCGCAGGTAGCGCTCAGCCTCGTTTTTCAAATCATCGTCGGTCTGGAAATGTGTTCCACCCAGGTGTGACTTCAACTCAGGAAACAGATGATAATCACTAGGTGCAAAGTTTGGACTATAGGGGGGATGGGTGAGGATGTCGCATCAAACCTGGGCCAGGAGATCAGCCGTTGTATATGCAATATGGGGAAGAGCGCTGTCGCGATGGAAAATCACTCCCTTTGGGTGCATTCCCTTCCTTCTATTTTGAATGGCACGTCGCAATTTTTTTAAAAGTTCCACAATAGCCAGCGGCGGTTATTTTTGTGACGGTAGGCATAAATTCGCACAACAATACACCTTTTCTGTCCAGAACACACTGGATCACTTTGCTGGTAGAAAATGCCTGTTTGAATTTCCCCGGCTTCGGCGAATTCGAATGCCGCCACTGACGAGAACGTTCTTTAGTTTCTCGTGTTGTGTAGTGCACCCAGGTTTCATCGCTAGTGACAACTGAATCCAACAACTCCTCACCCTGTTCTGCATAGCGCTCCAGGAATCGGTGGGCCGCTTCAACACGTTGCCGTTTATGGTCTTGAGTGAGCATTTCGGGGACCCACCTCGCACAAACCTTGAGATAATGCAAATGTTCAGCCAAAATCTTGTCAATGTAGTCTTACTGATTTCAGGAATAAGTTCGCACAGCTCGCGAACTGACACACGCCGATCTTTAAGCATTTCTTGTTCCACGTTTGCAATTGTTTCAGCTGAAACCGAAGGCCGACCAGAACGCTGTTCGTCATGGACGTCTATACGTCCGTCTTTGAACTCTCTGACCCACTTCTCACGTTTATGTCGTCCATACACTGGGGCCCATAGACTTCGCATAACTGACGATTTAGATATTGCCCTTGGCACTCGAAGAACGGATCACTGCATACAACTCGCACTTGGCAGCGGAAGTGATAGGAAGCTCCATCGCAAACGGCTGCGCGGCCAAAACTAATGGTTTCAACGGGTTCTTTGTGGTGGGGATTTGAAGGGGTGGAACCAAGCTACATACCACTGTTGCCGGATCTCGCATAATAGCGTTCCTCATGGCTCCAGCCATGACCTGAAGACCTTATTTTATGGACAAGCCTCGTATACACAAATATAACAATTTGTAACCTAAAACCTCACTTATCTTATAAGAAATGATGATACTTTTCTTATAAATTATTTAGGATCACGATTTCATGGAAATTCTTCCACATCGTCAGCAACAGAACCAACAAAGCTATGGAACAGGAAAATAAATATTCTTATTCGCTTCTACAAACATCAGAGAAGATTATTTTGGCAAAAACTCATTTTGTGCAATTTCGCCCCAGAGTGTCGCTCTGGCTCCCCTTAATCAGTTTTACTTTTCTGAGTTATACTGCTAAGACAGACAGACAGACAGACAGACAGACAGACCGACCGACCGACAGACAGACACACACATAAACACACACACACACACAAAAGACAGATATTTTTCCAAAAAAAGCTTTCATAACACAATTTTCCTGTGAAATTTCGGCAGAAATGTTTTGAATGAAATTGTTTACCCGCTATATACAGACTGGAACTTGTTTAACCTACAAATGCTGTTTTATTTTATACTGAAGCTGATAACGTGCGCCAAATATTTAAGATTTGGTATAAACTTAGACCTCGGCACTACAGAACAATTTTAAATTGCATTGGATTTTAGACCTTTGTTGCTGATATTTAGGAACTGAACTACAATACGTCGATATCTCGATATTCTCGATACTTGTTAATATCGAAGTTTGTCTAATAATATGACACAAATATTCGATACCTCCTTGGTACATTTAAATGTTAAGTTTTCATTATTCGAAATTGCTGTGTTTAACTATATACTGAAAAGGCAATGAAAGGACTAGAGATTTCACGACTTGCCTCACAAATTCTCAATGAGTTGCCAATTTAGTTCCTTGACAGCGTTACATATAACATTTCATAGACTCTTGTGCTTAGCAAAAACAAGACACACCACGAATTACCTTCTTTATTGCCACCAACATCGTTAGCCCAATGCAGATTATAATCACCGTCTCTTTTTCAGAAACACAAAGCTTCTCAACGTTACTTCAGTGTTTCTGTATGTCTCTTTAGCACGTCCTAATTTGTGCTGCTAGAGATATTTCTTAAATACACAGAGTTACCTCTTACACGGAGCTGCACTTCGACTCTGAATTGCCTCACTGCACTGATCACACTGCCACCAGATTCCTCATAATGCATCTTGGAACCTGCTATACACTTGCAGGTCAACCGACGTAGTCCTCTGCACCCATTTACCAGCTCACACAACTCAACTGACCCAGTCACATACTGGCGAACTGCTTCACTGCCCCAACTCTTCACCACGCAGCTGCACAAGCCAAGTGAACTCAAACGACCCAGGAAACACTACTTAAGTTCACTGCTAGGCTTCTCGTTGGCCTTATATAGTCCGCGAGGTGCACCAAGAAGCTTTTGGTGATAGAACGTTCTTAAATTACGAAGGCTGTTTAGTAAAGAATGATCACATTTTTTTTTTACAATATACCTTTAGTTATCAACATAATTTTGATGGCACTTCTCAAAACAGTCTCCCCTGAATGCGATGCAATTTTTCCAGCGTTTCTGCCAGTCTTCAAAGACATGCTGGAAACCATTTTCGGAGAGATCCTTCAAAATCTCCTCCGCAGCCTTCACCACTGCTTCTGATGATGGATAATGCCTCAAACGAAGGCGTCTTTTTCAAGTTAGGGAATAGAAAAAGGTCACATGGGGCTAAATCCGGACTATAGGGAAGGTGAGGGATGTACTTCACGTTGATTTTTGCAAGATATTCAGCAAAAACATTGGCAATATGTGGCCGCGCATTATCGTGGTGCAGCATCCAGCCTGCTTCACGGAAATGTGGTCGTTTGTGCCTGATATAGACTTGCAATATTTTCAGGACATCCCTGTAGTACTGTCCAGTTACTGGTGTGTCTGTAGGTACAACATGCTGATAAACCATTCCGGGAATATCAAAGAATGAGATGACCATAACTTTCCCGGCAGAAGCAACCACTTTTGCTATTTTGGGGGTTAGTGATGAAGGAGATTTCCACATTGAGCTTTGCTGTTTGCTCTCAGGATCAAAATGAGTAGCCAAGTTTCATCAGCAGTGATTACGTTTAAAAGAAACTACGGATCTTCCTCTAACATCAACTTTAACTGCATGCAGACCTGCATGCGAATGTTCTTCTGTTCGGTAATCAACAGTCTTGGAACCCATCGCGCACAAACACGTCACATATGTAATGTTTCTGTAACCAACCAACTGTGGGTGGCACCCAATGAAATGTTCAGTATTTCAGAAAGTGATCTTAAGGTAATTCGTCGATCCTCTCTCACAATGGCAGCAGCAGTGTTGATGTTTTCTTCCGTAAGAGCAGTAACTGGAGCACCAAGTCCACCTTTCTTTGAAATTGACTGTCTCCCCTCTTTAAACATTGCAAAACACCTTCGAGCTGTGTTGTAGGGAAGGACAGGCTCTGTATAGGCCTCCTGTAACATTGTATAGGCCTCAACTGAAGATTCGTTGAGATGAAAGTAGAATTTCAAGGCCGCATATTGTTCCTCGCGTGTTACCTCCATTGCAGCGGTAGGCGATACTGACCATGTCTTAAGTTGCCTAGTTCTCACAGGCGAGGACCAGGAGTACCAACAATGAAACTGCTAAGGCATGTTTGTTTCACATTAAGTTAACAGAATATAATAAGAATGCATTTTAGCGCGAAAAATTATGATCGTAAAAAGATTATGATCATTCTTTATTCAACAACCCTCGCACTTACTGTCTACTGATCGGAAATAAAATATTTTAATTTGGAACAAAGGGGTTTCAACAGTTGTACTAATCTAGTTACCCGTTACTTTTCATTTCACCCATGTCTTACTCATCCATTACTCATTAATCCTTCCCGAAAAATTTGCTCGAAATATTTGCGAAAAAACCACAAAAAGCACAAAACACCACCAAATAAGATTATTAATGCGAAATTTATAAATAGTTTTCACCACAAAATCTTGCCAAAGCTGATATTTTAAAATCATATAATTTATTCATGCATCTGTAAATCATTCTCATTTTTCTGAATAAAGAAGAGATCGTCTGCTAACAAAAGACTATTACTTATGCCTATTTTATTCTCGATTCTTATTTGGCGCATTAATACGCGGAAGCTCTCTGCACAAATACGGGTGCTAACAAATGAGTAAAGCGCGTCCTAACCTGTATATGGATTTAATCAATACGCGTACCGTAATCCCCGCTTAAACCTAAGTGACTGTAAATAGGGGTGATCAAATCATTTGCATCAGACATTAAACACAACACGGAGAGCACCATAATGCGATAAAAGAATTTGCTTTGCACGTTAATGGAAATGGGTTAAAAGAATTTAATAGGCTTGTGTAAGTCAATATTTGCGCTCGACTTGATATGATTTCAGTGGAGAGAGAGATACAAGATCATCAGTGTCATTAATGGAAGTGAAAGGTATAAATAAACGGAAAAAGTGAGACCAGATTGTCTAGAATAAAGCCATTTCTGAAAATAAATACATGCTTATCTCTTTATAGGCTAGATATTAAGGGCCGTATTCATAGCCAGTCTTGGTCCGAAACAGGTGGACTAACGGTAGACAGTCGACTTTCCTATTCATAAACCGGAATTAGCGATACTCCGGGGACTAAACACGTTGGTCCGAATCAAATTTTGGTCCATCTCCGAGGGGTAAATTAAAGGCGGACTATCTTTGCAACATGGACGACAATGAAGTGATGACTGTAGCTGTAGCGCGTAGAATTCGTGAAATAAGATTGACGGAGGAAAACCTAACTACCAAGAATAGAATTCATTGCTAATTATGACGACTTAAACTTCTAAAGCAGATAGAGGATTAGTAAAACGAACGTCAGAAAGCTGATAGAAATGATTCGTGCTAACTTGTACGTCAGGGACGATAACCGAGGCCTGACACTCAAATCCTAACAGCACTTCGGTATTATATAAGAGGAGGATATTAAGACAACACTTCTGACCTGCATCAGTAAGCCGTATTATCAGCAAACTCGTTATAAATTTCCCTCCATGCCTCCTCCTTTCCCATACTTGTATTCGTCGACACGGATTTATTTTCTATAATATTCGTTCTTTTTTGGACTAGAGGAAACATTGGTCTTCCTCTGACCAATAAATACCACGCTTCTTCATATTATCTATATTCACAGCACACCAAACTTGTTACCTAACCTCAAACAGCAGCAGCAACCGTAAGAATGATTAAGAAACAGCTGCGAAACTACTACAGAGATTTATAAACTTGTAGGTACACTGTGGTTTGTTTACAACTCTATGGGACACGCGCATGCGCAGAAGAACCTTTCTACGTCGTGTAAAATTTGCTCTGAGCTGATCCACGGCTTTTTATCGTCTATGAATACCAAAAAGTTAGACCGCCTTTGGTCCGGACCAAGTTAGTGGGAAGATAGTCTATACTAAAGTCATTACTATGAATACGGCTCTAAAATTTAAATCCTGAGTTATATAGGACTCGGTTAAAACAAGTCTTATACTGCAGTCAAATAAATTATTCTACTTCTGTACAAACGCTTGTCCGTCCGACTACCAACTACTTCATCTTAAGGACAGTAGGTAGTGATTTGTGATGAAAATATGACTTTTTGGCTTAACATAAATCTACATATTTGTAGAACATGTCCATTGTAAGGTTTTGTGGGTTTGTGGCAATTAAGTGTGATTAGGTATGGCGGCTAGGCTATCGCGCCCTCCCCCCGTTTACTCTGCTTATAACAAGCAAAACTGGATGTAATAGGTTGGTGCTTGGAACTTCTATTATTTTAAATTTTGATTGTTACTGTTGGTAGTACTTTTTCACTAGACTGTTTTCTTGCCATCATTTCAAAAGCTAGTTTGTATATTGAGTAAGGTTGTGTCTTCTCCAATTCATTGCAGTTTTTATGGTTCTAGAAGTGTTCTGGTGAAATTAAAAAATTGGTAGGATGAATAAATTTGGGAAAGGGAAATAGTATCCTAGAAAGCGAGCACATTTGAATATACTGAAAACATTACCAAGAACTTCATGTTGAATCAGGTGCAAGTTGCTGAGGAATCTGCATCAGTCAGTGCATCCAAGACCTAACTTAATTACTCTGCTCAAGATGATGATACCTTTTATACATAATTCTTCTTCTAATGGTCTTATAGTTGGTGATATGGAAGTACATTCAACTTTAGTGAATAAGTTTGTGAAGTGCAGAAAGTGTGACACAGTGGACGGTATAACATTGAAAGTGTGAAAAGTAGAAGTGTGTTGGCATCCAAAATTCTTATGAGAGCCCGGTATCTAACTCCATTGACAATCACAGCATTTCTATCTTGGTCTTGGAAAAATTATGGAGCAATAACTCCACTGTACCAAAATCCACACCACAGATTCACCTTTTGGGGGTTGCAGTGATCGTTCTAGAGTGTGCATTGAATTGCGACTTCTCCAATAGCGGCAATTTTGTGTTTTAACAGAACTATCAATCCAAAAGTGTCCTCGTTTCTAATGATTTTTAGACTAAAATCGGGTCAGCTTCGAATTGCTCCATAGCTCAGTCAGCGTATACACGGCACAACCTATTGTCATTGGGCTTTAGTTCTTGAGTTAGCGTTATTTTGCAAGCGCGCAACCTCGAGTCCAGATGCAGAATCTGCCAAGTTGTGGTCGGCAAAAGCCGCAATTCTTGCACTTGAGGAGCTATTGATTTGTTTTTGTTCTGGCATACACTCTTGCGAACGGCGCCTATGTTTTCGTTGATGCGCTTACGTCGATTACATATAAGCGTTCCTTGATCACTGACAGAAACACTTCTCTCAAATTTATCGATCAAACGCCGAATCGTTCTCTCGCAGGGACGATCATGCACACCGTAATCTTCACGCAGTACACGGAAGGTTTGGAGAACAGATGATCTACTCTGATAATAAATTTTCAGTATCTCTACGCGTTGCTGAATGCAGTAACCTTCCAAAGTTATTTGTTAATAACAACAGTAAGCACATGAAAAAAAATGACAGTTGTACCTCAACAACAATGGCAGCTATTACATGATAAAGATAGGACACTCTTGTTGAAAGGTCTTTTTTTAAGCACAAGATTTTTGACATTCCACCAAATCTACTCACAAATTTAGGAATAGCCCCTGAGTTCCCATTAACTCTGAAATACTTGAAGATGGACGAAGCTTTACTTCCCAAAAATTTAGATTAGGCTATTTTATGCCAGTTACGATTTAGGTAATATTCCATGAGTCTGATTTCAATTCCTTTTTATTCCCTAACAGTAATAAGTCGTTATTCCTCCTTTTCTAATTTCTCTTCAAGTTCTTCCTGTATGTAGGTCAATTTTGCAATTCACGAGGAATTTAATACCTAATTTGGCATCCAGTATATAAATGAAGCATTTTCGAAACTTTGGTGTTTTCAAAACTCCAAAAGGCTCCTTAGATGTTACATTTTCCGAAAATTTTGATATTCTCACAAAGGGTTGTAATGATTTTTATTAAAATGCCTTATATTTGGGAATTCTCATAACAAATAAAATGAATATCTCGAATGTTCTGCGAATGTGCTCAAAAGTGATGTCATTCTGGTTGAAATTTATATAACCTGTAAACCCCACAAGAATGATAAAACAGGAAACTACAAAAGGTGTTAGTTAAAACAAATTTATATAAAATTAAACTTGTTCTTTGTGAAAACATTTTAAAGTTTATATTTTAGTCAAAGAAGACCTTTTAATGTTTTTGCTATGCAAAGAGAACACTTAAAACATTGCAATCAGATTTCAAAACATTTGACTATAGCTGAAAGTGTACTGTATTCCCATAATATTCTTGCATCCTCAAGATGGATAGTAATTAGGTCATTTCTGCAAAATTTTAACCAGATTTGCTCGAAATAGGGGAATAAGTGCTTGTAAGAATAGTTTGTACTACTGTTTGTTTAAGGTCCATCACATAGGGCATTTGAAATATAAGACTGCATCATCTTGTTATTTTCAAATTGAGATAACCTTTGATATTTCCCGAGGTTCAAAGAGCGTACATACGTAGACGTATTTCAGAAGTAGAACAAGTCGGGAGGATAGTGTGAATTCTAGCAGAACATGATGAATGTGTTCCCCTGTGGCGACCCTCCAAACATGTCGCCTGGTAACACATCCCAGTCCACTGTAACACGGACAGAAATCCCACACTGCTCAATTCTTAATGAGACCCAGCGAACCTCTGGGACAGGTGCCGATTAGAGACAAGTTCTACCTAGCCGAATCTCTTAGTCCTTGCCACAGACAACTACCTACTTCTACAGCGGGATCACAGTAAATAAATCACTGGAAAAAAAGGGTTAAGCGGACTCACACCTTCTATACAAATAAAGGATCTTTAACCAATTTTTCGATTTTAGACTAACAATTGCTCTTAGAGTATGAAATGAGTTTACAAGAAATAAATCATTTTTTAAACTTCATCTTATCCGCAATATAAGTACTTACTGTCAATAAACTGGATATTTCAATGGACTCAAAAATTCAATACGAAAATTTCACCAGAAATATGTATTTGTAGACTACCTGAATCTAAAAAGAGAATCATATTAGAAAACCGTATGTGTGTGCGAGTGTATGAAACATGATTGAAACCGGAGGATCTTCAAACAAAAATTACCTTCGTGGAATCATTTACGATTACATACTTTGATTTGACTTCCTCAAACTTTCATCAAAATTTTTAACAAAATTCATATTGTTTAAGTTATTTTCACAACAAATTTGGAGGTACGTTCAAGTTATGACACTTCCTAGTTTTTGCAGCACTGGAACCACATAGGAACTTCTGGTTTTCTTTAAAATACACCTGAAATCCTTGTAAATGACACAGATAGCTACACTATACAGTGCAAGAACAGCGTCTAATCATTCGTTTTATCCATTTTCGTGGTGTGACACCTGTAGCGGATATTTTATGTTGTTCTTGTGGCAACTGCTAACGTGTGTTTCGGTGTGATGGTTTGGATGCAACATTTAAGATATCCATAGAGTAAAAAGTCACTTGACCTTATAAAATGCTACTGCTTGCATTAAAGTTCTTTTAAACAAACGACTAGCAGAGGCTACATTCTTGCTATGCTAAACAAATGACTGGCAGTGTAATATAAAATTATTCTGCGTGGTACCATCGTGTGTAAGTGTCTGTCCGCAATCTTTCAGATTTCTTTTATATGCGTTTAGCACTCATGGTTTGCGTGTATCCGAGAGTTTAATAAATAGTTAATGCATCAGGCATTCTTTAAGAACGGACAACTTTACGATTATTTGTAAAGCATAGGAGAAAGTTGATTCAATAACTTTAATTGAAAGCCACTTTGCATTAACTAAAAATAATTATTTTATGAAGTGTCTAAAATAATTTCAAAATATTTAGTTATACTTAAAACATCACTTTGCAAAGGAAATAAATCGAATGAAGAGCAATTATTTCACTATCCCAAAATATTAGATTATTTCTCCGATCCGAGACTACGACCTTGGGTACAGAGATCATCGCTCGAGAGCAGCCATGGTGAACAATAATTCTGCAAGAACTTTACCAAACGTGAGAATTCCATCATCAAGCACCTCCATCATCCAAAATTAAACCACTGCACCCCTACTGAAATTCATCACCAGATGGCGGCATGTGGTGATGGTACCATGGATGTGTCTAATGTACGTTCCTGGGTACGACAGTTCGGTGAAGACAGAACATCGTGTGACAACAAACCAAGACAGTTACAGACATCACCACTTTAGCGAGGCATATGGTGATGGTACCATGGATGTGTCTAATGTACGTTCCTGGGTACGACAGTTCGGTGAAGACAGAACATCATGTGACAACAAACCAAGACAGTTGCAGACATCACAACTTTAGTGAGGCATATGGTGATGGTACCATGGATGTGTCTAATGAATGTCCCTGGGTGCGACAGCTCAGTGAAGACAGAACATCGTATGACAATAAACCAAGACAGTTGCAGACATCGCCAGTTTAGTGAGGCATGTGGTGATGTTACCATGGATGTGTCTAATGTATGTTCCTGAGTGTGATAGTTCAATGAAAACAGAACATCGTGTGACGAGAAACCAAGAAATTTGTAGAGATGGCCAGTTTAGTGAGGTATATGGCGATGGTACCATGGATGTGTCTAATGTGCGTTCCTGGGTGCGACAGTTCAATGAAGGCAGAACATCGAGTGACAACAAACCAAGACAGTCACGTCCTCGCACCAGCGGGTATGACGAGATGATCCGGCGAGTGGAGAGTTTTGTTTTAGAGGATCGCTAATGGAGCATTTTCGGATCTTCATGTAGGTTTGTGTATACAGATCCTATGGAAGTGGCAATTTTGGGGACGTTGTCACACGATGTTCTGTCTTCATTGTACTGTCACACCCAAAAAAGTACATTAGACACATCCATGGTACCATCACCTACTGCCTCATTCAACTGGCAATGAATTTCAATAGGTGTCACCCAAGAAAATGGCGAAAACGAATAATTGCACGTTGTCCCTGCAATGAAAGCATTGCCGTTTTAAGTGTCGAAAACAGTCCTAACTCTCGTCGCTACCACTAGAATTCTGTGCACTATACAGTGCTGCCATCTCTGTCACACATTCACAAAGAGCCCACGTGTATTTAAACAAAAGACAGAGGTTTTTATCTAGTCAGAGTCCTGAAATTTTCTGGGGTGTAGCTGTGAGTCTAAAAAGCCCCCCCGCCCCCATCGACTACAACGTCTAGACGGGTGGAAGAGGATACGGCACTTACGCGCGTCAACCCCGCAGGTAAGACTACCGAAAAATCTCAGTGGGCCACCTGGTTATCTTGCACACCTTCTACCAGCTCTGCAGCCTAGTACCCGGGACTCATAAGGCAACCTCTACCCCTTCCGGGCAGTCGTAGCCTTGCCGCAGGTATCCAATTCCCCGTGGGTGTCGGGAACACACTGCCCCTTCGAGTCCAAACCAATCCGCATAACTCTCCTACGGGAGGGGCTCGGCAGTTCGTCCCGAGGTTCCTCTAGTAAAGTCAGAGGTACTACGAATGCTAAGGGTCCCCAGCGCCCTCACCTCGGCAGCTGAAGGGGACGGCTCCCCTCCCCTAAGGGAGGCTCACTTTTATTGATAATTTTATGAAATAGATATTCGTTGTTTTTTAATCTACTTGCCATGGAAACGAAACATGATTTCAAAGCCAGGACAAGTCTCGCCATCGTTTAAAGCCTATTGCATAACTATTCTCTTTATCTAGTAAGTCAATTTATGCAAATATTCGCCTAATTACAAGGAAGTGGACAAAAGGAGTAAGCGCCTGTACAGAGATATTTGAAAAGAGTGAGTAGAGATATTCATGTGATTGCTTTAGTAACGTAGCTCTAAAACTGAAGTTAACTAAATAATTAATTTGACACTGATTGGAGTATCTTCGAAAAATGAACACGTATCTTCAATTTAAAATCGTCACTTGGTATGGGAGTACATTGCGGCATATAAAATGTACCAAAATTAATTCAGAAAGTGAAAATAAATTCAAATGGGACCCAAGTAAATTAAAACACACATTAATAGTACTTTCCATAAATATAACGTTATAAAAGTTGCTTTATAAAAACATACAAAACCCTCGGTTTCTAACTATTTATAATATTATTTATGTACAGTATTCCTTTTATTTTTGTATACTAATGCTTTACATAAGAGGATTACTTAATTTACACCTATGGAGATTTCATATATTTTATTTCTGTTTATGTATACTATGGGCGAGAAGTTTATTATTGCTAATTCACTTTTTATTACATGTGTATATAATCTTTAATCAAAATTAGGTCATCCAGAATCCTTAATTGGGATGATCAAATTTATAAGTTCAATGTAATGGTCACATCTCAATAAATTATTTTTATAGTTATGTCTATAATAATTAGTTTACTTGTAAATTGATGACAGAGAGTCAAATGAATTTTTTTTCCTCATTTATACTCCGCCTTAACTCCAATGGTCATATCGGCGGCCGTTCGTCTTTGGAACATACGATGGTGTTAACTCATAACTTGTATCATTAAACCACCCACACATTCACACCTTCATTCATACCTCCAGACTGTGGGGAACATAAGCAATTATCTCGTTCGGAGAGAAATCACCACCCCTACCCGCGAATCGAACATGGGACCCTTAGCACGACAGGCAAGTGCTCTACCGACTGAGCTACGAAGCCAGCCAGAGGGTCTAGTTTGATATTCTTTATAACACGAAGGCTGTTCAATAAAGAGCGATCATAATTTTTTAGGGTCATAATTTTTTGCAGTAAAATTCAATCTTATCATATTCTGTTAGTTTAAAGTGAAACAAACACGCCGTAATAGTTGCATAGTTGTTACTCCTGATTCCCGCCTGTGACAAACAGACAATTTCAGTTTGTTCAGCATCGCATACCGCTGCAATGGAGGTAGCACACGAGGAACAATGTGCGGCTTTGAAATTCTACTTTCGTCTCAACAAATCTTCAGTTGAGGCCTATACAATGTTACAGGAGGCCTATGGAGAGTCTGTTTTTCCCTACAGCACAGCTCGAAGGTGGTTTACAAAATTTAAAGAGAGGAGACAATCAATTTCAAAGGACGTTGGACCCTGTGCTCCAGTTACTGCTCTTACGGAAGAAAACATAAACACTGCTGCCATTGTGAGAGTGTATCGACAAATTACCTTAAGATCACATTCTGATATACCGAACATCTCATTGGGTGCCACCCACACGTTGGTGACAGAAACATTACACATGAGACGTGTTTGTGCGCGATGGGTTCCAAGACTGTTGATTCCCGAACTAAAGGACATTCGCATGCAGGTCTGCATTCAGTTAAAGTTGATGTTGGAGGAAGATCCGGAGTTTCTTTCAAACGTAATCACTGCTGATGAAACTTGGCTTCTGAGAGCAAACAGCAAAGCTCAGTGTGGAAATATCATTTATCACCAACCTCTAAAAAAGCAAAAGTGGCTACTTTTGGTGGGAAATTTATGGCCATCTCATTGTTTGATATGCATGGAATGGTTTATCAGTATTTTGTATCTGCACACGCATCAGTAACTGGAAAAATACTACTGGGATGTCCTGAAAACATTGCAAGTACGTGTCAGGCGCAAAAGACCACATTTCCGTGAAGCAGGCTGAATGCTGCACCACGATAATGCGCGGCCGCATATTGCCAATATTGTTGCTGAGTATCTTGCAAACATCAACGTGAAGTGCATCCCTAACCTTCCTTATAGTCCGGACTTAGCTTCATTTGACATTTTTCTATTCCCTAACTTGATGAAACACTTTCGTAGGAGGCATTACAAGCAGTGGTGTAGGTTCCGGAGGCGATCTTGAAGGATCTCTCAAAAATGGTTTCCAGCATGTCTCTGAAGACTGGCAGAAACGCTGGGACAATTGCATCGCATTCAGGGGAGACTATTTTGAAAAGGACCATCAAACTTTTGGCGATGAGTAAAGGTATTCTGTCAAAAAGTTGTGACCATTCTTTTTTGAACAGCCGTCTTGTTTTTGACATTATATTGTACTATTTATAATTGTTCCGCTTTGCTCCTTTTAGGATTCATAAAATATCCATATCTCTAGAAATATTACTCTTAACCTTAAAGCAGAGCACGGCAGGCACACCTTCGGAAGTCCCAGAGTAGCACATACCTCCACTAAGCTAGAGCAACCAGGAATTCATCCTAAAAAGTGAGTGAAAACCGCAAAAGCCTCAGCTATGTTGCTCGGCTAAGCCCGGATTCAAAGCTGCACCCGCAGGTTGAGAGTCATGAGCATTAAGCTACCCTCATAATCACGTCCAATTAACCCTGCGGAATATAGTCATCAGGGATGGCAAACTCATGATTTATGGAGTGAGTTGACCGGCTACCCTGGATTTCTTTCAATAATGCTGTTTTGCCACGATGCCGTTTACTATTAAGTGTTTCAAATAGGAAACGTTCTCGCGAATCAGATGCGTTAGAGCCTTCAGCTTTGCCACCTCGTTACTCCCACTCTTTTATATTTCCCTCTCTATCTCTCGCACACTTATGAACTGAATTTTCAAAAGTTTTATAACAATGTAATTTTTGAAATCACGATTGGAACATGCATATTTGTATATTTTGCAAATGTTTTAAATATTTAGTTTAAAGTTAAACACAGTTTATGAATTACTTAGTTTTCTAATCCAAAGAAAGTACCAGCGGTGGATCCCTATAGCTGTGAATGTTACTTACGTTAAGAGATAGTTCATCATTTTCATTGTCTTCAACGTCTAAGTACTGCAAATTTATGATAGGTTCCAAAATCTGGTGCTATTTCTTTCCAAAAGTCGACCTCTTGTAGGTTATCTGATGCCTCACGCAATCTTGTGCTCTTTGTTAGTTTCTTCGTGAATAATTCGTTCAACGTCAGTCAGTTTAAAAATATTATTTCTGTATGCAACATAATTTGAGCCCACATTAACTAAATTGCATTGTTCTAGCAGTAGTAAAGGGGAAAGGTGAATCGCATCTCACTGATCCAGCTGATATATCTTTCCATTGAAGAGAAACTGAATACTGCTGCTTTGAACTCTCTTGAGTAAATAGAGATTACGAACTGTTCATAAACAAAGATATAATGTGACCAGACACGTTCTGCCAGACTAGCAAGAACTGTATTGTTTCCTCTCATCGAATTTAACAAACACCTTGGCTTATGCAAAGTACACATTTCGTTTACCACGTCATTTCAAATGTTTACGTTTCAGTTCTGAGTAATTTCAAATATACGTTCACGCATACATGCCAACCAATAGTGACCTCCATTACAGTGCTTACATCGCAATGCACTTTTATAAAATAATGGTATCTGCTATCCTCTTTATTTATTTGTATTAGGAAAAGTATTTGAGCTAAAAATGTGGGCTTGTTAGGGCTATGTTAAATACATTACTCTCTTCTTCCTGATGGATCAGTTTTGGCAAAATCTGAGTTGTCTTAGCGCGAATAGTACTTATTAGAGATTGATTAGTTTGCCTCTCGTGACATACCACTTAGGGGGAATGCAATAGGACAACGCAGGACACCTATTGGTTTTTCTTTTTGTAATTTACGTCCTCCAACGTTAAGTCATATCGGACGGTGAATGAAATGATGCTCAAATGAGTCCAGGGTACATGGAGCTTAGAGTTACCCGACATTCGTCTTGAAGAGTAAGGGAAATCCCGGAAAAAAACTTATCCAGGTAACTTACACTGACCGAGATTCAAACTCTTGACCTCTTGAACCCGAGGCAGACACGCTACCATCTACCGAGGCGGGCTCTTCTCCTCCTATTGGTTGCCCACCTAATAGCGTTCAAGAACGAACACCTTCCCAATTGTAACACATAATAGTCGATCATTATATGAGTTCACCTGACAATCCGTAACATCAGATGGGAGTGAGGGGCAAGGTGTACAGTTTCACATTTAGCAGTACTACATGACAAAGCGAGAAAGCGTATTGGAAGAAATTCGCAACACAGATGTTTACCTCAGCTTATCGTACATACACGGCGAGTCCAGTGTATGTATACCCTGTTCAGATATAATCATGTCTTCTGGACAGCAATGTGTCAATGGACGCTAAGAACCACAACCTTTAAAAGAGCGCCACCCAAAAATAAATAGGGTACCATTAAATGATTTTAACCCCCGAAGCAGTGCAGCTTTCGTATGTATGATATTCTTGGAGATTCATTCTTTATAAGATGCTAATGACGTTTGATAAATACATCACTTTCAGAATGCTGTGGGCTTAAATGCGACATAAATCAGGGCATATTGTCTCCAAAATTAAGAATTCAAAATTTTATCTCTATTACAGAATACTATTATTGCTAAATGTATCAATAAATCCTATCTATGCACATTATAGTCTTCGTTTTTAATTCTGAAGAGGTATATGTGAGCCCACAAGGAGTCTTTTTTAGATTTGCTAAAAGAATCAAATTTAAACAATGCCACTGACGTTGAACTTCCTATTTATAACAAATGAACAGTATATGCTACTTTTGAGTATTAGATTAACATGCTTGTTCCAACACTTTTTTATGTAACCACAGTTTTTAAGTCACATTATTTTCAGTTACAACTATTTGTTATCTTGTCCTGTATTATGATATTTTAACCTACCCCTTGACAATGATCAAGGAAATTTCATTTCTGCTGCTTTCACTCCGCCTCCTTGTATCCATTTCTTTTTTGTAGGTATTCAACTCTTACTGCCATTCTAGAATTTTGGAATATTCTTCTATCTGTGCTTTCCTGATGACTTTTATAACCTAGATTATCCATAGCTCTAGGAATAATACTGAATCTATTTTGGCAAATCAAGTGATTAAGTTATGTATGTATTTCCTTATATTATAATAGATTTTCCTGTATAGACGTTATCCTTGAACTCTTAATGATAATCACATATGTTTATGTGTATAAGTAGGATAAATTGTATAGCAAATGTTTGTAATATTAATGTTCAAGAACATATATTTTTATTTATGAATAACAGTATATCTCTCATTAATTTTGCCTTCTCTACTATTTTCGTATAATAAGTATAGAGAAAACACTGCACACAAAATTCATGCCCTAATTTCACCTAAAGTACACGATTATAAGCCCCATTTATCTCCAAAATTGTCTCTCTGTGTCTTTAAGTAGCATCAATTAATAAACAAATTTAAGTGAAATACAAAACTTCGTATTTAAGTTTAGTAAACTCTAAGATTATGAGAGGAAGATTTTTTAGAAATTCACCCAACCTAAGGTACATTTTACATCCAGCAGTTATGATTCTATCAAAACGGCTGTAACAATTTACCTTAAAACTATACCTGCTTAAAATATTCCCATGAGAAATAAATTGTAAGATAAGTGGGGGAAGATGGAAGTTGGGGGAAGACGAAAGTTTCGTAATATTTTGTTTATCTGGGACTAGATAGCAGCAGTTACCACAGCCTAGCATAGGGGCATCCAGTTGGAAGTCAGCCGTTGCGTTCTTCTGTTTTATATCTTGCTTCATCCAGTGATAAACGAGAAACTACTATCTATCTGTAAACTTGGTAAGTACAAGCTATGTAATATTTCGTTGCCCATACGTAAGGTCTAGCACTTGATGTACTGCATGGAGCTTCACATAACCATGGTATTTAGCCATCTGCGCCTTTGTGAGCACATTTCAGCTCCGATATGGCATTCCAGACTCCTGTATAAATTGATCCAACTGACCCAACACAGATGATCAACATTCTACACAGCTTCTTACGACACCGCACTTTTAAAGTCACAGTTGCGGAAAAAACACCAACATTTAGACCAGTGAGAGGCGGAGTCCCCGAAGGCTCTGTACTATCTCCCACCTTATTCAACGTCTTTATGGCAGATTTCCCCACAGAAGCGCGAGTCGTAATGGCAAAATACGCTGACGACGTGTTTCTGTTCTGCAAAGACAGACACATACTCAGAGCCTTCAACCCCATACAGACACACCTCCGTCTCAAACAACAGTGGTGCCGGCGGTGGCGGATGTCCGTAAATCCGGAAAAAAGCCACGCCATACTTTTCACAACGGCCACACCCCCGCAGACTGCCCCAACTTCAGCTTCCGAGGTCGAAGGATAGAGTGGACTAACTTTGTTCGATACCTTGGAGTAACATTGGATAGAGGCCTAACCTTTCGCCAGCACATCAGAGACCTAGCGGCAAGGGTACAGGGAGCAATCGCTTCCCTGTATCCTAAGCTGGGGTCGAGCTCGATGCCGCTTGGCCTGAGGTTATACCTCCTCCGAGCGCTGTTGATCCCCGTAATGCTATATGCCTGCGAGATCTGGGGCATGGCCGCAGATAGCTGGTTGGCATGGCTTCAACGTGCACAGAATAGAGGGCTACGGTCTATCTATTCTGTGGGTCGCTATTTTCCTACAAGGTTGCTTTACGAAGCCTCGGAACTTCCATATGTGGAGGACCAAGTTGGGCGCCGGGCAACAAAATTCTACGCAAATTTACCAACTCATAGAAGCGCCCTTGTTAGATCACTGGGGGATTATGACCCCACTAGACGCCGTTCTAGACAACATCGGGTCCCCCGCCTGTCATGTGGGCACCCAAGATAACCCAGGAGCTAATCCTAACAGCAGCTAAAGCCGAGCTCCATATAATCTCTTAAGTTGTTTGGCAACAAAATTCTCCCCAACCCAAACTAAATTAAAAACACCAGGTTGTTGGGTATTGCATCCTTTTCTTTCACTCTGAAGGTACAAGAATTGTAACCTCACGAAATTCATCAACTTAAAAACCTACATCATATCAATCCTACAAAATCCCGTATCGAATACCTTACCTGCGGTAAAATCCTAAATGGATGGGCACATAGCAAAAACCTTCTGGGTATATACAGCCAGTCAGCATCACATGGCATGGCATGTCAGCTCGGACCAATATGACTGGTAGCGTACATCAAAAATAAGGTTCACTTGCATCTTCCTCCAGGCAGTGAGGGAAGTTGAAAGTTCTTAAGAAACATTGATAATTTACTTGTGACCGATCATGATGGCCTGACTGATCATTCTTCAAACCATTGGGGACATTTTGGCAGTATTCAAACCCTGGCAGGAGAGTTGTAAGACTCCTTTCTTCCTTGTATCCAGTCTCTAAAATGCGTTAAATTTATATTTTATAGAGTGGCTTACAGGTTGTAATACAAATGCTCAATATACTGCATATTTTAGTTTCAAACTTCGTGTTTCCGCATCTTCCTCCATGTTGCTCCATCTTCCCCACTTAACTCCCATCTTCCCCTAATCATGGGGTAAAATGTCAGTTATGTTACCATTAATTAATCGTACCTTTTTATCTCCTCACATTTAAGGACACTGATTACTGCTTCTCACAGTAACAGTTAAGTATGAAGTCATTTTCTTGAGATACTTTTTATATCTATCTCCAAGGCCATTTCAATGAAAAAAGGACATAAACGTTAAGTATGTCATCTTCCCCAGAGTTACGTTATATCTGGAATTTTATTTGAATAGTCTTAGCGGTTCTTTTCATTTAGAATGAAAGGGATAATCAAAATAATACTACTGAATAAACGTGACTCTCGTTTTAGAAAGTAGTGTATATCAGATGTAAATTGTCAAATATTTACAAGTTTTTGAAGTGATGAGTTAGTTGCTATCATTTGTTTTCCTCTCATAAGGCCAAGGAGATCACTAGCAACTGTTTGGCCTAATACATTCCTATATATTCAAAGCCACCTGCAAATATCCAATAGTAGTTTACATCGATTAATTGCTAAAGAGAAAGAGTAATTTGTAGAAGGCCGAGAAGAAAAATTCGTGAGTATAAATACTTAAACTGGAAGTGAAACATTACATACATTTTTAGGCAATAATTTAGGTTTTCTTATCTCAACACTATGATGAAATAATTGTAATATTTCGACCTTAAATCCTCGCTTGTTAACAACATTGATCTTCATCAGCGTGTTCTGACAGAAGTTAAAGACTTTTAGCCGCAGTGATGGAGACTTAGAAAATCAGAGCAATTTATTTGTAAATGCGATGAAATTTGCATGTGTTGTAATGATGGCTGTATATTTTTTATTTAGGCCGGGGCGGGACCGGGGTGCAGCTCGCAGAAGCAGCCCGGCAAACTTACTATTGATCTGCGCTGCGCAGAGTTGCAACTAGCTCGACCCTTGTCCAACAGTTTCATCGGCCCAGACCGACGACACACTTTCCATCAGAATACAGCACTACCTCTGTTATTCTTAATGAGCAAAACACAACAACTTTTACTTAAGTTCCAGAAAAAAATCACACCAATATATATTTCACTCTGTAGTTCCAGAAAGCTGGATAGTTGAGTAACCAACCGCCCTGGGTCTTACGTACTTCCAGCATAGTAAGTCACAGAAATGGTTGTGAGTTTGACTATAGGCCATCCGCCAGGGGTTTACCGGTGAGGTTAGGTCAGGGGATCTGCGGGGGGCGGCACAGATCTTTTGAGGTTTTCGATTATCAAAGAAACTGGTTACAAGTTCCATGGTGTCATTAGATGTATGATACGCAGCTCCATCTTGCTGGAAGTAACCTTCACGCAATTCGATGTCATCCAGCTGCTCCACAAATGTGAGGTAGACACGCTACAGGCCACGCCGTGGCTCAGTGGTTAGACCGCTTATCTCTCACCAAGGCGGCCCGGGTGCGATCCCAGGCGACCGAAAAATGAGATTTGTGGTGTACATCACGGCGCTGGGGTGGGTTTTCTCCGGGTCCTCCGGTTTCTCCCGCCATCTCATTCCACCGGTGCTCCATCTCCATCTTATGTATCATCAGTGTCACCGCCTGCGGTGCCGCATGTAGTAAAAGTGGGCATTAAACACTACACACACACACACACACACACACACACACACACACACACACACACACACTGGAACCGCTACCATCTACTCTATGGAGGTGGACTATAATTTCCCATGAAGTTTTCGTATCCAATACTTGCCTAAAATACAGAGTGACCCAAAAACATCCGAACCGTCTGCGGAGTGGTTTGCCTGTCCGCGTTGTAGGCACCGGCAGCCATCTGCCGCTGTCATAGAAAGCCGTGGATATGACCATTTAACATTTTTAAAACTACTTCTAAAGGCTTTAGTTAATTGAAGACAATTAATCATTTCTTCACAGTAGCCGTATATAGGCTAACGTCTTTGATAGATATAGTCAACATGAAAAATTCAATGGCATGGCCGGGATTTGAACAACGGATCTCCTGGTGTCTGTCCAGTCGCTCTAACCCATTGAGTTAACCATGGTAGCTCATTTGGTAAGAGAGACTGGACAGAAACCAGGAGATCCGTGGTTGAAATCCCAGCTATGACACTTAATTCTTCATGTTGACTCTGTCTACTTCTATAGGCTTTGACATACATTTTAATGGCGAAAAATTAGCTTTATCGTCAGCGTTTAACGAGAAAGAGTTTTAGGACCTAACCTTTTTCAGGTCAATAGTTCACACCAGTACATAATTGAAACCAAGTTTGCCCTTCCCCTTTTTTAAAGACTTAACAGTATGATTTCTCCTTCTTTTTGACACCAAGGCATCAGCTGAAACTTTAGATGAGAACACTTAAAGTGTGTTTCAGAACAGAACTTTTAGTTGAGATTTCATTCCCCAAGCTAACCCCTTAACATTTCTATATGTGGGGTAACAAAGCTTAAGGTGTACAAGATATACCTGGAAGAAATGAAACAAAATATTTGGGAAATTGCCAGCATTTCTCAACGGGAACTACGGCAAGTGATGGAGCTGCCAAAGATGTATAGATAATGGCGGTGATCAGTTTCAGCATCTCCTTGACATGTGTGAATAAACTTTTAAAATAATTTCTAAAAATGTAGAACGGTTTCATTCGTGTTTTTCTATGACAGCGGAGACCGGCCACGACAAAGTGAAACGCACTGCCGGTTAGGATGTTTTTGGGTCTCTCTGTACATAATTTCTCTAAACACTGTAAGTCCACATTGTTACATTCAGAATATACATTACCTTCTCTTCTCACTCCTCAGCACCTTAATTGTAAGAAAGCTTAGTCTCCTATTACTTCAGGAGACTCCAGATAAACATTGGTATAGCTTCTGGAAGAGCGAATGGAGAAATTATTTCATTACAAGGGATCACAATTATTTGTTGGCTCAAAGTTCTTTAAGTGTGCGAGCTATATGGTATGATGATCAAATGTTTGAGATGATAGCGAAAGGATCCCACGTTCCATATAAGTCACTAATCCAGGGGGCATGACGTCAGGGGTAAAAGCAGAAATGTATTCTACAGTTCGAGGTACTAAGTCCCTTCCCCAGAAATTTTGTCCTCTCTCCCACCTCATCCATCATGTTTTTACCACGTATTTCATTTAAATTTCGGCAAACGTATTTCCTCTCATAAACGACTAAATATTTGCTATAAAATAATGGAAAATGACTGCAAAAACCAAGAACAATGACAAAATAATTGCGCTTTTTCAGAAGTTTGCACAATCGACGCACTTCCTGTAAAACTGGTGCCACTCTGCGATAGTGCATTAATCATGTTCGCTCATTTCCACTTCGAAATTGCACCCTTTTGATGCAACATGTAGCGTTTTACATTTGATCCGCTTTTAACCGGTTTGGATCCATCTACTGTAAAATTAAAATTTGCCAATTCAACTGCAGATCAGGTCATATAAAGTGGAGAGTGCAAACTGTATTTGTACCAAAAGGATATCATAATACATATTTTGTATTTTCCCTTCCAAATTGAGCGCTGTGTCTCTGCAGAAGCGTGTCAGGCTCGCATAAGGGATGCCCAGGGTTCGATACTCCTATCAATTTTTTGTAGAATTCCCAATTTATTAAGCATGGTTCCCCTTCTACCACGCAGTTTTTTCTCTCCTTCCTAACGGTTTGTTTCGATTTCATGTTACAGGTAGGGCAATTGCAGTACTGGTCGGTCTCTAATAGATGGCACGAAGGTGGATCATTGATGGCAGCTTTCTCTCAGCTTTCTCAGATGAGTAAAGTTATGGCAGCCTTCACTGAATAGCCGGATCTAACAGCTCGTACGTTTGTAAATATTAGGGACTGCTGTACTCTCTGCCGTTGACCTACAGCGTGCTACGATTCTTTCGCCTCTTCTTCGTTCCTCCTGAAAATCCCTGTTGGGTATTGTGACTTTGTGGGTTCGTAAAAGTAAAAGTATAATTTATATAAATTAAAAATGCTCTTATTTCCGTAAAACGATTCCTTGTACAGCCCTTTGCAGCAGCAGAATTACGTAACATATACAAACGCAACCTTCAAGTCCAAACAGCTACACAGTGAATTCATAAGGCCATAGACAATTGACTGCCCTCAGAGAGCCGCGCCACTTATTTATAATCAAACCACCGTTTCTCGAAATTTTTTGAAGCTTCACGGCCTTTCACGACGCTAGGCCAAAGAGAGGAAACTGTCCAGACATCTCTCTGGCTCTTTCACTCTCGGCAAGTAACAAGCGCTCTTCCGCTCCATTGGCATGCCTTGGGTGCTTTCTGTCTCTTTCGCACGTGCTGGCCGTGGCTGAACAATACCTGGTGACAGTATTAAAGCATAAAAAGGGTTTATTGCATGTGAACAATAAATTTTCTTCCTTTTCTTCAACTCTTCAGGTTTAGGCTTTCATCCTCATAATATTATTAGGATTAGAATTACTAAAGAGGGGATTTGGCACCTAAACCTGTAGTTTATTGTATCTAAGCCCTAAGAGGGGCATCCGCGGGAGGAAGAATGAGGCGAGAGGAGAAAGGGTAGCCGACCCAAGATGCCGAGACACCCGCCGACACTTCTACCCTAAAAGAGACTTTGAGAAGAGAAGAGACGACGTGAAATAATAATGGAGATGAATTGGAGGGAGTTAAGTGCAAAGGAATCTACTCCCATGGGTCCTGCACCCGTAGGATCAAGGACCCGGGCCTCCTTATACCCGGGAGCGATGGATACTCCGGGGATCTTTCCATAGGGCAATTCCTGATTTCTTAAAATCCCCCTCGCTGAACACATCGTCAAGACGGGATTGAAGTGGATACGCCACTTACGCGCGTCAACCCCGCAGGGAAGACTACCGAAAAACCTCGGTGGGGCCGAAGGAGATCTAGCACACCTTCTACTAGCTCTGCAGGCTAGTACCCGGGACTTTTAAGCAACCCTCTAGCCCCTACGGGCAGCCGTAGCCTGGCCGGAAGTACCCAATTCCACGTGGGTGTCGGGAACACACTGCCCCCTCGAGTCCAACCCAATCCGAACAACTCCCCTACAGGAGGGGCTCGTCAGTTCGGCCCGATTCCGGAGTATTCGCCTGGCGATCCCAAAAGAACCCGAAAAAATGGGTCAGCTAGGTCGGCCACGACAATCGAACCCGGACCTCCCGAAGGGGCCATAAACGAAACCATATGAGCCATCCCGCTCGGTCATAGTACCTAACTCCATCTCCTTACCGATCTTCTTATGTCTTACTGATGCCCAACCTTTTCACATATATGCTGATGAGGTCAGCTTGTGGCTATACCCGACCTTCGTTTTGATGCAAGTAGCCGACCAAGGGATACCAATGTCAATGTAGCTTTTCTTACGTTGTAAATTTTGAAGAAGTGTGGCCAATCCTCAGGGTAGAGCAAGAGTTCCGTCAAAGGGTATGCGTGGATATGTAAGGATGGTTCTAATGACACTGGAATGCAAGTTTCAGACTAGTTTAACGACTGCTTCTTTCTATCATCACATCAAACTCGAAGTTGCCGACCAAGGGCTGTCAATATATCACTGTTTAATGTTGCCGTATGTCAAATGCATATTACGCGATAACACTTAATTAGTTATTTACCGATAGATATCTTTTCTCTGCGGTTCTGGTCTGCCTTCGCCGAAGACCCAACCAGTTGTCCTCATGGACCGTCAGCCCAGTTCTGTCCCTCACTGCAGCTGCTGGTCATTTTTACCTCTCGAAGCGTGTCTTTATTCACACCAAAATTCCTTTTGTGACTATTTTGTCCATTCTGATTTTTAGTCTGGCTTATACCATTATTATGGGTCCGAACAATGCCTTTCCAAACGGAGTCGAGTCTTATACACTTATAATCCCTGCTAAGAACCAGCTTTCTCCCATATCTTTTGTTAAACGACTCACCCCAAATGCACCTGCTTGCGTTTTAACAAATCTACAATGCTCCTTTGAAATCCATTACGATTCTTTATTTGCTGCATCCCTTAATTTCGTTATTAGTTTTCTGGCATGAAGCACTTCACTTTCACTCACTCACGCATTATAGACGTTTGTTTTTTCGTTTAGGTTTTTATACACTTAATGAAAAGTAGGGAGAGGAAATCCACCTTCCCTCTTCCTCTCTGTCTTTATCTGTATTCTTTTTTGTTAACTTTTTTCTTTGTTATGAGGGTACACACCAACCCTAGTTACTTCTTCTACATGCGATTCCTATTGCATTGATTTGATTATAATACGCTTCTCTCTAGTCAGATGTCTTCAGAAATTTCATCCCTGAACTCTGAATCTATACCAATTTTCTTTGAAATTAGCCCGAGAGATGATATTCCTGACTGTTTTTCTACTGTTTTTGAAAAACTGCCCACTGTAGCATTAATTTATGAAGGAAAAAAACGGATGAAGGTAAACACTCAGAACGTCTGATTTTATTACCGAAATTTCTTACTGATATAGGAAAATTTATAACTGTGTAGTTTATAATGAAATCCGCCAAGATTAAAACGAAAAGCGTTAGAAATCTGCTTTCTGTCGCCGAGGAAATTTGGTCTAATAATCAAAGTTCTGCCCTAACTGCGTAGCTACGAAACCTCCGAAGCTGAACACCAATGATCTAACATTGAGGGAAAAACCTTGGTTTCAAGTATAACAATATTTCTATAAAGTGATAATAAGAATACTGGAGCAGGGCGCTTTGAACAAAACTGTACACTTTTCAAATTCCACAAAATTTAAGCTATTTGAAAATTAAGGCTAATAAAAAACAATACTCCAAAATGGTAGCATATAAATGTATAAAAATTATGTCATAAACTCTGATTTAAGGTGAGAAAGTACCTACTGCACTCGGGGTTAAAATTCACTTTTTTATTTTTACATTTTATAATGTCATCCCTCTAGATTACAAACATACATTAAAAAGTTCATTGGAGTAATATTTTATACCTAACTTGCTAATTATATTAGTCAGTGTTAAGCTTTTGCCACGACCACTTTTGTAAGCTTTCTGAACATCGATCATAACTTCTGTAGTACTCAACAGATATTTCTGAACTAAGCCTTGTTTTGTAAGGAATATTTCAAGCTTTCTGCTGTTAGCACTAACTCCAACGATGCTAGTTTTTCTTTGTCTTTGGCTGTGTATGTGAAGAGCTATTTTTACTGGTTATTGTTAAATATATGATATGGGTAGACCAAAACATTTGGAAAGAGAAAGCTTGTAGGAAATCGTTTTACTAAATATAAAAAAGTAAATGTAGAAAATATAAGTACGATAGACAATGAAACCACGTGTAATATTGAGGTTAGAAGTCCCAGAATAAATTTTCTAATCATGATAGTAGTCATATACAGAAATTGTTGAGCTGCGAGTCCTGAAAGCAGATAAAATATTTGAAGAACTGGCCAAGAAGGCAAGACAAATGAAGAGGAACTTGAAAAAAAAAAACAAGTGAGAATACAGAGGGTCAAGACCTAGTAGCAGGAATGTTCTGACTCATGTGAGAAGTCAGTAATTAATATACGAGGCGTGTCCGTAAAATAAGATCTCCAAGGCGTTGGAGCCGTGAGGAAGGCTATTACGCGAGATTCGGCAATACCAGCGTGTAGCTTGGTGTTACCCCTTCAAATCCCCACCATAATGAAACCATTGCAATCATTAGTTTTTGATGGGCAGCCGTTTGCAATGGAGCTTCCAATCACTTCCGCCACCAAGTGTGAGTTCCCTGCAGTGATCCGTTTTTTGAGTGCCACTGAAATTCATAATCAATTATGCGAAGTCTATGGGCCACCACATTGTATGGACGTCAAAACTGTGAGAAAATGGGTCACAGAGTTCAAAGACGGACGTACAGACGTCCATAACAAACAGCGTTCTGGTCGGCCTTCGGTTTCAGCCGAAACAATTGCAAAAGTGGAACAAGATATGCTTAAGGATCGGCGTCAGACAGTTCTCGAGCTGTGCGAACTTATCCCTGAAGTCAATAAGACTACGATTGACAAGATTTTGACCAAACATTAACATTATGGCAAGGTGTGTGCGAGGTGTGTTCCCTAAATGCTCAACGACTGATCTCCTGGCCCAGTTCGGATGGCCTTATTTTACGGACACGCCTCGTATAAGCCTTAAAGCTGTTTTTCTCGTTTTCTCATTTTCACATTTTTTCAGGTTCCGGTACACTTTTTTCAAACACTAATCAACCAAAACATACGAATTTTTGTGTGTATGAAGCAGGCTCATAAGATTAATAATGAGACGGGATTTTTCTCTAAGATTCATAATATTTGTTTAGAAATATAAAATTATATTAAATTTCAGTGAATATTCTTTTTACAAAAACTAAAAACTTAACAAATTATCAGTACAAAATTTTAACATAATAATAGGCATTATTAAATACAAAGGTTTTAAGAACATGCCTGAAATGTTAGTAGTCATGTGCACCCAAAAATCATGGAAATGGCATTACCTTCTCACCTTAACGAAATCTAAACTTGTGCAGTAAGATAAAGATTTAATTTGTGATGAAAATAACTGAAAAATACAGCATTTCAAAGTCCAAGGTCATGTTTGAACTAAGTCTTTACGAGAAATGTTTTCCTTGTAATTGTGGAAGATTATTTATCAAATCTTCATATCGCATCCTGAAGAGAATGCTGAACAGTGTGGCAGCTGACCAACTTGAGTATTTTGAGTAACATTATTCAAAGGCACATAGGCATGTGCACATACACAAACATATAACGCTTGCCCTGTTTACTATTCGTAGTAAAGAAAGTAAAAGTTCCTCCTTGGAACCCAGGAGTGTTTTGTATTTGTGACCGACTCCCCTACTGCTTTCATTTCATCCCTTAAAGAGGATAGAGTACAAAAGGGCTGGGAGATCCATACCTTTACAGCTGCTGACATTCAGGATCACCACATAGAGAACCTCATATATCACAAAACTACCTAACTTTGCATGTCTGATCTGCTTTTGGGGATGATCACGATTCTTTGCTTGGATGTACCACAAAAAGTAGCTCGCTGGCAACCTAATACGTGACTGGTTTCTGAGGGCCATATTCATAGTTATCACTTTTGTCTAGACTATGTTCCAACTAACTTGGTCCAGACCAAAGTCGGCCTGCCTCGGTAGCGTAGATGGTAGCGTATCTGCCTCACGTTCAAGAGGTCCCAAGTTCGAAACTCGGCCACGGTGAGTTACCTGAATAAGGTTTTACCCGGGGTTTTTCCTTATCCTTACAGACAAATGTCGGGTATCCCTAAGCTCCATGGAACCTGGACTCATTTGAGCATTATTTCACCAAAAAACACCAAAGGAGATCTAATGTTTTGGTATTCATAGACGATGAAAGGCCGCGGACCAAGTCAAGTTGTGAACCAGCACTGAGCAAATGTTAGACGACGTAGAAAGGTTCTTCTGCGCATGCGCAAGTCCCATAGAATGCTAAACAAACGACAGTGTACCTACAAGTTTATAAATTTCTGTGGTAGTTTCACAGCTGTTTCTTAATCATTCTTACGGTTGCTGCTGCTGTTTGAGGTTAGGTAACAAAGTTTGGTGTGCTGTGAATATGGATAATATGAAGAAGCGTGGTATCAATTGGTCAGAGCAAGACCAATGTTTTCTCTAGACCAAAAAAGAATGAACATTATAGGAAATAATTCCGTGTCGACGAACACAAATATGAGAAACGAGGAGGCTTGGCGGGAAATTTATAACGAGTTTGCTGATAATGCGGCTTACTGATGCAGGTCAGCAGTGTTGTCTTGATATCCTCTTGTTGTATAATACCGAAGTGCTGTTAGGATTTGAGTGCCAGACCTCGGTTATCGTCCCTGACGTACAGGTTAGGACGAATCATTTCTATCAACTTTCTGACGTTCACTTTACTAAAACTGTGTCTGCTTTTGAAGTTTAGGTCGTCGTACTTCGCAATCATTTCTACTCTTGGTAGATAAGTTTTCCTCCGTCGTCTTATTTCACGAATTCTGCACACCAGCTGCATTCATCACTTCACTGTCGTCCATGTTGCAAAGATAGTCCGCCTTTAATCTACCGCTCGGAGGCGGACCAAAATTTGAGCCGGTCCAACGTGTTTGGTCCCCACACCATAGCTAATCTTGGTTTATGAATACGAAAAGCGATGGTCCACCATTAATCCATTGTAATTTACGTCCTACAACGTTAACTCATATCGGACGATGGTTAAATGACCCTCAAATGAGTCCAAGAAGCATGGAGCTTAGGGTTACCCGACATTCGTCTATCAGAATAAGGGAAAACCTTGGAAAAAAGTTATCCAGGTAACCCGTCCTAACCGAGATTCGAACTCGGGACCTCTTGCACGTGAGGCAGACACGCTACCATCTACGCTACCGAGGCAGGATCAAGACTGGCTATGAATACGGCCCTCAAGTGTTTATTATTGTTAAATAAGGGAAATGTTATAAGCAGAATTCCAAAGTCAAGATTTCATGGAATATAAGTTTTGAGACTTCATGAATAAATACTTTAAAATGCCCAAGATTTTGGTTAGGTTAACTCGGAAACTAACGATTTAAGTTTAATACTCAGATGTTCAGTATCAGGATGTGACGCAAACATTATAAAAACAATCATCCAAACAATTATGGATGTTTTCTTTTCCTGTTGTTCTAATTCGCGTCTTCCAACGTTAAGTCATATCGTACGGTGAATGAATTGGGTAAAAGGATGCTCAAATGAGTCCAGGGTTACCCTATATTCGTCCTTTCAGGATAAGGGAAGATGGAAGAATAAATGTTTTTTAGGATTAGTCAACAAAAATGATACTTGTTTGCCTCACCCGGTAGTGACAAATACTAGGTTGTACCCTATACTTAGTTGCAATTTCCTTTCACTATTGGCAAATCATAATTCATGCTTATCGCTTGCGAATATTAAAACCATATTAAACCAAATTATATAAATACCCTTATGATTTAATTATATTAACATATAATTCATGTAGATATAATTTCAAAATGACAAATGGTATTTACTTCTGGAATTAATTATCATAGAAATGACAAATGAGGGTTAGTTTACACAGTAATAACATTCATTTTAATGGAAATGATAAAAATAAAGCAAAATATTTTAGTGGGTAGTAAATAGTTGGTAGTTACAGAGAATTTTAGCAAAATAATCCAATCAAATAGGTTGGCCCACTTTCTCAGTGTGAAGTAACTATTTACTTGTTTACTTGTTTGAGCACCTTGTTTGAGATTTATTAGGAAATTTTTGGAGGGGGGGGTAATTTTACGTCCTCCAAAGTTACATCATATTGGATGGTGAATGAAATGGGTGAAATGATGCTCAAATATGTCCAGGGTCCATGGAGCTTAAAGTTACCTGACATTCGTCTGTAAGGATAAGGCAAAAACCCGGAAAAAGCCTTAACCAGGTTACTCACCCTGACCAAGATTCGAACTCGGGACCTCTTCAACTTGAGGCAGACGTGCTACCATTTACGCTACCGAGGCGGGCTGTGAGGAAATAAACTAAACGTGTTTTCATATAGGGATTCTTAATGAAGGAACGGGGCAGAATCCATTTCTGCGAAGAGCCCTCACTAGAATTTACATTAATTCACAAATTATTCATAATTTACGAGGGATGTTCAATAATGAATGATCATAATTTTTACGGACATAATTTTTCTCAATAAAATTCAGTCTTATTATATTCTGTTATCTTAATGTGAAACAAACACGCCGTAGTAGTTTCACTGTTGGTACTCCTGGTTCCCGCCTGTGAGAACCAGGCAAGTTCAGACATGTTCAGTATCGCCTACCGCTGCAATGGAGGTAACATGCAGTAAAAGTTGATGTTAGAGGAAGATCTGGAGTTACTTTCAAATGTAATCACTGCTGCAGAAACTTGGCTACATCACTTTGATCCTGAGAACAAACAGCTAAGCTCAGTGTGGAAATCTCCTTCATCGCCAACTCCCAAAAAAGCAAATGTGGTTGCTTCTGCTGGGAAAGTTATGGTCATCTCATTCTTTGATATTCATGGAATGGTTTATCAGTATGTTGTACCTGCACACACATCAGTAACTACACAATACTACAAGTATGTTCTGAAGATATTGCAAGTTCATATTAGGCGCAGAAGGCCACATTTACATGAAGCAGGCTGGATGCTGCACCACGATAATGCGCGGCCGCATATTGCCAATGTTGTTGCTGAATATCTTGCAAAAATAAATGTGAAGTGCATCCCTCAACTTCCCTAAAATCCAGATTTAGCCCCGTGTGACTTTCTTCTATTCCCTAACTTGAAGAAGCGCCCTCGTGGGAGGCATTATTCATCATCAGAAGCAGTGGTGAAGGCTGCGAAGGCGATTTTGAAGGATTTCTCAAAAATGGTTTCCAGTATCTTTGAAGACTGACAAAAACGCTGCCAGAAGTGCATTACATTCAGAGGAAACTATTTTGAGAAGGAACATCAAAATGAGGATGAGTAAAGGTACACTGGCAAAATAATTGTGATCATTCTTTATGGAACAGCCATCGTAATGATCAAAATCACTACATTTGTCTACGGAACATTTAACAAATTTAATACAGGTATGGAAAACCGTTATAGAGGCCAGCACTTTTTATAATACCATTCTTCTTCGTCTTCGTCATCATCCACACCATCATCTCACCAAGTAGGTAATCGGCTGTTTCGGTTTCATAGTTACATGTTTTTGTGATTAGGCAGCACAGGAACCACTGCTGTGCGAACCTTAAAAGTTGTTATTGGCACATACCGGCCACGAAAACAAAATCATTACTCCTTGCTCTATATCAGTGACCCCAGCCTACCTTTCAGGTAATGAGGCAAAGGACAGTTACTTGTGAAACAGTCGACTAATAACTCGGACAGTTGAAGGTCGCTCTTCAGTGTAAAATTACACATTCCGTCCTAACAGAGAGGATTTTGCGTGTACTTAGATAACAAATCCAAGCAATATGGAGCGCTATACGAACGTCGAAATGACGGATATGGTTTTGATGTATGGAACAGCTGAAGGGAGTACAACGACCGCACGATTTATTTAGTTTCATTAAAAATAAGAATTGTAAAAGTAGTTACATCAATGATAATATTTATTTGTTTAACTTCAGAGCATTTTGTTATGATCTTAATTGCACAATACTTTCAACCACTTATTGTAAATATCAACACCTTAATTTTAAGTTTCAGATATTTTATTTAGTATTATCAAACACGTGAAATAAAATGATCGTCTCATTGTATAAGCCGTTTAGTTTTGGTTAGTATATTTACAATTCTTTGATGTTGTTTTCTGTTCTGTTCATCATTTAATGCTTCCACTCTCAACCTCACTAACATTAACTTCCCTCTAAAAGGTAAAAGTTGCATATGTCCACCAGCTTAATTACCATCATGGACTGCTATAAGGGAATTTTTGAACACGTTAAACACTCATACGCAATAATTAAGCAATAACTTCTTTATTGCGGTTTCATAAGCCAAATAAATTCTTAATAGTAGCAAGCTACTGCGGAGTATGTCAGTATGTTTACAAACAGTTACAGCACGCAGCACCGCATGTGACCCATATCTGCGAACTCCGACAGCGTGAGGCACGCGTCGTTGTTCCTGTAAATACATAATCCCCACACAAAAACTATCTATACGTGTCACATAGAGGCTGAGCAAATACTTCTATATGTGCGATCAGTGTCGTTTTGAAACATCCTGTATATACAAGGGGCGTCCAGAAAGTAAGTTCTGTTTCAATTTATCTCCGCTGCAGCGCTGTGATCACAGTTCGGTACATGCGCGGTAGACACTCTGTATCAAGGAGAAGAAACGTGTGCCATTCTGAGATCGCTGTCAGCCACGTACGCTTTGTTGTGCTTGTTTACAATATCGATGTTGATTGTGAAATCAGATCTGTGTTTCGTTTCCAGAATGCTAGGTAAGTGAAACCAATTGAAAGTTATCGGCAAACTTGCGATGTCAAAACGTGCTGTGTTTCTTCACGACAACGCATGACCGCACAGTGCAAATGCGACGAAAAATACCCTACAAGGATTTGGCTGGGACGTGTTTGATCACTCCCCGTACAGCCCTGTCCTCGCTGCTAGCCACTTTCATCTGTTTTTGCATCTCAAATCTTTCCTTGGCGGTCAACACTTCAACAGTGACAATGAGCTGAAAGAAAATGTTTCCGTGTGGTTGAAGACACAGGCGGCAAACTTCTATGATGAGGGTATACAAAAACTTGTGCCTCGCTGTGACAAATGACAGCAAAATTTCGGCAGTTACGTAGAAAAGTAGTTTAAGAGTTGTAGAATTATTTGCAATAAATAATTTTTCTGTATCTGGACACAATTTAATTTTCTTACCAAACAGAGCTTACTTTTTGGACGTACCACGTATAATGAAAGGAATCGAACATTTATGGGAAATTGATAGAGTCGACAAAAAAATTCAATGCTTCAGTCGGGATTTGAACCAGGGATATACTGGTTTCCATCCAGGCACTCTTAAGCATTGAGCTACCCTGGCCAATGTGCCGTCATGGCATTAAATTATCCATTTGACTCATATTTCCCCGGTAGACCCTAAGGGCTCTCGCATCCGATATACACCGTTTGTGGTGACTTAATATTGTAGGTACTTGAGTCCCGGGTTTTATCATTTAACTCTTTTTAATTAAGTTAATTAATGGACTGAACTAGACGGAAACATTAGATCCGTGGTTCAAATCCCGGCCGTGGAATTGAGTTTTTCATAACGACTGCATCAATCCCAAACTTTAACTTGTATACGGCTAGTGTGAAGACGTGAATAATTTCGATGAATTAATTTATGTGGAATTTTCTGATATACTAGTCTTAATTTCTTACCGGTATTCATTAAATCCGAAATTCGTCAAAAAATTGCCATGGAACTCATTTTAAAACTTTTAAATACTTAAGTACAATGCTCTTTAGTAATTTGGAAACCAAATGCCTGATTCTAATCTATATTGGTGAACACTCAATATAACAAATTTGTCTCAATGCAACCCCTCATGTCGAAAGATACCAGCAACATAGAAACACAAAAAACAGCTATTTCGCAAATGGTCACACATCCAGTGACTGAAAAGCTGATAGAAATTGACTCTATTGATCCTTGTAGCTCTTTCAGTTGCTGAAACGATTGCAGTTTACTTGCCTTTTCATTCTGACGGGTAACGAGTCTTCAACCTCCGCTTTAATCGCCAGTGTTAATTACTCGTATGTGCTTTTGCGTATTCAATTTTTTTCTCTCACAAAAGTGTTTTCAATTAAGTGGGACTTACACATTTACGATGTGAAGGAAAACCGTTAACGTGAATGAAAATATCCAACAGCTGAAAGACAAAATGATGCAAATTGGTTATAAATATAGTTACAGCAATAATATATGTTATATATTAGATTATACTTTAAAATCTTTCGCCAAACTATGTATAAATCTTAAACTATTTTACTTATCCTAATATAACAATTACCACTGACTACCTCTAAAGCGCTAATTTTTTTAAGTGTAACTCTTTCGAGTCACTGTTCCCGATTATGCTACCAGCTGCTGACAGAGCAAGTAAAAATATGAGAGGAGATGAAAATATCTATTATACAGGGTGTCTCTAAAGTCAACATCCATTGAAAGGAAAACGCAAAATGTTGTTTCTTTTCTTTTCAGATACTGGTATCTCAATGCAAGATGTTTAGCACACAAGAATGGCTTGCCATTGTTTGTGCACGGGTGCGCGGATAGTCAAATGAAGACGCCAGAGCGGAATTTACCCTAAATTCCACAAACCAGCCCCATCAAAGGCACACATTCGTCTGCTTGTGAACAAATTTAAGCGTACCGGCAGTGTATGTGATGAGACACGTCCTACACGACCACACGTCTTGGCAGAAACAGTGAAGCAGGTACAAATTGCCAGTGATAAGAGTCAAAAAGCATCAATTCGACGCCTCAGTAGGGAATTGAACGTCCCTCGCAACCCAGTGTGGAAAACGTCCGTATCTCATTCAAGTTCTGCACCATCTTGAGGACGAGGATTTCGCCTGTGTTCGGGCGATGTGTTATGGCCTCCTGGAATGTGTAGAGAATGAGACTTTAATGGCCAACATCTTATTATCCAATGAAGCCACTTTCCATGTTTGTGGGAAAGGGCACAGACACAACAGCCGAATATGGGCATATGAAGTACCACATGAGGTATCGGAGTGGGAACGTGATACACCGAAAATCAATGTTTGGTTGGGTATGAAAAACGCAAAGCTGTATGGCCCATTTTTCTTTGCCGAAAGGTCAATAACAGGTAACATCTACCTCAAAATGTTAGAACTGTTCCTTAAACCGCAGCTTCAAGGGGATGGCATACTGGATACAGTTGTGTTTCAGCAAGATGTTGCGCCTCCACATTTTGCAAACATCGTCCGTGATTACCTGAACAGAACCTTTCAAAGGAGAGGGATAGGTATAGTGTGGGCTTCCCGTTCACCGGACCTTACTCTTTTAGACTTTTTTACATCGGGGTACATCAAATCTAAAATGTACACTAGCAAAGTGAATGTTCTGCCTGAGTTAAGGAATCATATCATGTCGAATTACGCTTGATATGTTACAGTCTACATTTCGTTCCACTATTGGAAGATGGCGTATGTGCTTTGAGCTAGATGGAGATCATAGACGCTGGAATATGTGTCACACTTCAAAATAATATTGATTTTAAAATCACTGTCTTACTTCGTTGAAATGGATAGTGACTATAGAGGTACCCTGCATATTCTGGACTTGTGGTCCTTAAAATGTGCATTTGCGGCTAAATTTTCATATCGAAGTTTCTTAATGAAACGCAGTACATTCAGCTGCCTAGATAGTGCACAGAGGTTAATGTTGGCAAGAAGCACTAAACCACGTCTGGTACATCATACCTTCTTAGCTGGTTCTAGGATTCTATTGCAATACATTAATTCCGCTTTTTCTACGCTCATGTTTGAGCACTGATACGAGAGCACTTATCCAGGCTATCAAAACTGTACCCTTTACTCAACAGGCGCACGAATCCTCCCTTCTTCTTTACACATCTCTAGTCCGACCTATTCTTAACTATGGAGCTGCAGTCTGGGGTGGCACCAGCAAGACTAATCTCCGCTGAGTGCAGGTATTACAAAACAGGGTGCTCCGTACACCTACAAATGCTTCATGGTTCGTCAGAAACCAACAACTTCATCGTGAGTTTGGTCTTCTACCAGTTTAGCAGAACAACCGCTGGCTGGCACGATTTTCTTTTGCCATCTCCAGGAGGTCCCTGGACCTATTACCTACAATCTCGGCGCTCGCACTCAACAACCAACTCGCCTCAAGCGCAGACTGCTACAAGATCTTCTCCTGAGTTAACTCTCCAGTACATCCGACGGCTCGCACCACCATGCTTTTACCATACCCAGGAGGTCCCTGGACCTATTACCTACAATCTCGGCGCTCGCACTCAACAACCATCTCGCCTCAAGCGCAGACTGCTACAAGATCTTCTCCTGAGTTAACTCTCCAGTACATCCGACGGCTCGCACCACCATGCTTTTACCATCCCCAGGAGGTCCCTGGAGCTGTTACCTACAATCTCGACGCTTGCACTCGACAACCAACTCGCCTCAAGCGCAGACTGCCACAAGATCTTCTCCTGAGTTACCTCTACAGTACATCCGACGGGTGGCACGACCTTTCTTTTACCATCTCCAGGAGGTGCCTGGACTTGTTACCTCCAATTTCGGCGCTCGTACTCAACAACCAGCTCTCCTCAAGCGCAGACTGCTACAAGATCTTCTCCTGAGTGACCTCTCCAGTACATCTGCCAGCTGGCACCTGTTACCTACAATCTCGGTGCTCGCACTCGCCAACCAACTCGTCTCAAGCGCAGACTGCAACAAGATCTTCTCCTGAGTGACCTCTTCAGTACATCCGCCAGCTGGCAACTGTTACCTACAATCTCGGTGCTCGCACTCGCCAACCAACTCGTCTCAAGCGCAGACTGCAACAAGATCTTCTCCTGAGTGACCTCTTCAGTACATCCGCCAGCTGGCACCTGTTACCTACAATCTCGGTGCTCGCACTCAACAACCAACTCGCCTCAAGCGCAGACTGCTACAAGATCTTCTCCTGAGTCACCTCTCCAGTACATCTGCCAGCTGGCACCTGTTACCTACAATCTCGGTGCTCGCACTCAACAACCAACTCGCCTCAAGCGCAGACTGCTACAAGATCTTCTCCTGAGTCACCTCTCCAGTACATCTGCCAGCTGGCACCTGTTACCTACAATCTCGGTGCTCGCACTCAACAACCAACTCGCCTCAAGCGCAGACTGCTACAAGATCTTCTCCTGAGTCACCTCTCCAGTACATCTGCCAGCTGGCACCTGTTACCTACAATCTCGGTGCTCGCACTCGCCAACCAACTCGTCTCAAGCGCAGACTGCAACAAGATCTTCTCCTGAGTGACCTCTTCAGTACATCTGCCAGCTGGCACCTGTTACCTACAATCTCGGTGCTCGCACTCAACAACCAACTCGCCTCAAGCGCAGACTGCTACAAGATCTTCTCCTGAGTCACCTCTCCAGTACATCTGCCAGCTGGCACCTGTTACCTACAATCTCGGTGCTCGCACTCGCCAACCAACTCGTCTCAAGCGCAGACTGCAACAAGATCTTCTCCTGAGTGACCTCTTCAGTACATCCGCCAGCTGGCACCTGTTACCTACAATCTCGGTGCTCGCACTCAACAACCAACTCGCCTCAAACGCAGACTGCTACAAGATCTTCTCCTGAGTGACCTCTCCAGGCTATCTGCCGGCTGGCACCTGTTACCTACAATCTCGGTGCTCGCACTCAACAACTAACTCGCCTCAAGCGCAGACTGCTACAAGATCTTCTCCTGAGTGACCTCTCCAGGCTATCCGCCAGCTGGCACCTGTTACCTACAATCTCGGTGCTCGCACTCAACAACCAACTCGCCTCAAGCGCAGACTGCTACAAGATCTTCTCCTGAGTCACCTCTTCAGTACATCCGCCAGCTGGCACCTGTTACCTACAATCTCAGTGCTCGCACTCAACAACCAACTCGCCTCAAGCGCAGACTGCCACAAGATCCTCTCTTGAGTAACCTCTCCAGTACATCCGCCAGCTGGCACCTGTTACCTACAATCTCGGTGCTCGCACTCAACAACTAACTCGCCTCAAGCGCAGACTGCTACAAGATCTTCTCCTGAGTGACCTCTCCAGGCTATCCGCCAGCTGGCACCTGTTACCTACAATCTCGGTGCTCGCACTCAACAACCAACTCGCCTCAAGCGCAGACTGCTACAAGATGTTCTCCTGAGTCACCTCTTCAGTACATCCGCCAGCTGGCACCTGTTACCTACAATCTCGGTGCTCGCACTCAACAACCAAATCGCCTCAAGCGCAGACTGCTACAAGATCTTCTCCTGAGTCACCTCTCCAGTACATCTGCCAGCTGGCACCTGTTACCTACAATCTCGGTGCTCGCACTCGCCAACCAACTCGTCTCAAGCGCAGACTGCAACATGATCTTCTCCTGAGTGACCTCTTCAGTACATCCGCCAGCTGGCACCTGTTACCTACAATCTCGGTGCTCGCACTCAACAACCAACTCGCCTCAAGCGCAGACTGCTACAAGATCTTCTCCTGAGTCACCTCTCCAGTACATCTGCCAGCTGGCACCTGTTACCTACAATCTCGGTGCTCGCACTCAACAACCAACTCGCCTCAAGCGCAGACTGCTACAAGATCTTCTCCTGAGTCACCTCTCCAGTACATCTGCCAGCTGGCACCTGTTTCCTACAATCTCGGTGCTCGCACTCAACAACCAACTCGCCTCAAGCGCAGACTGCTACAAGATCTTCTCCTGAGTCACCTCTCCAGTACATCTGCCAGCTGGCACCTGTTACCTACAATCTCGGTGCTCGCACTCGCCAACCAACTCGTCTCAAGCGCAGACTGCAACAAGATCTTCTCCTGAGTGACCTCTTCAGTACATCTGCCAGCTGGCACCTGTTACCTGCAATCTCGGTGCTCGCACTCGCCAACCAACTCGTCTCAAGCGCAGACTGCAACAAGATCTTCTCCTGAGTGACCTCTTCAGTACATCCGCCAGCTGGCACCTGTTACCTACAATCTCGGTGCTCGCACTCAACAACCAACTCGCCTCAAGCGCAGACTGCTACAAGATCTTCTCCTGAGTGACCTCTCCAGGCTATCTACCGGCTGGCACCTGTTACCTACAATCTCGGTGCTCGCACTCAACAACCAACTCGCCTCAAGCGCAGACTGCTACAAGATCTTCTCCTGAGTGACCTCTCCAGGCTATCCGCCAGCTGGCACCTGTTACCTACAATCTCGGTGCTCGCACTCAACAACCAACTCGCCTCAAGCGCAGACTTCTACAAGATCTTCTCCTGAGTCACCTCTTCAGTACATCCGCCAGCTGGCACCTGTTACCTACAATCTCGGTGCTCGCACTCAACAACCAACTCGCCTCAAGCGCAGACTGCTACAAGATCTTCTCCTGAGTCACCTCTCCAGTACATCTGCCAGCTGGCACCTGTTACCTACAATCTCGGTGCTCGCACTCGCCAAACAACTCATCTCAAGCGCAGACTGCAACAAGATCTTCTCCTGAGTGACCTCTTCAGTACATCCGCCAGCTGGCACTTGTTACCTACAATCTCGGTGCTCGCACTCAACAACCAACTCGCCTCAAACGCAGACTGCTACAAGATCTTCTCCTGAGTGACCTCTCCAGGCTATCTGCCGGCTGGCACCTGTTACCTACAATCTCGGTGCTCGCACTCAACAACTAACTCGCCTCAAGCGCAGACTGCTACAAGATCTTCTCCTGAGTGACCTCTCCAGGCTATCCGCCAGCTGGCACCTGTTACCTACAATCTCGGTGCTCGCACTCAACAACCAACTCGCCTCAAGCGCAGACTGCTACAAGATCTTCTCCTGAGTCACCTCTTCAGTACATCCGCCAGCTGGCACCTGTTACCTACAATCTCGGTGCTCGCACTCAACAACCAACTCGCCTCAAGCGCAGACTGCCACAAGATCCTCTCTTGAGTAACCTCTCCAGTACATCCGCCAGCTGGCACCTGTTACCTACAATCTCGGTGCTCGCACTCAACAACTAACTCGCCTCAAGCGCAGACTGCTACAAGATCTTCTCCTGAGTGACCTCTCCAGGCTATCCGCCAGCTGGCACCTGTTACCTACAATCTCGGTGCTCGCACTCAACAACCAACTCGCCTCAAGCGCAGACTGCTACAAGATCTTCTCCTGAGTCACCTCTTCAATACATCCGCCAGCTGGCACCTGTTACCTACAATCTCGGTGCTCGCACTCAACAACCAAATCGCCTCAAGCGCAGACTGCTACAAGATCTTCTCCTGAGTCACCTCTCCAGTACATCTGCCAGCTGGCACCTGTTACCTACAATCTCGGTGCTCGCACTCGCCAACCAACTCGTCTCAAGCGCAGACTGCAACAAGATCTTCTCCTGAGTGACCTCTTCAGTACATCCGCCAGCTGGCACCTGTTACCTACAATCTCGGTGCTCGCACTCAACAACCAACTCGCCTCAAGCGCAGACTGCTACAAGATCTTCTCCTGAGTGACCTCTCCAGGCTATCTGCCGGCTGGCACCTGTTACCTACAATCTCGGTGCTCGCACTCAACAACTAACTCGCCTCAAGCGCAGACTGCTACAAGATCTTCTCCTGAGTGACCTCTCCAGGCTATCCGCCAGCTGGCACTTGTTACCTACAATCTCGGTGCTCGCACTCAACAACCAACTCGCCTCAAGCGCAGACTGCTACAAGATCTTCTCCTGAGTCACCTCTTCAGTACATCCGCCAGCTGGCACCTGTTACCTACAATCTCGGTGCTCGCACTCGCCAACCAACTCGTCTCAAGCGCAGACTGCCACAAGATCTTCTCCTGAGTCACCTCTTCAGTACATCCGCCAGCTGGCACCTGTTACCTACAATCTCGGTGCTCGCACTCAACAACCAACTCGCCTCAAGCGCAGACTGCCACAAGATCCTCTCTTGAGTAACCTCTCCAGTACATCCGCCAGCTGGCACCTGTTACCTACAATCTCGGTGCTCGCAGTCGCCAACCAACTCGCCTCAAGCGCAGACTGCGACAAGATTTTCTCCTGAGTGACCTCTCCAGTACAAACGACAAAGACGAGTGATTACAATCAGATTTAAAGTCCTTAATTTGTGTTACAGTTATCCTGCCATATTTTGGTAGAGGTGTCGTTCATGGCTACCTCAATTGTTATGTGTGTTACTAAGTTTCTCAACAACAAACATCTGTAAAGCATACCTGCTGATCAATGATTGATAAAAAGGAGAGCATTTATCCTTGCTCCGTAGTGCACAGTCTTTTGAAGCATGCCTTCCAGCCACTCAGATGAAATTAATCTTACGTCTCCCCTTCCGCCGCTCACCTAGCGCTGCTGTTTGTTCATAGCATACATGTGCATTGGATTTGTTTGAAACCAATAAGACAATATTGTCGCGAACACATTATTGCGATTGCGCGGCTTTTGTACACAAAGGGCAGATAGTGTAACGCGGAGATGAAAAGCTTGCCGCAAGAGATAAAGACAGCGCGGAGATAAAAGGCTTCTTGAAACAAATAAGGTAAATGGAAACTTCTAGTGCCATCTTGTTTGTTACAGAACATTCCAGAAGTACCGATGGTCGTTTATTGTTGTAAACGGAGTCGTAATGAGAGGGTGTATTCCAGGGGCGACTGGTGGCTCTGAAAATCGGTGGTTCACAAATTTATCCATGCAATTTAATTTTTTTGAAGTAACAAACGGTTGTTTAATCCTACCACTATAGACTGCTGTATACACAAGTTAACGGTAATTCACAGCGTATAACACAACATGCGTATTTCAGAAACACTCTTCTACTTATGCAGCTAAAAATGGACTTGATATCTCTTCATGGCAGACTTCAAGTGTACATTGCAAGATTTCGTTCTGGATTGTCTTGGAGGTCCTCTTAAACACTGTAGCATTTTCCAAATAGGTTTTTTTCAGAACACAGTCTAGCTCTGCACTGAAGTTTATTAATCCTCGAATAATTCCAGGACTGTTTGACGTAGCTCACTCATCGCGTCCTCGTAGAGCTAACTCAAAGGCTCCACAAAACCTAATGCAGTTAACAATAATGTTTAAAACATACCTATTTTGAGCCACTTTCTGGTTGTGTTCTTCAATTGTACTCCGATATGCACTGTCCATCCGCTTTGCCCTATTTACATTTTAAAGCATAGCAAAACTGTGTTAAACATGTGTAGTTTTTAAATTACGTGTTCCTAGCGCGATCATGAAGATGCTGCAAAGCATGTTTTGTTCACGGATCTTCACCGCCAAAGAGAAAGCAAGGAAAGCAAAACAGGCTATTTTTAATATTACAACCACACATCAAATTATATTTCTCATATACATTGCTGTTAAAGTTCCTGTTCAAATATCTTGTTTTTGTTTTGACTACCTATATGATATTTGGCGTGGGACTTCCAAGTCGTTTATTTTCGGTTTTTTCTTCTAAGCTCATTTTTAAAAAGGATGTAGTAATAGACACTTTATGGGATTCATTGTTTCTCCTTATATAAAACAATATACTTTTATTTAAATGAATCACTCTTATTCACTACTCAAAGCACGACACAGCTATTAAAACACGGCACAAAACATATGGCTATGCTCTGGTAGGTAATTGTAATCTGTAATAATAGCTGACCGATGCGAACATTTAATATGAGAATAATAGGTGGCGCTGAAAACAGAAGGAGAAGGCTTGACATTCACTATTCTCTGGCTGCTAGGTTAACCAACCTTATGCAGCCATAAGCCCCACCCTTCCCCCCTACTTGCCTCGGCACTCCATAGGTTCATCCTGCCCTATACCTCCCCATTGTATACCAGTGGTTTGCAACTGAGAGTGAACTACTTGGCACCTGCAAACAATACAGCGCGCTGAGGGCCACTGCACTAGACAAGGTCGAACTTAACTCCAAATGGAACATGCCCTTGCATTAAAGGGAAACCCAGCATTTTGGTTGTAGCGCAAACATGCTACCCCATTGAGAAGCCGCCCCTGGTGTATTCGGAACTGATAATCGTGAACTCTTTGTTTGTGGGTGTGGCAGACGAGCTGGAAGATTGTAATTGTGTATGTGACGTAATTCTGCTACTGTAAGGATTCACCAAAGTGTATTTCTACGGATATAAATAACATTTTGAATTTCTGCAACTTGGACTTTTAATTCTAGAACCCACAAGGTCACAATATAAATAAAATAAAATCTGCAAATCTAATAGCCCGGTATCTGCAAAGTATACCGGACCTTGTTGTGCAAACTTCATATTTAACTGTATTAATTTTTAAAACTAATTACACAAAAATTACAAATTTTGCAGATATATTCTACTAGTTATCTTAACGAGCTAACTAAATCTACAGATTACTGGATTCCAGTAACGTTACAAATCTACTCATTTGGTCTATCTGAAACAGGCTTCTTTCTACTTTACTTCTACAGCAACAATATAAATAAATCTACGTTTATACTACAGCTTTAATTGATATAACATACTACAAAAGCTGCTTCTTATAATTTTAAACTTTCCTCTTCTGCAACTGGTATCCAAAGCTTCCTTCTAATGGTATCCATCTCCTAAAGAGACTGGCATCAGTAGATGGAGCTGGTTCGTCAGTTCCAGGTATGCAGATTGTCATCCTTCCTCTTCTGCATAATCAGCTATGATAATCTCAATTAGCACCAGGCAATTACTTTAAATTTTAACTTTTATTAAATGTTGAAGGCACCTTTCAACATTTGGCGTTAGCCCGCCTGGGTAGCGTAGGTGGTAGCGTGTCCTCCTCAGTTCAAGAGGTCCCGAGTTCGAACATCCTTCAGGGTGAGTTACCTGGATAAGTTTTTTTCCGGGATTTTCCCTGATCCTTCAAGACGAATGTTGGTAACTCTAAGATCCATAGATCCTGGACTCATTTGAGCATCATTTCACCCAATTCATTCTAAGTCCGATATAACTTAACGTTGGAGGACGTAAATGGTAAACAAGTGACAATATATTTGGAAAGGTTTCCTCTAATTTTAATAACATATCCCTCGGTGCTAAAGAAGATACTATAAATCGAAATTTATTCTTACTTTTACTTGTAAATTCTATAATAAATGCGGCCAAGAACAAACGCCTATACTTCCATGAATCCAAGTATTTTTACATGATATTCTTACTCAAATGCGTCCTATGTTATTCTTGTGCTTTAGATGTTAAACCTTTGGGGGGGGGGGAGCATCTTCTATCCAGCAGCAATTCTTCTTGTGATCTCATTTGCTCTTCCGTTCGTTTTCTCATTAGGCTTACCTTCATCTTTGATGTCAGCAAAAATAATAACAAAACAAGAGCGGAGAAGCATGATTTATAATGTAATTCAATTTTCTAAATTAGATTGCCTTTCCAAAATAATTGTGTAATGTTCACGTGACTATCTTTACACATTATTCAATAAAATATACATACAAAATAAAGTTATTTCATCTATTTAAGTTATATAACAACCACTTATATATGATTATTTCCTAGGCTTAATATACTCTGATGTTCCATTTCTGTTCTACCTAAAAAAAGATATGGAAACACAATTTATGCTTGTTTATCTTGATTTAATTAAATAGATAGAAAAATGATTTGTACAGGGATGAATAAAAGAGGTCATATGAATGGAAAATACGAGATTTTTATAAAATGAAGCATTGAAAACACAATGGATTGTAAATGATAATAGGTATTCTAATAATGTTATGCCTTTTACAATTTTGGTACATTCATATCTTTATTCCGCTGAAATCTTTTGATGTAGCAGTAAGCTACATAATATCAGTTTCACCTTTGTAGCTTTGTGCAGCTTTATTCGCAACCTCATATTGAAGAAAGAAGTTAGTAGAAGATGAGTTCATCAAATAAGTAATTTTCCTTTCCTTCTCCCCTAGTGAATATCACAGTGTTACCAGATCCAAGAAGTTTTACTGTCCATATCTGTAATTAAAGTGCGAAACGAAGCAATTCATTGTAAAGTTCGCATTTCTCTGAAGATATTACGATTCAGTTATGAGGACATATATTACCTGCTCACGTTGGCAATCCTGCAGTTCGTGTCTGCGCAGCCTAGTGTGAAAGATAGCCCTCCCCCCACCTTCGAGGAACATCCGCCATACACTCCGGACTTAGCTCCAGAGGATTATCGTCTCTATGGGGATGTAAAGGTGCACTGTCCTAACAAGGAAACGTTCGCTTCTCAGTAGCACAACTGTATTTAGAACATTTCTCCTATATTGACATGATTTTCTTTCCCCATTATCACTTATTTGTACGTAGGTTCTAAAAATTATTTTTACAGAAGCTTATGCTCATTTACTCTTATAGAAGTTACAATAAACGAGGAAGTATTTTAAAACAAGACCTGAAGCTTTCCTGGCGACGAACATGTGCGAGATCTTTTTGGGAAAAAACTATCAGAAATCGACGTTTCAGGACCTGCTGCATAGGCCTTCCGAACGTTCAATCAGTCATACAATGCTTGCATGTTTTAGTTTAAAGAAGCCTCAAATAGTGACGATTTAACACTTGAACTGTCAGAGATTACAAGGTTTAAACTTACACGCAGAGAAAGCAGTTTTCTCTGTGTTTGCAGATATCGTTTGAGCGTGTGCTACTACAGTTTCTGCTCATATTTCACGTTTTCTTTCCAGATCACGCTATCTTGTTGGCTGTAAAACAAAACGTGCTGAGAAGCCTTTTTTTGTTTGGCGTTTTCTTATTTCCTACTTCTGTTCTTTTGTTTTCTGCTTGCTTTCCTTGCCTTGTGTTGAAATTTGTGTTACAGATTTCTATTGGCCCTTCCGTTTGACTTGCAGAAAATCTTTCTTTTACTTTCTCTCTAAAATATTCCATATTGAGTTCGATCCTCATGATTGACTAATCTCCATTGAGGCATAGTTAGTCTTCTCATCGCCACTTCCTTCCCTTTCATTTAATTTGCACTTCATCTTCAACTCATTTTTCAGGGTGGAAGGTATCGTGTGCTACTTACGCCACCTGGTCGTGATCGCACTTAGTGGAAATTAATCTCGACATTGGGAAGGCGTTGTTTTCGCTGTACTTGTGGGGAAGGAACCTTTACCAATTTATCGGGAAACGTACTGAATTTTGGCGCCCGGGATTGACTTCCAGCAACTGTTAGACACCCATGAGGCTTGCTGCGCCTGTTTAAAATACACCCATTGGATGCTCTAATCCCATATTTCCATCCGGGAATTTGAAGTACAATGTTTTGTTGGAAGTTCAGTGTTGAATACCGTAGGTTCCCTTCCACTTGCCTTTTTCTTTTCTCTAGTACATATGTGATGTTTCATTATTTTTACAGTTTCCAGTACAGTTTCATTTCAGTAACTTTAATATCGAACACGGGCAAATACATATCCTGTACAAATACATAAAATTTATGCTCCTAAGATTTACTCGCTGACTTAGTTCCCCTGGCCATAAGCATTTGGTTTTCCTGAGTATCTTGGTGTCATTTCTTCCTAATCTTCCCTTCTTTTGCCCGAATCCACTTTTCCCTTAACGTATTGTGACTTTGTGGGTTCATGAAATTAAAAGTCCAACTGCAAAAACTCAAAATGTGTTTTATTTCCACCGAATTACAGTTGGAACACATGCCGATTACACAGAATTACGTAGCGCACACAATTACAATTCCCCATTTCGTCTGTCACAGGTCCACTCTACACTCACAATTACGTACAACTCCTCTGATACACGTACACAGTCTTCCAGTCCGTTCACTAGCTCAGCGCTCCTCACGGCTGCTCGGCAAGAACTGACTTGATTCACCGACTTCAGGCCTTACATAGGGAGATCGCTGTTTCTAGAAGTCTCGCGGTTCAGTCTGTTCCAGACGGCAGGAGAGGGGAGAGAGATGGCTAGTGATGTTTTCCAACCATCCCATCGTTAGCGCTGCAAGATAAATTTGTAGGCGTGGTTGAATGCTTCCCGTCTGGTCCCTACCTGCCAGCTGCTGGTTCTATCGGGAATTCCGATATTTGGGTGACAATATTTTTGAGTTGAGATAAATCAAACCCTTGTTTATATTTCGATTGTAAAGAGGATAAAGAAAGACGATCTGCTGCGCAACATTGCACTACCTACGTGGAGAAACAGATGACTTTCACGTATATTCCTTTATAAATCAGTCTGTCTCAGCATTAGAAACTGCAACTCCTGAAGTTCTATCTGAAGCTTTTGTAATGCATCAACGACCTTACTGTTTAAAATGGCTGTTACTGAGACGACAATACAAAGCGTAGGTTGTTCTGATTCCTCAAATGCTAAACCTTGCGGTTATCGCCAGGTTTATGCTAACCCGAGCGCGGTGTTTGGACACTAGGAACTGCCGATAAACGATAACATGAACGATTGTAAGACTGTAAAACATCTGAGACAGGAATTCCAACTAACTTCCTGACTACCTAATCAATAAATTATGCGTTGATGAATTTTAGAATTCTTATTCCCATATGATTACAATGTTTTACTCTATGATTTGCTAAATGTTGAACATTCTTCTAGTTTTTAGTTTTCAGAACTGGCCTTACTACATGTTTAATTCTTGTGGACTTTTTAAGTAATTTAATTCTAGAAAACCCTTTTTAATCACTGATACGTGTAATTTTCTTAGCTACAGTGATTTGTGCTAATTATTTTTCCTTAATAATGAACTTAGCTAGTGATTGTTATCTCTAAAATATAAGGCAAGACTCGTGCTTCCAAAGTAATATACTAATTTTATTCATCTATCAGTTTCCTTATGTTACTTTTACCAGTTAATATTTCTGCTACTGTCTTATTGGTAATCCACGGGAGTTGCAATCAACTATGGACTAAAACTAATAAATGCAAGTGAACAGAAATATTTGATAGGAGATTGTTTTTGATATTCAGGGAGCTTTCGATCATTTATGGTGGCCAGAACTTTTTAATACTATGGTAGGTAAGGACAACCCAATATATCTATGTAACAACATAAATACATGATTTATTTCCGGACATTAAAGAGAGGCTAAAATTGGAACATATAAAATCAAGAAAAGAATTTTTCACTTTGTTACAGGACATGGCCCATACAATGTATATATGAAAAGAATAGGAAAGAACAGCTGAGATTTTTTCAGCAATGTAACTGTTTAGATTCCAGGAGAGCCAAAGGATATATATGGATAGTATCAGAGCGGACAGCCTCTCAACTCTTTGAAATATATTTTGTATATAAAAGTCGTATAATGGACAAGATACTGTATCTGGACTTTCATAACTCTATACAACTAAACTATATTTTCCTTATTGAACATAATATACAAATTTAATGGAGTTAGTGTGAATGTCTTAATTTTACCTTTCCTTAAAAGTGAAATAAATTGACCTTTAACTTTTATAAGACTAATCTGAAAAAAGAAATGCAATGGGAGGACTGAGTGATTTATATACAATAACTTTTATATACATATTTCAATTTATTTAATAAACTATCTACGTGTCATAAAACTCCGCACGTACGTGCATATCAAAACCTTAGAAAAATATGTAAACTAACAAAAAGGTGCGATTTTTTAAATTCTGATCACCAGAATACTATTACTGCCTATAAAATAAATATTATAGGTGATTATTGCTAAAGGAAGTGGGGTCATTAATGCTAACAAAATAGACACGTTCGTACGTTCGTAATAAGGCAAGTTCTGATCGTCTTTTGTTTTACTGTAGGTGTAACAACTTTAATGTACCTGCTGAAACAGGATCAACAAACTCAGTACAACACTTTGGAATTCTATAGTATTGAAGATCTCTGAATAGCTGAACTGATTAGAGAACAGGAAGAACTGAATAATTGATATAAGACACATAGAAGAGTAAACAATATTAATAACAATTAAAATAACGATATTAATAACGATAACATTAACAATAATTTGATAAATCACGGTTCCTATATTAAAGAATATAGTAATTCTTCCAGTTCACCTACAGCAGTTGACGCCCTTCCAGGGTTATACTCCAGATGTGGAAGAATTCAGTTCTGGGATGAACGTACATAAATCATCCGGAATATTTCCTCCAGTCACTGAGACTGCTGCTTGGTCGACAGGCAACTTGCAAAGGAAGCAGTCCTCAGAAATGAACAGGACTGGTCGAAACGGCCTTTCCTGTAGCAGGAAACAGTTTAGCATTATATAGCGACCTGAGATATATGGCGCAATGCTTCAACTGACATAAGGCTTTTGTAAGCCACTTAGAAACTTTGGATATCGGCAGATTCGAAGGCAGTGGTTGTTTGTATATATGTAAGTGAAATGTCGAGAGTGTGATAGAACTCCCATGCAAAGTTTTAAGGAAATAATTGCAAAGAGAACCATTATTTTCCATCAAAGTATATCTATGCATCGTGTGAGAGGGTAAATAAGACATTCCTTGGATTTTTATAACACAACGACTGAATTGACGACTTATAACGAGTGAATGGGGAATTAAAGGATGTATTAAATTGAAGTATTTAAATCAGATAGATTCCTTGCTGTGTGACGTCATAATTGTAGACCAAATTGCATAGTGCCCTGGATGATAAACCAGTACAAGTTCAACTAAACAGTGCTGAAATTTGTGATTTGATTATGTATATCTAAACACTAATAAATTACTCGTAATCCATCTAATCCTTTTCATCTCTTCACCTAATTTGTGTATCATTCTTTATAAAATTCATTTAATTTATTTAGATTTACCAGGATCTGGAATAATTTCTTGGTAGCGTAGAAGGTAGCATGTCTGCCTCGCGTTCAAGGTAACTCAGAGCTTCATGGACCCTGGGCTCATTGGAGCATCATTTTACACATTCCATTCATCGTCCGATATGACTTTTAAAGGTTAAAGGACTTAAATTAAAAAAATCTCTCGTTATAAAACTCAAATTATAAACAACACGGATTATTATAAAACTGACAGTAAATAACAGAATAAGCTGCTGCAATTATTATTGCACGAACTCTTAATTTTAAAATAACTAAACCGTAAACTTGCTGTATCTTTTAATCTGCCAGATATATAAAGGCAGTGTATATCACTTTTATCTGACTACATAGTTCAAGACATCACAGAGTTGTGCTATGAAAATTTAGAAAAAATAACCACAGTAAAATAATGTAAAACATCTTAGTTTAATGGTCACATAGAAGTCCAGAATACCTACTGCAGAGGTTACGAGGTTCCTTAGAAAATTTTCAACATTAGTAGCACATTTACTGTTTGGAATGGTTTTGGAATGTTGAAAATAGCACCAACTTCCTGAATACATATATCATCAGACTTTTCTACCTAAATAATTTTCTACTCACCATTTCTGTAATATTGTCGTAGCATAAAATACTTCTTAAGTTTTACTAAATAACTGAAAGGAACATCAGAGAAATTGACTTTGAGCAATACTTTTAATCACTAAACAGAAACACAATCTGCCGTACAAAACGAGAATTAAATCAATCTATTGACAAATTTTCCTTAATTTTCATTACCAGTGTTGGTGTTATGTATATGCAAAAGTTTCGTTATCTCGATAGAGTTACTGATGTGTGCCTAACACAGTGATTTTCAGATATTTCAGTCAGTTTAAAAACGAAGTACTGCTGCAGTTTTTATATCTGGATATCAATGCCTAAAACTTATGTAAAACAAGTACATTTCCCCTTAGAAATAGTAAAAATAACTTGGTTACTCACATATTGTCACATATGACTGTTTTCATTAACACAAATATCAGTTCATTTGATTGCAGAAGTATGTGTGACGTCATTCGCCACTCCTTCATCCTTTGAATAGTAAGTTTGTGTAAGCCGATTTCTCTCTCTCTCCCTCTCTCTCCCTCTCTCTCCCTCTCTCTCCCTCTCTCCCTCTCTCCCTCCCTCCCTCCCTCCCTCCCTCCCTCCCTCCCTCCCTCCCTCTCTCCCTCTCTCCCTCTCTCCCTCTCTCCCTCTCTCCCTCTCTCCCTCTCTCCCTCTCTCCCTCTCTCCCTCTCTCCCTCTCTCCCTCTCTCCCTCTCTCCCTCTCTCCCTCTCTCCCTCTCTCCCTCTCTCCCTCTCTCCCTCTCTCCCTCTCCCTCTCCCTCTCCCTCTCCCTCTCCCTCTCCCTCTCCCTCTCCCTCTCCCTCTCCCTCTCCCTCTCCCTCTCCCTCTCCCTCTCCCTCTCCCTCTCCCTCTCCCTCTCCCTCTCCCTCTCCCTCTCCCTCTCCCTCTCCCTCTCCCTCTCCCTCTCCCTCTCCCTCTCCCTCTCCCTCTCTCTCTCTCTGAGTAACCATCATTTGTAGCAGACGTATACACCTGTAGCGGGTGAACGACAGGTAACTGGCCGGTATCTCTCTTTATATCTATAGTAAACCTTCTTTTGTCTAAGCCAACCTCTCGAGAAGCATGTTGTTCCTATCTTGAGCAATTCCCCAGTGTACGATCTGGCCATGTGCTTATTATCCATTACCATCTTTGGTTAGGTCATCAGAATATGTTATAATGTTTATTCAATCACTTTAATATATCAAAATGGACACATAACTAAGGTTTTAATACAACGAATGAGATAAGAAATGCAAATCTGCAAGACACGTCGCCTTCTTTACCCCTTTTGCAAACGTATTGCTCTATCCACTTCCTGCTAATGGAGATGAACATCTGCAGAAATGTATCGCATTCGGTATTTCCTTACAGGTACAAAGCAAAGTAATTTTAAGTCCTGCAACGTTGTCATATAGGACGATGAACGGAATGGATGAAATAATGCTGAAATGAGTCCAGGGTCCATAGAGCTTAGAACTACCTGGCATTTGTCTTTCAGGATAAGGGAACCCCCCGAAAAACAACTTATACAGGTAACTCACCCTGACCGAGATTCGAACCCCGGATCTCTTCAACGTGAGGTAGACATGCTACTACCACACTACCGAGGCAGGCAGAAATTTGGAATACAGCAGACTTAAGGAAATAGTCAAACATTTTAAATGCTTACCGCTGTGTGCTGACTGAATTTCCCTCCCCAGAGCTAATGTATCGCAATTTGAGAAAAGTACAAATGTTGGAAAATTTGGGCAAATTACAAATAATACTTTGGAAATGGTTCAATCCACCCAAAACATCAAATAAATGGCATGTTTTAAGGAAGTTTGAATTTCTTGGGGGGTAATATTTTGTCAACCACGTAGGGTTGATCGGTGATGAAAAAAATAACCAGATTAAATATAACTTTTGTGGACAATCCCAGATATTTAAAGATATAAATTTCATTTAAAATAAGGTATATCAAATATATAGCTATGGTATTTTAATTATAATTATTAAGAGCTACCTTACAGAAAATATTTTTTTTGTTTTTTCCACATAAACAAAGATTTGTGGTTTGATTATTTTCTTGACAAACTAATAGCAACATTTTTGGAATATACTTAGGTATCCATTATGGTATTTAAGGTCAGAAGGTACTGCCTGACTCCACAATGCTATTTTCATGATTTTGGGTGCACAACATTAGGAAATTATTATTCATATGTACATGGACATTTTAAGGTATGTTCTTAGAACCATTATTTTTAATAATACCAATTATTATTTGAAAATGTTGTACTTATAATTTATTATACTTTTTTTAGCTTTTTGTGAAGAACAAGTACTGAAATTTCAGGAAATTATATTTTTTAAACAGTTGTTATAAATCTCAGAGAATAATCTCTTATTATTATTTTTATGAGTCTTCTTAATACACACAAAAATGCATATGTTTTGGTTGATTAGTTTTTTAAGAAAGTGTACCGGAACCTGAAAAAATGTGAAAATGAGAAAAACAGCTTGAAAGTTTATATTTTGATTACTGACTTCTCACATGAGTCAGAACATTCCTGCTGCATAGTCTTGACTCTCTATATTCTCATTTGTTCTTTTCAAGTTGCTCTTCATTTGTCTTGCCTTCTTGGCCAGTTCTTCAACCATTTTATCTTCTTTCAGGTCTCGCAGCTCATCAATTTCATCACGATTAGCACTTGTATTGTTGAAGTGGGCCTACTAACCTCAATATTACATGTGGTTTCATTGTCTACTCTATTTATATTTTCCACATTTACTGTTCTGTTTTAGTAAAACCATTGCCTACAAACTTTCTCTTTCCAGATGTCTTTGGCCTACCTATATACACCAACAACTAGTACAAAATACTATTCAGAACAAACAACTGTTCGGATACACCCAAAGACAAAAGAAAGATTAGCATCATTGATGTTACAGTGGTGCCAACAGAAAGATTCAAAGATTCCTTAAAAACAAGGCTTAGTTCAGAAATATCAGTTCAGTATTACAGAAGTTATGATCGATTTTCTGAAACTTACGAAAAGGGGCGAGGCAAAAACTAAAGATCCACTAATATAATTAGCAAATTAGGTGTTAAATAATGCTCCAATGAGGTTTTAACTATATATTTGTAATTAAGAGGGATAATATTACAATAAAGAAGTGAATTTTAACGACCAAGTGAAGTACCGTCTCAGCTTAATCATTTTAAGTTTTATATTTCAGCACATATTTTTAATTTATTATTTAAATTCAGAGAGTCTAAAAACAAATATTTCCAGTAAATATTCCATAAAATATTATGGGTTAGAAAAAAACACAGCCCTACTTTATGTACTCGTAAATAAAATAAACAAATTACAAAAGAATGAAGCTTACCTTGTTCCATTAAAGACAAAAGTTTCCCCTTGTATCTACGATCTCGCTAGGAAAATAAATGCTTTCTTCATGAATTAAGCATTGCATATCGTGTTTCCGTAAAACGTTGTTAGGTTATTTTTGTAGCAGCAGATATCCAGAAAGAAGAAAGTTAGTAAACGCTGTGAGTAAACAGCAGACAGGGTGACTGGAATGAGGTCTTGCAAGTGAGCAAGCACGCTGTAGATAGGCCACGGACTGGTAGTTTCATTTCCGTCGACGGAAATTTGATGATGGCGAAGGTGGCAAGAAACAGCGCAGACGAAAAGAGGATAGGTAGTGTTGAAGAAAACGCTGTACAAAACAAACTCTGCAGTTCCTCCTGATATCATGGTAGCCAATTTTAGAAAAAGAAAAACAGGGCAGTTTTATTTACGTTTTTGGGAGAGATTGTACCGTACAGATGTTGCACTTACTAAATGGAACAAACTTCTCTGTGAGACATTTTCCCAAAGACAGGTAGAAAGTAATGTTTGTCGAGAAGTGACAAATATTTGTATTCCATGCATACACACTGTATTTGATATTCAACAATAACGTTTAGACAGTTGCTTTGTATCGTCTTATTAAATCAATGAATTCAAAATTGAAATTAATTAAATCTACCAACCATATGACTTTCACTGTTAATGTGTGTAGTATTTAATGCCCGCTTTTACTACATACGGCACCGCAGGCGGTGACACTGATGATACATGAGATGAAGATGGAGCACCGGTGGAATGAGATGGCGGGGAAACTGGAGGTCCCGGAGAAAACCCGCCCCAGCGCAGTGTTGTCCACCAAAAATCTCACTTTGTGGTCGTCTGGGATCGAACCCGGGCCGCCTTGCTGACAGCGGTCTAACCACTGAGCCACGGCGTGGCCACATTCACTGTAACTACACACATAAACATGTTCGAGAGTAGAGTACCAACTATGTAATATCTACACTGGGAAAAGCTGTTTATTTATACATATCTACCAGCAATCGATAGCTTTATCTGTGCTCAAACTTTAAAATAAAGCACCCAGAAAGATAATTTAAAAAAAATCTATTGTGCTGAACTCACATTTCTTTCTCTACGCTGGGAGCTTTTTAACAGCTTGAATAAATGCTATTTTCGCTGGAATTACTGCGGCTGCTTGCCCTCCAATGGATACTCGTTAAAGCATTTAAAGTGTACTCATGCCGATTACGGGGCCTCGGATGAGTCTCGTATCGTTATTATTTTTTTATAATTCCTTTCATTGATCGATCAGCAGTATAATGCTTTACAGATCAGGGTGAAAAGAATGTAACAGTACAATAAGAACAATCACACTCAGGGTTAAGCTAACAGGCTGCCCCCTAACTACATTAAGTTAGAACTCCAATAATACTCTCTGAGAAATAATGTCAATATTGAAGATGTAAGACAGACATCAAGCACTAGAATCACTCAAATCAGAAGTATCACTCAGAAGCAGGACCTGTGGTAGTCTCCTCTTCAAGCGTGAGGACTGGTGCGTGCGGACGCCGATGTTATAATGCACAGCTCCTGGAACTTCTTGCAGCATGGAAAAGAAACGACGAGCGATCCTGCGAATGTAGTCGTGAAGAGGTAACAGTCCTAGTTCGTGATGGAGCTGCTGATTACGGATGAACCATGGAGCGTTGGTAGCGATGCGCATGAAGCGATTCTGTATGACCTAAAGACGACGCAGATGACATGTGTGTGCGGCGCCCCACACTTGGCAGGCATATGTAATAAGCGGACGAACGAGTGAATTGTAGAGTAACAATGAAGACTGTAGGCCGAGGCTGGAACGACGATGCAACAGAGATGAGAGTTTTGAAAGTCGCCCAGAGGCCAGTGATATAGACGATCGATATGAGCGCGCCAGGTCAGTCGAGAGTCCAAAAGCACTCCAAGGTATTTAAAGGGTGTTGTAGTGGGGAGCCAAGGGACATTGTTCCTGTAGGGACACCGAAGTAAGCGGAGTATATCGGTGAAGAGTGAAGGTTTAAGCTTCGGTTTTCTGAGGGTGCAATGAGATCCGCCAAGTGCTGAACCAATGAGTTAGGCGATCTATAGAGAGCTGTACTACTTGTGCGTGCTGGAGATCGACATGAGAATAATATAGTACTATGTCATCAGCGTAAAGAGCTAAAGAAGTCGGTCAGAAATGTATATATTAAATAGAGTCGGAGCCAAGATAGAACCGTGTGGCACAACTGCGGTAATATTACGTGGGGATGAAAGCTTTCCACCAATGCGTACTGAAAAGCTGCGGTCGTAGAAGAAACTGTGGATTAGATGTGATAATCGCTATTATTCGTCACTACCTCCCCGTACCGGGAGTGGGTAATTTGCGCGCCTGCTGCCTTTCTTGCATGTGGTACCTATTTCTCAAGTTCACTCTCCGGAATCGAACCCTGATTCCCAGTTACCCGCTACAACCATGTTGGGAGCAGAAACAACCATTGACTGTTGATAAGGCAGACATTTGAAAGATATGTCGCCGGCTCGGAGGCCGTGCGATCAGCCACAATTTATTCAGTCACCAAGACAAATGACCCGAAGACTGATTGGTTTTGATCTAATAAAACCGTCCCTTCCGTTGCCGGTCGGGACCTAGTTGCATGTAGGACGGCTTTCTACAATATACGTTTTGCAAAGCTTATTCCTCTCCCTACTTAATATTAACTGAGATAGGCAGGTGGCTCAACTTTCCCGTCTTTGGCGTAAGCAAATATCTCCCGTGTGTTGAAACAGTTGCTGAACGCCAAGGGGAAATTTCAGCTAAATGCAGGTAGTGACGTAGCAACCTCCATCTGCGCCGGTAAAATCGCGTAAATGCAAACAGCGTGTGGAGAAATCCGACGATTTTAAGAAATGCACTATACGCAGTAAAGTTCATGATTACTTTTTCAGAAATGAACCAATTCATAGATTAAATAATTTAATGTGTAATCCAACTCTATTTATTTATTGTCTAGAAGCTAAGTGCTGCTATATATAATCCTAGTGTTGCAATACTTATGTACGTGCATGTAGCGTCTAACATGTGGCTAGTTGAGTCAGCTCCGCCTTGTTGTTTACAGCAGAATTAAACTAGCGTGAGATAGAGTATAGCGTCTAACACGTGGCGAGTTAAGTCAGCTCCGCCTTGTTGTTTACAGCAGGATTAAACTAGCGTGAGATAGAGTATAGCGTCTAACACGTGGCGAGTTGAGTCAGCTCCGCCTTGTTGTTTACAGCAGGATTAAACTAGCGTGAGATAGAGTATAGCGTCTAACACGTGGCGAGTTGAGTCAACTCCGCCTTGCTGTTTACAGCAGGATTAAACTAGCGTGAGATAGAGTATAGCGTCTAACACGTGGCGAGTTAAGTCAGCTCCGCCTTGTTGTTTACAGCAGGATTAAACTAGCGTGAGATAGAGTATAGCGTCTAACACGTGGCGAGTTAAGTCAGCTCCGTCTTGTTGTTTGCAGCAGGATTAAACTAGCGTGAGATAGAGTATAGCGTCTAACACGTGGCGAGTTAAGTCAGCTCCGCCTTGTTGTTTACAGCAGGATTAAACTAGCGTGAGACAGAGTATAGCGTCTAACACGTGGCGAGTTGAGTCAACTCCGCCTTGCTGTTTACAGCAAGATTAAACTAGCCTGAGATAGAGTATAATGTCTAACACGTGGCGAGTTGAGTCAGCTCCGTCTTGTTGTTTACAGCAGGATTAAACTAGCGTGAGATAGAGTATAGCGTCTAACACGTGGCGAGTTAAGTCAGCTCCGCCTTGTTGTTTACAGCAGGATTAAACTAGCGTGAGGCAGAGTATAGCGTCTAACACGTGGCGAGTTGAGTCAACTCCGCCTTGCTGTTTACAGCAGAATTAAACTAGCCTGAGATAGAGTATAGCGTCTAACACGTGGCGAGTTGAGTCAGCTCCGTCTTGTTGTTTACAGCAGGATTAAACTAGCGTGAGACAGAGTATAGCGTCTAACACGTGGCGAGTTGAGTCAACTCCGCCTTGCTGTTTACAGCAAGATTAAACTAGCCTGAGATAGAGTATAATGTCTAACACGTGGCGAGTTAAGTCAGCTCCGCCTTGTTCTTCACAGCAGGATTAAACTAGCGTGAGATAGAGTATAGCGTCTAACACGTGTCGAGTTGAGTCAACTCCGCCTTGTTGTTTACAGCAGGATTAAACTAGCGTGAGATAGAGTATATCGTCTAACACTTGGCGAGTAGAGTCAGCTCCGCCTTGCTGTTTACAGCAGGATTAAACTAGCGTGAGATAGAGTATAGCGTCTAACACGTGGCGAGTTGAGTCAGCTCCGCCTTGTTGTTTACAGCAGGATTAAACTAGCTTGAGATAGAGTATATCGTCTAACACTTGGCGAGTAGAGTCAGCTCCGCCTTGTTGTTTACAGCAGGATTAAACTAGCGTGCGATAGAGTATAGCGCCTAACACGTGGTGAGTTGAGTCAGCTCCGCCTTGTTGTTTACAACAGGATTAAACTAGCGTGAGATAGAGTATAGCGTCTAACACGTGGTGAGTTGAGTCAGCTCCGCCTTGTTGTTTACAGCAGGATTAAACTAGCGTGAGATAGAGTATATCGTCTAACACGTGGCGAGTAAGTCAGCTCCGCCTTGCTGTTTACAGCAGGATTAAACTAGCCTGAGAAAGAGTATAGCGTCTAACACGTGGCGAGTTGAGTCAGCTCCGCCTTGTTGTTTACAGCAGGATTAAACTAGCTTGAGATAGAGTATATCGTCTAACACTTGGCGAGTAGAGTCAGCTCCGCCTTGTTGTTTTCAGCAGGATTAAACTAGCATGCGATAGAGTATAGCGCCTAACACGTGGTGAGTTGAGTCAGCTCCGCCTTGTTGTTTACAACAGGATTAAACTAGCGTGAGATAGAGTATAGCGTCTAACACGTGGTGAGTTGAGTCAGCTCCGCCTTGTTGTTTACAACAGGATTAAGCTAGCGTGAGACAGAGAAAGGGTAAATCGTAAAAGAGAGAAAGGGTAAATCGCTAAAAGAAAAACCTTACCTGCGTTTAATCCCTTAACGATTGGGCACGCAGCAAAAATCCTCTGGCTTTATACAGCCAGCCAGCACTTTGGTTGGTCAGTTGAGGGATAGAGCGATATAAGGATCTTCAGCATGAAACCTGAGACTTAAGTTCTCCAAAATATGTCGCCACAAAAGTTATGTATCTCATTCTATATGAGAACTGCTAGCGTTTTACTGCAAAAAAATGAGTCAGTGGTGAATTTTATGGCATGCTGCAATATTGCCGTAGTAGTTCAATGCTTAAAAGCAACTGGGCGTAGACTGTGAGACCCCTGTGTCAAATCCTGGCTATGTCATTGAATTCTTCCCTCTGGCTCTATTCTTCGAGAAAAAGTATAAGTGCTTCTTATATTTTCAACTGTTTAGCAATATCGTGTAGGGTCATATGTTTAACTGTACACCTACACTGTGAGTTAAGATAGGACGGCCGATGACAAGAAACGTTGCAGCTTGTTTTCATCTGGGCGCGGCCTTATTAATTGGGGTATAATGTCACCACCAGCATAAGGGGCTCAGCGACACGGAAATCCTTGGTATGAGGGCTGCACAATGATGAGAACACGTCTACGACTAGCGAACCAGAAAGAAATCCTACTACTGGTTGGATGGAGAAAGAAAAGACGAGCAGAACAAGAAGGGCGGGAGAGGGAATCCCTTTCTTTCTTGTCGTGTATAGCACTGACATCTTTGTGCTGCAGATGTGGAGGAGGAAAAAAAGGGGGGTGGGAGAAAGAATTAGTGACACCGCTTCAGGGTTCAATAATGAGCAGGCTGTTATTCACTTCCTCCATTTCAAAGTGGTATCGCACACCGCGTGGTGTGTCTTTGTTTTATGTGTACTTCAAACGCAAATATTCTGGCTAAATGATGTCATTTTCATAGAAAGTTATTGCCCTTCTCTCGAGCACCGAGTAGAAAACTACGTACAAAGCTCTTATCCCATTACAGCGCTCGCTGTACTGAGGATCCGCTAACTGTTCTTCAAACAGATTCCAGAAAAAAAATGATATTTGGGTACTAAACAAAAGCCAACACAACTAAACTTGAACAAAGTACTTGGATCGAAATAAAATTGTGATATAAAACAAATGCGGTATAGCAATAGAACAGTCATATTTTTATGAGAACACAAAGCATTTTGAGACAAAAGCATATCTACCACAATTGTTGGCCCAAAGCTAACGTACAATCACTTTCTCGTTTACACAAATGCATAGGCTCGACTGGCCTCTTTAATATAGCTTTGTCTTTGTTGTACACATCAATTTATGCTGTTTGTAATCTCTCTGACGTCTTCTTCTTCTTCACTTCAAGGGCTAGGCAATGCTGCCTGTTCCGGCTTAAAACATGTCTGACCATCGTCTTCGTGGTCTTCCCGGATGTCTCTTTCCTCTAGGTTTATAGCTTATAACTCTTCTTGGGATCCTCTTTCTCGGCATTCTCTCAATATGCTCTCTCCATATATTTCTATAATGTATTATTGTTTCTTCTAAAGAACTTATTTCTAAATCTTCTCTTATTTTTTCATTTGGAATTTTATCTAAAAGAGTACATCCCTTTACTGCTCTTAAAAATCTCATTTCGGCAGCCTGTATCTTGTTTTTGTCTGTTTTTGGCAATGTCCATGTTTCAGAACCAAAAACAAAAGCAGGCACAGCCATTGCTTTATAAAATTTCATCCCTGTTTCTTTTCTGGTTTTAGTTTTTAGGCTTCTATATATGATGCCGCATATTTTTTGATACATTGGTAATTTATTTTTAAAATCATTTTCATATTTACAACTGACATATGTTACCAAATATTTAAAACCCGTAACTTGCTCTAAGATAATATAATCAATTACTATTTTGGCTTAAAGAGTGTTTTTACCTGGAAACGCCATTGTTTTTGTTTTATTTGTGGAAATTTTGAAATTATAATTCTTACATAACTTCTGTAAAATGTATACTGCTCTTTGCAGCTCGTCTTCAGTTTTACTTATAATTATTTGGTCATCCGCAAATAGCATCGTCTTAAGAGTAAAATTAGGTGCAAGATGAATGCTTCCGTCAATCTTAAACATCCACTCTCTAATCAGATCATCTATATAAATTATGAATAAGATAGGAGACAAACTGCAACCCTGTCTTACACCTTGATTTGTATGAATCCATTTACTATACATTCAATTTCCAATATGTATGCTGTGCCGTTTTGTTTTCCCTCCGGCACCTTTTTACTGGCCCTTCCGGTTCGAGGCGTTGCTGTCACATTGCTTTGGTTTTCTGCCGTTCCTCTTTGGGGGCGCTGCGGTGCCCGAGGCTCCTTGGGTGGCTCCCTCGAACCGGCAGGGGAGCTGTGTGCCTGGCTCGCGTCGCGTCTGTGTCTCTGGATAAGTCCTCCATGTTCGGGTTTCCTTATACTCTCTTTGGGTTTTCATGCGCTGCCTTTTGGCGAGCCGTGTTGTTTTATGGGGCTCTTTCCTCTCACTTCGGGACCAGAAGTTGATTGTTACTTTATGTGTCCGGGTTGATCAATACAAAATGTAGCTGGAAGTAAATACTATATGAAGATAGGACAGAAGTTTATTGTTATTGTATGTTTATGCACTGGTGAGCGCAAAGTGTAGCAAGAAAATAAATTCAAATTAAGGTTTGATAAAAGCTTTATGGTTGTAATTAATTTCATGACCCTGGGTTGGCCCGCACAATGCTGATTTTTGTATCCTTATATATAGATTTTAGAACTTTAATGAGATGATTTGGTAGCCTCTTCGAGTCATGATTTTCCACAATTTTTCCTATTTACAAGATCAAACGCTTTTTCATAATCAAGAAAACTATATGATCTCTCTGACGTACACAACGATTTATCTCATACGGAGCTGCACGCCGACTCTAAGCGTAAGTACAGCATTCGCTCATGAACTGCTCTACGGTATCGTTTCACTGCCTGATAGCTCCTTACCATGGAGCTTTGAAAAATTATTTTAACTCCATATTAGTTTTCTTACCTGTGTTTATAAAAATAATACCAAGTTGTGATAGATTTTAGGTTTTCCACAGGTGGAAGAAATTACACATCGCACTAACCTAACGACTCACATAACTTAACTAACCGACTGACACGAGAACTGCCCCTTTGGCGATACTTCACCACAGAGAAGAACTCGTCGACTAATAATGACAGCTCAAAACAGGCACAAATAGCTCTAAAACTAAATTATATCCTACTAGCCCTCGTACTGTCGTTTAAGTTCTCCTTCTGGGCGCGAAAAGTTGCGAAACATTCTCGAATTACATTCTAGAACGGCCTGAATGTTATCTGTGTAGAAGCAGTACGACTAGTTTCGTGACGTCAGCTATTCGCTGTCCTGTCGTATTATTTCTCCCAGCTAACTTGCACGATCAGCTTTCTGACAATATAAAACAAAAGCATTACATTTGAAATTCATGCTAGAACTACCGGTAAAGGACAAAGAAAACGTTGACAAAAGAAAGAGGCAGGGAGCTCAAGCAATAATTTATCTGTGTTAAAATTAATCATAGTGTAAAAATTACCAGTTGTATTTTCTAGCAAGTATGAAGTTATTGTCAAGGAACGTTATATTGAAAGAAAACATCACTTCTAAGTCGCCAACCGCGGTAGTGCAGTTGGTAGCGTGTCTGCGTCACGTTCAAGAGGTTTCCGGGGTTTTCCTTTATCCTTAAAGACGAATGTAGGGTAGCTCTAAGCTCCATGGACCCTGGATACATTTTAGCAGCATTTCAACCATCTCATTCACCGTCCGATATGATTTAACGTTGGAGGACGTAAAATTACAAAATACATCACTCCTAAGTCAGAACAGCTAGGGTTATTAGACCTACAGGCTAAACGGTCGTCATAAAATCCATTAGCTTAAAATTTAATGTACCTGTACTTAGGAAATTGATAAAGCAGACTTGCTTGTAAAAACGTTCGTTTAAAAAGTTCTGGGAATTATAGAGGGAAACCATTTTGGAATTTACGAAGTCAGAGTTTAGAAATTTTGTTTCAGGTGTGAATAAGTTTAAGATTTCGTAACGTTGGCAGACATATCGGAATTTTAGTTGATAAACAAAAATTGTTATCTGCATGTCTTTTGTAATTATAGATTATATAGCGTGATCCATATAAAACTGAACCATTTCTATAGATCATAACTTTTGAACCAATAGGCGTGGGTGTTCCAAGTCGCTTAAGTTCATTTTTTCCTAAGGTCAAGTTTGACAGATTAAATAATTCCTCTTTCTGCCCTTTAATACACTTATTCCAGATTTTCAGTATTTTGTCCACTATTATTCCTCTTCTTTTTGTATTACCTAGCTGTGGTAATGCCACTTATCTTCCAACATTTTCTCTGAGATGTAAATAGTGTAATGTAATCTCTCAATTGTGTATTATATTCCCCCAAAGTTGTACATATATCTTATTATTGGTTTAAAAGTTATGAACTATTGAAATGGATCTCACAATAGAAGGATATATTATAGGTTGTATGTAGTGCCTAAAGACCTCGCTCAAAAACCACAACAGGAGTACCAACTTACAGTTCTTAATGTTATTAAGAATAAAGGTTTTTTAACATTAAAATTAGTGACATTTAAGGAACTATAGCTTCGAATGCTAAGAACCATAAATAGTTGAATTCTATTCCCGCCTCTATAGTATAAGTTGTAGCCTGTCTGCCTCGCGTTCAAGATGTTACAACTTCAAATATCAGACAGAGTGAGTTAACTGTATAAGAATTTTTCCAGGATTTATCGTTATACTGAAAGATGAACTTCGGGTAACTCTAAGCTCTATGGATTCTGGACTCATTTGAGCATTATTTCACCCATTTTATTCATCGTCCGATGTAACCTAGCTGGTTGAAGAATATAGTCCCATAAGCTATTATTTGTATTAGTTAAATTAGTCATTGATCTTCGAGGAAGCAAGGGAGAGATGTCAAAAGTGCCTGCTTTAATTAATACAAATAATAATTCATGTGACTTCAGTAGTACGTGTGACGTCACTGCCGAACTCCTCCACCTCTGGTATAAGTTAATGTGAAGTGTGAATCTTTTCATATTTGTTTGCAGGTCTTCGACCTGGCAGGGCGTGATGCCCTAGCTGTGTAAGTTAATGGTCCGAGGGACCATATTTTTGTGCTTAATTAGTTTAGTAAATATTCTTATAATAAGGCAAGAGCAGAAGTTAAAAGACATACAAGGAAACTAAATAGAGAACACTGGGACAAAAACATAGCAGATCTAGAACATAACCTACATGACCGCCAAGATAAAGTTTATAAATTTATTAGAAGCCTAAATTAAATGGAAAAGGACAAAGCAAATATAAAAATCATTAAAGATGAAGAATTAGAGGAATATTATAAAAATTTCTGGAACGCAGGAGATAAACGAAATTGGGAAATAGATATATTATACAGAGTAGAAGTGGACCGGTTAGAAGTAGAAGAATTAATGGAAAATATAGCTAAAAGTAGAAATAGGAAAGCCTGCGGAATAGATAATATTAAACTAGAATTAATTAAATATTCTTCTAAAGAATTACATGACATTACTGTATCTATATAACAAGTGTTAGGAAACAAAAGAAATGCCGCAAGAATGGAAGACAGCTAAAGTGATAACAATATTTAAGAAACGGGAAAGAACAAGACCTGAAAATTATAGAGGGATTAGTTTATTGTGTGCTGCCTACAAAATATATGAAAAAATAATAAGTACTCGGTTAGACAAAATAACAGATGCAATACTCCTAGAAGAACAAACTGGTTTTAGAAAAGGAATAAGCACCATTGACAATGTTTTTGCTCTTAAACAAATAATAGAAAAACGGCGAGAACAAAATTTAGAGACGCACTTACTATTTATTGACTATTATAAAGCTTTTGACAAAGTATCACGAATGATGCTGTGGAAAATTTTAAATAATAGTGGCATAACTTTACAACTAATTGAAGTTATAAAAAGTATGTACATTGACACAAATATAAAAATAAATAAAAGAGAACCAGTAATAGTTAATGGTGGCGTAAGACAAGGCTGTCCTTTATCAACTGCACTTTTTAATTTGTATGTTGACGAAATAATAAGGATTTGGTCGAATAAAGTCAATGGAGGCATTAATGTATCAGGAGCTAAATTGAAAACTATGCTGTATGCAGATGATCAAATAATAATGGCCACAAATGAAGATGACCTGCAGAAAATGCTGTATAGTCTAGATAAAATTGCTGCAGAATATGGAATGAAAGTATCAGCAAATAAATCCAAAACCATCGCATTTATAGGAATTAATCCAGTAAGATCAAAAGTAGTACTAGAAAACATAATAATTAAGCAGAAATCACACTTTAAGTATTTAGGATGTAATGTCTCGTACCAAGGGGAAGCTGATATAATAGAGAAAATAAATTTAACTATATAACAGGCACAATAAAAAGAGCATTAAAAATAAAGCAAGAAAGGACTCTATAATAAAGCTATACAAAACAATGGCAATACCAACTCTGATCTATGGATCACAAACATGGACACTAACAAAAAGAAATAGTACGAGAATACAGTCATCAGAAATGAAATTCATAAGAGCAATAGCTAGATATACCAAAATTGATAAAAAACGTAGTCAGGATATTAGGACAGAATTAAAAGTAGAAGAAATAAACCATACTATTGAAAGAAATAGAAATCAATGGACAGAACATGTTCAGAGGGAATAATAACAGAATACCAAAAATAGCCTTAAACTATAAACCTATAGGAAGAAGAAACCAGGGAAGACTGAAGAAAAGATGGGCAGACCAATATGGAGCCGGAACGGGTTAAACAATCCAAAGCCGTGAGGTAGAAGAAGAAAAAGAAGAAATATTCTTATAATGCTGTAGAAATGTAGCCTGAGAGAAAACCCCAACCTCTCACAAACATGTAAATTCTACCTTTGAGCTACTCTGCCCCGTGTACGATCTGGCCATGTGTTGCTTATCCTTCAAAATGTGTGGTTAGCCCGTCACAATATTAATGAGAAAAATATCCTGAAAGAGTCGGCCAAACACTCGAAATGTCTTCACCAGTATTATATATAGCCCAGCTTTCTTAACCTGGTTCGCTGCCTATCGCAGCGACTTAATTTCCTTAAAATTAAATGCCTCACCTTTGTGTGAGATGAATCTCGAGTGCATTCCGGGGCCAAGAACAACAACTTCACGCTCCTGACACTGACAAGTGAAGTTAACAGCAGGTGAGTTGGTCATAAGTGGCCGTGAGAGAAATCTGTTACATCAAATTAAAAAGTTTAGGCTTATTTTGACTACAAATGTAGGGCAAACACTTGTATTTGCTCTAGCTAATGTAAACTTAATATAAATGGCTGGTTGGAAATTTAAATGTATTTTTCGTGTTTCTCTTATCTGAGACCAGCCAGGGTAATAAAAACCACGCCGCGAGGGATAAAAGGTTTGAACTGTAATGTTAGCATCACGTTAACAACCATTTCTGCCGTGGTCACATAGTTTAACTTTTTTTGTCTAACAAACAGATTTAAACGTCCCTTCATTCTAATTCATATTTCATTATGACTGTCGGAAACAGCATTTTAGCATTTTGTAATTGTTTTTTCTTTTTATTCCTTCCTTTTTGTAGCAGCCGAGTAGGGTGGGTGTAATGCCATACGTCGACTGTTTGCATTCTCTTCAACTTCTTCCTTTTTTAGGGGGCAGGGAAGAGAGAGAGAGAGGGAGGGTGGGGAATGCTGGAACTCGGCTGTACAGCAAATACAATAGATTTGCAGGACGCCTCGTCTCCTCAATTTTCCATATTCACAATGTGGTGTACAAATGTAATGTATTTTTGCTTTTCCTTTTCCCTTTCGCTTTCCTACCGTGTCCCAGTTTGAGTGTGCAGCAAACGTTAATTCATAAGGGACATTATTGATGCTGCGTTTGCCTGTAGCGTTTCTATTGATAACAATGCTACACCCGTACATCGTTCGTTCTCTTAGAGACATTACAGAGGAACATATTTGAGAATAGACAGGCAAAGTCTATTCAATTTGGTTTGCAGAAATATATTTTATTAAATTACATCAGTGCTGAAAACTTTGGAGGTTGTGGAGTGTAGGACGCTAAAAGCTCAAAATTTAGAGCAAATAACATATTTTGTCAATTCCGAAGTATTCTTTACTTTGTCTAAATCTAAATTTTCAGCATTTTTATTTAATATACAAGGGGTTGACTTTTCGAATACCTTGATTGTAGAAGTTTGCAGTTGTCGCTTTAAACCACTCTTCCACTTCATTAATGACGTCATTTGTGTTTCAAATCGGCGACCACGCTTCGGAATCTTCATATCCGGGAACAAGTAAAAGTCATCTGGTGTCAGATCAGGCGAATACGGCGGAAGCTGTAATGTCTCAAAGCCACATTCCCTTGTTTTGTCAGCTGCAACTTGAGATAAATGAGCTGGTGCATTGTCAGACAGAAGACCAACAACTTTGGAGAGCACACCAGCTCGTTTCTTAATCAGAGCTGCTCGTAACTTGTCCAGAAGATTGCAGCAGTATCAGCCAGTGATGGTTTGACCCTTGGCGAGAAAATCTGTAAGGATGACTCGGCGACAGTCGCAGAAAATTTAAAGAATGACCTTCCTAGCTGACTTTTGCACCTTTGCCTTTTTGAGAGGGGGAATCGGCATGTTTGGTCCTTGCTCATGGGTTTTGTCTCTGAATCATGAAAGGGTACAGCCAGACTGAAAAATTTAATGCCATAGGCGAGATTGGAAACATATCTTCTGGTCTCCCTCCAGCCGTCCTAAACCATTGAGCTAACGTGTGCTAGATCACCATGCGGCCCCACCGAGGTTTTCGGTAGTCTTCCCTGCGGGGTTCACGCGCGTAAGTGGCGTATCCACCTCCATGCCATCTTGACGTTTGGTCAGCGGGGCTCGGGGCTTTTTAGACCCAAAGTATCGCCCTATGGAAAAAACCACGGAGTGTCCATCGCTCCCAGGTTGAAGGAGGCCCGGATCCTTGGTCCCACGCGTCCAGGACTAATGGGAGTAGAACCTCTGAATTTAACTTAACTTATGGACAACGTGCCAATATTACATTAAAATCTCCAACTGACTCGTTTTTTTTCCGGTAAAGCTCAACTACCTTAATGGCGACTTACTATGTTGTAAGTACTTTAAGTTCCGAGTTTATAGTTCGGACCACAATTAGGTACAATTAATGGAAATTAACCACTAGGAGTTCTCATAAACACTCCTACTGAGAGATCCAGGATTCAGCCATAGTTATCAGACGCTCAAAAAGAGAATCTGCATCCTGTTCCTACAGCATCAATATCTGCCTTGAAAGGTAACGCCGTGATTGCTTTTGGGAAGGGGTTAGCAAACGTGGAACCCACCGAGCAGACACCTTAGACATTTGCAGTTCATCCACACACTACAACTAAGATGTGTCTCATTCATGATCATTTGGATCGTTGCTCATCTGCCTTCCAGTATTAAACACTTCACTTTCTTCACTGTGACAGCTGACGGTCTACCAACTCTTGGCTCATCTGTCAGGGACATGTGACCAGTTTGAGAATTCATTTTCCACCTCACAATAGTGTCATACGATGGACAATCATTTCCATAAACAGCCGTTATCTCATCATGGATTTTCCGGGCATTTTTGCCTTTCTAATGCAGGAATTTGATAACAGTACGAGCCCCAATTTTCTCCATCTTACACCCAAGTCAATTCTTGCACTCACCGTAAAAATAGAACTCAGATCACTGAAATTACCAGCATTATGTTCCGAGGGGTAAATGATGACACAGCTATTAGATACAGAAAGTATTGAACTCCATCCTTAAAGGTTTTGAACCTTTATTAATAAAACAAATGGAATTTTAGGGAACCATCCATATTGTGACTTTGTGGGTTCGTGAAATTAAAAGTCCAATTGCACAAACTCAAAGTGTTCTTTATTTCCACCATACTACAGTTGGAACACTTGCCGATTACATAGAATTACGTAGCGCACACAATTACAATTCACCAGTTCGTCTGTCACAGGTCCACTCTGCACTCGCAATTACGTTAACTCCTCAGATGTACGTACACAGTCTTCCAGTCCGTTTGCTCACTCGGCGCTCCTCACAGCTACTCGCCAAGAACTAAAATCCGCTGTGCGGATTTACCCGTGCGGTAAAATAGATCTAGGTTATTGCGCAAGCTTGTGTGTCGTTATGTTAGACGGCGCAGTTGGCCTCTACTGATGCTTCTGGTGCCGGGATGTTCCCCTTGGGGGACCAGTGCCCGTTCCACCCTGCTTTTGCGGTCGCTAGCGAGCCGACAAGCCGTGGTGGAACCAGTAGCGAGAGGCCAGATGGAAATTTGGTAAATAATGTTGGTATTTCCAGGTCGTGCGCACGTCCCAGGGCACGACTGCAGGTGTTAACCTGCCAGCCGCGGCGAGGGCGTGAGTTGACCTGGCGGTGACTGTTAGGGGTAGGAGGAGAGGCAGAACCTACCACCCAAGGACGTCCTTGGGTAGGCGATAGATCCTCCGTCTCCTGGGGAGACGGGGTCGTATTGACCAAGTGTGTTTACCAGCTGGTTTGGGTGGGGGGTGATCTTGGCATACAACGTGCGTGTTCGTTCGCGAACGACGTCTACGACGTATGGTATGCCAGACTGAGTGTGCAGGAAGTGAGATGGGAACCTGCGGTCGGTACTGTAGATCATCCTTAAGGCCCTGTTCTGCATGGCTTGCAGCCTGCGGAGGGTGGTATGAGCCACCGAACCCCAGACCTCGCATCCGTACAGGATCAGAGGCGGGACGATCGCACGGTATGTCCGCAGTTTGAGGCGGATGGGCATGGTGGATCTAAAGATAGGGTAGAGTTGCCTGAGTGCAGCGTGGCCGAGGCCGGCCTTTGCCCTGACATGCGGAGTGAAAGTGAGGCCGCGGTCCAGTTGGATTCCCAGGTATTTGGCGGTTCGAACCCAGGGGATTCTTCTCCGCCTTAACCGCAGGTCACCTTCTGGGCGACAGCTACGGGTCTTAGCCAGCATAAGAGCCGAGCTCTTCTGAGGGCTAATGGCCATCCTCCACTTCTCACTCCACCTGCCAATGGCGTGGAGCTTACGCTGTAGAGGGGGGAGACAATAGCGGACGTTCTTGTTCTGCGCCCGTATGAGGACGTCGTCGGCATACTGACACAAAACAGTCTGCGGTTCCGTGGGTAGGTCAGACATGTAGGCGGCGAAGAGTAGCGGGGACAGGACACTGCCTTCCGGGACTCCGGCCGCTATGGGTCTGACAGAGGATAGCTTCCCCTCGACCCGCACTCTGAAGGTGCGGTCCTTGAGGAAGCTGCTGAGTAGTGATAGGTAGGGAGAGGGGAGTTGTGCTTCTTTGAGTTTGAACAACAACCCCTGGTGCCACGTGGTGGCGAAGGCCTTCTCCACGTCCAAGAGCACAGCGATGGTTTTGAGGCCGTCCTGGAATCCCAGAGCAGCCTTCTCCGCCAAGCGTAGTAACTGCAAGTTGGTGGAGTGGCCCCGACGGAAACCGAATTGGTGATCCGGGAGTAGGTGCCTTTCCTCAAAGAGAGGAGTTAGGCGGGGGAGGAGCAATCGTTCAAAGATCTTTGAGACGATTGGGAGCAAGCTGATGGATCGGTAACTTTCCGGAAAGACTGGATTCTTGCGCGGCTTCAATATGCATACCACCCTTGCCTCTTTCCAACAAGTTGGGAAGTGGCGCAGGGTGAGGCATGCGTTGTAAATCCGCGTCAAGTGGATCCCAGCCTTCCGAGGATGGTGCTGGAGCATGGTGGCTGTGACACCATCGTGCCCAGGGGATTTATTGGGTTTGAGGCTATTGATATGGGCGGTCACCTGCTTAGGGGTGACGCTGGGGATGTGGATCTCCGCATGTAGAGGTATTCCACCGTGTCCTCCACATGTTCGGTGAACTCGTCGTCTTGGGGATCTTCCCTTGGTTCGAATTGACTCTCCAAGTAGTCTGCGAAACACGTGGCTTTCTCTTGGGGCTCGAACGCGAGCCTTCCACGAGTGCCATGGAGTGGATGCCGGTGCTCGGTCCGGTCCCTTCTGAGGGAGCGGATGATCCGCCAGGGTTGCTTCTCAGTGAGATCAACCCTCTGCATTGTGTGCTCCCAGGCCGCTGAGCGGTGCGCACGTAGCAGTCTTCTTGCCAGGGACTTGAACCGCCGGTAGACTGCTTCGATCCTGGGGTGGCGGAAACGCTGCCATAGCTTCCGGACGACTGCTTTAGCTTTAGGCAGCTGCCGGAGTTCAGGAGGTATGTTTCTGGGGTTGTGGTATTCCGATGGAATGCGCTACGTGTGCGCCCGTACCACATACTGAACTGACTCGCTCACTGCAGGCCTTATATAGGCATACCGCTGTTTCTGGAAGTCTCGTGGTTCGGAAAATGATCCCGAATGTTCCGGACGCCTGGGGGGAGGGGAAAGAGGCGGCCAGCGACCAGTGACACTTCCCTAATCACTAATGGGTAGGCACGGCCTGAATGCCTCCGGTCCCCTACTCAGGTGTCAGTTGGTCGTGCTTTCCGATAATTGGGTGACAGTACTTGCTATCTGTGAGCACATAACTCCAAAACCCAAGTATATGAGAAACGTTCATAACCTTCCAAAGATCACGGCATTTTCAAGCAAAGACGAACAAAAGAACTACCCAAGGTGATTTATACTGTTGATTAAATTCTATATATTTTAAATATTTATATGTAAAGTAAACTGTGTATTCAGAAGTCTCTAAGCGTAGGCTATGAAATTGCTGTATCAAACAGGGATTTTTCATGGTATTGGTTTGAAAATTAAAAAACTTGTTATTCTTTATACTTCAGTTTTTTCTCATCATGTCCTAGAGGTAAGATGGTATTTGAAGGCTGGCGTATAACGCCCCATATAACACATGACTGTCATTTCAGATCTTTTTGTATCTACAACAAAATGTGTAATGAAATTAATTTTTAGTTGAACGGTTCTCTGGATTAAAACGAAATAGCTAGTGAAACTGATGAATCAGTCACCCTACAGTCCTGATTTTGCTCCATGTAACTAGCTTTTGTTTCTTACTGTGCAAACTCGTATGCTGAAGAAGTAGTGACAATGTACAAGAGCGATCTTTCAGGCCTATTCCAAATTGAGATTCAAAATTGGTTTGAGAAAGTGAAAGGTGTATACAGTAAGGTGGTGAATAATTTTAAAGCCTATATCAGTGATTGATTTTATCGAGACAACTTTCCAACATGTTTGCATACGATATCATTTCTAGATTAGTAACTTAAGAAAAGTTTGAACATTTTTCGAACCCTAATTGAGTGAGGTTTCAGTACATAAGATAATTATTTTAAAAAGCTTAATATTTTATAAATAGCCACAGAGATACCTTAAGTATAACTCTTTCGTGTTACGCTAACATGACCTTCTTTACTTTTCTACAAAGTATTTCTACAAAAATTATTTAATCTACTTCATATGTTATCAATGGTTCCATTAGGTACATATTTTCTTGTATTAAAATGCTAAAACAGGGATATGGTGGGCTTTATAGAGAGTAAAATCATTTAGAAACTGTTCGATATATGATGTATTTAACCTTTTCTTCTATTTCCATGGTTAGGAAGGGAAAAAGGAACAAAACTTTCCATTTGGGAAAAGTATAAGCTTGTGAACGTTCAAAAGCATACGAGAAAATATCAAAATGAACAACTGCATGATAAGATAAATTGTTTGATTTAGTGAATTTTACATTGTTACCTAGTAATATTTTCTCTAGATCTTTCAGTTTACCACTTTTACAAAGGTTATCCGAACTAAGGAAAATTAAAAAAAAAAAATATTTATAACAAATTAAAATATACATTTCCACTGTCTAAAAACCAAATTCATTTTATACAATGTTTTATCAAATCCAAACTTAAGAGATCTTATCCACAAAACGGGTGGCATGGATTTTTTTTAATGTTTCTGTTACATCATTGGTAAATTTGAAACTTAATGCCAGGTTTGGGAAATAGCTAACTCATTTTTTTACTATGGTCACAGACATGTATGCGCACAATTTAAAACAAAGCACTGACACACCGACAATGCCGTCTTAAATTCTGGGACTCTAAAATCCCTTGTCTGGTGCATTCTTGGTATCAAACTTCTGGGTAGAATACAAATACCTCTTCCAAATATACAGCAGGAAGTTAATAAAGTCCTATTTAATCTATAACGTTTAATATAACACTAAATCAAACTTATGCGGAAGTTTTTCATTCGAAGCTCATGAAATGCATTTTATTTATAACTATATAAATAAAACACTATTTTCTCTTTATTTAATTAAATAAAATGGTTTATCCGGACAAATTAATCTAGCTAAATCAGTAAAATGTGGGGCATACAAACAGATTAATCGGGACCAGCAATAAAACTATCAAAACGACCCGAACAATGCCACAGATTTTCATTACATTTGTCAAGCCTGCTCATTTAAATCTACTGCTCAACCAAATTACTTAATCCTGTCAGGGACAAATGACTGACAACTGCCTGACTTACTACAAATGACTGATTTATTCCTGTGTTTGTAATACTAATATGGGACATGTTTTAGAACAAGTACCATTAACTATTCTAAAAACTAACGTTGTTTTTCAAATACTATGTAATATTAATTACTTTACACCTTACAATTCTTCTTCAAATATTCGCATTTGTATGGGAGTCCAGTATTCCTTCAGAAAAGACTGACACAAACTGTGATGAAACGTAAGTCTTTATTTCTTAATTTACAATATTATTATCACTCTCCACTGTTTTCCACAAAAGCTTCCGATGAGGAAACATACAAGAATCGTTTGGTGCCAAATAGTACGAACTGCTCCCAATGAAATGCTGCGATCAGATTTTGAGTTTGTTTGGCTGTTTGTGGACGGCATCTTCAGAATTCCATTACCCATTGTTGTTTTCCAATAAAAACAACTGACAATGGATGATTGCTGGCGTAACATTTCTCATATTCAAGAAAGAAATCACAGAAATCTGCATCTGATTTTCTAATGAGTGGAACAAATAATAGCGCACGCTCAAAATCGCGACTGCAGCGCCCAAGTAGCAAAACATTTAAGCGCATGCTTCTAGCGTTTTGAGCATATATAAATAGTTTATACTGATCTCCGTTTATCGTTTTAAAAGTAGCAGATTATACAAATAAATACTGTGGCTTTAAAGACATACTACGAGGGCCGTTCAGAAAGTAACCTCCGATCGGTCACAGTGCGGGTAGTGGGGGGAGTAGCGACGCCATCTGTGCATTCACGCACTCAGCAGGTCAGTCGGCATCAAGCCGTGGTCGAGTGAACGTCGTATCTGCGCTAGTTTAGTGTTTGTGGCCGTTTGAAATGTGTGCTGCAATAGAAAACCCCGCCAAATGTGCATGGATCGTGGGACGACCATTAATCAAGACGCGTACTGTGAAACGCTAAACAAATTACGACGGGCTATACAGAACAAACGCCGTGGTATGCTGACTTCCGGTATCGCTTTTTGCGCGATAACGCCCGTCCTCACTCTGCTCGCAGAACAACAGCCCTTCTTGAATCCTTCAAGTGGGACGTTGTCAACCATCCACCTTACAGCTCAGATCTGGCGCCAAGCGACTATCACCTCTTCATGCATATGAAGACATGGCTCGGGTCCCAGCGGTTTGATGACGACGAAGAGCTCAAAGATGCGGTCACAGGCTGGCTCCAGGCACAAGCGGGTTATTTCTATGCAGAAGGAATTTCAAAGCTTGTGAAAAGATACGATAAGTGCCTCAATCGTTCTGGAGACTATGTAGAAAAATAGTGCAAAGATGTAGTTGTAAGATGTATATATTAAAATATTTTTATTTAACTTGAGGAATTTTTTGCAATCAACCGGAGGTTACTTTCTGAACGGCCCCGTATTTTTGTATTTGTTGTTATTTAATGCATGATTTTGCATGTCGATATGTATGATACGCAATAAATAAGGAAAATAGAAAGTTTCTATATTATAAAACAAATTAGTTTGCTGTTTTTAAAATCATATATCTATATAAACGTTAGAGTTTTTGCTTATTTGAAACAAATTTTTTAAAAAGTATAACAAGGTTTGTAAGTGTAAATCAAAATATAGACTTAACAGGTAATATAAAGCTTGAAAAATAAAACTAAAGGTACAAAAATTGGATAAGAAATATTCAGAAATATGTTAATAATAATTTTTAAACTACAGAACCGCAAATAACATACGGAATTTTTAGATGTAGCAGCAATTCTTTATATTATAAGTATTTATTTGCTTGAAATGGCTAATTAGTCACTTTAAATTGGAGGACGTGACTTTCCTGCCTCAAGGTTTTTCCTATTTTTTTTTTTTTCTTTTCTTCTTTTTTCTATACGAGTCAACAACTGGTGCTCTGGGCAAATGTCGAATTGGCTACTCGTACTTGCAAATCGGAGCACACTTAAACGCTATTTACTTTAAAAAGCGTATCTTGCCCTTGTTAATTTCCCTTTGTCCTAGTTACTGGGACTTTTCCTGTACCTCTGCCAGTAATAGGCATGCAAAGGAACCAAGAGTTAATTCTTTGTCGCGGACATCACTCTCAAACGTAGAAAGAATTCAGTTTTGGGATAAGTAGTCAATGAATGCTCATCTTATTTCATTTGCATATTGTTGAAGGCAATAACAAAACACTATAGCCAATATAGCTCTGTAATACTTAATCCGACATATAAAAGTATAATTACGAGCAATTTCTTTTTATAAATTATGTCATATTTGACTGTAAATGAAATGGATGAAATGATTCTCAAATAAGTCCGGGGTACATAGAGCTTGGAGTTAACAGAAAACGCCGGGAAAACATTATCTATCTAACTCACCCTGACCGACTTTGGATTGGATTGTTCGGAGGGGATTCGGTACCTTGACCATGCTGAACTTCTGTAGCTACGCCACAAGTGGGACACTCCTGAGAGGGAGAATGAGGTGAGAGGAGACAGAGGGCTGCCGACTACAAGGAGTCATCTCGCGGGGTGTCCACATTTTGTTGGGTAGAAACTCCCCGGCGATAGATATAGGACACCAAACGTGGCTCCGAAACAGTCGCAAGGCCGGTTTGGACACCTGAGGCCATTCGACCTCTCCACCAGAGCAGTGAAGACTCCAGACAGGCTTACACAACCGTCAACCCGCCAGCCAAGTTCCTGAATCGGCTCACTAGGCTGGCTTGTAGATCATAGGAGACCTACCGGAGGAAAAAGTATGCCTCAGAGTATATCCTTCCATCGCCGAGACTCCCTCCGATACTTCTACCCTGAAAGAGAGCACCAGATGAGAGATGATATGAAATGATAATGGAGATAAAATGGAGGGACAGGAAAATCGGGGGATATAATTAACCTACCCGGCATTCGCCTAGCGGCCCGGGAAAACCCCCGAAAGCCACGCCTCGGTAACGTAGATGGTAGCGTGTCTGCCTCACGTTCAAGAGGGTCCGAGCTCGAATCTTGGTCAGCGTGTTACCTGGATAAGGTTTTTCCAGGGGTGTCCGCTATTCTGATAGACGAATGTGGGGTAGCTCTAAGCTCCATGGACCCCGGACTCTTCTGAGCATCATTTCACTCATTTCATTCATCGTCCGACATGACTAAACGTTGGAGGACGTAAATTAAAAAAGAACCAAGGCCTCCCGGATGCTGTCCACTGATGAAACTGTCTGAATCATCTCGCTTGGTTGACCGAGATTTGCACTCGAGAACTCTTGAACGTGAGACAGACACGCCACCATCTACGCTACAAAGGCGGGCCATCATATATTGGCCGAAAAATTCTTATTTGCTCAGAGGCCTCCATACCACGCTTGTAGTTCTGTTACGTGCTGTAAAACTACCGACATAGGACCACTGGCTTTAGCTATCTTCCAAAGGAAATCATGTTAAAAATGTTACGCCCAAGAAATGATCTTCAGGCTAGCAAAACTCCCATCCCAAACAACACGGAATATTTATAGAAAACTTCATTTTCTAAATGTGGCTAAGAATTTCGATTAAAATGGCATGTGTTTGACATCCCCGTTGACGGGGTATCCGTCCCGTTCAGCTGCTGTGGTATGGGTGCTTTGGACCCTTAGCACTCGTGGTACCTCTGACGTTATTAGAGGAACCTCGGAGAGAGATCCTCCCTGAATGGGAATTTTTCGGATTGGGTTGGACTCGAGGGGGCAGTGTGTTCCCGACACCCGCGGAAGTTCGAGTACCTTCGGCCAGTTCTCGGCGGCCCGGAGGACTAAATAGTCCCGGGTACGCCTGCAGAGCTAGTAGAAGGTGTGCTAGATCACAAGCCGGCCCCACCGAGGTTATTCGGTAGTCTTCCTGCGGGGTTGACGCGCGAAAGTGGCGTATCCACATCCACCGTCTTGAATTGGGGGACCTTTTTAGACTCAAGGTAGTGCCCTAAGGAAAGGCTCCCGGAGTTTTCCATCGCTCCCGGGCTGATAAATGCCGGTGTCTTCGGACTTCCGTGTAGACCTTGTGACAACATTGTGTTTAACATATTTTTGTGCTTTGAATTTTCTGGGAATCTCCTCGGAAGTCCACTTCATACTGGGTCACTTTAGCATCACTGGCAGACCTTACGAGATAATTCCAAATTATTTTACTATAAATTTAGATAGTGTTAAGACACAGAGTGAATCATAAATACCAATTTATGGTCACTTACACCAAGAGTTTTGCAGTTATATCTGTAAATTTTTAAATAGATTCTCAAATAGGTAATGTTTATACATTTTCTATAACTCTTGCGTATGCAAAAATAGAAGAATTTTAAAAGAATAATAGTGACCATAAAACACATGACTGTCGTAAAAACGTATGCACTCCCATGTTCCCTCTACTTTTAAGATAATTATTAATAACATAAGCCATGTGAATACAACAGATTAGATATTGTTACATGTTAAAAATGACCATCATTGTTAGTGACAGCTAAATTTTGTGGTACACATTTCTGCACTAATTTATTTAAGGGAATAGGAGGTGTTGCATCAGTTCACATTACGCAGGGCTAGGGAAATCATTTCTAAAGGTAGCATGGTGCATGTATGTACAGCCATTACACTTTCACCCTCTAGTGCAAGCAATGTGTCCCAGCGATTAGGCAACCCAGCGACTTGATTTATACCAAAGGATTATCAGAACTCTGCTTATCAGCTACAGTTTACCGCTTACAGGCGAGGTTTGTTTCGTGTATGATACTGTTTTCAACTGCTGCAGCATCCGCACATGGAATGAAGATAACCTGTGAAATACTCCAAACTGTTGAAAAAAGAAAGTTCTTCTTAACGTTCTGGATAGCACTGGTCAGTGTGGCCAGGATTCCTGTCCTGGTAGCTTAGTTGCTTAGAGCATCAAACAGAGACGGTGGGCATCGTAATTCAAGTCATGTATTTTCTGAAATGTTCACTTTGATTCTACCTATTCTTATTAATATTATTTTATGCTCGATTAAGTGTCTAATATTGGTACTTCGCAGCACTTACGAGGGTTGTTCAAAAATAACTATCACATTTTTTTTTGACAACGTACCCTTGTTTTTCCTCATAATTTTGATGGTCCTCTCAAAATAATCTTCCCTGAATGCGACGCTCCTTTACCAGCGTTTCTGCCAGTCCTCAAAGACATGCTGGAATCTATTTTTGGAGAGATCCTTCAAAATTGCCTCCGCAGCCTTCACCACTGCTTCTGACGATGGATAATGCCTCCCACAAAGGCGTTTCTTCAAGTTTGGGAATAGAAAAAAGTCACATGGGACTAAATCCGGACTATAGGAAGGGTGAGCGATGCACTTCACTTTGATTTTTGCAAGATATTCAGCAACAACATTGACAATATGCGGCCGCGCATTATCGTGGTACAGCATCCAGCCTGCTTCACGGAAAAGTGATCCTTTCCACCTGATATGGACTTGCAATATTTTCAGGACATCCCTGTAGTATTGTCCAGTTTCTGATGTGTGTGCAGGTACCACATGCTGATAAACCATTCCATGAACATCAAAGAATAAGATGACCATAACTTTCCCAGCAGAAGCAACCACTTTTGCTTTTTTGGGGGGTTGGTGATGAAGGATATTTCCACACTGAGCATTGTTGTTTGCTCTCAGGGTCAAAATGATGTAGCCAAGTTTCATCTGCAGTGATTACGTTTGAAATAAACTCCGGATCTTCCTCTAACATCAACTTTAGCTGCATGTTACCTCCATCACAGCGGTAGGCGATACTGAACATGTCTGAACTTGACTGGTTCTCACAGGCGGGAACCAGGAGTACCAACAATGAAACTACTACGGCGTGTTTGTTTCACATTAAACTAACACAATTTCAATTTTAGTGCGAAAAACTGTGACAGTTAAAAAATGTACTGATCAATCTTTATTGAACAACGCTCATATCTGTTTGTTTGCAAACTTATTGATCAATTAAGTGCCTAACTTTGGTGCTTCGCAGGATATATTTTTGTGTGATTCCACATAAACGATGGTGTATGGTAGTGTGCTCAATTAACATGCCTATAGGAACTTATTTTTACTAAATGTGCCAACAAACGCTTACTTATCTACCAATTTATCATGCTAAATATAAAATTTGCAGAAATGGTTACTCTATAATTCCTTATAGATTCAATAAGAAAAGCAGAACAAAATATTGTCTGCACAGCATCAGAAGGCAAGCTAGAGAAATGTGCAATTCCCTCACGGTGTTTATGCTCGGCTTCCCAGTTCTTCTAGGAAACTAGATTCGTTGTGTGTATATGAGGGCTGTAGAATAAAGAATTATCATAAATTCTTTTATCGGCAGAATCTTTCGCACTAAAATTCAAACTTATGCAGTTGGCTTAATGTGAAACAAACACGCCATAGTAGTTTGATTGTTGGTACTCCTGGTTCCCACCTGTGAGAACCAGGCAAGTTCAGACATGGTCAGTATCGCCTACCGCTGCAATGGAGGTAACACGCGAGGAACAATATTCGGCAAAGAAATTCTGCTTTCGTCTCAACAAATCTTGTGTTGAGGCCCATACATTGTTACAGGAGGCCTATGGATATTCTGTTCTTGCCTATAGCACAGCTCGAAGGTGGTTTAAAATGTTTAAAGAGGGGAGACAATCAATTTCAAAAGAAGGTGGACCCGCTGCTCAAGTTACTGCTCTTACGGAAGAAAACATCAACATTGTTGCCGGCATTCTGAGAGAGTATCGACGAATTACCTTAAGATCACTTTCTGAAATGCTGAACATTGCACTGAGTGCCACCCACACGTTGGTGACAGAAACATTACACATGAGACGTGCTTCTTCGCGATGTGTTCCAAGACTGTTGATTTCGGAACAAGAGGACATTCAAAAGCAGACCTGCATGCAGTTAAAGTTGATGCTACTGATGGAACTTGGCTACATCATTCTGATCCTGAGAGCAAACAGCAGAGCGTAATGTGGAAATCTCCTTCATCACCAACCCCCCAAAGGGGAAAAGTGGTAGCTTCTGCTGGGAAAGCTGTGGTCATCTCATTCTTTGATATTCATTGAATGTTTTATCAGCATGTTATACCTGCACACACATCAGTAACTGGACAATACTACAGGAATGAGCTGAAAATATTGCAGGCCCATATCAGGCGCAAAAGACCACATTTCCGTGAAGCAGTCTGGTTAATGCGCGGCTGCATATTTCCAATCTTGTTGTTGAATATCTTGCACCAATCATCGTGACGTGCATCCCTTACCTGCCCTATATGTCGGATATAGTCCCATGTGACTTCTATCTATTCTCTAACTTGAAGAAAGGCCTTCGTGGGAGGCATTATTAATCATCAGAAGCAGTGGTGAAGCTTTCAAGCCGACAGACCATGGATTACGTACCAACTTTGGAAACGACATGCCGTTTCATAACGATGACGATTTTATGGATCGTGTTGTCTTCGGCGATGAACCGAGACATTTTAGTGGATATGTTAACGCTCATACTGTGCGCATCTGGGGCTCAGAAAATTCTCAAGAGATGGTACAAATGCAACGAGATTCCTCTAAAGTGAATATTTTTGTGCTATCCCCGAGGAAATTTAGGGGCCTTTCTTTTTTGGTGAACCTACTATAACTGACATTTATTAACTTGATACACTAGAGCAATGGCTCTTCTCTCAGATGGAAGAAAATGCGCCAGAGAACTTCATTTTCCACTGACATGATGTACGCGATTGGTTGAACGTCACTGTACTCGAGCGCTGGATAAGCCGCAATGGCCCCAATGACAGGGCTCGCTATGCATGGCCTCCACATTCTCCAGACTTAACACCATGCGAATTTTACCTTTGCGGCTTCATCAAGGATCATGTGTACGTGCCTCCGCTACCAGCTGAAGCAGCTGTTGCTACAATTACTGAATAAACACTTATCACCGTTTGGGAAGAACTCGGCATTAGACTAGATGTGTGACAAAGGGTGGTCACATTGAACATTTAGAAGGTTCTTGGTAAAACTGTTTGAGTTGCTTTTTCATTTGACGTATCAGTTATAACTGCAAGTTGAATGTAATAAATATTATAAAGGGTTAAAACTCTACATATTTTGGAAGCATACATTATGAAAGAAGTGAAATACCTTTATAGCTGTCATTTAAATTATCACATGATAGCTGCTTAAAGAACTACTACTTGTAAAGAACGTCGATATAATCATAAGCTTACTAATAGGCAAAAATATTCACAGGTGGCCTATTTTATGATCATGTATCTGTAAACTTGCAAAAACTTATATAGGAAGTAAACACAGATATATTGTTGATATTTTGTATTAAATTACTACTTTATTTTTCCATTTTATTTTAGAAAATGTGGCTTATAAGTTTGCCTTAAGAGAAATGAATTACAATAAACATTGAAGTTCGGTAATGCCATTTGCAATTGGCCACATAAGCCAATACTGTACTCTCCTCGCTATACTTAATTTTCTGCTGTGCAGGATTTGTTGGCCCTCTATCATAGCTACTTAAGGGTGCACTGTTGAAATTTATGCTCAAAACTCCAGGAGCGTGGAATTTCTTAGAAGCTATTTCAGAAACATCAAATATAACGACAGGAAGGATGTAACAAAGTAAAATATAATCAGCGAAATTAATGGGGGAAAGAAGAGTAAGAACTAAAGGAAGAAAACAAGAAGATTGGATAGAGACGGTCAAAGCAGCGAAAAGTAAGAGGGAAGCAGATACTCCAATGCACATAAAAAGGCGGGCATTAAGTATACGGCAACCTGGAAGAGATTTAATTTAACATGTTGCGAACGCAGTCCCGAATGAAGTACGCAGGATGCATCCAATGTCTCTGGAAATCCATTTTTGTCCGAGTTCTCCACAAGGAAATGCTTTCAGCGAGAGATGTTGGCTGTCGGATCCTTGCATTCGAGGGTTTATGGAAGAGAAAAGGTAGGGGAGGGGTTTCCACCCTGAAGACAAGCTACGTATTAGAAACCACAAGTCTCGGGGAACTCGAGAATAGTGGACCTACACTTGCTTCCAGCTTTGTTCAAACATAACACTAATGTCGCAGTCGCTGATGGGTAGAACGTTCTTGTGTCACGTGAACCAGGGTTCTGAGAGAACAAAACCTGATTCAGGCATTGAATGACTTTCTCTGCAAACTCTCGTACGAACTCTTATTGTTGTAATTATTACCTGTCTCACAAATGAATGCAGTGGTTAAGAGAGGTCGGTGGTATAGTTTGGCTCGGTCTAAAGAGATCAAAGAAGGCGGGAATATACCACAGTACAGTCTGACCATCAAAACATCAGCGCAGCGTACGTAACACGACGTATATATCTGTGTTTCATAAATCAATATCCCATACCTTTAAATATTCTCCGGAGAGTAAACACACACACACAGAGTGATTTGTAATTTATTTCTCATCTTTCCTTTTACAACCTCAAATGGAAATACAAAATAAACATTACAATTATAAATTCCATATTGGCAAATGCCATATGTTCCTAAATCCTACCATGTTGCCCACCATTGAATAATAATTCAGTTTCCAAACAAATAACCCTAGGTTTTTTGTGTATTGGAGAACCTTTACTCCTTTTTACACATTTTGCCATTTCACCTTAGCCATCTCTCTTCAACTTTCCCTAAATAATTCCCTATATTTATCCTGTTCTTTTACCCCTTTAGTGACAAAAATTTTCTAATTACTACCTCACCCCCAAATTGTCCCATTTACGTAACCAGATCTGCTCTCTCCATATCTTTGACTACAATATAATATACAGTGGAAATTTGCATTTTCTTCTCCACACAAGATACATTTATCCATCTCCCTCTCTTGACCTATACCTTTCAAGTTTCTCACTCCTGTTCTCGCCCAAGCAAAACCTTCTCGCCCTAACTTACTACATATATCTATATATCCTTCCCTCCCCCAGCTTGTGTTTATTTCTCTATTTGATCTCAGTGAGCTGTTCTCACTTGTAGTGGCGAATATGTATTGTCTGTCAATATCTCCTAATCTTAGCTTAACTTTTTCCAGAAGCCTCGATACCCATACTCTGTATTTATCCAAGAATGACCCATACCTATCTGCTTCAACAAGTCATACATTTTATGTGCCCAAGACCCACCCAGTTACTTCTCTTTTGAATATGAAAACATTCTTTAATAATATTTCCATCATCCGTAAAGTAACGGTAGTAGGATTGCAGAAGGCAATACATGAAACCCAGGAATTCTGTGAAGAGTGGGGGATAAACATAAACATAAATAAGTCGAAAGTTATGGTCTTCAAGAAGGGTGTTAAACTAAAAAGGAAAAGATGGAAAGTGGGTACTAAATGGCAAAAGGGTAGAAGTGGTCAGTGAATTTAAATACTTAGGAGTAAGGTTGAATAACAATAGAAAGTGGGGAGCACACAGGAGAAAAATTGAAGCAAAAGGAAGGGCGGAAATAAATGGGATAAGAATATGGAAATATAAACTAGAAATGACAACAAAGCGGTTAGAGAGAATGTATTAAGCACTAGTGGAATCCAAAATGCTGTATGCAGTGGACATCTGAGGGGAGGGGGGGGGGCGCACAGATGTAAACAAAACGGTGGACCAAAACTACAGAAGGTATTGTAAAGAGCTACTAGGCTTACCAAGATCAGTACCTAGGGAAGTAGCTTTAGTAGAATTAGGAAGGACAAGAAGAAAGAATCTTACGGAGCTGTATTAAATTCCCCCTATTTGGTGTGTAGGGAGCGCCAAACTAACCTAGCTCTAATAAATACTATTCGCCCTAAGACCAAAATTCGATTTTTCAAAAATGATCCATGAGGAAGGTAGAGAGTGATGTATATAACATAACCGCAAAAATCCATATTTTTAGCTCTTATAGTTTTCCTAGGACAAATAAGTAAAGCACTATTGTATTGTAGGAATGCATCGTGACGTAAGCATTGTAATGATTATCATTACTGGTTGACATATGTGCGTGTATTTGTAATTACTCAGAACTGAAACGTAAATATTTGACATGACGTGATAAAAGAAATATGTACTTTGAAAAGCCAAGGTGTTTGTTAAATTCCAAGAGAGGAAACAATACACTTCATGCTAGTCCAGCAGAACGTGACTGGGCACATTGTATCTTTGTTCATTGATTGTTCGTGATTTCTGTTTACTCTAGAGAGTTCAAAGCAGTATTATTCAGTTGCTCTTCCATGAGAAAGTCTATCAGCTGTATCAATGAGACACTTTTTTGTAATTTATATCCTCCAACGTTAAATCATATCGGACGATGAACGAAATGGTTGAAATGATGCTCAAATGAGTCCGGGGTCCATGGAGCTTAGAGTTACCTGACATTCGTCTATTAGGATAAGGGAAAACCCCGGGAAAAAACCTTATCTAGGTAACTCATCCTAACCGAGATTCGAACTCGGGACCTCTTGAACGTGAGGCAGACACGCTACCATCTACGCTACCGAGGTGGGCAACGAGACAGGATCAACTACCCCCGTGCTCTCTTTGCATTGTTAGAACAATCCAACAGAGTTAATGTGGGCTCAAATTATGTTGCAAACAGAAATAATATTTTTAAACTGACTGATGTTGAACGACTTAATCACGATTAAATTGACAAGGAACAAAACACGACTGGGAAAACTGCGTGAGACACCAGATAAACTACAAGAAGAGGACTTCGGAAAGAAATAGCACGTAACGAGATTTTGGAGCCTATCATCATAAATTTGCAATATTCGACGATGGAGACAATGACAATGACGAATTATCTCTTAACGTAAGTAACATTCACAGCTATACGGTTGTACCGCTGGTACCTTCATTGGATTAGAAAAATAAGTAATTCATAAACTATAATTAATTTTACATTAAATATTTAAACCATTTGCATAATATACGGATATCCGTGTTCAATTGGGATTTCAACAACTGCATTATTATAAAAATTTGGAAAATTCAGTTCGCGTTCCCTTACGTCTAGCACCACGAACACACGCATGTGTGCGAAAGAGAGAGAGAGGGAAATATAAAAGGGGGGTAACGAGGTGGCAATGGTGAAGGTTCTAACGCATCTGATTCGCTACAGGCTAGAACTCTTCCCATTTGAAACACATAAGACACGACAAGCACAATTCCTAATTGCCTTAGCTACTCTGAAATATATTTAACTGTTTTGCTCAACACAGTGACATTTTATCCACTAGCAAAACTTTCCGGTCTTCTGTAATAGTGATGTTAACACACCAGAATTATTTATTGAAAACAGTTACCTATTTCATTTATTATACATAGAACAAATCGTGTATAAACTGGCGATATCTGTTTCTATTCCTTCCCAGTGAAATAGACGTTAGATTTTGGAATATGATGCAAAGAAACTGAATATATTGCAGCGTTCCATACATCAAAGATATATGTAATTTATTCTCCATTAAGCATGCTTGCAACAGTGCTTCTTTAATGATATATTCTGCGCCGCGCATGCGCAAATAAGGGGACTGCAAAAACGAGCACATAATATGTGTTCCGATAACTGCTTTGTAATATCATCCATAAATTTTGAGAGAAACATCGTTTTCCCTTCCATTATATCAAAATTGCCTTTTATTAATGGCTTTCCCTTGTACATTGTGAGTGTAATATTATTTTCCTAGGCGACCAGTAAAATTGAACCTTATAAAAACAGCAATCCCCGATCTGGTACACAAGCGCTCCGTGCCTCTGGTCCAGACTACAGCTGCAGGGAAGCTTTGAGCACGGGATTAGTTTACCTGTTGTAAGTCGGGAAATGTGTTTTGTCAAACATTCTATGTCAAGATTTTAACGGAAACAGAGGTTTCGAGGATTCCTAATTAGAAAACAACTTCCTTATTAAAAGTATATGTGTGTCCTAAAGTGTAAAAGCGATTAGTTTCCAAACTAGATATTCAGGTTCATTATTTGCCAGGAATCCGACATGAAGATTTTCAAGAAAGTACGTCTCAAATTGTCCTTTATATGGAAACTTTATAAAATGTTTATTTGTTAAAAATATCTAAATTGTTATTAAATTCTACGCTCAAAATATTCTGCCACATTAAACTATATTTAGATATATCCATTGAACCTTTTAAATACTTTTTCTTCATGGTATTAAAAACGTTACCGAATTTAAATCCCACCACATAGTGATTTAACTCCTACAAAGAAATATATGGCAAACTCAGTTCGCCCGCCTAGGAGTCTGCCTCACGTCCAGGAGGTTCCGAGTTCGAATTTCCGTCAGAATGAGTTACCTGGACAAGGTCTTTCCTTGACAACTCTAAGCTCCACGGAACCTGTGCTTATTTGAGCACCAAGTCACCCATTCCATCCATTGTCCGATATTATTTAACGTTCGATGACGAAAATTAAAAAAAAATCACTTATTTTTAAATTATCAAAAAAAATTTCCAGCATGTGTTTGAAGAATGGCGGAAACGCTGGGACAAGTGCATGACATTTAGGGGAGACGTTTTTTAAGGAGCATCAAAATTTTGAGAATGAGTAAAGGTACGTTGTCAAAAAGGATTGTGATCATTCATTATTGAACAGACCTCATAATATGACATCAATTCGATAGAAACTAGTATAAAAATGTATATTTTACTATTTCCTATATTGTGAAAAATTGGTATGTGATGGAGGAAAATAAGTTCATAATCTGATTTAACACACTCAAATGAGGAATAATTACATTATAAAATAAAAACCGTAGACAAAAAGTTAAATTTTGCATTTCAGTGTTATATAACAGTGGCATCAATAGATCGTCTAAGTAGAACTTAAGAATATATTTACATGGAGATTTTATAAACAAATATTATAAAGCTTATTATGTGTTTCAAATGGGAAGGGTTCTGAAGTCCAACTAATCAGATGCCGTATCACTCTCAGCGTTGCCAGCTTGTTACCCCATTCCTTTATATTTCCCTCTCTCTCTCGCACACTCATACAACATGCAGGTCTGCTTGGCGCACACGTAAGGGTAAGTAAATTATATTTTACAAACTTTTACAGCGATGCAGTTGCCAAAATCAAAATTGGAAAACGCATTTTTGCAGATTATTTATATTTTAAAATGCAATAGCTATAATTATAGTTTATGAAGTATCTGTTTTTCTAATACACTGGAACTTCCAGTGTCTCATCCATATTGCAGTTAATGTCACTTCCGTTAAGAGACAATTCGTCATTGTCACTGTCTTCATCGTCTGAGTCTTGCAAATTTATGATTATAGGTTCCAAGATTTCGTCACCTGCTATTTGTTTCTTAAAATCGTCTTCTTGAAGGTTTTCTGCATGTCTCACGCAGCATTCCCAGTCCTATTGTGTTACCTTGTAAATTTCTTCGTAAACAAGTCGTTTAACGTCCGTCAGTTTAAAAGTACTATTTATTTTTGATATCGCCTTTTTTATTCGAGCCCACACCAATTCCATTGGATTATATTGACAGTGGTAAGGTGGGAAGCGTATTACTTCCTGTCCCATTTCAATTGCAAGTTGATCCAGCTGATACACTTTTTCCGTGTTTTTAAACGGAAGTACTATTTGCAATAACCCATTTCTAGTTTCTGTTTCACAAACATTTTTGAAGAGCGTGTGCACCTTCGAGCCTGACTTCGCAATACCAGCATTTTTGACTCGCCACTACATTCACTGCATGAAGCCATTGCGCCATTTAACTCCTATTCTACTGTTGTGTAAAGAACAACTGAATGATATTGATCTGCACTCTCCAGAGTAAATAAACACTTCTTATCCAGCATTCATTCATAAACATAAGCATACAGCATTCCACATGCTAACAGTAAATGAAATGTTTGCTCTTTCTGGAATTTAACACCTTGACTTACTCACAGTAAGTGTAAGTCACTTATAACGTCATGTTAGTAGTTTAAATTCCAGTTCTGAGTAAATATACATACACACCAACCACTTTGAACTTTCTAGGGTAAATACAGATTACGAACCATTCATAAACAAAGATATAATGTGACCAGACACATTCTGCCAGGCAGCAGGAAATTTATTATTTCCTGTTGTTCGAATTGGATTATTGAAAGTAATTCTTTTATCACGTCATGTCAAACATTTATGTTTCAATTCTGAGTAATTACAAATATACGTACACGTATACATGTCAACCAATAATGCTATTCATACAGTGCTTACGTCACGATTTATTGTTATAATACAGGTACGAGTGGTTTATTTATTTATATTAGAAAAACTATTTGAGCTAAAAATATGGGTTTTCATGGTTATGTTAGATACATTGCTCTCTACCTTCCACATGGATTAGTTACGGCAAAATCTGAATTTTTGTCTTAGCGCGAATAGTATTTCATACAGATAGATTAGGTTGCCGCTCGTCACACACCACTTAGCGGGAATGCAACACGACAACACCGCAGTACTCCGATTGGTTGCTCAGCTAGTAGCGTTCAAGGACAAACACCTTCCCATTTGAAACATATAATAAATATCATTTCTTCTTCTCCAATGCAAATGGTGAGGAGGAGCTATTCCACGTCATCAAAAATTTCTTTACAGATATTTTGCCGAAAAGGTATGTTTTGGGGCACTTTGAAATCCAAAGTAGCATTCTGATAGATAAGAAATTCAAGTGTCTGTGTTTGCGAACAATATAAGTGGGAAAAAACCGGATATCTAAGGCTGCGATAGAAAAAAAATCAAAGAAATTTTCATGAAAACAATTTCATTAGTAGAAAATATTTCAAACGTTTCCATTTACTAAAACATGGTTCAAATACAATACGTTTAACGCAGTTTTTATATTAATTGAAATACATGTCTTGAATTTTCTAGGAAAAGACTCTGAATGCCCTTCATTCCTTTTAATTTACGTTCTCCAACGTTGTCATACCGGACGATTAATAAAATGAATCTCAAATGAGTCCAGTGTCCACAGAGCGTAACGTTACCCGACATTCAACTCTCAGGAAAAGAGAAAAGCGCGGAATATTTTATTTAGATAGCTCATCCTGGCCGAACCGAGTGCGGTGGCTCAGGCGGTTTCATCTGTGGCCCGCATCCGCGGGCCTGGGGTTCGATTCCCGTGGCTGACTGACCTGACCCATGGGGTTTTTCGGGGTTTTCCCGGGACGCTAGGCGAATGCTGGGTAGGATAATTACATACCCCGAACTTTCTGTCCCTCTATTTCATCTCCATTATCATTTCATATCATCTCTCATCTGATGGTCTCTTTCAGGCTAGAAATGTCGGAGGATGTCTCGGCGGTGCATGGCAGGATGATATACTCTGAGGAAAACTACTTCCTCCTCCGGTAGGTCGGTTGTCGGTCTCCGCTCCTCTGGTGGGGCCGTTTCGGGTGGGCCAGCCTGTGACCTTTGGGGCTCAGATCACCTGCCTGGGAGCATTAGGGCTCGGCTGCTGGACTTGTTGCCAACCTGCTGTAGGGGAGCAAGTTTGTTGTCCTGGCCTGTCGGGGGTAGTCTCTATCTAAGTAATCTGTAGATACCCTGCCCTCTGTACTGTCGTGTCTCCTTGGGTCGGCCACCCTCTGTCTAATTCGCCTCATTCTTCCTCCCGGGTGTGTCTCCACTTGGGGACATAGGAACAATGGTCCCAGTGTGGTGACCTACGTACTCAATCCCCTCCGTAATGAAATCCCAATCCCACCCTGACCGAGATTCGAAGTGGTGACACCCTGAATGTGACATGCTACTAAGATTCTACAGTGGTGGACCCTCTTTCACTGTAGTTTACTTGGCATAATTTGTCATTGTTTTGCACAAGTTATTCCATAATACTCAAATATTTCTTATTAACCGGATTTGCAACATTTTCTAAATACATTATTTTCATAACAACAAAGTGAATAGCAGTTGTTTTGCAAGTGACAATTCATCACAGCCATAGTATGTACTCATGATCTGGCTTTTTTTATTTAAAAACTAGTTTATATATTTTTGGAAATGTAAGAGGTACTCTAAAGTAGCCCGTCTCGGTAGCGTGGTGGTAGCATGTCTGCCTCAAGTTCAAGAGGTCCCGAGTTCGAATCTTCGTAAGGATAAGTTACCTGGATAAGGTTTTTCCGGGGATTTCCCTTATCCTGAAAGACGAATCTCGGGTAACTCCAAGCTCGATATACATCGGACATATTTTAGCTCAATTTCATCCATTTCATTAATCGTCCGATATGACTAAATGTTGGAGGACGTAAATTGATAAAAAAAACATTTATAGAGGTACACAATTGAACTTTCAGTCTATTCACCTTCAAGAGGAACAGCTGAGATTAAGGAATCGCAGGAGGCATGTAGGCTACAAGGAATACGCAAGCTGCAGAGATGTGCAGGGATCCCTTATATGTACTGAAAGGACTCACGGTTAGGGTTGTCAAAAAGTGGATCAAAGCACCCCTTCCAGGGGAATGCTCGATTTGCCAATGGAGCCTCAAATGGCCGCTCTCTGACGGAGCCGAAAAAATGTCCCAACTCGCAAAGCAACCAACACGCAGCAAAAAAGTGGTCTTGTGACATAAAAGTGAGAAAAATATGTAACGTCTGCATGTATTTATAAAGAATGATGCTTCTGTCAAAGAGTTTTTTTAAACTTATTTTACATTTGCTTTGCTTAAGCCTTCTGCTTCGAATAAAAGAGTGTAGTGATCACTGAGAATTCTGTGATAATTATAAGACTTTTTTTCTAAGCATTTACATACAAAGCTGAAGTGTTAATCATCAAGAAGGAAGCAGAAACAGAGCAGTAATTATTCCTAGTAAGTTGGGTAAATGACATCTTCGACAAGAGGAACAGCCAAACTCACGACGAACAAATTCTGCTGTTTGGTGTAACCGCATCAAATCATTAAACCCATCCATGGCCTTTGATCCTTTGAAGTGGTCTCTGTGTGATCACCACAGTGAAGACAGAGTTCGACCACAGAACTTGTACAAGTTTCTCTCTGATTGGTCAGCTTACAGTATTGTTAAATTATGTTTGGGCCATGACAGTCTTGTCCTCTGTCTCTTCTCTTTAAGGTCCTCCACCCCGAATTTCCGATTCTGCATAGGACTAGTTAAACTAACTCTGTTCCCAACGGGCTCTTTACAGCTCCCTGCTCCCGCGCGATTTCAAGCAATCGACGTCAACAATGCTGATTTCCCTTCTGACCCTTCAAGTCAACTACCGGGTCACGCAGAACTTCTTGGACTTTGTCCTCACCCTCCGTTACATACTTGACGTGATATGGTACCCTTCTCCTATATGAAACATTTCTGTGAGCTCCATAGCTTAAAAGAAACTTTGATACGTTATCGCTTACTAAATTAATCTTAACCCAACAGAAGCCTTAAGACAAAAAAAAAAAAAATAATTATCATTAACAACTAAAACTTTAAAGAAAAAGGCTATATTTTATTACACTTAGGAAAGTTAATTTTCCTTTGTTGGAGGGAGAGCTTTTAGGTATACGTAATGATGTTTGCAAATCTTCACGTCCCTTCTATTACTAAACTATCTTTTAAAGAACAAATCGAGATATAAAGTAATGCCTTTATGGTCATTATTGTCACAGTCGGAAGAGGGAAATACTGCAAGCTTAAGCGATCGTCAGATATTTAATAAGCTAGTCACTGTGTTAGCTTTGAGATTCCATTTTCATTAGATGACCAAAAGAAAACAATTGAATTGGGAAGTATAATTCAAGGGAAAGGAATATTATAGAAGTGGTTTACTCTACGAAAGTATTATTTGAGCATAAAGTGTGTGATTTATCGAGATAAAAAATGCTAATTACAAATGAGGGGGAGCTGTTAAGTTTGATACCGAAATTAAAGGATTGAAATAAGTAAATTATCATGATGGATTTCAAAGGAATGTTTGTTCTTTGTTAAAACACGTGCAAGGGAAGTTGATTCGAATAGCAGCTTGGGTGAATAAGTTGTTTTAACAAAAGAAACGTAGGAAACAATGTCCTTAGCAGATTTCTAAAGGATAGCACTTAACTTGTTGAATAGGGTATTCTTTGGACCATTCATAACGGTATGATAAAAAAGCCACAAAGGGATCTTTGGTTGAAAAGAGGGCTTTCAGAAAGTGAAAGTGAAACATACACCCACGCGCAGATGTGGAGGACAGTCTTCGGCGTCAGGGCGATTGGAGCACTTCGTGGATGGCAAGCCATTGAAATAGTCCGAGGCGTGAAGCCTATTAGGGCGGTTAACTTCTTGTTTTGTCTTGGACCAGGCTTACCAGAAATGAGAGAAGATATTTGTCGGTTCATATATACGTGAGGAACGAATAAAGTTTATCGAGTAATAAGCATTCCGCCTTCAGTAACTCTAAACATGGATATGGGTATCCCTTGGTCGGCAACTTCAAGTTTGATGCTCGGATAAAAGAAGCAGTGAGTAAATCAGCCGACTTAAACACCTTGCCTTTTTTGGGAGGGGGAGAATCGGCAGGTTTCCATTCCTTGCCCATGGTTTTTGTCTCTGGTTCATACTGATAAATCCTGGATTCATCCATGGTTACCAGATGATCAAACAAACCATCTTCATCCTGTTCCAACAGCATCAACATCTGTCTTGAAACGTCACTCCGTGTTTCCTTTTGGAAAGGGGTTAGTAAAGGTGGAGTCCACCGTGCAGACTCCTTAGACATGTGCAGTTCGTCCACACACTACCATAACTAAGATGTGTCTCATTCATGATCATTTGGATGGTTTTTCGTCTGTCTTCCAGTATTAAGCACTCCACTTTCTTCACTGTGACAGCTGACGGTCTACCAGCTCTTGGCTCATCTATCAGGGACATGTGGCCAGTTTGAAAATTCGTTTTCCACCTCAGAATAGTGTCAAACGTAGGGCAATTATTTCCATAAACAGCCGTCAACTCATCATGGATTTCCCGAGCAGTTCTTGAGGTGCAAGAACTTCACCACACTAGGAGCCTCAATTTTCTCCATCTCATACCTCAGTCATTCCTCGCAGTCAATGTAAAAAAAATCGGGACTCAAATCACTCTAACTACCAATATTATGTCCTGAGGAATCAATCATGGCACTGAAAAATAGTAAACACTCTAAGATTAAAAAGCTGTGCAAAAGGCCTCCAAAGGGAAAAGAACTCATAAATACGAAATAGACATTCAATTTGTGATAAAATAACCTCTCAAATATACTTCTTCAATCTAACCAAATGTTCTAAAAATGGTAATTTGGACTCAGGAGGCTCAAAAACGTACATTTCTGTTCAAATCTTGATATCTAATTTTTGGGTGGAATGCAGTATCTATTCTACCTACTACTAACTGGAGTACATAAGATTGGTATTTAAATTCAGAATCTATCAAAAGCTGTGAGAATAGGATCATTCAACTGGAAGCTCCCGTATAAACGAACCCTGTTCTAGTGATTTTTAAGATCATACCATGTATTTAATAATTTTCCACGACAAATAAGTTGAATAAGTCTCCTAAATTTTGTGGGGAGAGCATCTGAAGTCCTGTTCATTCGAAGGAATCGCTCAGAACTTTCGTATAAACTTAAATTAGTAAATCTTGCTTTATAAAATGGTAAGACCTGATTATTTAACAGATTATATAATATACATTTTCGTGGATTCAACAAATTCCGAAATATTCGTTGCTCTTGGTTTGAATTTTTCAGCACTTACAATTTTGTCAAACGAGAAGTCACCCCTCCTAGGTATATAAAGACAACTGTATCTCACGGCCAATACATTTAAATCTTATCTTAAAAGATTTTATATCACTTTATTCTTCTGAATTATGATATTTAATTTTACCTATAAAGGTATATATTAGGGTGGTCTGAAAAGTTTCCGACCTCAACATGAAGATGGCAGCACTCGTAAAGAAAGGTTAGTCAATTTCGTTGTTCATCTGTTGACAGATACTCATCAAAGTTTCAGCCATTTTGGACGTTCAGTTGCTATGTAGCAGTCGTTTGAGTGACTTGTTGTGAGTGTTTTTATGAAAATAGACAAAATCGAGTATCGAGTTGTCATTAAACATTTGATTTTGAAAGGCAATTGGCTACGTAAATCAAAGATGAGTTGGATTCTGTCTATGGGGCTCAGCAACATCATTTAGCACCGTGAAATTTTGGACAGCTACAATATAAACGTGGCTGTAAGAGTTTGGGAGCTGACGAACGTTCGAGACGTCTAAAAACTGCATGCAAATGCGGATGAAAACATCGCCTAGGTTCACCAAATGATGCTAGACGACCGCCGAACTAAAGTGAAAGAGATAGCAGAGGCTATGAAAATGTCAAACTAACGTGTCTGTCACATACTAAATAAACATTCAGACATGAGAAAGCTGTCCGCGCATTGGGTGCCGCGTTTGCTCACGTTAGACTACAAACGTGTTCGAATGAACATTTCCAACGATCTGTTGGCGCAGTTTAGGCGCAACTAATCCGAGCTTTTGGCGCCGATTAATTACTGTAGATGAAACTTGGATACACCATTACACGCCCGAAACAAAAATACAATTCAAACAGTGGACTACAAGGGGTGAACCGACTCCAAGAGAGCAAAAACTGTGTTTCTCGGCTAGGAAAGTGCTTTTTTGGGGGGTAGTCATGTAGTTATTTTAATCCATTATCTTAAAACAGGAAAAAAAAAACATTACTGAAGTATACTACGCATTATTACTTTAAAAGCTGTAGTCTGAACTTGCAAAAAAAGGCCAATCATGCAGAAAAAGAAATTCCTGTTTCACCAAGACAACGCAGCGCCACACACCTCTGCAGTTGCAGTGGCGAAAATCCACGAATTACCGTTTGAACTGCTTGACCATCCGCCTTGCTCACCAGATCTAGCCAAGAAACTTCTTTTTGTTCTCTCATCTGAAAATTGCACTCGGAGGACAGAGATTTTCCTCAAATTAAGATGCAATCTCCTACGTGAACAATTATTTTGCAGAGAAAAACGCCGAGTACTATTTGGATGGGTTACAGAGATAGGAGCATCACTGGGAAGAGCGTGTAGAGTTACAAGGAGACTATGTTGAAAAACGCCGAGTACTATTTGGACGGGTTATAGAGATGGGAGCATCGCTGGGAGAAGTGTGTAGAGTTATAAGGAGACTATATTGAAAAACGCCGAGTACTATTTGGAAGGGTTACAGAGAGGGAGCGTCGCTGGGAGAAGTGTGTAGAGTTACAGGGAGACTATGTTGAAAAACGTCGAGTACTATTTGGACGGGTTACAGAGTTGAGAGCATCGCTGGGAGAAGTGTGTAGAGTTACAAGAAGACTATGCTGAAAAACGTCGAGTACTATTTGGACGGGTTACAGAGATGAGAGCATCGCTGGGAGAAGTGTGTAGAGTTACAAGGAGACTATGTTAAAAACGCCGAGTACTATTTGGACGGGTTACAGAGATGAGAGCATCGCTGGGAGAAGTGTGTAGAGTTACAAGAAGACTATGCTGAAAAATGTCGAGTACTATTTGGACGGGTTACAGAGATGAGAGCATCGCTGGGAGAAGTGTGTAGAGTTACAAGGAGACTATGTTAAAAAAACGCCGAGTACTATTTGGACGGGTTACAGGGTTGAGAGCATCGCTGGGAGAAGTGTGTAGAGTTACAAGAAGACTATGCTGAAAAATGTCGAGTACTATTTGGGCGGGTTACAGAGATGGGAGCATCGCTGGGAGAAGTGTGTAGAGTTACAAGGAGACTATGTTGAAAAACGTCGAATACTATTTGGACGGGTTACAGAGATGAGAGCATTGCCGGGAGAAGTGTGTTGAGTTACAAGGAGACTATGTTGAAAAACGTCGAATATTATTTGGATGGGTTACAGAGATGGGAGCATCGCTGGGAGAAGTGTGTAGAGTTACAAGAAGACTATGCTGAAAAATGTCGAGTACTATTTGCACGGGTTACAGAGATGAGAGCATCGCTGGGAGAAGTGTGTAGAGTTACAAGGAGACTATGTTAAAAGAACGCCGAGTACTATTTGGACGGGTTACAGGGTTGAGAGCATCGCTGGGAGAAGTGTGTAGAGTTACAAGAAGACTATGCTGAAAAACGTCGAGTACTATTTGGGCGGGTTACAGAGATGAGAGCATCGCTGGGAGAAGTATGTAGAGTTACAGGGAGACTATGTTGAAAAACGTCGAGTACTATTTGGACGTGTTACAGAGATGGGAGCATTGCTGGGAGAAGTGTGTAGAGTTACAAGCAGACTATGTTGAAAAACGTCGAGTACTATTTGGACGGGTTACAGAGATGAGAGCATCGCTAGGAGAAGTTACAAGGAGACTATGTTGAAATCATAAATATTATAAAGTGTCTTGTATCTTTATTAAGTCGGAAACTTTTCAGGCCACCTATAGATAACAAATTCCTTCATACCAATATACTTTCTTCAATTAATTTTGACTGCAGAAGTCAATAATGTCTTTGAAGAATAGTTTTTTGAAGAATCAGTGTAATACAAAGCGTCAATCTTTTTTCTCCCGGTCAAGAAAGAGGGATTGGATTTCAACGTCATCACATATCATTTTACTATTACTCAAATCCTAATCTATTCTCAAATTCCCAATAAACTTATAAAGATATAAGAAATACGAATGATTTTTGAAGGGTATTTACGTGAATTGGATAGAAAAATAGGGTTATAGGGAATAATATGTTGAAGAATGATTAGAGAAAGTCATGTGATATAACAGCAGATTTTGTTTATGTAACTGATGCCAGCTTTCAAACATTTTAGAGTCGGTTTCACTTTTGTTTTCTTTTTGTAATTGACGTCCTAAAATATTAGGTCATATCGGACGATGAATGAAATGGGTGTAATGATGCTCAAATGAGCCCAGGGTCCATAGAGCTCATAGTTAACCGACATACGTCTTTCAGGATAAGGGAAACCCTGGAAAAACCTTATCCAAGTAACTCATCCTGACCGAGATTCGAGCTCGGGACCTCTTGAACGTGAAGCAGATATGCTGTCGAGGATGCTAAGTTTTACTTTAGAGCAATATCTGTGGCCTGGTTATGAGTTTTACTGCAAAACCCTAATAAATTTATGAAAAAAGAAAACCACATACTAAATTTAATAAGTTAAAATAACTAAGAAAACTCTAGGAAAGGTGAAAGTATTACGTTACAGAAAAAAGCGTTATCCAGTGGAACCCAAAGTGATGCTAGTAATATCTTAGTAAGTTAAGACGCCTTCGGAAGCAGCTAAATGCACATAGATGAGAAGATGCCAGTTGCGTAGTTCCCCGACGCCGGAAATGAGAGCCTGTAAGATGGGGGTTGACGTCGAGCTAACATTGTCAATCAAGTTGGCACTGAAGCCTCTAGGAAAATGTCTTGTGCCGCCTCTTTTGCTTCTTAGCCTTCTGTAAATGAGTTTTGCTCCACTTCCTCCTTGTGATAACCTCTATTTCATTAACAAGAACGCACGCACCAGGAGGCAAAGCTCTTACAAAGTAAAGCTCTGATGAATTCCCTCTAGTTAGTCACCACTTAGTCTTACAAATGCATTACGCACTTACTATGAAGCCAAATTGCCAAGACTTTTGCTTTTAATCGGGTGTAAGCTTTTCATATGAAGACAGCTACAAATTTACTGTGGCAGCAAAGCAAAATGATGCTGAAGTCTTCCTCCTTTTAGTGAACGTTGATCTTTTTAGTATGTGGTGTTTAAATGCATTCCTCTAACTAGAAAATCCAAAGTATACATGTATCAGTGGATGATGAGCGCCCTTTAAAAAACTAGCCATGGCAAAAGCCAGATATAAAACTTTCTAAAAACTATACAAGTGTCACAAAACCTATTAAAAATACAGGTACATAAAAAATCACTCAAATCCTACTAAAACTTTCGTTCACCTTTTTCACCTTTCCACCGACACGGATCTCCACGCACGGTCTACACGTGGGTGGGCCTGTTGACCGTCTCCCTCAACCACGAAGAGGAGTCCACACGAGAGAGACTGTTGGCTCGGGACCCCAGGTGCGCCAAACCCGTACCTACCGAAGTAGACCCCTGGGGGGTACATGTATCAGTCTTTACTAAAAGGGAAAATGTTTCAAAGAAATGTTTGAAATGAATTTGAGCTGATTTTCCCTACTCTTGTAAAATTACTCTTGAAAACTCTATTTCTGTACCTTTAATTCGTGTTAATTGAGCTGAAAATTATCTTATTACTAATTTTCTTGTAACTGGAAAGGAAATATAAAAATACCGAACAATTTGAGGGATAATCGACTCTTTTAAGAACTGATCGCTGTGATGGATAGAACCAATAACCTTAGGCAAAATACCTTTTCAATTTGAGTGGACCGCCTTGGGAACGTCTGTGGCAATGTGTCTTATCTCACGTTCAATAGGTCCCCAGTTCGAATCTCAATCAGAATGACCTATCTGTGTATGGTTTTCCATTATCCTGAGAGATGAATGTCGGTTAGCTCTGAATTAAATTGAAACTGGACTCATATTGGAATTATTTCACCCATTGCATTCTTTATATTAGAGTATTAACGTTTTTTCAAAGATTTGTCTTGCTTCATTTACTCATTAAAGATTTAAACTGTTCTTTGCATCGTTATGGATTTTTTCAGTAATGTTGTATATACACATCTTAAAAGGTAAGCAAAGAATTTCAATAAGTGATACTGGAAAAAAGTTACACAAAAATGAAATGCCAAATAAATGCTGCAAAACATTTATTGCGGATTTTGTCGCCCAGAACATCATTCGTTTATTTTTAATCAGTCAGAAAATTACCTCAAATGTCTATTCAGTTAATCTCTGGATGCAGCACCGAAAACCCCAAACCCAGCAATTTACAACCAATCTTGCTTGGTTCTGATGCATTGTGGACACCGAATTCAAAATTTGGTTTTTATAACTTTAACAGTTTCTGAGTAATTAATTTTTGAAGTTCAAAATTTAGGCAAAATTCAAACCGCTCTACGTGATGAAAATTTTCAAAATTTTAATTTTTCTATTTCTAAAATTATTCAGATGGTTATGAAGAAAAGATCTATCATATGAATTTCTTATGCTGTCTTTAGTTTCAGAGGGGTAAAATGAGGTTTGGAGCAAACAAAAAAGCCAAGAAATGATTAAACTTTGAATTTTTATATCAATAACTTTAAAAATATAATGAATATTAAAAATTCATATGGTAGAAACCTTTGTTTGCTTTCTAAGAACTTGTGTTGAAAATTTTAGAGGAACTGAATCGTGTGGAACATTTTCAATGAGGAAAAATGTTTAAAAACTATAACTGAGTTAAACAAATTTTAAAATCCAAAACATTTTCCTTCTCAGCTACATGGCTTGGAGTAGACTAAAACCCTCCAGATAGATAAATTGCATCCTCTTGCCTCTTCCTTCTCTCTTCTGCAGCAGTTTTCTTCAATTTCAGTGTCCTTCTGGATGTTTTAGAAGTTACCTTCGCAGAAATTGCTGAATGAAGTAAGCGTAATTGGTCCTTCCCTTGGCTAATTTTTAGAGATGCTGGTGAAATCTGTGTCCATTATGTCTGACTGCAGCTTGAGTGAGGCTGAACAACCAAAACTGAATTCACTGATGGCTGATGTCACAGCAACCTGAATTGTCTTCGTTGAAACAAATATTTCTTTTGGGCAATTATGCTATATCATGTTATATAAACTTTCATTTTCATTTTGTGTCTCACCCAATGTACATCTCCTTAGCATTTCATCTGATGCCAGCCTTTGGTACATAGTCATTAGTTTTCTTACCAAATCAGGCCTCAAGTATGTTCCCATTGTTGTGTTATGTTTGGGTGTTTCTTCCCATGTATCGTTTAGCCTATTCATGATCCTAACTGTATACACAGTCAACAGAAGGTCAATTGTTTCAAAGAAAGTTTTACATATAACCTATGTAACAGTTGTATGCACGTTTTGATGCATAAAGCACCTTTGTCAATGTTAAATGACACACTAAAACTCATCAATTATATATGAACAGTATGTAGTTTAACGAAAAACAGAAGAAAATCGCGACATTAGAAACTCACACAAAATCAAAAATATAAACATTATTATTTACTTTCAGTGTTTGGAGCCAGTGTTATGTTTCCATTGTGCCACATATTCTAAGAAATAAAAATCATACCAACACACAAAATTCCACCAGAAACTTTGCCCGCTAATTTCAAATGTATTAATTTAGTACATTCAATCGAACTCAAATGAGAGAATTCTCTGAATCCAAGGACCGGCAAACACGTGTGCACGGGCATTTAAGTTGTATTAAATTGTATTAGTATTTAAATGCTGAAACTTATAAATTTAGTTGGGTTATGATACTATAAGGTTCAAAGTATTTTAATAGCTTAGAAACAAAAATATATTATTTTCCCCCAAATTTTAACCAATTTCTGTGCTGCATTCCCTTAAATAACAGAACCTTAAAAGGAATGCAGGGTACCCCGGGTATAAGGAACACCAGAAAATAAACCGGGAGCACTCATATTCCAGAATTTATTGTTATTACACGTTCCTTAATCTGATGCTCTTGATAACAGATCTGACTTCCATGGAATTCCGAATGTGGTCCATGGTAATTTTTAAAGATGTTGCTGCAAGTTCAAATTCCAGGAGAAAATTTAAAACGTATTAGTGAAAAGTGTAAACGTGCTGCCAATGTCTGTGGGCCAAAAAGAAATCCAAAGAATAACTTTGTCTCGCAAGGTACAATTAAGTTGCAACTGATATGGGTGCCCTTGAAATAACTTATTTTAAATATTATCGTCACTTTAGTATAACTAAATTATTCTTTTACCAAGTTGTAAGATATTTTCTCTGACAATGAGCTGGCTATGATACCTTGAAAAAGATCTGTGTTTATATGCAAACGAGATGCATTACAGTAAGAACTTTGTAATAAATATTTCTGTTTCTAGCTGTTTCTTGACTCTAGTGATTTCTTTCTCTATTTATGACCAAAGCAGGAAACAGAAGAACGCCTTCGTAATGTTTAAATGTATCACCGAAATGGTTCACTCTAAAAAAATATTTCACGCAAATTGTGTGGTAAGTTTTATATCACTTACAGTTTACCTGTCCTCCAAATGTCATCCAGAATGAAGAAGACTTCTAATGACATTCATAGAAAACTCAAGACATGCATTTCATTTGTTTTGACAATATAAATAATCTATATTTAAGGGGGGCCGTACGAGAAAATGTTCAAAAAATCTAATTATTTTATTGTTTTGTTAAATAGTATATAGTGTTAGCTATCAAACACCAAAATATTATGACTGTACGTGGTCTGTATGTACCTTTAAAAGAATAAATGCCGTAGTGTTGCATAGTAGCAACACATAGTCTTCCATCAGCTGTCTTGGAATCTATAAAGACCACCTACCAATTCTTAGCACACCCAGACTTGCTAAAAATGTCTCTATGGAGAGACACAAAACCCAAATGAAAGTCTTAACAGTTTGATATGGAAAAGGTGTCCCAAAACATCATTTGTGTCTTCCATAGTGGTGAAAATTGCTACATCTGATGCTGCAATAGTGTTTAATGATGGGAATGTTGGCAGAAAGAAAGTTATGCATCAGTTAGGGTATCAACCTGGTGTGTTTATGGAAACAATTTTGCAGAGTATCAACAACATTCGCATCGCTGGTGCAGAAAGAGCTATGTAATTAATGCAGAAAGAAGCAAGACAGAAGAGGAATTTAAAAAGAAAGGCTGAAGAAGACCAGAATGAGGATACAGACTATGGATATGGGAAGTTATGACTTAAAATTAAAAGGCAAACTGAATAATACTTATTGTATTTTAATTGCCTTTCCCCGTAACTTGCATTTTCTACAACTTCAACCCATTTTTCACTCAAACTACTTCATCTACAGTGATGACATTTTGCACAAAGCTTTCTTATGCAACAATGAAAATGTTGTTTGATCTAGAATTTAAGATTAAGCTCCAGATGGAATGCGATTATACAAAATATATGAAAATATTTTAATTTTTAAAGGATGCATATGACTAACATTATCTTTTAAATTCTATACAGCTTCAATAAGAAATCTATATCCAACAAATTCATTTTAGTGTGTTTTAAAATAATATACCAAATATCAGAAAGATAGCATATGTGAATTTTGAAAAAAAAAATGGGTTTAAGTTTGTAAGTATCTCTGCATATAGAAAACATATGCAGCATTAGTTATAAACAATGGAAAATTATGAAAACAATTGTGCATATTAACTGTATTAAATTAAATAAGTGTGCGAAGTTTCACTTATCTAACTTGAAAACTTTGGCTGTTATGCCTATTTATGTAAGACGCTGAATATTTGCATACTTCCCTCCTTAAATGAACTTCGTTAATAATATTTTATGAACATTTTCTAAACAAGTCTCTTACAACGGATAGTCTGGTGTTTTTGAAAATACAATATATCAAATATGATATAGTTAAGAATCCGCTAAAGCGCATACAACCCGCCAGAAATAAACAAAACAAATGAATATTATTCAAACTTGGCCCCCATTACAACATGAGTAAGTCTTCTTGAAATAAAGAGAGTATTTAAGTGAAAACTAAGTGGGATTAACGTCTAAGGATTTTATAAAATATGCTAAAATGCACTGTAATGTTAATTTTGTAATCATAAATACATACGAGGCATGTTGTTTAAGTTTTGCGAATCCACCGCCGCAGCGCTACGGTGGTCGTACTGCGCAAGCGCGCTGGTTACCTACCTCTCATGTCTACGCACTGACGCCATTACAGTCTGATTCTTCAAGGTATACGTTGGTTACTGAGTGTTTAAGATGCCTCCGACAATCGTGAGTCCCGCCGATTGTGAAGTACGGGCTGTTATACGATTTCTTAATGCTAAAGGCGTAAAACCAATCGATATTCATCGTGAGATCTGTGAAGTTTACGAACAAAACATTATGAGTGATGGAATGAAAAGGAAATGGGTGAGAGCATTTAAAGATGGCCGCACAAATTTGCATGATGAATAACGGAGTGGGCTTGTTTCGGTCGTTACTGAAGATTTGGTGCACAAAGTGGACGAAAAGGTCAGAGAAAACAAACCTTTTACAATTTCATCATTGTGCGACTATTTTCCTCAATATTTTCGTAGTGTTTTGTATCGCATTGTGGCCGAGAACTTGAAGTACCGGAAATTGTGTTCACGTTGGGTTCCGAAAATATTGATGGATTTGCACCAAACCCAACGTTTAGGCAGTGTTTTGACTTTCCCAAAACAGTTGTGATACAGTGGCTAACACGTCAGGCGGCAGAATTTTATGAGGAGGGTATTCAAAAATTGGTGCCACGTTATGACAAGTGCCTCATTATTCACGGAAATTATGTAGAAAAATAGATTAAGGTACAGGTTTCATGTAAAAATGAAATTATTGCAATATCTATGCAACGTCTTTTTTAATTCCAAAACGGTACTGACTTAAAAACATGCCTCGTATAGTGAAAAAGAAGCAGCAATGGCACTTAGGTCAATGGACACCTTATTTCTTAGTGAACATTTGACATTCATAAGGTATATATATATATATATATATATATATATATATATATATATATATAAATTATATTTTGTGAATGAAGTATCCAAAAAACAATAACAACAGCACATTGAAAATTAGACATTTTGAAACATTAATAAATGTAAAAGTGAGGTATTACTTCGTATGTTGCGTCGCAGGCGTAGCCCTTTGTTTTGACTACCGCTTATCTCTCTCTGCGTTGGTGACCATGACAACTGAGGCACACTGAGCAACTGCATACCTGTGATATAGCTGTTTCACCGCTGTCTGGCTATTACAATTAGTGCTTTACGATATCTTTCGAGTAAAACTGTGATTCTTAACGCAGTATAAAAAGAGTATGCGCATATGAAAAAAAGGCATTGGGTAAGAGCTAACAATTTTCATGTAGGAACCGAAAAGCTTGGTGAGGTGCAACGAACACTGCTGTCTCCAAAACGAAGTATCGTGTGCCTTAGGGACTTGTAAAACAGAGCGAGTTCCCATGTTCCAATGTGACGTCACTGTCAGTCGACCTACAAGTTACGTCTGCGCAAAGTAAAAACTTGATCAAGCCAGAAAAGTGTGTCTACAGGTTACTGCAAGATTATACAAATGAAGTAATCTGTGTATTATAATTATGTAGCAAATTGCTAAAGTTTGGAAAAACAAAACATGAATCACTTAATTGTAAAATATTAAAGTTTCTCTATGTTAGTGTATTCAATTGAAATTGATGGCATTTTAAAGAGATTAGCATATTAACATATCATTAACATGACTGGAATGTTAGTCTCGATTTCGTGAACTGTAAGTAGACTGAAATATAATTCTAAAATGTTACCGTAATTAGTATATAATTTTAAAATATTACTACTTATTTGGAATAAAATACGAGCTGGGACCCAAAAGAAACCGGATTGTTGTCATTAAATATTTATTGATAAACCTTTTAGAAAATTATTTCTGTCACCTTCAAAATACCCTCCATTACATGCGATGCAACTGTCAAGTCTCTTTTCCCACTGTTGGAAGCATGTTTGGAGCTCTTCAAGTATGATATTGCCCACTGCCCTTTGCGAAGCTGTTTTTACCGCCTCCACATAGTCATAACACTCCCGTTTTATCGTTCCTTTCATTCGTGGAAATATGAAAAAGTCGCACGGGGCTAGGTCCGGCAAATACGGAGCGTGGGGGAAAATAGACCTCCTCTGAGATGCCAAAAAACGGGTCTCTCGTAAGGCCGTGTGTGCTGGAGCGTTGCCGTGATGCAGAAACCATTCACCTGATCGCCAAAGTTCCGGGCGTTTCCTCCTCACATCCTCCTGCTGACCACTTAAACATCCAAGTAAAAGTGCTGGTTAACAGTCTAGCCAGGGGGTACGAAGTACCGATGCACAATTCCACGAACATCCAAAAAGACAATGATCATCGTCTTCAAATTTGACATCACTTGCCTTGCATTTTTTGGTCTGGGAGAGTTGGGAGTCCTCCACTGGTTTGTTGCTTGCTTGGTTTCTGGGTCACACCCGTAACACCAACTCTCATCCCCTGTAATGACTTTGTTCAAGAAGTTTGGATCACGTGCAATCCGTTCTCAAGTCTTGACACACATTCATGCGGATGGTTTTGTGCTCCTGTGTGATAAGGCGCGAAACAAATTTAGCAGGAACACGTCTCATGTGCAAATCCTCCCTCAAAATCCGCTGGCACGAGCTCCAAATAATTCCTGTCGCTGCTGAAATTTAGTCGATCGTTTGGGGACGATCCTCGTTGATCTTTTGGCGGATCATTTTCAATGTTCTCCTCATTTCGCGATGTTGAAGTGCGTCCAAAACAAGCTTGCTCTTCAGCATACATCTCACCACGTTTAAAGCGCCCAAACCGCTCAAAAGCCTGTGTGCGGCTCACATCGTCCTGCTGGAAAGCTTCCTGAAGCATTTGGTGTGTCTCCGTTGCAGCTTTTTAAGCAGGAAACAAAATGTCACAAACAGTCGTTTTTTTAAAGTTGCCATAACGACTTGCCAACAGTCAGAGAAACACAATACCACACTACTATACTATTACATGTTTTATGTGTTTTATACCAAATAACGCTTATACCTTTTCTGGGAAGAGATAGCGAATACCTCTCCGTGTTCAATGACTTTTAAGTAAAAGTAAAACCATAAGTGATACACAAAACCCTATGACACGAAACATGTGCAGCTCAATAAACCACAAACCTTGTGTCAAATGTATTATAGAGCTACCATTTCAAATGTATTACTTGTTACTGTTTTAAATTTTTAAGTACATATACTTTTCTCAATGGCAAGCAGGTTTTCAATGATTTAATTAACACTTAAGTCTATTGCATTCAATTAAATCTGATTTATGTAAAATTAATTGAATGAGTAGAGCCAGAGTGAAAACTTCATATATTATGAGACACGCACCTTTTTTGATGACTTACAGTTAAAACACTATGTTTTTATTTTAAATAAATTGATGGAAATAATCATTTTTTCCACACTATCCGTGTGTAGGCTAAGGCTTGAATGAATAGTCAGACTGAACAATTCAATGCCATAGCCGGGATTTGAACCACAGGTCTCCCACTCTCCGTTCGGTTGCTCTAACCACCTGAGCGACTATGGCCAACATGCCGACATGACATTGAACTAAATTCGTAATGAATTCGTATTTCTCTCCTTTCACCTGAATTAGATAAAGAATACGGCTTAGTTATATGAACTTATTAAATCATTCTTTTTCATTCAGAAGTCGACAGAATGTATAAATCTGGACTAACTTCGATAAGGATAATTCCTATAAAAATGATACAATGTTTCTACTTCCAAACAAAAATAAATGTGAGGAACAATGGTAACATTTCCACAAAAAAAATTACTAATCAGGGTGTCAGACAAGGGTGTACTTTATCACCTATTAGTATTTATATTGACGACCTAGTGTGCAAATGGAAGCAGCTAGGTTTTAAAATTCCAAATAAAAGCTGACGACTTAGTTATTATACAAAATAGCTAGTCTGCCCTGCAAAAATCTATTTTTAAACATAGTAAATTTTGTAAGCAATATAATAAGATTTTTTTTATAAAATCCAAGGTAATGGCATAGTTATAAATAATCGTTGCGTTGAACAAGTAAGCCATTTTAACTACTTGGGAACTGATGTTAGTTATGACAAGGTATATGATGTCTACAATAAAATATGCAAATTTCAAAGAGTGTGTGGAACAATAAATAGAACATTTAGAAACAAAATACGTAAAGAAACAAAATTAAAGCTCTACAAAGTTATGGCTGTACCTATACTGACATAAGGAAGTGAGACTTGGACGTTAACTAAAAAGCAACAGAGTAAACTACAGGCTTCAGAAATGAAATTCTTGAGAAGTGTGAAAGAATGCACGAAGAAGTACTTAATAAGAAATGAAAATATAAGGGAAGAGCTGGATATTTTTAGTATGAATGATAGGTTAAAGGATCTCAAACAAAAAGGGAAGGAACATGTTGAAAGAATGCCAGATAATAGACTTAAAAAGCAAATACTACAGTATCATCCTAAAGGTAGGAGATCGGTGGGCAGAGCCAGGAAACGATGGCTGGAGGACTTCGAAGACGGAACAGGCACTTGATTGCCTGTGCCATGAAGTGAAGAAGAAGAAGGATAATTCCTCTGCCTCAGGTAAGCGGCAGAAAATAAGCATTATAGGACCTCTTCAACCAGGAATATCTGTATGTAATAAACCAAATAATATACTGAAACCAATGCTCATGCGGCTGAAATTCAGAATTTCGATTACAAATCAACTGAGTAATTTTATTTGTTAGCATGGAGGGGACTTAATTGAGTTATTGTTCGGCCAGTTTTTTACATGAATGGCTAACCAATGACCTCTGTGTTTGTCTACCTCGATGAGGGGGTGAACGCTTATCTACAAATGCAAAAGGGCACAGGTAACCAGTAGCTATATCATTGCCTGGTTCACACATGCTACGTGCTAGCGATGGAGCAGAAAATGTCGAAGTCATCTGCTGTTACGGCGCAAATATGAAAACGACGGGGGATGTTCCAACCCTCGCCAGTTAACACGATGTATAAACAACCGCACTCAAAACAACAATTCTGCCGCGGCTGTAACAACCCCTCTTTTCGTTCCCCTTCACCCTGGTCATCGAATGACTCCCTAGTAACCATGCATGCACGTTTACACATGCTCCCAAATTTAGTTGGTGGCTAAGTGGTTTTGTGTGGTTGGTAAAATACAAAATGTTGTGATAACTCTTTCGCTGCAAGTGTTTCTAATGAATACTGCAAGAAAATTGATATGGCGTTTGGATAGTCATTAACTGCTGAACAATTTTCCAGTGACGAAATACTTCTGCATTCTGGTACTGCAAACATTGCTTAGTAATATGGCTAATTTCATAAACACATAAGAGGGATATCAACAATTCTTCAATGTATAAAAATCAAAGATTAATATCCAAAGCACAACTGCAATGTATTTACCTTAGATTTTTACACACCTCATGTGTTTATAAAATTAGTAATTTTTTTGTAATTTACGTCCTCCAACGTTAAGAGGAGGTTCAAGAGGTCCCAAGTTCGAATCTCGTTCAGGGTGAGTTTCCTGGTTAAGGTTTTTCCCGAGTTTACCCTTATTTTTCAATACGAATGTTGGGTAACTCTAAGCTCTATGGACTCTGGACACATTTGAACATCATTTCATCCAATTCGTTCCCGTGCAATATGACTTGGGACTGTGATGGCATTGCGGAGGGGATATGGTAGGCAGGCCACCATGCTGGGCCCATTGTCGCTATGCCCCCAAGTGGGGGCACCTCTGGAGCGAAGGATGAGGCAAAGCAGTCAGAGGGCGGCCAAACCAAGGAGCCACGACTGTACAGAGCGCAGGGTCCCTAAAGTTTACATGGATAGAGACTTCCCGCGACAGGCTAGGACAAAGAACTGACTCTCCCACAGCGGAACAGCAAGCCCAGCAGCCGAGCCACTAAAATCCCTGACTGACGATCCCGAAATAGGCCTAGCAGAGGAGTGGAGACCGGCAACCGACCGACCGGAGGTGGAAGTAGCCTTCCTCAGAGCATATCATCCCGCCATGCACCGCCGAGACACCCGCCGACACTTCCACTCCGAGAGATGATGATGATGATGATGATGATGATGATGATGATGATGATGATGATGATGATGATGATGTGTATAAGGGCGTTCAACTATGGCGGTCATCAGCACCCTTACAAAAACAAGTCATGGCAAAAGCCAGATATAATAATTTCCAAAAACTATATAAGTATTAATAAAACTATTAAAATTGCATATATATTTAAAAAAAGAAGAAGAAAACGAAATATCAATAAAAACCTACTAAAAATTTCCTTCACTAAATCCTAAAGTGTAATCTAGAAAAGAATCTAAAAACCTTCTCCACTACTGTGTTATCGTCCGCTAGCATTTCTGCAAAGCTGGCCGGCAGCAGTAGAGACGTCCTAAGGTCTGCTAGATGAAAACACTCTAGCAGCACGTGTCGTACAGATAACGCTTCTTTGCAAAACGGACACAGTGGTGCAGGCTCCTTTTTAAAAAGAAAACTATGAATAAAAAAGCGGTGCCCAATACGTAACCGAGCCAAACTCACCTCCTCGCGACGAGATGACCAACAGGAGGTAACCCAGGGAATCGGAAGTTCTTTCACAGATCTAAGTTTATTATTGCGGAGAGCGGACCACTCTTCCTGCCATCAGGTTTGCACAGCTCTCCGCAATACGGCCCTAAAATCTTCCGATGTCACAGATGGTACTTGAACCCTGGGCTTCATGGTAGCCGTCTTGGCTGCCAAAGCCACCATTTCATTCCCCCGCAAGCCTACGTGACCAGGGATCCATGCACACACCACGTTAACGCCAGAAGCGTGTAAAACGTGGAGGGCATCCTGTATACGCTGCACAATAGGGTGGTAGTTGTACAGCTGTCGTAGGCTTTGAAGTGCACTGAGGGAATCACTCAGGATTAAGCAGTTCCCCAACTTTCGTCGACGTACGTGTAAAATGGCCCGGTATATTGCATAAAGCTCTGCAGTAAAAATGGAAGTGCTAGTGTGGAATCCGAATGTATACAGTTCGGTTCCAAACATGTAAGCACAACCAACACCATTTGAGTTCTTGAAGCCATCATTATAAATTACAAAATGGTCCTCATATCTCGATAAAATTTCTAAAAAACATGTGCGGATACTAGACATAGACATGGTAGATTTTTCATATTTAGTCATGCCCAGATCAACGTGGGACGCTCTCCACAAACAAGGAGGGTATGTCCTCTCCCCCCTAGGTTACATCTTGGGCATTTCAGAATCAAGATGTCTAAGGAGAGACAACCAGATGAGAGATGGAGATGAAATTGAGGGAGAGGTAATTCAGGGGATGTAATGAACCTACCCAGCATTCACCTAGAGACCCGGGAAAACCCCGAAAAAATCTATGGGTCAGGTAGGTCAGTCATGGCAATCGAACCCTGGCCTCCCAATTGCGGGCCACAGAATACCCGCGTGAGTCATCCCGCTCGGTGGGATAGACCGTACTCCAAGCAGAAAATGCGCGCCGGATTGCACTTAAAGTTTACCAAAAGGAATACTTCATGTTGCGAGAAGTAAATCAGCCACATTTATTTTTCATATGTGCTGAAAGGCATGAGTGGAATAGGAAACATTTCCAATATGCAAGAAGAGATTCCTTTGTACATTCTGTACCATTAAATTGTTTCCAAGTATAAAAGAAAGATTAAGATTACATTTCATCCAACCAACTAAAGGTTTCATTCTTTATATAACTGGTCATGGACCATATAACAAATATTGGAAAAAAATCAATAAAACTGAAAATGATTTATGTAATTTATGTAATAAAGTAGGTAATCCCGAGCACGTTATTTTTAAATGCGAAAAATATGGAATTTCGCAGTTAAAGGAAATATATGTTTTAGGAGGATTTTATATTCATGGCATATTAAGGGATTCTGAATTTTAAAAAAGTTACAATTTCTAAGCAATTATGTAAGTAAAAAAGCTTGGGAGTCAGAAATTATAGAAGTAAGAATTCCTGAAATATTATCTATTGAAAGACAAGAATTAAGAAGATCAGATAGAATAAAAGAAAGAATTATAAGAGAAAATTTTAATGCAAATGGATCCTTAAACATAATAATGGAAGAAGAGGGAATCGAACAAATTGGACAAGATATAGAAGAGGAAGAGAATTTATTAGATGAGGAACGAGAGTAGTTAAATAGAAAATATTATGTGATTTCGACCGGCAGATAAGAATGGGCAGAAAGAAGAAGAATTAGACAAAAGAAATAATTAGTGAAATGTTATATTATTTATATGGACTTAATGTATATTTGTAAAAATAAATATGAATTATTATGTTTAGTTTCAGAATTTGGTAAAAAGTATCTTAATAGTTAATATTAAAAGAATGTAATGTTGTTTAAAATTATATTTAATTATCACTTAAATTAGAGATATAATATATAAATTTCTTTTTGAATTATATGTTTAATTAAGAAGATTAAAATAAGAAAAGAAAAAAAGAAATAAATTTTATTCCTGAGGTTAATTTAAAAATAAGTGCTGGTTACCAGTACTACTAAATATATGTTATAAATAAAATAAATTTAGCTGAGATTTTTCCAGTTTAAATTAGAATTAATGGCTTCCAGCAATTATCAGTAGCTTTTCGTAGTTTTGTATAGTTTTTGTTATTTAAATTTATCTGTAATGTTTGGTTAAGCAGTTAAAAGAATATTAGTATTGTGTTCAGTAGATATTTGCTGGTTACCAGTAAATGTTGTAGTATTATAGGTAGTAGTAGCTTTTCTTTTTTTGGTTTTGTGTTTTATCAATTTTGTTTTGGTAGTTAAAGAAGTCTGAAACAATTATGTATTAATGATAATATCATGTTTTATTAAGAAGTAATAAATGTAAGATTTGAATGTGTGCCCCGGTATAGTTTCAAGGAGCCGGGGTATGATATTCAGATTTGATTTTATTTTATTTATTTATTTTGTACCATTAACATAGAGAGTAGACAGGGAAGATATTTAAGTGCATTCCACCAGAAATTGAAACCTGAAATTTCCCTAAAATCAGCGATTTCTGTGCCACTGAATGTGAGAAACAAGCATTATTAGGAAAAGTATGCCGATTGTGTGATATTTAAGTTCACTATCCTCCGACGATAGAACACGAATATTTTTAAATAACATCACTAAACCTAAACTAATCTTTAAACGAAACAGTTTTCCAAAATGTTGATTTTCTCAAAAAGTGACAGACAATTTTTATAAAAATACATTCTGTTTAAGATATTTACACACAAATTAAATTTGGCATGCTAGTAATTAACCAATCTTGAATCCCTCTGAAGTTCCCTTCATTTTGAATTAGCTTTGACTGATTCGAAATGCTAAGAAATGAACAATATCTCATTCCACAGAAATTGTAGCCTTATTAAAGTGCACAATGTATGTCAAATTAATGTGTGTGTGTGTGTGTGTGTGTGTGTGTGTGTGTGTGTGTGTGTGTGTGTGTGTGTGTGTGTGGAGAAAACCATTGGCACGATATTCTCTGTTATTCGTTTGGAAGTGGGTATTTATTATAATGCTGCTGGAAGCAGTAATGATGGTCAATATTGTAACGGGAGCGCTAGAACACCCTGTGAAAGCAGCTGGCAGCGGAAGGTAGGGGAGGTTCGGTTAGCCACACCTCCTCCTCGTTTGTCTTGTGGTGGTGACAGACTGTGGTCAGGGAAAAAACATGACTGTGTCGCCTGTTTTCTCTACACCTGTTTCTCGATCTTTCTGTTACTAGAACAATCCTGTAAACACGAGAAACCGGCGATATTCCTATATAAAGAGAGTTACAGACAGACAGAGGGAGTGAGTTAGTGAGTTGAGTTGGTTTTGGTTTAGTCAGTCAGTGAGTTGGTTTTGTCAGTGAGTGAGGAGACAGTCGCAGTTCTTGGTGTAAGAGTTAGTCAGTGACGTGTTAATGAACGAAAGGGTTGTGCAACGGAAGACTGTACGTAACTTTGAATGTGTACCGGAGCTTACGTAACCGCGAGTACAGTGAATTGTAACTGTGTGCAGCAAGTAATTCTGTGTAATTGGCAAGTGTTAAACTGTAAGTCGGTGGAAATAAAGAACATTGTTGAGTGGTGTAATTGGACTTTTTATTCCACGAACCCACAAAGTCACACTGGTGTCAGGAAGCGGGAAGACAACAGCACCGAACATTACAGCCATGGAATCCGCAGTGGAAATGCTTTTGGCGAAGATGAACGAGTTAATAACAAAAACAGAAGCGGCAAGTAACAACATCACCGCAGAATTGAAACAAGTGAAGACGGCCAACGACAACATCACCGCGGAACTGAAACAAATGAAGACGGCCAACGACATCACCGCGGAACTGAAACAAATGAAGACGGCCAACGACAACATCACCGAGAAGATGGAAGAAATGAAGGCCGAGTTAACCACAGAAATGAGAGCAGCGAACGGCAGTCTGGCCACGGAAATGAAGGCGGCGAACGAGGCTCTCGCCGCAAAGTTTGAGGAACGGTTGGCCGGCGTGAGGGATGACGTCGCGAACCTGGGCAAACGGAAGGGTCAAGTAGACGACCGCCTTAATGATTTAGAGGAAAAGGCCGACAACATCGCAAAACCCCTCACCCGCCTGACGGAGGAAAACCGGCCTTATGTGTGGACGGAGGACGCCGAAGACGCTTTCCAGCACCCGAAGGGGACCCTGTGCAGTGCTTCAATTTTGGGTTTCCCACAACCGGGTGGCGCCTTCATTGTGGACACCGACGCCAGCGACCATTGCATTGGAGGTGTCCTATCGCAGATCCAGGACGGCCACGAGCGCACAAGAGTGGAAGAGGAGGAGCGTGCCGCAGCAGTCCGAGTAGTTGTGGCAGTGCCTGCTGAAGGCTGGGATAGCGCAGGCCTGAGGAGGGAGCAGCTGGCGGACGCAGACTTGGGGCCACTCTTGAGGGAAGTGGACGCAGGGACGAGACCAACCTGGGAGGACATCGCACCGAGGAGCGCCACCTACAAGTCGCACTGGGCCCGATGGGACTCGTTGAAGACCAGAGAGGGCGTGCTGTTCCGGGTATGGGAGTCACCCGATGGGAAGGCGCAGAGAGAACAGTTGGTACTTCCCCGGAGCAAGGTCCCGGAAGTCTTGGAGGAAGTGCACGCCGGTACTTCAGGAGGACACCTGGGAGCGAACCGAATGATTCACAAACTACGGCAGCGCTACTTCTGGCTGAGACTCCGAGCAGATGCTGGTGGTACACCTGGTCCGCCTCGCACGCTACGATGGGGCTGTTCGAGGCGAACAGCTTTGAGGAGGGAGCAGTGTAACGGGAGCGCTAGAACACCCTGTGAAAGCAGCTGGCAGCGGAAGGTAGGGGAGGTTCGGTTAGCCACACCTCCTCCTCGTTTGTCTTGTGGTGGTGACAGACTGTGGTCAGGGAAAAAACATGACTGTGTCGCCTGTTTTCTCTACACCTGTTTCTCGATCTTTCTGTTACTAGAACAATCCTGTAAACACGAGAAACCGGCGATATTCCTATATAAAGAGAGTTACAGACAGACAGACAGAGGGAGTTAGTTAGTGAGTTGAGTTGGTTTTGGTTTAGTCAGTCAGTGAGTTGGTTTTGTCAGTGAGTGAGGAGACAGTCGCAGTTCTTGGTGTAAGAGTTAGTCAGTGACGTGCTAATGAACGAAAGGGTTGTGCAACGGAAGACTGTACGTAACTTTGAATGTGTACCGGAGCTTACGTAACCGCGAGTACAGTGAATTGTAACTGTGTGCAGCAAGTAATTCTGTGTAATTGGCAAGTGTTAAACTGTAAGTCGGTGGAAATAAAGAACATTGTTGAGTGGTGTAATTGGACTTTTTATTCCACGAACCCACAAAGTCACAATATTGATGGTTTCAATAACGAGATTGGTGGAGGTGGTAGTAGTAGTGGTTCCTCAAGTTGTAATCGTTGTTTTGATTTACCTTTAAAAAGGGTTTGAAGAATGTATAAATTTATAAAAGAAAAACAAACAAAAAAGTGTAAAAATATATGTAATTGTGTGATTGGCCGAATTGTATTACGTAATGTAGTGACGTAGTAGTAAATCAGCCAATCGTAGGAGGCGAGTCCTTAAAATAAGGTCTCCAATTTTATTTAATACAGAAAACATGTTTATTGTCAATAAATGTTACATTGATGAAAAGGCGGAACTTACAGCTATTTTTCAACGTAATCATTATTGCGATCGATGCACTTTTGTATGCGCTGTGGCAGTTTTTGTATACCCTTGTCATAGCACTCTCTCGCCAAGTTGCGCAGGTAGCGCTCAACCTCGTTTTACAAATCATCGTCGGTCTGGAAATGTGTTCCACCCAGGTGTCACTTCAACTAAGGAAACAGATGATAACCACTATGTGCTGAGTATGGGGTGTAGGGGCGATGGGTGAGGATGTCCCATCCGAACTGGGCCAGGAATGTTGCCGTTTATGGTCTTCGGTGAGCATTTTGGGGACTCACCTCACACATACCTTGCGATGCTGCAAATGTTCGGCCTAAAACTTTTCAGTCGTTGTCTTACTGACTTCAGGGATAAGTTCGCACAGCTCGCGAACTGTCACACGCCGATCTTTAAGCATTTCTTACTCCACTTTTGCAATTGTTTCGGCTGAAACCTAAGGCCGACCAGAACGCAGTTCGTCATGGACGTCTGTACGTCCGTCTTTGAACTCTCTGACGCACTTTCTCACGTTTCTGACGTCCATACACTGTGGCCCATAGACTTCGCACAACTGGCGATGGAGTTCAGTAGGGGTAGTGCCCTTGGCACCCAAAAATCGGATCACTGCACTGCACCGCACTTGGCGGCGGAAGTGATAGGAAGCCCCACCGCAAACGGCTGCTCAGCCAAGACTATTGGTTGCTACGGGTTCTTTGTGGGAGGGATTTGAAGGGGTGAAACAAAGCTACATACCAGTGTTGCCGGATCTCGCGTAATAGCGTTCCTCACGGTTCCAGCGCCTGGGAGACCTTACATGCCTCTTAGAAAAGTAATATATGGGTAGCGATAGTAAAGAAGGATTAAATAATCTTGGTGTAGAAACTGAAAGAAAATTTGTCTTTCTTTCTGGAACGCCGAAGACATCGGACGCTTTTCAATTTGCTTGAAAATATTTAGTGTTAGCTCAATTTGAAAGTTTAGATTGATTCCGATCACAGTATTAAGTTTTGTGATAAGAATTATAATGGAATTGATGTTAAAAGAAATAAACAAAAGATTGACTTCTTATAGAAGTTCAAATTATAAATCATAATGATACCTTCACTTGTTACCACGCTTGTAACTTAAAGTTTTCATTGCTCGTAAGTAAAAGTATAACAGAAGAATATTAAAAGCTAGCCGAGGCATAACTGATAACTCCTGGGAACATCTTCTTCATCAAGTCATAATACGAAGGTAAGATCGACGAAGTAAGACCAACGATGGGCAACGAGATACATGAACGAATCTTGCTATATATATTTCCGCAACTTTGGGGCATCGAAACCCACAACAACGTAGGAATCCTGCTACAAATGTCGCCACAACGTGGGGATCATAGCATCTTGAATCATCGCATGTATAGCACAATAGAAATCCTGCTACAAAGTTCACAAGTATTACATCGACCACATTAAATTCCATTATTTAGCTGCTGTCACGTGTCAGCGAGCTAATCCTTTGTACAAATTTACATTTAAAATGTGAAATATTAGAGCACATTTGCACTATTACGCCAGCTTCGCAAACCAAACTGTTTGGGACTGTTTGCCCAGGTGGTTTTTCCCTTTACACCCTCTGCACCCCTACTGAGGAAACCAGGGTGTACATACATCAGCCTACCAATCCGGCATTGCTTACCTTTCGGTAAATGTATTCAAGGGAAATCGTGTTTGGACTATTGAACGTTGCACGTGGCTTCTGAATTGTTGGTAGGCTAAGAAACGTTACAAAGCTCTTCAGAAGAACTCCCATTGTGTGCAAAAGAGGCTACACAATATTCTGAGTGAGGACGTTTTTAAAAGCTAGAAGCTATTTGTGGCGACCATATATCTGTAAATAAACAAAAGTATTTTAGGGTGCCACAAAAACCATTATGTTCATTTAACGCCATAAATTTAAAATATTTCCATCTAATAGCTTTGTAGGTAAGAGAGCTGTTAAATAAAGAATGGTCACAATTTTTTACGGACATAATCTTTCGCAATAAAATTCAATCTTACTATACCCTGTTAGCCTAATGTGAAACATACACGCCATAGTAGCTTCATTCTTGGTATTCCTGGTTTCTGCCTGTGAGAACCAGGCAAGTTCACATATGTTCAATATCGCCTAGGAGATAACATGCGAGGAACAATATGCGGCTTTGAAATTCTCAACAAATCTACTATACAATGTTACAGGAGACCTATGGAGAGTCAGTTCTTCCCTACAGCATAGCTCAAAGGTGGTTTAAAATGTTTAAAGAGGGCAGATAATTTCAAAGGAAGGTGGACCGTGTGCTCCAGTTACTGCTCTTACGGAATAAAACATCATCATTGCTGCTGCCATTGTAAGAGAGGATCGACGAATTACCTTAAAATCACTTTCTGAAATACTGAACATTTCATTGGGTGCCACCCACACGTTGGTGACAGAAACATTACACATGAGACGTGTTTGTGCGTGATGGGTTCCAAAACTGTTGATTTCCGAACAAAATGACATTTGCATATAGGTCTGCATGCAGTTAAAGTTGATGTTAGAGAAATATCCGCATTTCTATCAAACGTAATCACTGCTGATGAAACTTGGCTACATCATTTTCATCCTGAGAGCAAACAGCAAAGCTCAGTGTGGAAATCTCCTTTATTACCCGCCGCGCCGTGGTTCAGTGGTTAGACCGCTTGGCTCTCACCAAGGCGGCCCGAGTTTGATCCCAGGCGACTACAGACTGAGATTTGTGGTGGACAAAACCGCGATGGGGCGGGTTTTCTCCAGGATATCCGGTTTCCCCGCCATCTCATTCCACCGGTGCTCCATCTTCATCTCATGTATCATCAGTGTCATTGCCTGTGGTGCCGTATGTAGTAAAAGCGGGTGTTAAACACTACACATTTCATTTCATTTTCCTTTATTATAAACCCTCCAAAAAGCAGAAATGGTTGCTTCTGCTGGGAAAGCTATGGTCATCTCATTCTTATATATTAATGGAATGGTTTATCAGTATGTAGTACTTGCAAACACATCAGTAACTGGACAATACTACAGGGATATCCTGAAAACATTGCAAGTGCATATCTGGCACAAAAGACCACATTTCCGTGAAGCAGGCTGGATGCTGCACCACGATAATGCGCGGTCGCATATTGCCAATGTAGTTGCTGAATATCTTCCAAAACTCAACGTAAAGTGCATCCCTCACCCTCCCTATAATCCGGATTTAGCCCCATGTGTCTTTTTTCTATTCCTTAACTTGAAGAGACGCCTTCGTGGGAGGCATTATACATCATCAGAAGCAGTGGTGAAAGCTGCGGAAGGCAGGATCTCAAAAAATGGTTTCCAGCATATCTTTGAAGACTGTCAGAAACGCTGAGAAAAGTGCATCGCATTCAGGGGAGACAATTTGAGAAGAACCATCAAAGTTATGAGGATAAGCAAAGGTACGTTGTCAAAAAATTTGTGCAGTCTCAAATTATATAAACATTATTACAATTAACTGTCCATCTCTCTTGCTTAGTAATGGAGAGGGGGAACGGCGAGTGTTTCTGACGTTTCATGAATAATTAAGAATAACCTTCAGTCATTACCCCAGCTAGTGCTGGGTGTGAAATAACGTTTGGGTTATGACGTGGACATAAACGAAGCTGAGGAATAAAATGGATAATGATCCTTTCAGAACCGTTGCTGTTATTGTAATGGAGAGGTCAGTAGCTATAACCATTAACTTCGACTCTTCTCACAACCGCGGAAGAGGGATCACATTTCACTGAAGTGCCTTCATTTTAAGACAGTTACTTTAGTTACTGCTCCTAAACTCTGAATTCTAATGGCCCAGCGCATATTCATATCATCCCAACCCAGTTCGACTAAGACAATAGGTAACAGGGAATACTGTAGGCCGTTCGGAAGCAGTTTAACATAACTGAAGCTATAATGTTTCCACTTTCATCGATCTTCCTTTATCCTTGTATCCATCACATTAATACTTCAGTTTGGTATGCTCACTTTCTTCTAGGGAAGCCAGCCAGGTGAAAAGATAATTAGATATCAACGTTTCAGGAGTGTGCATCTGTCACATTATCAGGTTATTTATAAAATGTTATAACCACAAATGTTATAACTCAATATCACACAACTATAAACAAAGACAAAGCACTATCAAAATTCGGATTACTGAACAAAAGACTGTTTTCAGTAAATTAAATGCCAGGACAAGAGATGGTGCTAGTATAGAAAATTGTGTGAAAGGAACGTAACTACTTAACTTGATTATCAAGCTGTATTAATCACACACAGATGATGATGGTGGGGGTGGTGGTGGTGATGATGATGATGATGATGATGATGATGATGATGATGATGATGATGATGATGATGATGATGATGATGATGATGATGATCGGTATGAGGGCGCTCAGCTACGGCGGTCATCAGCGCCCTTTAAAAAATTTGTCATGGCAAAAGCAGATGTAAAATTTCTAAAAAAAACATAAGAACTAAAAATCAATGAAAGCCTACTAAATATTTCATGAACTAAATCCTAAAACTTAACCAAGAAAAGAATCTAAAAATCTTCTGCAACGCTGTGTCATCGTCCGCTAGCATTTCTGCAAAGCTGGCCGGCAGCTGCAGAGACGTCCTAAGGTGTGCTAGGTGTAAACACTCTAGCAGCACGTGTCGTACAGATAACACTTCATTGCAAAACGGACACAGCGGAGCAGGCTCCTTTTTATAAAGAAAACTATGAGTAAAAAAGCACTGCCCAATATGCAACCGAGCCAAACTCCCCTCCTCGCGACGAGATGACCGACAGGAGGTAAACCAGGGAATCGGAAGTTCTTTCACAGATCTAAGTTAATTATTGCGGAGAGCGGACCACTCTTCCTGCCAGCAGGTTTGCACAGCTCTCCGCAGTACGGCCCTAAAATCACCCGATGTCACACATGGTTCTCGAACCCTGGGCTTCATGGTAGCCGTCTTGGCTGCCGAATCCGCCATTTCATTCCCCCGCAAGCCTACGTGACCAGGGATCCATGCACACACCACGTTAACGCCAGAAGCGACACACACACACACACACACACACAAACACACACACACACACACACACACACACACACACACACACACACACACACACACTACTGGACATTGAAGATCTGAATGGCAGACCTTCGGTCTCAAGCCAAATCAGGGCTAGGTCCCCTACTGGCAGTGGAGTGTTTTGTGTGTGTGTGTGTGTGTGTGTGTGTGCGTGTGGGTGTGTTTGTGTGTGCTGTATTAATCTGTGCTGTTTAAATCGACGGATTCTCATTTTTAAGACCGGTTTCCAAGAGGACCTGAACTGAAAGCAAGCATCACGAATAAACGTGCTCCTTCTTGAGGAAATCGCCAAAGTCTCCTTAATTCTCCACTCCCAGTAACTGTTGCATACTGCCAAGATGTTGGTCTCCTGAAAATTGGCTCTATGGTCGTTATCCAAACAATGCTCTGCGAGTCAAAACTTCTCAGTTTGCATTAAAGGAATGCTCCGTTCATGTTCAATTATTATGGTTGCGATGGTCCTTCAGGTTTGTCCTATATACGCTGTCCCACATTCACAGGGAATGCGGTACACTCCCGGAACTCGGTAGTCCAGTTTATATAATACGTGTATGATGAATAAGTATTTGTGCATGAGTAGAGAAAGTCATGTAAGTGTAACACATCCAGATTCTTGTAACATTAGTTCAGATAAGGTTTCTGTGGATCAGTAGTTCATAGAGTTGACTTTATTATAGATTTTAATTTTTAAATATCCTTTGGAGCTAACCATTGTTTATATATTCCTTTTTGAACTCTTACAATACTTCTGAAACTTCAAATGAACTACGTAGTGGCCAGTACTTAGAACCTTTAAGTTTGTACTTGCATTAAGCCAAATTTATTACGTCATTGTAAGTGCAGGAATATTCGTAAAACAGGTTTTTTAGAATATTTCATGTTATTCTAAGGGGAATGGTTATAGAAACAATTTGAGAGATAACGTACCAATGCGCTACAGTTCGCATCCGACAAAAACAAATACTTCTTAAGAATACTTTCTGATTTATTTAAAGATGTTTAAATGAGTACACGGTCCACAGAGCTTAGAGTTACCAGACATTGATATTTCAGCAAAAGGGCGAAGCGCCAACGTTTGCCCACATTGATAATTACTAGCGGCAAGACGGTGTCAAAACAATATCTAAGTACTTCATAACATATGTTTTTATTTTTTTTTTTTTTTAATTTTCTCCACATTATAACTATGCATAGCTACCTTCAGATTTGAAAGGATATAAGAAACTCCTTGAATCTGATGAACTTATACAATATTTTGTAGACTTTCGCTCGGAAGCACAACAATTTTTCTTGTCTATATTGTCATTTTAAGCATCACAGCTCCAGCTTATTGTCGTACACATTCACGATAAGTTTTATACCAAAACATTACGTTATCATGTTAACGTTTTGGAAAATATTCTTAATAGCTAAGATATTGATTTATACGTTGCATTTACCACCTTCGCGTCATCTGCAAAGTGCTATGTGTACTTCCTGTTTCACGAGACTTCCGCTGTGTGCGCTGTTGTCGCATTCAGTAAACATGCGACATATTTGAACTGTAGGTGTGTACCCTGTTTTTCTGAGGGCAAGGGGGTGTTTAAATGTTATCTTAATTAATTTTTCTGTACCACAAGCATACATAGCAATCAGAGGAGTTGTTAGATCATATACAAAAGTTTAATGTGGAAATTGAACTTATAATATATATGTTGTGATAACTTGAATTTAAAAGCAAAATTCGGCAAATTCAAAATTGGATAACCTGCTACTGAAAAATATTTTTGGAGCACCTTCATTTAACACTTAAAAATCAAGTTGTGTAGTTACGTTTCTTTGACACAATTACTTTTCTATAATCACGCCATCTGCTGAGCTGGCATTTAATTCACTAAAATGTCTTTTGTTCAGTGATGCGAATTTCGATGTTTTGTCTTTGTTTATAGTTGTGTTATACCAGTGTTTCATTTGTGGTTATATCATTTTATAAGTAACCTGATGATGGGAGAAATGCACACTCCCGAAACGTTGACAGCTAATTATCTTTTCACCGGGCTGGCTGCCTGAGAAGTTAGTGAGCGTATCCGACGCTAGGAAACCTTCAGGTATTATTTTAGTTTTGTAGTTACGGACACCTGGTAGTGATTTTGGATGAAAATATGGATTTTTTTTTTTTTTGCTTTTTTGCTTAATATGAATCTACATAGTTTGGGGAACATGCCCTTTATAAGGTTTTGAGTGTTCCTGACAATTATGTGTATTTTAAACATGGTGGCCAGGCTATCACGCCCCATTTCTTACTCTTCTCACTCTTCATCTTCTCTTATCTTACAAGGACTGAACAACAGATACTGAAACTAATTTTTTTCACAGATGTTTATTACTACAACTCAATGTATACATGATCGTTTTCAAAATATTCCCCCCCCTACTCTAATACACCTTTAATAGCGTCTCTGCCAGTCCTTAAACACGTGCTGCAGACAATTCTTTGTCAGGTCCTCGAGAATCGCCTCACTTTTCTTGAGCACTGCTTCAGAGCTTTGCCTTAGTGATGGGGAAAAAAAGAGTCACAGCTTACAAGATCGGGGCTATAAGGTGGATGTAGTACACAGGTAATGCTCAGTCGAGCCAGAAACTGCATGACTTGTGTCTGTGCATTGTCATGACGAAGTCGTCACACAGTCCGAGAAAGCTCTGGTCGTTTCTTTGTAATGTGCTTCCTCAGTGTAGCCAATACTGACGTGTAGTATGCTGCTGTAACAGTACTGTGAGGAGGAACTGCATGTGACGTGAGGTCGTGCATTGTCATGATGAAGTCGTCACACAGTCCGAGAAAGCTCTGGTCGTTTCTTTGTAATGTGATTCCTCACTTTAGCTAATACTGACGTGTACTATGCTGCTCTAACAGTACTGAGAGGGGGAACTGCATGTGACTTGAGGCCGTGCATTGTCATGATGAAGTCGTCACCCAGTCCGAGAAAGCTCTGGCCGTTTCTTTGCAATGTGCTTCCTCAGTGTAGCCAATACTGACGTGTAGTATGCTGCTGTAACAGTAGTGTGAGGGGGAACTGCATGTGACGTGAGGCCGTACATTGTCATGATGAAGTCGTCACCCAGTCCGAGAAAGCTCTGGTCGTTTCTTTGTAATGTGCTTCCTCAGTGTAGCCAATACTGACGTGTAGTATGCTGCTGTAACAGTAGTGTGAGGGGGAACTGCATGTGACGTGAGGCCGTGCATTGTCATGATGAAGTCGTCACCCAGTCCGAGAAAGCTCTGGCCGTTTCTTTGCAATGTGCTTCCTCAGTGTAGCCAATACTGACGTGTAGTATGCTGCTGTAACAGTAGTGTGAGGGGGAACTGCATGTGACATGAGGCCGTACATTGTCATGATGAAGTCGTCACCCAGTCCGAGAAAGCTCTGGTCGTTTCTTTGTAATGTGCTTCCTCAGTGTAGCCAATACTGACGTGTAGTATGCTGCTGTAACAGTAGTGTGAGGAAGAACTGCATGTGACGTGAGGCCGTGCATTGTCATGATGAAGTCGTCACCCAGTCCGAGAAAGCTCTGGTCGTTTCTTTGCAATGTGCTTCCTCAGTGTAGCCAATACTGACGTGTAGTATGCTGCTGTAACAGTAGTGTGAGGGGGAACTGCATGTGACGTGAGGCCGTGCATTGTCATGATGAAGTCGTCACCCAGTCCGAGAAAGTTCTGACCGTTTCTTTGCCTTGTGCTTCCTCAGTGTAGCCAATACTGACGTGTAGTATGCTGCTATAACAGTACTATGAGGGGGAACTACATGTGACGTGAGGTCGTGCATTGTCATGATGAAGTCGTCACCCAGTCCGAGAAGCTCTGACCGTTTCTTTGCAATGTGCTTCCTCAGTGTAGCCAATACTGACGTGTAGTATGCTGCTGTAACAGCAGTGTGAGGGGGAAATGCATGTGACGTGAGGCCGTGCATTGTCATGATTAAGTCGTTACCCAGTCCAAGAAAGTTCTGACCGTTTCTTTGCAATGTGCTTCCTCAGTGTAGCCAATACTGACGTGTAGTATGCTGCTGTAACAGTACTGTGAGGGGGAACTGCATGTGACTTGAGGCCGTGCATTGTCATGATGAAGTCGTCACCCAGTCCGAGAAAGTTCTGACCGTTTCTTTGCAATGTGCTTCCTCAGTGTAGCCAATACTGACGTGTAGTATGCTGCTGAAACAGTACTGTGAGGGGGAACTACATGTGACGTGAGGCCGTTTATTGTCATGATGAAGTCGTTACCCAGTCCGAGAAAGCTCTGACCGTTTCTTTGCAATGTGCTTCCTCAGTGTAGCCAATACTGACGTGTAGTATGCTGCTGTAACAGTAGTGTGAGGGGGAACTGCATGTGACGTGAGGCCGTGCATTGTCATGATGAAGTCGTTACCCAGTCCGAGAAAGTTCTGACCGTTTCTTTGCAATGTGCTTCCTCAGTGTAGCCAATACTGACGTGTAGTATGCTGCTGTAACAGTAGTGTTTGGGGGAACTGCATGTGACGTGAGGCCGTACATTGTCATGATGAAGTCGTTACCCAGTCCGAGAAAGTTCTGACCGTTTCTTTGCAATGTGCTTCCTCAGTGTAGCCAATACTGACGTGTAGTATGCTGCTGTAACAGTAGTGTGAGGGGGAAGTACATGTGACGTGAGGCCGTGCATTGTCATGATGAAGTCGCCACCCAGTCCGAGAAAGCTCTGGTCGTTGCTTTGTAATGTGCTTCCTCAGTGTAGCCAATACTGACGTGTAGTATGCTGCTGTAACAGTAGTGTTTGGGGGAACTGCATGTGACCTGAGGCCGTGCATTGTCATGATGAAGTCGTTACCCAGTCTGAGAAAGTTCTGACCGTTTCTTTGCAATGTGCTTCCTCAGTGTAGCCAATACTGACGTGTAGTATGCTGCTGTAGCAATAGTGTGAGAGGGAACTGCATGTGACGTGAGGCCGTGCATTGTCATGATGAAGTTGCCAAACAGTCCGAGAAAGCTCTGGTCGTTTCTTTGCAATGTGCTTCCTCAGTGTACCCAATACTGACGTGTGGTATGCTGCTGTAACAGTAGTGTGAGGGGGAACTGCATGTGACGTGAGGCCGTGCATTGTCATGATGAAGTTGCCAAACAGTCCGAGAAAGTTCTGACCGTTTCTTTGCAATGTGCTTCCTCAGTGTACCCAATACTGACGTGTACTATGCTGCTCTAACAGTAGTATGAGGGGGAACTGCATGTGACGTGAGGCCGTAGATTTTCATTATTTTCATTAGATGTATGACGGGTTGCTCTATCTTGCTGGAAATAGCCTTCTCTCAATTCGATATCATCCAGCTGTTCCACTAACGTCTTGAAGATACCCATATAAACTTCAGTGTCTACAGTCGTATCAAAGAAAATGACACATGTAAGACTGTCAGCTGTCAACAATTGTCAGTGCTGTGAATTCTTCTGAGCTACTGAGATCATTCATACAAATTTCTACATTCTACGACCTTTCAAAGGTATGTTATGGCCTACTGAAATGGTTCAGATTTATATGGATCACAATACATATAAAAAGAAAAATTATGGAATGGAATAGCTGAGATTTATGTCTATTTTACTTTTAGTCCAGCATTTCTGAAAATTATTTGACGCTGCTGTCAGAAAATATAATCCTTATATTTTATACGAAACTTCAATTTTAGTTAGTGTTTGATTATTTACAGAATAATAAGTTACTTAAGTTTGCATGGTGATTCTTATTTTCACAAACGTTATTGGAGGAGAGTTCTTAAATAAAACTGAAATAGTTACTTCGATCTACAATTTAAAACTTGGAAACATCTTTAAATTACAAAGACTTACTCCTGGTAAAGAGGAAATCACAGTCTAGTTACACATTTTCTTTACTAAGTTTGTAAATTAGTAGACGAAATGTTTAATAGACAAATGGTTAAGTTTGTTCCATTTCTGCAATAAGTAATTATGGAATTTATGGGAAGTGTTGTAATCCAGTCAAATATCGACATTTCACGGAAAATACACTTCTTCAGTGAAAAGTGGCTCTGAATAGAAGAGGCACTTGCGGATAAATACTTGTGTGTGTGCGTTTGTGTGTGAGTGTGTGTGTTTATGCATGTTTGTGTAATGCCCCATAAGTCTGCAAAAACTGATATTACATAGCGAAAGCTACATAAGTGTTTATTAATATTATATATCAACGTTATCAAAAGTTACTGTTTGTTAAGTTTTTAAAAGAATTGCTTCAAATGGTTTAATTAAATTAAAAATATAAACTGGAAAATAAATTATTGAAAAATTATTTCCATCTTCACACAACTCCACCATCACCTCCCATCTGCGACCGCCCCCTGTTATGGGATCTCATGTTAAAACAATAACAGTCAAGATAAGTTCCAGAATTTAGGTTCGAGGTAATTCACGAGGAGATCATCAATTGTATCATCATTTCATATACATATCCTGATGCAATTCTGTGAACAAGAAGGCCCTAGCACATTTGTCTTCAATCCTGAACGCTTGTCTTCAACTAGGTTTTTTCCTCACACCTGGAAATTGGCTCAAATCATTGTGTTTCACAAACCTAATAAACCTAAAACTCTCCCCAACAGCTATCGTCCTATAAGTTTGCTGCCTACCTTGTCCAAACTCTTTGAAAAGATTCTTCTTCGCCATCTCCTTAAATATACCTCTGACAACCGTACCATTCCACCCTTCCAATTTGGATTTCGTTCTAGACATTCTACCTCACACCAAATACTACGTTTAACACAAACAGTAATTTATGATTTTGAGCAACGAAAGCACACAACCGCACTGTTCCTCGACGTAGTACACACCTTTGAAAAAGTTTGGCATGAGGGGTTAATTTTCAAACTGTATAGATTGGCCTTCCACAGTATCTGCTCACTACCATTTCCAGTTTTCTATCAGATTACACATTTACTGTTCGCATTGGTGTTACGGAGTCCTCCCAGCGCCATATTACAGCAGGAGTTCCTCAGGGATCCACATTGGCCCCAATCTTATTTAGTATCTATACCTATGATCTTCCTGACTTGGCCCCTACCTCTATAGCCTTATACGCTGATGATACTGTTTTATATCATTCCAGCACATATCTCCTTACAACTATTCACACGCTACAAACCTCTCTTCACTGCCTCGTTGAATGTTTCGATACTTGGCGCATACGTCTTAACACTCAAAAGACCGCAGCTAAGATTTTTAGCTTACGTCGCAACTCCAAATCTCCCGAATTGCATATTAAGCATGAATCAATTCCCTGGATACCTCCTACCACCTCCGTCAAATACCTTGGAGTAATGCTGGACACTAAACTTAATTGGCGAGTCCATATTGATCGACTTATCTGGTTAGCATCAGGACGAGTTTCAAAACTCGTTCCCCTACTTCATAGACACACTCCTCTTGGCATTGAATGTTCTCTGCTTCTCTAGAAATCTCTCGTTCTGCCACTTATCACATATGCTTCCCAGGTATGGGGTACTGCTAGCAACACTCACCTCCGAAGGCTACAGGTCCTGCAAAATCTATTTCTGCGTATCGCCACGGATGCCCCTTGGTACGTACGAAATCAACAACTGCATAAAGAACTAGGTTTCCTTCCTCTTCACCAGTACATACGTCAGATCGCCTCTCGCTTCTTCTCAAACCTGTCAGGTGTTCCAGGAGCTGTGATGTACGACATCGGCGTACGAACCCGCCAGCCCACACGCCTGCAGAGACGACTCCCACAGGATCTCCTCCTTAGTGATTATGAATACTGTTCTTTTGTAAAAAAGCTATGAATGTTATTTCACAAAGACTGTTTTCTATCTCTTTGATTACTTGTTTTTTATTATTAACAGTTTTTTCTCTCTTGTTTTACAGTGTTAAATAAATAATAGGAGCCAACTTGGTTTTGCTTACATGTTATTATATAGTTCATAAAGATTCACTTAGTTAACAAGGATCTAGAAAGCATGTACTGCTGATCGATCATTGAATAAATTAAAAAAAAAAATCTGTGAACAAAACATATGGCTAAAACGTTCGGTATTTGCTGAAATATTTCACATTAAGCGCTTTGTCGAAGATGGAACAGGATGTGCATTAAACTTTCAGCTATCATGTTGGATATTTGTTCAAGTATTACTGCATTGGGAGGGTGAAAGTTTTCACTGAAGCTTTTGTAGTTGTTCAAACTATATGTTTAAATTACAGAGGTTTGGCTAGAACAAAGCAGTGGGTGGATTTGAACTGTCAGTGTTAACTTTTATTATTTGTTCAATTATTCTTTTTATTGCTGCGTTTCAACAGGGTGAAATATTTCAACGAAAACTTTCGCTATTCAAATATTTTCACGTTACAGGGCTTTGCCTAAGATAGAAGTACGCGTGGATTAATGTCTCAGCTAACAGTTTGTTAATTGTTCAAATGTGCTCATATTGCTGCAATTTTGGTAGTGCAACACAGTGTGTCAATTTAACTTTCAGATATTGCAGTCATACTGCAGTCGGCGATACTTTAAAATACAGGAATTAATGCACTGCAAGCCACAATGTGTTAGACTGAAAATTTCGTTGCAAAGTAATTAAATTTGTGCGAGGTAAAGTTTACACTAAACAGTAATTATGAATCCCTTGTCTTACCATGTGCTAGGGAAGTTTCGTTCTAGGGGCTGGAAGGACAACGAACGGGTTGGACTAGAATAAGTAATTCGGGCAATGAGAGACAGCTGGAGAAAAGCGAGGAGGAAGAGAAAACATGAAGAGAAAGATCCAGCAAAGGACAGCAAATGGGCGGGACTTGAATAAGTAATTAAGGATTGAGGGGTGCCTGTCTGTCTCTCAACCCTTCGAATGTGTAGCTATGCTAAGCAAGGGCAAAGAGAAACTTTTGAGCAATTACAGAGCGTTCAGGTGAGAAAACATTTTTTTTCAAAGCAAAGTACAAACAGAATATAAAGCAGCAATAGGTGCTTCTTATAGTGGTTCTAGGCAGCATCAATTCTATAGACGTTTTGTTTTTTATCAAGAGAATAATGATCCTAAATTAAAGAGAGGGAGTTCACAAAAAGCTGGCTCAGTTGATGGTGTTTGTAGTCTTCATTCGTGGGTTCGATTCTGTTGGCAAACTTTCCTGATATTTTCGAAGGTTTCCACAGGTCACTAGGCAAATTGAGGTAAATAGGTGCTTCTTGTAGTGGTTCTAGGCAGCATCAATTCTATAGACGTTTTGTTTTTTATCAAGAGAATAATGATCCTAAGTTAATGAGAGGGAGTTCACAAAAAGCTGGCTCAGTTGATGGTGTTTGTAGTCTTCATTCGTGGGTTCGATTCTGTTGGCAAACTTTCCTGATATATTCGAAGGTTTCCACAGGTCACTAGGCAAATTGAGGTAAATAGGTGCTTCTTGTAGTGGTTCTAGGCAGCATCAATTCTATAGACCTTTGTTCTTTTATCAAGAGAATAATGATCCTAAATTAAAGAGAGGGAGTTCACAAAAAGCAGGCTCAGTTGATGGTGTCTGTAGTCTTCATTCGTGAGTTCGATTCTGTTGGCAAACTTTCCTGATATATTCGAAGGTTTCTACAGGTCACTAGGCAAATTGAGGTAAATAGGTGCTTCTTGTAGTGGTTCTAGGCAGCATCAATTCTATAGAAGTTTTGTTTTTTATCAAGAGAATAATGATCCTAAATTAAAGAGAGGGAGTTCACAAAAAGCAGGCTCAGTTGATGGTGTTTGTAGTCTTCATTCGTGGGTTCGATTCTGTTGGCAAACTTTCCTGATATATTCGAAGGTTTCCACAGGTCACTAGGCAAATTGAGGTAAATAGGTGCTTCTTGTAGTGGTTCTAGGCAGCATCAATTCTATAGACTTTTGTTCTTTTATCAGGAGAAAAATGATCCTAAATTAAAGAGAGGGAGTTTACAAAAAGCTGGCTCAGTTGATAGTGTCTGTGGCCTTCATTCGTGGGTTCGATTCTGGTGGCAAACTTTCCTGATATATTCGAAGTTTTCTACAGGTCGCTAGACAAATTGAGGTAAGGAAAATTTCGTCCGTCCATGTGCCATCAGTTTTCATTTCACTTTACCTTTTGTTCTGATTGGCTGTATCACGAAACAAGTATCAGTGAGAGGTTTAATGCATACAGGAAATTTTCCCATTTTAATACTCATCCTTCAGTTGGAGAAAACTCTCATGTTCGATTTCAACAACAGATGTTAAATTCGACGTTAACAAATGTAACGTAACAATTGTCATAGCACCAACAAAGCTACTAAATCTCTTGCATTTCACCAACCTGTTTTCTGAAAATGTTAAAAAATGTTAACGCCCAGGGACTTGTAAATATTAAAGCCATAGAAGGCTATGGATGAGTCGTATAATTTCCTGGAAGTATTGCGATGCGCTTTTGGTTTCATTTTCGTCTGCACACAGCTGAAAAAGTGGCGGGTGCACAAAATCGTAAGTAAAAGCCGTGAGAAAAATTTCTCATCGATGGAGAGAGAATTGTTAATGGAATTGGTGACGACGTGTAAGGATATATTGGAAAATAAGAGGACGATTGTAGTGAATGTAAAAGCGAAAAATGTCACGTGGGAAAATATTGGAAACGAATTTAATTCAAATGCATGTAACACTACTACAAGATCAAACAACTTCATCAGTATTATGTACATTTATACCGAGAAGCGAAGAAGGACAAATGACGAGCGACTTGAACTTTTCAAGACGGGAGGTATACAGTGTATTATCCACATAGTTTAGTGAATTATAAAATCGCAAAGTTATTAATACTTGAAGTAAAGGCAAGATCGGCATATTCCTTTCTATGCATGTTCTAACTCAGTATTACGTAAATTTAAAACGAGGAGCGAAGAAGGACAAGTGACGAGTGATTGAAGCTCTCAAGACAGGAGGTATACAGTGTATTATGCACATAATTCAGTGAATTATAAAATAGCAAAGTTATTAATACTTGAAGCAAAGGCGAGATCGCCATATTCCTTTCGATGGATGTTCTAACCTCTCTTGTACTTCCGCAGTGACTTTCATGGCAACCTGTTTCGACAGTCTATAACTCTGTATAAAATTTCCTTCTGATTGCTCCTCAAAATAATTTCTCCTCATAGGCCGTACTCTATTACGAATGTCATTTAGACGTCTTTAATATAGCAAATCGACAACAACAGCTGCGTTCATTCCTGCCATCTTGACTATTTACAATTGTTAAGGCCTTAACAACAGAAATTAGGTTTGTTAGTTTAACAAAGGATTTAACACAAGTGTTAAGCTAACACTTGTTGGTAAAATGTAATTTATGTTTTAACTATTGCTTAACTCGTGTTAAGTCTTAACATTTGTTGGTGAGATCAGGCAACAGAGTTCCAGCCCCCACCCCGCACCCCACGGGGTTTGTGTAAGACCCAAACGGCGAGGGTTGCTGGAGTAGGAGTGTCCACTGGTAGCTCAAGCGGTTGTTGTTGTATGATGAATTTTAGTTATCTTCATTGCGCACAATGGTGTATTTTACATATTGTAACTTTCCTTAGATTTGGAGTATTTAATATATTTTAGAGTCCATACATCCAAATTCCTAGTTATATGGTGACACAATATTCCCTACCTTTTCTCTATTCTACCGTGATGCCACTTTCGAGTCATGAAACATTCTGAAGCCAAACGTATCAACATATGAAACACAGATCACATGAAAAATTGTGACGTATGCTATTGAGGGGCACTACATAACGGTACATTTTGGTGATTATTTTAAATTATAAAAATCTTACCTTTTCTGGCAGATTTATACTTTTAGCACTCTTGCCTGTTTGTGAAAGTTGGCAGATTATGTTGTGTAACAGAATGGTTTTGCCGTACCACTTCCTATGACAATCCCAGAGGATTTTAACATGACAGCACTTTTCCTCTTGGATAGTGCAAAAGGCACGTATGACTGAGGATATCATGAGCCATTAGGAAGTTCTAGAACATCTACGTATTGTTCTATGATAGGCTCCTTTAATTCAAATCTTGGGTGGTGGCACACTATATCTGGTAACACTACGACAAATTGCTACGATTCCCCTATGAAAATTAGAACCTATATAAAGGGGATACAAACTCTACTACTTTTGGGTTTTCTCTCGTCGTCGAAGCCGCCGTCGACGTCTAGTGGCCGCCTCAATGCAAAATGACATCTCTGAAGGTAAGCTCTGAGTGGGTAATCAATACTAATCTAGGCGATAGGCTAACTGTTTACTGTGTAATGGAGCCCTCCCCTTAGCAGGCCTCGGAATTATTGATGTGCTCATATAATTTATATAATAAAAGGAACCATTGACATAACAGATATGTTCACTCCACCGTCTACTTCCCAATCTACGCTTCCCAGTCATCAATCCTTCCCCGGGTTGTGACAATATCCTCAGCTGGAGACCAAAATGCTTCAGAAAACGTGAAAGCAAGGTTTTGATACACAAATCAAAAAGACTTTCTTCATAGTATATCGAAGTGGCAGTAAAGAAACTGAATTAATTCATGTCCAAAGATAAAAATATGTGGAGGAACTTTATATAAAGTAATTCACACAAATTTGTTAGACAATAGGTTTAAAAAACAAAAATCGAATAGTAAAAGTAGTCAATACACATTGGAATCAGTTCATAATAACAACATAGCTATCATTAATATTTTAAAAGCAATATACGAATATTACACTCAGGACCTTCTCTATTCAATCTACAACAAAGTATACTCACAAAAGCATTTATTTCTAACTCATAACTGTTAATCGAGATGAATATCCCGTATTACTTATTTACAGTAGTAGACAACTACAGTAGCCTGAAGCGATAGTCAAATGTTGCAAGTGCTCGTTGCTGTTGGATACTCAAAAATTCAAACCAATGACAAAGGATAGCTCTGGAAATTTAACACAGAGCATTTGACAAATTGTACATTTGTTGTATAGTAGAAATTATTTATTTCGTTTACGAGTTATGCAAAATTCATTCATAATAAAGAGGAATGCCGAGACTGTTCCTTGAAAATTAAAAAAAATGAAATATTTATTTAAGGACGGTATATAACAGATATACTATTCAGCATAACATTTTATATTGATGTAAATAATTTTTTCCTTCACACTAGCCGTGTATAGGCTAAGGTTTGAATGAGTAGAGTCAGATTAAAAATTCAATGACATAGCCGGGATTTGAACCACAGATCTCCCGCTCTCCGTGTGGTTGTTCTAAACCACTGAGATTCTATGACCAACATGCCAACGTGACATTAAATTCTCCAACTAACTCGGATGTTTCCCGGTAGACCACTAGGGGTGCTCATATACAATGAGGCACCGCCTTTTGTGGCGACTTACTATGCTGTAAGTACTTAAGTCCCAGGCTTTATAGTTAAACCTCTATGTTATTTAGGTAAATTGGTGGAATTTATCATTTCTTCTACACTAGCATTTGGCGAATACCACTACTTTTGTCGAATTTACCATGCCCTTGACATCCCCTCACAAAAGGTACAGAGGTGTTGTGTCGAGCGGTCTCGGTGGCCATGCAATTGGTGCACCTCTCCCTATCCATCTACCAGGAAACTCCTGTGTCCCCAAACTCTCTTAACCTTCTAGATAAATACATATACATTAATTTAACACCAAAAAATAAAGATAGGGTGATTTAATTGGGACACCTGTATATTGAAGAACTAATAATTTTCGAGGAGACTGGTATGACGTTTCTGATACCTATATTTTTCCTCAAGTGTGAAATATTTATCCTATTCTTTGTCCGTTAATTTCATATAAAGAGAGTGGGATTTAAAAAATATTGCGTTGTTACCATTTTTAAAGATCCAAGGAACACTTAAGCCTACTGTATTCCCATATTTCTTTTGTCCCTTAAGGAAAATTAACGATAAAACGAAATCCGCAAAAGGTTTATCTCACTTAACGTAGGAAAGTAAGCGCTGATAACAACAATTTGTACAAGAGTGAAGAAAAATCATATTTTTGCAATAGATTGGATTTTTTAAAACTAATTCTTCTTTGATTATTGTAGGAATTTTCAGCGCTGCTCTCATATAAAGGAGAGGAATTTCAACATCGTCATACCAACAGAAGGAGAGAAGTAGGTGCGTATTTCTACACGTACCCCACAATAAGTAGGAAATTGGACCATATTATAAGATGCGGAAGTTCCTGATATGTCACTCCTGTACGCTTTAATTGCCTGCGCTTTAGGCATTGGTCCTCCGCTTATCTGGAGCATCGAATGATATCGAGCAGTAGGCGAGGCATGGCCCTTAATATAAGGGAACGTTCGTGTGTGTTGGAGCGAGTGAGGTTGGAACGTGTGCAATAAAATGCTAATGTGATATCCAACCCTTTGGTTGTACCATGACTGGCACCCTAAATGCCACAAGCCTTTGCGGGACTGTCAGCGACCTTGCCGAGGAAGAGACGGATCTGAGCTGAATCCGAGGTTTATCTCCTAGTCAAGGCATTATCTAGTTCATTCGTGTAAATATTTGAGTAGCACATACTCATAAGTGTCTATATATTTGTTGTGTGTACTTCCATGACATTAAGCTTTTGCAGTGGTGACATATAAGACCAGTTATAGGTTAGCTGATAAATTACATAGACACTAATAATGAACTGTTAGAAGTGACCTACTTAATGAGGTTCAGGAGTGAATTTTCCACTCGTTATTGTAACTATTGAATATATTGTTATATCTGGACTTTAAGTATTAACATTATTTCCGTAATCATTTGACGTCTATACTGCCGAAAGACGCAATAACAATGTTACGAAATGTTTCTAGGGTGCTATGGCTCTCGAGAAAAATGAATCACAATCTTCTTGCTGATAGCTATGCAAATAAACAGTCCCTGCTACTTTCCAGAAGTGTGGAAAATTAACTTCAATAAATGCTCATAAAAATTTGAAATTCTGAACCAAATTAATTCTGATTATGGATTGGATTTCAGCAAGATTGGTCATAAAGGACACTGCTCATGGTTCAACTAAATGGATTGGATTAGCAGCAAAGGAGGTTTTTCACTAAAACTATGGTTAGGCTACAACATCTAAGGATTTGCTGTCTATCCGGAGTTGGCCACTGGTCATTCCCAGTACGACAGGCGACTATAACGCCACTCTTAAGCCGAGAACAGCAGAGATAGTGCTTGGTGTCTCCACAAGGTATCGCTATACTAATCTATCGATGTTACTTCCAGCGCTGAAAAAACTGGATGGAAATAAAAGTAAACTGGAATGGAGAGAAGACAGGTTTTAGTACTTATAGTACACAAAGGGTATTCACTAACGACCTAGGAAAGCATGTAAAAAGCTCTTGGTTATATTGGTCTACTAGGAAGGAGATCCTATCCTGCATGAGTGGACGTTGTCATATATTAGTCCCATATATAAAAATTAAGGGAACAAACGAGAACCAATAAACTATAGAGGGATTAGAGTTATGCCAGCAACAAGCACAATTTTAGGTACAATTATTAAAGTTAGATTGGTGGAGTTAATAGAAAATAAGATATTTAAAGAACAACCAGGCTTTACAGCAGGAAAATCATGCTATGATAATATATGTTTTATTAGACAAATCACCAAAAATAACTGCTAAAGGGAAAGAAGTGCATATGGTATTCATTGATCTTGATAAAGCATATGACTCAGTACCTATAAATAGATTATAGGAGGCTATGGAAATCTTTGGTATACCTAAGTCCCTTATATACTTAATTAAAAGAATGTATGAATGTAAGGCAAGTGTTAAGATGGGAAACAGAGTATCAGCAGGATTCCCCACGACAAAAGGACTAAGACAAGGTTGTCGCATGTCACCTACACTGTTTAAAATATTTATAGAAGAGTTGTTGAGAAAGTGGAATAAGTCATGTAGGGGAATGGGACTAAACATCAATGACCGCTTATTGCACAATTTATTATTTGTAGATGACCAGATAAAGATGATATAGAATATGAAAATAAATAAATGCATTCGAAGTAGGTGGATTAAAAATAAATTCCATTAAAACATAATATAATAGGAGGAAATATGGAAGATCTGCAAGCAAATGATGTGATAGTTAAATGTGTCGAACAATTGAAGTACCCAGGATCTAATGACACTTGTAAAAAGCATATTATCATAGGGTAAATTGTGCAAGGAAGGCGATCAGAAGGTGGAATAGTAATTTGACTAGAAGACTAAACAAAAAATTTTTAAGACAGTAATAGAAGGTATACTTACATACGGGTCCGAAAGTTGGACAATAAATGGAAGAATGCAGACACAAATGGATGGATTTCGAAAAAGTATGAGAATATCAGAAACGCCTACATTAATCATGAAGAAGACGTACTGGAAGCTGTTATAGACAGAATGTCCAGTAGAGATCTACAGTGATATGGACATGTACAACGGATGCCCGAAGATCGGCGGCGCTGACTTGTCCTAAAGTGGGAAGTACCAGGCAGAAGAAAGCAGGGAAGAGCCAGAGGAACGTGGCACGAGGAAATACATGACCTTATGAAGAAGAGGGGACTGGAAGAAGGTCAAAGGAGCGACAGGAATCTCTGGAAAGCAGGAACTACGGGTGAACTGCTGTAAAGTGGAAAACCTATAAAGAAATAGAAAAAAGGAATTAAACAAGGTGCCCCTCCAGCCATGGATGCTTTTAGTTATTACCAAATGTTAGAATGGTACTAATTTAATAATTTGGTAACATTAACTGGCCGAAAAAGCAATTGGTAGTAGGGCCTATCGTAACAAGCTCCTAGACATCATAGAGCTAAAGGAAAACGTTAGCATCAAAATTTATGTCATCTATCCCGTTTTGAACAGAACATATGCTGTGCATCGTCTACTCTTTCAAAACTATCCTTTATATATATAATTTTACGTCCTCCAACGTGAAGTCATATCGGACGGTGAATGAAATGGGTGAAACGATGCTCAAATGAGTCCAGGTTCCATGGAGCTTAGAGCTAACCGACATTCGGCTGAGGATAAGGGAAAACCCCGGGTAAAACCTTATCCAGGTAACTCATCCTAACCGAGATTCGAACTCGGGACCTCTTGAACTTCATCTTCTTCTTTCTCTAACTCCTTTGTGCTGTTAAGCGTGGAGTACAAGCCTATTCTACTCATTTCCTCCACTTTTCTCGGTCCATTATCATTATCTTCATTTCTGTCATGGTTTCATTTTATCCTTCCCCAACTTCTCAATGTATTCCTGATACAACATGCGTGGCTTTCCCCTAATTCTTTTACCTTCTGGTCTTGCTTCTATATATTGTTTGGGTTTTCTTTCTTCTGACATACGAAGTACATGTCCATACCATTTAAGTTGTCTTTTTATAAATATTTCTTTAACAGCGTGTGTACCTAACTCTTCCCTTATTGTTACATTTCTAATCATGTCTCTTCTTGTCTTCCCCACAGCTCGTCTTAAATATCTCATTTCCATAGCTGTTATTTGGTTTCGTCCAGGTCTCTGCTCCATATAATAAAATTGGTAGTATTGTTGTTTTAATTACTATAATTTTTGTATCTTTTGTTATTTTATTTTTTCCCACAATAGTATTATTAATCTGATAGTAGACCGAATTGGCCTTTCTTATTCTGTTTAAAATTTCCTGTTCTATTTTTCCATCTTATTTATAAATGTACCCAGGTATTCATAACTGTCTACCTGTTCTAAGATTTCATCATTACATTTAATTTTAACTTTTTCTTCTTTCCTTCCCATATACATGGTTTTACTTTTGGGTATGTTTAATTCTAAACCTTTTCTAGTTAATTCTTCTTTCCATTCATTTAGCGCTAATTGTAAATTATTATTACTATTTGCTATTAATATGATGTCATCAGCATATATCAACGATTGTGCCCAAACTGGTCTTAAATTTGTATATTCTACCATACTTCTTGCTTTACTTCTTTTGCAAATTTTCCATATTTCATCAATCACAATAATAAATAAAAGTGGGCTGAGACCATCTCCTTGTTAAACACCTCTATTCATCAGACATGGTTCTGATTCTTGTCCATCTAATCTTATTATCCCTTTTGGTTCTTGATAAACTGATTGTATTGCTTCAATAAAATTCATAGGTACCTTTTTGTTCTTAAGAGCTCTCCAACCTCTTGAACATGAGGCAGATATGCCAGATTCTACGCTACCGAGGCAGGCATTATTATAAATACTCATTCCTCTACTTACTACATGTTAATCTCGCAAGAATGTTATTTAATTGCTACATTTCTTATAGGTGTAATGAGAATATGGAAATGCAGTAGGCTTTAAGTGACAGTCAGCTAGTTTTTAACAGCTGGTGTGACACTTTTGAAATTCGTTTCTCTTTAGACCGACCTAAGGTTTTCGAGTTAAGCTGTACACACATAAACATAGACGGACAACCACACACAAACACAATTCTTCTAAAACTATTTTATTTTGGAAATCAAGGGACTGAAAAATGTGAAATGTGTAGTGTTTAACGCTCGCTTTTACTACATACGGCACCGCAGGCGATGACACTGATGATACATGAGATGAAGATGGAGCACCGGTGGAATAAGATGGCGGGGGAAACTGGAGATCCCGGAGAAAACACGCCCCAGCGCCGTGTTGTCCGCCACGCATATTACTTTGCCGTCGCCTGGGATCGAACTCGGGCCGCCTTGGTGAGAGCCAAGCGGTCCAACCACTGAGCCACGGCGCGGCCATCGAAAAATGTGAATTTCCACTAAAACTGAAACTCGAATATTTTGTTGGATTGAAAAAACTGGATATTAAACTCACTATTTTCACTACCCACTTTTGAGAAACTATTCCCTCAAATGTTCATTCGTTCATCTACCTCGTATTACGAGTGAGAGGGGGGGAGGAGGTAGGAAGGGAGGTAGAGAGAGATTTGTAGAAATGACTTCTTTGAAATAAGTAAATAGCCATTTAGGTGTAAATTGTAATTAAAAGAACATATGATACAACAGGTTATGCCTTTTAACTATCTAGGTGTAAAAATACGTAGTGATAGGTTCTTGAAAGAGGAAGTTAGAAAGCAGGTTTTCGCTACAGCTGTCTCAGGATGTGTTAATAGTTACATCTGGAAGAATAAATATATTTTTTTTTATTTTATAATTTTTATTGATCGATCTGCAGTACAATGCTTTACAGATCAGACTGAAAAGAAGGTAGGCTAACAGGCCGCCCCCTAACTACATTAATTTAGAACTCCAATAATACTCTCTGAGAAATTATGTCAATATTGAAGATGTAAGACAGACATCAAGCACTAGAATCACTCGAATCAGATGTATCACTTAGAAGCAGGTCCTGTGGTAGTCTCTTCTTCAAGCGTGAGATCTGGCGCGTGCGGACGCCGATGTCATAATGCACAGCTTCTGGAAGTTCTTGCAGCGTGGAAAAGAAACGACGAGTGATCCTGCGAATGTAGTCGTGAAGAGGTAACAGTCCTAGTTCGTGATGGAGCTGCTGGTTATTGATGAACCATGGAGCGTTGGTAGCGATACGCATGAAGCGATTCTATATAACCTGAAGAAGACGCAGATGACATGTGTGTGCGGCCCCCCACACTTGGCAGGCATAAGTAATAAGCGGACGAACGAGTGATTTGTAGAGTAACAATGAAGACTGTAGGCCGAGGTTGGAACGGCGATGCAACAGAGGTGAGAGTTTTGAAAATCGCCCGGAGGCCAGTGATATAAGACGATCGATATGAGCACGCCAGGTCAGTCGAGTGTCCAAAAGCACTCCAAGGTATTTAACGGGAGATGTAGTGGGGAGCCAAGGGACATTGTTCCTGTAGAGACACGGCGTAGTAGGCGGAGTATATCGGCGAAGAGTGAAGATTTTAGCTTCGGTTTTCTGAGGGTTCAATGAGATCCGCCAAGTGCTGAACCAATGAGTTAGGCGATCTAAAGAGAGCTGTAATATTTGTTGTGCGTGTTGGAGATTAACATGAGAATAATATAGTACTGTGTCATCAGCGTAAAGAGCTAAAGAAGTCGGAGCTAAGTCAGGAGAATAAATATCTGAGAACAGCAACAAAAATCAGGATCTATAAAACAGTCAAACTATAATGACTTATTCCGTAGAAACCAGACCCGTAACCAGATAAACAAAACAAATGCTCAATGTAATTTAAATGAATATATAATGAAATATATAACAAAATCAGATGGGATAGAATACCTAATGTAGCAATAGCCTGTAAATTACACACTTTAGTGTGTGTGTCTGCAACTACCAGTTGTACTTCCCACAGTCGTAAATGTGACATAATTAGGGTATTTAATTCATTATCAACTCCCCTTATAACTTTTTGGCTACATTTATGATATATTTATTGTGTATTTTCCAAAATTTTACAATTTATAACTTTTGGCTACATTTATTTGTCTTTACCTTGTTGCTACCTTGGCTTACATGACACCCTGGTCTTCTGCTCTGTCAGGTAGCTCTTAACCTCCATACCTCCATGTCTACTTAATTAGTCCCTTTCCTCCCCCTCATCTTTCTTTCTTATATTCTTTACATTTCTTTGTGTTCACGGTGGTGCTACCTTGGCTTACATGACACCCTGGTCTTCTGCTCTGTCAGGTAGCTCTTAAAATCCATACCTCCTTGTTACTTAATTAGTCCCTTTCTTCCCCCTCATCTTCCTTTATTATATTCTTTACATTTATTTGTCTTTATTTTGTTGCTACCTTGGCTTACATGACACCCTGGTCTTCTGCTCTGCCACGTAGCTCTTAACCTCCATACCTCCTTGTTTACCTAATTAGTCCCTTTCTTCCCCCCTCATCTACCTTTCTTATATTCTTTGCATTTCTTTATCTTTACCTTGTTGCTACCTTGGTTTACATGACGCCCTTGTCTTCTACTCTGCCAGGTAGCTCTTAACCTTCATGCCACCTTGTTACTTAATTAGTCCCATTCTTCCCCCTCATCTTCCTTTCTTATATTCTTTACATTTCAGGCCCATTTTTTGTTTTACTTTCTGCAAGTACTCACGCACTTCTTACCTTCTTTTCCTCTCTGCCCGTTATCATTTTATAGCTACTATCCTCTTCTCTACTTTCTCCCATTTTTCTTCCCATACCGTTTTCCTCCATATTGCAGCCTCCTCGCATTCTGATACATAGTGTTCTATGCTTTCTTTTCCCCCCACACAATTCACAAATTCCCATTTCCCTACCTCTTATCCTTCTTAGAAATATTATTCCTGTTCTCATCCATGCTAACTCTTCTCTCTCTTGCCTATTGCAGTAATCTACATATGCTTCTCGTCCCCAATTTCTTTTTATTTGCTTTTAAAAATGTAATGATTTCAAATTCTCTAGACTTACTCTTATTTCCTGTCTTTCTATATCTTCTATTCTACATTTTAGTAATTTAGCTACTTCGCATGTATTCCTTTCCTCTAATGTCCATATAACCGCGCCTTGTCAGATCTGTCTACCAAAACGTCCAGGACATTTTAATGACCTAATTTTGAGCTTTAATTACCTTTCCAAATCACAAAACAATTTTTCTATATGTCTCTTTACTGTACTTTGAGAGAGACTGACTGGTGCAAATAAATTGACTAAATCTGGACAACATTCTTTCGCAGCAACTAGCTAGCATTGCTTGATAAATTCTCCTTCAATATAATCCGCCTCGGTAGCGTGGTGGTAGAGTGTCTGCCTCACATTCAAGGAGGTCCCGAGTTCGAATCTCGGTCAGGGTGAGGTACCTGGATAAGGTTTTTTTCGGGGTTTTCCCTTATCCTGAAAGACGAATGTCAAGTAACACTAAGCTCTGTGGACCCTGGGCTCATTTGAGCATCATTTCACTCGCTCCATTCATCGTCCGATATGACTTAACGTTGAAGGAGGTAAATAACAACAAAAAAACAAAAAAAAAATTGCCTTCAACAAATGGTTTCCTTTTAAAGAAGACATTGTCAAGTTGTTAAAAGTGAGATATCTTTTATATAGAATATGAGTAGTTGTCAAGCAGTTTTTGAGATCACTCACTCAGATAAGATGTTCTCCATATCTCCATAAGCGCTTTTCGTCTAGTTTAGACCACTTTCAGTGGGTGCTGACCAGCTAAACTAGACCGAAAAGCGCTTATGGAGATATGGAGAACATCTTATCTGAGTGAGTGATCTCAAAAACTGCTTGACAACTACTCATATTCTATATAAATTGTTTCCTGTTTTGTTTTCATTAAGTTCCACCAGTTTATACGAAAGCTGTACCAAATTTTCTAGATTGGAGCCATATTTAACTGGTGCTTTCATTTCTTACAGTTTTTGTTTTCTGGCTTCAACTGGAACAAAGATACGCTGAACGTAGCAACGCCACTGACTGCTACCTCTGTCTCTCGCTGCCTTGGTCACTGGTGTAAGAAAAAGATGTGTAGAGGAAGGAAGCGTGTGCTGTACAATTGAGCACGCCTGCTTTAGTGCGTAAGGACATAGAAGAAATACCAGAAGGAAGAACAAATGAAAATAAGATAATTAGATCTGGTTAAAGCATTAATTTGTGTTTCCTTTCCGTAGGGATAACATATTCCGAGAAATTTTCAGTTATTTATTTGAATTTTATAATTGTTATTGATTTTCCACTCACTCGTTCATGCAAAGAGAACCAAACTTTAAATCCATAACTTAGTGGCCTTGTTTTAAAGTTTCTTTAGATTACTGTATTTCGATATTCATCTTGTACGTACATAAAGGGAATTGTGCCATGAGATTATTTCTGTAAACGTTCATCAACAGCAAGTGTTTTAAAAACCTCTTTTGGACAAGAATGCGTAGAGAAATTCATATGAGCGCTCCCATGAGATTTCAATTGTTTTAGTTCGTCCTGAGTGTCTCACAAGAGGGTTGTAAAAGTCATTAAGATTAATCCTGTATATTCCTAAGTCATGTCAAATAGAACTGATGGGAAATTTAGCTGACACGTTGTAGAAGCTTCTGGGGTAAATGTGTAGTTAAGTTTTGATATTTGCATTGTTAGAAAGAAACATGATTAAGCTGTTGTCCTTTGCTCTGGTGATAATGTCCCAAAGCTTATAGGTAGCACACATTTCGTTTGCAGATTATGATTGGTGTATTCACGACCTTCATAGATTTGTATTCCACCCAGCAGAGTAACTGAATGTGGTCAACATTAGAGTCCCAGAGGAAAGATCCGGAGGGGAAATGAGCGCATATTCCTAGTTAACATAAACAGATCAATCAAGGGTGATAAAATCCTGTGCCTCCCTCACAAAGACTTGTCGTCATTCTGCTCAACGTCAAATACACGGAAACTGTGTAGTATCGACGAGGAGGGGGGATGAGGCCTGCCCCTGTCATGTGAAGAGGGCTTTGCTTGCTTGGACAATATTGACGGACACGCATACATTGCGCCAGGAGGTCGTGTTGGAGGTGAGGGGGTAGTGGAATTGGGCAAAATGGGGTGATAGGGGAATTGCTGGACGTCCGCCGAGTATATTAGCGTCCTCTGGGGAATGTTTACTCTGTAAACAGACTAACCAGCCCCATCCCTGTACCTCCCACACTGCCCCCACAGAATACCACCAAGCATTGACGAGTATAAATAAAACACTAACCAAGTCTTCACAACCAGTAGACGTGACAGGTTTCTGAACATTTTAGACTACGATCCAAACAAATACTTCTTTAAACGGTCTTTGGTGTAAGACACACATATGTGATGTTTCAGAATTCGACCTATTAACTTCAAGGAACTACAGAGGCGTGTTGGAGAAACAGTTGAAGATACAACACTTGTGGCCCCAGAGCGCATGATGTTTTGCAACAAATAGGATCCAGTATACCATTGATGATATCGACATATACCAATGTGTGTTGCTCTATCAAGAAATATACATGTGTGCCTTAGTTGATAAGCTACCTAGACAGCGAAATCAGATTCCAAGTAAAAGACCTGACGAATATTCCTCAAAAGAGAAAACAAATTTTAATTAACGTGACACTTCTGGAACGTTCCTGTTTGGTCTAGTGATAGAACATTCGATTTCTTGTTTGGTACAGAACAGTCTAGAATACTGGATGGTCGTGTATAAAAAGAAGCCGTGGTTAGTTTATCGGGTGAGTTGTAAACAGAGCAGTAGTTGTAAAGTATTGCAACGAGAGTTGATGTTGTAAACAGATGTGATCAGAACGCTGTTTGTTGTGGTCATCGACCTTGGTAGATTGTGATTTTGTATGTGACCTAATTCTGCTTCTGTAAGAATTGAACTGAGGGTATCTCACGCACATAAGGACCATTTAGAATTTCTGCAAATTAGACGTTTAATTCTATGAACCCACAAGGTACCGTACCGTGAAGTACGTCAGTGTCTGTTGACTTCGGACGTAAACAAAACAGGCAAAACTTACAATCTTAAAAGGAGAAATGCAACACATCGTTACGATTTAGCTCTAACACTTGATAATGTACAAGGATAAAGAAACTTTGGTATGGTTATAAGAAGAAAGTTGTCTTTATGATTCCCTCATTCCTTCAGAGCCATCCCAAGACGAATTGCACTGCCATACCATAGATATTCTTAAATTATGGAAGGTCAAACTTCGGCGTACACTCAGTTTTTGAACCGCGAAAGGCTTCTTGCAACATCACAGGATGTTAACCGTGCATATTGTAAATACACTATGTTATCGTCTGCTTATGTGGTATTCATCATTATTTTTCTTTACAATGTTTTACCATTTTGTTTATCCTTTAATTGCATTTCATTGAGGTTCATTCTAGATTGTTTTCGACACCTCTTATATTATTACTATGTCCTTGGAAAGTTCTAAACCAGATACATCTAACCGTCTTACACTCTCCAAAATCATTCCGTAATTTGTATATAGGATGTTTCAAAACGACACCGAACAAACAGCTGCTCAGGTTCTATGTGGCCCATTTACATAGTTATTACCGCCAATAGAGCTACACAAAAAGTGCTTCAGAGTGAGTGTGGATTAGACAGTGGCAGAAACAACGACGCGTGCCTCACGCTCTCGGAGTTCCCAGGTCACACGACGTGCCTCGTGCTGTAACTGTTTGTAAACTTACCGGAATACTCCGCAGTAGCTTGCTACTATTAAGAATTTCTTAGGCTTATGAAACCGCAATAAATAAGCTATTGCTTAACTATCGCTTATAATTGTTCCAAAATTCCCTTATAACAGTCTATATAACAAATAAGCTGGTGGACAAATGCAATTTATACCTTTTAGAGGGAAGTTAATGTTAGTGAGATTGAGGTTGGAGGTATTAAATGATAAACAGAACAGAATACAACATTAAAGAATTGTGGATAAATTAACCAAAACTAACTGCTTTATATAATGAGACGAGCATTTTATTTCACGTGTTTGATAATTCTAAATAAAGCATATGTAACTGAAAAGCAAGCTGTTGATATTTACAATGATCGTTTGAAGGTATTGTACAATAAAGAGCATAACAAAATGCTCTGAAGTTAAACAAATAAAAATTATAACTGATGTAACTGTTTTTACAATTCATATTTTTAATGAAACTAAATTAATCGTGCGTTCGTTGAACTCCCTTCAGCTGTTCCATACATCAAAACCATATTCGTCATTTCGACGTTCGTATAGCGCTCCATATTGCTTGGATTTGCTATCTAAGTACACGCAAAATCCTCTCTGTTAGGACGGAATGTGTAGTTTTACACTGAAGAGCAACCTTCAACTGTCTGAGTTATTAGTCGACTTTTTCACAAGTAACTGTCCTTTGTCCCATTACCTGAAAGCGAAGCTAGTGTCAGTGATGAAGAGCAAGGAGTAATGTTTTTGTTTTCGTGGCCGGTGTATCCCAATAACTTTTGAGGTTCGCACATCAGTGGTTCCTGCGCTGCCTAATCACAAAATAATGTAATAGTTAATGCTGCATAAAATTATACCTAACAGAACTTCGAAGTTGGGACACCGAAATTCGGACTGGTTAAGTTATAAGCTACGCAACGGCTATAATCGTTCGGTGTCGTTTTGAAACAATCTGTATATGAATTTTATATCTTGAAACAGTTTAGAGGGAATGGGTGATTTGCCAACATTACTTGCAGTTGTACTCTCATTGCTTAGGGAATCAATAACAGCTTCAACTTAACTGAAATTTACTCCATTATTTACTCCAGGTACCCAGTCTTGTAAGTACTGCTTAGGTGTAACGTAAATACCTCGTACGATTTCTCAGAATTCTTGTATCATTGAAGCAGCCTGAAGAAATATTTTCTTCATAGCAGATACTGAGCTGTCATTAGACAAAGTACGGATCTTCTCAGCCTTTCTCTGAAGTCCATGAGCAAGGCACGTTTTGTGAATACTGTTCTTATACCACTTATTTTTTCCAATTTTCTGACTATAATATAGGGGGCAGCATCGGTAACGAACAGTAGTACTTCTTCACATTTAACCTCAAATGCCTACAATTGAAGTAATACCCTTTCAGCTCTGCAAAAGAAATTTGTGGTTATCAAGGCAAATCAGACTCACATTCCTACTTATGCTTTATTTACCGTTCGTTCCCTGATATTCTAGGTAATGGACTGGGGTGGCTTTTCTAACAGATATAACACTTTACTGGTGGAAAGGGTACCAGCTCAGTTACTATGTGCTTGGAGGGATACTCCTTCCCACTAAATAATACGTCAGTAAACAAACAATACATCTAGGAATCGCAGACAAGTTTCTTCTTTAGATATACGGAAGCAATTAACATTGAACATGCCAATTTATGTACTCTGATTTCATGAAATATTCTGCTTTTGGTAAGCGCCAGTGAATCACGAAATAGTAGACGTATACATCTGCAAGAAGAAAAATATTATGTAAGCACATGCTGCTACAGGCACACGTAGTTCACTGGGTAACATTTTTAACTATACTGTCGTGTCGATTCTCTGTACACAACAACTTTGACTCTTCTGTTTAAGAGGAGAGGTACTAGATGGCAGAGCGTTGAGGCGCAATGACCTTCACTGACGATTCCTGTATGCGCTTGTTGTATTTTTGACTAGAAGAGCGAAATATTACTATATTATTGGTACGCTCTCTTACAGTAATTGACGAAAACAGAAAGCTTTTGGGAGCTGTGTGTGATATGAAACGTTAGTCAATTAATTATTATATGCAAATACAAATTACCATTGCAGTCCCGGTTTTGCCGCTTGGCACACTGAGATTGCTTCCCGCTTCTTTCTTCTCAAAATATTAAGTCGCGTTATATATGATTTCACAGGCCTCCCCATATAAGACACGTTGTTGTCCAAAAGATAACATGTACATCTGAACCAATGTACATTGACCTGCCGTGTATGTACGTTAGGACACGTTGTTTCACAAATTTTCCGATACACTTCCAGGCTTTGCCATATATTACTTATATAGTAATTTTAACTTCTGAAGAATGCAGAGAAAGAAAAGTTTCACTTTTAGCGTAACAAAGTCAGCTCTACACATGGTTTTGTCAGGTAAATTTAAATGTATTGCTTAGGACCTGCAGTAGTCTTGTTAGCATAGTGCAATTACAATGCTTAGACGTCTGCTCCTTTCCGGAGGTTACTAACATGATCAGATATTTCGGTTGAAATCGAGATCACCTGAATATGATTATGATAGTGATAAATATTTTGAGAATTGAATGTATCCAATGCACCATTATTTACAGACTGTCTTATGTAATTTTACACGCTAAAGCATAAAGAATAAAACGCCAAAATTTAGGCAATATTCCTGAACAAACGGATTACAGATAATTATAACTGCATTTTAATTCTCAATAGTGTCACTTAAGTTATATACAAAAAGATTTCATTAAATTTCTGAACTTGCCCATTTATTCGTACTTCTGTACATTTACGGAAGTGAAGTTCAGAGGAATATTTTCCTTTATTCTTCACGTATTGCCACTAATTTCCCTGCAAATCCACATACATGCTGCTATTGATATATGCCCTTCCATGTGTGCATTTATGCAAAATGAAAGAGATGCGAGGGTGTGTACAACCCCCGACATACATAGTCATTTCACATTCACAACAAAGAGTAAAATCATTGACTCGTGATGAACAGACCTTTTAACCATATTGGTGTTCAATCAAAACTGTAATATGTGCCACGTAAATGATATTTTCTGCCATTCTTAGTTATATTATCTACATATTTTTCTTTCATAATATGCTTTAAAGGAATGGTGTACTCTGAAATGTTAAAATATCATATTCTTTTGTTTTTTGACTTAAAATTTCTCTGAAATTTCCTGAACAAATGACATGTCATGTATGCTTTTTGTACAATTATTATCAGTTTTATAAGGGCTTTATGTGAGCATGCTGCTCTTTAAATTCAGACATACCATTTTGAATTACCCCCAATACGTTCCTTCCATCCAAATTCGTGTATCTTTTGCCTTTGGTGTCAGAATTTTCTGTGGTAAATTTTAATTTGCAATTTGAGATGTTGTGGCTGCCCTGAAACTTGCTCTTATATTTCCTAGTGTGCCTCTATTTGTTTTGTAAAGTAACCAAACCTAGTATTTGTACTACTTTTACATCAGTTATTATTTCTGTTAGGTAGATAATTACAGTAATATGCCTAGAAGTAAAAGAGTGTACATAAAGCGCAAGTTTTGTAGAAGCCAAAACATATTTACTGAGATAAATAATAGCCATAACCTTCAAGTTTCACAAGAACCATATGCTAATAGTGGAAACAGTGAAGTTGTAAGTTCTTCGACAAAGAAGCTTTCTAGTACAAACAATGGATGTCCAGAAATTGTCCTTGGTGTAACTACATCTGTCTTCCTTTATAAGCAAACACGCACAATGTAAACATTTTAAGGGTGTGGGTTCCTTGTACATAGAAGAAAGTGAAAATAATAGTTTAGGCTTCTACTCACAACACACTCTGTCATGTACAAACTATAAGAGAAGCAATTCCACCAGGACATCTGATACTACAAATACTACAAGCCATAGGTTCTATGATTTAAATGTAAGATTTGTGTATGGCTTAAGTGAAATGGGACTGAAAGCAGGGATCAACACAGAAAAAGCTCTTCAGCATATCGACCAGCAACGCCTCTACCATGTCCAAAGAGCACCACAAGCCTCAATAAAAGAGGCTGGACTAAAAAGGAGGCAAGTAGAGAAGCAGCTGGAGGACCTATGTGGTTCATGATGACTATGATCCTGAAGTGTATTAAGGTATGTTTGCAGAATATCAGAAAACTTCAAACTGCTATAACTGTCGCCTGATCAAAGAAAACCTGCACGTTTTTGGAATTTTTGTGGATTCATGTTTAGAAAGCTAATATGACATCATTAGCATTATTGATATAAAGTAACATGGACCTAAATGTTCCATGGAGCCTGACGGTACTTCTAAGAACCATAATTTTAAAAAAATATAGTTTATAAAAATAAAATTTAAAAAAAAATAATCTGTGTTTTATTAGTCTTCTAAACAGGATTCCACAAAGAAGTTCCAAAAAAGTACACTTTTTCTTTGATCAGGCAACAAAGGGTATACCTTGGTCATTTCTGTGAAGTCATATAGCTAAAAGTGCGGTTAGGCAAAAGGGCTGCCTAAATTTAACAATGTATTTTGTAATAATCAACAAATGGTGGTTCAAATCCCGGTCATGACATTGAAGTTTTCATATTGACTCTTTCTATATATAAGTTTTCAATGCTTCTGGAAAATATTTTCTTAATTTATTTCAATGTACCTAAATTTTTTAAAAATCTATTTTAACAGTCAGAATCTTGAAATATAAGCCAAAATTCTTCTATTTTTATAGTAATTATATGGTAAAAAATTTATTCATTTCCATTGAATAGTCTTCTGTATATTGTAAAATTTGTCAAATGATGTAAATCTTGTACTTGCTGAGAGTACACTGCCCCCTTAAGTCATAAAAATAAGTCAAAACATGTGAATGTTAAAGGAACGCTATCCAAACAAAGTTAAATAATAAATACTTATATTTTGTGTAAAATAATCAATATCAGATACTGTTTGCAACAACGAGATGGTCCAGGAAAGCAACATCAACGGTCTGGCAGGCACAAGAGATCATGTTCTCTCCGAAATTGTTATAAAGCAAAACATTTTCTAAACTCGTGATATAAACATGCACCAAAGAGTGGTTATCCTCATTATGGGTCATATTTACATTTCTGTGCCATATTTTTAAATTCTCTCCTACTTATCCTAATAACTCAAAGGATGCATTTTGCCAATTATTTCAAATTAATCATACAAAATTACGCATCTCTTTAAAATATTGCAGCAAATTGGATAATATTAATTATGCAATATACGAGGGTTGTTCAATAAAGAAAGATCATAATTTTTACGGTCATAGTTTTTCGCACTAAAATACGAAATTATTATACTCTGTTAGCTCAATGTGAAACAAAAACGCCATAGTAGTTTCATTGTTGATACTCCTGGTTCCCGCCTGACAGAACCACGCAGGTTCAGACATGTTCAGTATCGCCTACCGCTGAAATGGAGGTAATATCCAAGGAACAATATGGAGCTTGGAAACTCTGCCTTCGTCTGAACATATCTTTTGTTGAGGCATATAAAATGTTACAGGAAGTCTATGAAGAGTCTGTTCTTCCCTACGGTACAGCTCAAAGGTGATTTAAAATGTTTAAAGAGGTGAGACAATCAATTTCAAAGGAAGGTGGACCCGGTGCTACAGTTACTTCTATTACGGAAGAAAACATCAACACTGCTGCTGCCATTATGAGAGAGGATCGACGAATTACCTTAATATCAGTTTCTGAAATACTGAACATCTCATTGGGTGCCACTCACACGTTGGTGACAGAAACATTACACATGAGACGTGTTTGTGCGCAATGGGTTCCAAGACTGTTGATTCCCGAAAAAAGTGGCATTCGCATGCAGGTCTGCATGGAGCTAAAGTTAGAGCAAGTTCCGGAGTTTCTTATAAACGTAATCACTGCTGATGAAACTTGGCTACATCATTTTGATCCTGAGAGCAAACAGGAAAGCAAGCTCAGTGTGGAAATCTCCTTCATCAGAGAAGCAATAGTGGGAAAGTTGTGATCATCTCATTCTTTGATAATCATGGAATGGTTTATCAGCATGTTGTACCTGCACACACATCAGTGACTGGAGAATACTACAGGGATGTCCTGAAAACATTGCAAGTCTATATCAGGCACAAAAGACCAGATTTCCGAGAAGACGGCTGAATGCTGCACCACGATAATGCGTGACCGCATATAGCCAATGTTGCTGAATATCTTGCAAATATCGACGTGTAGTGCATCCCCACCACCCTTAATATCCGGATTTAGCCCTATGTGACTATTGTCTATTCCCTAACTTGAAAAAACGCCTTTGTGGGCGGCATTATCCATCATCAGAAGCAGTGGTGAAGGCTGCGGTGGCGATTTTGAAGAATTTCTCATAAAACGGTTTCCAGCATGTCTTTGAAGACCGACAGAAACGCTGGGACAAAGGTATAGCATTCATGGGAGATTATTTTGAGAAGGACCATCAAAATTATGAGGTTGAGTAAAGGTAGGTTGTCAAAAAAAGGTTGTAATGATAATGATATGACAAACTCTTCTAAAAGTTCTCATTATTAAATTGTGCAGCTAACCGTTTGCAAGATATTCCTTTATTGTGGTTTCAAGTATAAGATACATATAATTCTGTCAAAGAGAAGGAGCTTTTTCCCACCTGTTGGCCACGCAAAGAGACCAGAAGCTAAAATGTATCACCGCACGAGCACGTTTTAAAATGTTTGACTGTCGCTTAAAGCCTACTGTATAGCTAATGCACTTACAACGAAATATTAAATGAGGTTTTAAGTCTTTTGGGATATTTTATTACAAATATGAGTAGAAACATTTGTGCGAGCTCGACACATTAGATTTTTTCCTTTGTTAGCATAAGTAGGTATTTAATTGCGGCTAGAGTGTTGTAAAGGCATCCTCTACGAGGTTATCAGGCAAACCGATCTATTCAGACACACACCATATCACAGAGACGTGTTTGCTGGCGGCCATGAACGGACACCAAAGGGGATATTAGTATCAATATTCGTGTTCAATTTAGTAATATAGAAATACCGGCTTGTGTGAACCCCAGACCTATGGACCTAGAGGCTACGCGTATTGACCTGGGGCTTTAGCCGCTCTTCGAATACTATGGCAATAATAGAAAAGTCTCTGCTTGGAGTAATGTGGTACAGGGTATCTACGGGGCACAAAGAGACAATTATATAAATTAAATTTCTCAGATAGATGAACCAATATTCACCAGTCTCCCTTGTAATCTAGTTCTGTGTAACTGCAGTTTACAAACCAACGTCGATTCCAGCTGCAATACATAATTAACAGAACGTTGTGAAAGATAGAGATAATCGTTAAAGTGCGTTTAAGAGTAATTATGTGAAGTACATTTAATGCAACTTCTTACATATACTCACCAGTATATTTAATAATATATACACTGCCGCTTGTGAAAATTGCAGCCCCAAGAAGGAAGCGCATGAGTGCAATAAATTTCATATCAAAGATTAAGTGTAAAGGTAAAGTTTTTAAATCTATACATGACATTTGAGCCCTAATATGCAGTACTTGCCTCCATGTGCTGCAAATAGAGTTGCTAAATACCATGGTATCAGATCAAACCATCCTGAGTAAATTCCTGAGGGTTATCCTCTATGCAGTTTGTAGTTGAGCTACAAATCTCGACACTGGTTACTGCAGGACCATGATGCACCAGGCAAACTTGCAGGCGAGGAAAAGTAATGGTACCCATCGCTGGGTAGCATCCACCCATGTGGCTTGTTTTTGATATTGTCGTGACGGCTGAGTTTAATTCACTACCCACAATAACTGCTAAACGCGCCTAAAAACGAGAACCAGAAAAGAAACACGGATGAAATTTTATAAAGTAATGGCTGTGCCTGCTTTTCTTTTTAGCTCTGAAACATGGACATTAACAAAAGCAGACAGAAACAAGATACAGATGGCCTAAATGAGATTTTTAAGAGCAGTAAAGGGGTGTACTCTTTTAGATAAAATTCCAAAGGCAAAAAATAAGATAAGATTTAGAAATAAGTTCTTTAGAAGAAAAAATAATAGATTATAGAAATGAATGGAGATAGCATATTGACGGAATGCCGAGAGATAGGATCCCAAGAAGAGTTATAAATTATAAACCTAGAGGAAAGAGACATCCGGGAAGACTACGAAAACGATGTCCGACATGTTTTAAGCCGGAACAGGCAGCACCGCCTAGCCCTTGGTGTGAAGAATAAGAATAAGAAGAAATTTTCACTTAAAAATAGAACACCAGGGTGCATACGGCTTTGCATCCATGCCTACAACCCAAGGCACATAACATTTATGTTAAGAAGAGACAACGTCTTCCTAAAAACCTGCAACCGATTCGACAATATACTGAAAAAAATAATCCACCTGCGAATAAACCCTTAAAGGGTGAGCACGCCGACTGACCGAACGAAGTGCTGGCTGGCTGTATAAAGCCAGAAGGTTTCTGCTGCGTGCCCACCCATTAAGAGTTTTACCGTATGTAGGATTTTCCTTTAAGGGTTTGTAGGATGGGTTGTGGGTCTTTAGGTAGACATTTTTTCGAGGTTACAAATTTTATGTCTATCAGGTTTTGGGAATGGATGCAAAACCTTGCATCCTGGTGTTCTAAGTTTAAATATGTGTTACGTTGAAAATGTTTATTTCAAACTGCTTAGAAAAGCTCAGTTTTAGCTGTTATTAGGATTAGCTCCTCGGTTATCTCGGGTGCCCGCAATCCATGCGGGGTACCCGGAATAGCCTGGAACGGCATCTAGTAGGGTCATAATATCGCATTGATCTAACAAGGACGTTTCTATGTGTTGGTAAATTGGCGTATAGTTTTGATGCCCGACGCCTAATTTCATCCTCCACGTAAGGAAGACCCAAGGCTTCATGAAGCAACCTGGTAGGACAATAACAACCCACATAATATATAGACCGTACTTCTCTATTCTGTGCATATTGAAGCCATGTCAACCAGCTATCTGCGGCCATGCCCCAGATCTCGTGGGCATATAGCATCACCAGAATTACCACCGCTATGAAGAGGTAAAACTTCAGACCAACCGGCATCGAGCTCGACCTCAGCTTTGGATATAGGGAAGTAATTGCTGTTGCACCCTTGCCGAGAGGTCCCTGAGGTGTTGGCAAAAATTTGGGCACGCAGCAAAAGCATTCGGAAACCTGAATTTCTGGAGACAACCTAGTATTGAATGTTTAGGTGCAATTCAGAACTTCGTCTAAAGATGCTAGAGAAGGTAAAATAATTTTAAAACGATGAACTTAACGTATTTAAATCTTTGATAAATTTCAACTTCAGATGACCAAAACAGGAATTCTGCTCTAATGATTACAACCTCAATAAGCGTTGCCACTTAAAAGTCGTATGTTTTAGCAGCCAATGTCGGTAAAGCGTATTTTTGCACTCCTATATACCACTGCATTATTACAGAATATTACTATTTTAGGAAGAAGCGTGTTATTATAATATCTGGAATATATGTAGAACTGCAGACTGGAAGCCTAAATAGAGCGGAACAGTTAAATTATCGAAACTGAATTGGGAGTTGGAAGTAAGAAGGACTGACGTAGCACAGCATAATGAGATAGATCCGCAAACCAGGAACTTTTTGAATTAAATTTCTTTGGAAAAAGTTATTAAGTTTCGAGCAAACGTACTAACACCAGGCATTATAAATCTAACAGTAAAGTTTGGAATCCACTTTCAAACATTTGAAGTACGAGGACATAAACTAAATCAACCTCAGGGCGTAAATATAAACCTGAACCAATTCAATAAGTCATATCTTTTTAACCAATAATAAGACACGCGTGTAACTTTGGGAGAATATAATACACAATTGGAAGATTACATTATACTATTTACATCTCAGAGAAAATTTTGGAGGTGTCCTCCACCAGCATCTATACATGTTTGCACTCGTCTCAACATATTCTCTGAAGTTTTACGGAGATGATATCAAAATAAGGGAAGGTTATTTCCAGCATAATGGAGTAACGTGCCATTCATCTGGTGACACAATGGAACTTATAACCGCTTTCTTTGATAATCGAATAATCTCAAAAAATCTGTGGGCCCCAGATCCCATGACCTAACCTCACAGGATTTTTTCTTGTGGGGATATCTTAAAATAGATTGTACAGGCATAGGCCCACGGAAAATTGATGTTCTCAAGGAATCCATTCGAACTGAAATAGGTAACACTGACGAGGATACCTTTCCCGCTCTTTCTCATGCGAAACGTGTGGAATTTAAAAGCCATTACATGCGAATAGACCTTAAAATGATTTAGCATTCACCTAAGCCTACCGTATTCCTCTATTTTCTCTTCACCTACAGGTAGACATGCAATGAAGTCATTCCAAAAACCTTATCCGTCACTTACGATTGTCCCTTATAAAATCCACCACCTTACATAGAGATGGTCTCATTGGGATGATATGACGGATAACATCATATAGTTTAACTCCAGACTAGCTTGTATTCATAGTTAAAGGTCAACAGCTTGTTTAGTTTATGAATTACATCATCTTAAACAAGATAAGTGTAGAGGTTTCACAAAATTGGATGATTTGGAAAAACGACCAGTGGCTAAATACTTCAATTTGAAAGGCTTAATGCCTATGGAAATCAAGGAGGAAATTGAAAGTACATTGAAAGACCCTGCCCCTTCATATACAATAATTAAAGGTGGGTTAGAGTTTAAAATGGGCCGTGCAAGCACTAGTGACGAGTCTCGCTCTGGACGCGCTTGAAAGTCGCAACTCCAGAGATCATTGAAAAAAATGCATCTTTTACCACTGGAAGACCGCAGATTACAGTTGTATGAGATAGCAGAGGCTGTAAACATATCTAAAGAACCTGCAAATAATATTCTGTGTAACGTTTTGGGCTTTGACAAGCTCGGTGAAAATGGGTGACGCGTCTGTTAACACCTGATCAAAAGATTCTGTTAAGAGTTTGGAGCTCTACCGTAAACATCCCAGTGAATTTCTGAGAAGGCTTATTACCATGGATGGAATTTGGATACACCACCAAACTCCAGAAAGTAAATCGCCGTCAAAACAATGACGCTAGGTGAACCAATTCCAAAAAAGGGAAAGTCAATTTTGTCAGCTAACAAGTTGATGGCAATCACGTCTCCTAAATACCAGTATAAAAATGTAAATCTGAGTGAAATCAACAACAACCAGCAAAATTACACCAAATACGAAAAGGATCTACCGCTCTTAACCCAACCAAGTCACTTACTAGAAAGGAACACGTCATTTTCACCCGTCTACGAATTGTCACTCCAGCCTCAATTATTCATATCTCCTCTCAAAACAGCTGCAGTCTACGTGTAAAGGATGTAATAAAAACCTTACCATTTGCCTCCTTCTCATAGAATGCAATGAATGCAAAAGAAACACAAAACAACACGGAATCCCACAGAACATCTCCACACTGCTAAACAGTTTCAAACTACGCCGCAATCTGTTTACTTACCTAAAGGATATAGACATTTGGAAATTAATATAAATTATGTACAATATACTTTAATCAATTGTAATTCATAATCTACACAATGGTGTAAAGGTAATGAAACTTTATTTTCTGTGCAAAATACTTCTGTTAACTTATATGAATATGTTCCTGTCTTTGTTTTCAGTTATCAGTATTTAATGTAAATTGTTTTCCTAATTAATTTTCTTTATGTGTATATTTTAAATGTTTGATTGTAAAGCTGTATATTTAATGCATATTTTTATATATGTTACTAATTCTTAAGATGGTTGCAATATGACCTAGGAAGTTAAAGCCACCTTAAATAAGTTAAAAAAATGCTTATGGCCAGTGTTTTCTGGGATGCACACAGAATTATTTTTATTGATGACTCAGAAAGGAGTAAAGGTGTCACTAGTGACTACTATACAAGCCTACCGCAACGCTTAAGTGATGGAGTGGAAAGGAAAGGAACTCATTTGGCATAGAAAAGGTTTTGTTTTTCACGACAACGCTCTGGCCCATCTTCATTTATTGCAATGTGAAAAAAGTACGAATTGAAGTTGCTAGAACATCAAACCTATTTGCCAGATCTAGCACCCAGTGACTATCACCTGCTCCCAACCCTCAAAAAATTTTTTGGAGGACGAAAATTTCACAGCAACAAGGAGGTCAGTGATGAGGTATACAGTTATTTTTAAGACCTTGATAAATCGCATTAAATAGGGGATTTAATTAAATTGGAATGCCGATAAGACAAATGCGTTAGCCTTTCTGGAGATTATGTTGAGAAATAAATAAAAGTAAATGTTTTGTTATTGTGAGGCTCCGAAACTAGCACTCAATCATTCATATATGAAGTGTAAAACACATTGAGCTTTGTGGGAATTCTTTGGGGAAATGTTAGGGAAAAACAAGTGAACAGCGAATATATTCCTTAAAATGTCTTAAATATTGTGTGAAATAATGGTTTAGTAAATAAAAGTATTAAATGTGATTTCTGTTGTACATAAACCCAAAGTATTTGATAGAATTGTAGTATGAAATATTATAAAAAATATGCACCGAATAAAATGATTTCAAACTTAGAAGAATATAAAATAATTCTCTTAAATGCAATAAAGGGAAAAAGGTCAGGATTTGTTTCTCCTGAAAGCCCATTTCTCTAACAGTTATCATGAAAGTTATATTTATTTATTTTTATAAATGATAAATCTTTCTGCTATACAAATAGACAACCAAAAACTTTTTCATTACAAATTAATAAAATTATAGCAAATTTAAGAGGAAGTATACCGCTCCTAAAATGTAATTAACGTTTTGTAAACTCTAATGAATGTCACTGAAACTATTAAATGCATCAAAAGTCATTCCTGGAATTACCAATTCAACAGAATTTCTGTAGCACGCACACACACGAGTGCTTGTCCAACAATAGCAATATCCAAGCCTATGTAATGCTATTCCACTGCCCTCTGACCCACTTCAAATAAAAACCACGGAAGCCGCGGCTAGTTGCTGTATTTCGATCCATTTTAAAAATAGACGTTGGCAAGACTGACACAGCTTGCTTTAATGAAACGTCATAGTCTAAATAACATGATATTTTTTCTCTCTTTCCAAAGAGCGTAATGTGCAAATTATGCAAAACATGCACATTTAAGGGAGGAAAAAAAAAGCCAGGCGAAGCGCGATGGCTGTCTAACTGGGACTCTGGAAAAACCGCACGGTTTGGGGGGAAAAAGAGGGAGAATGGAAATCAGGACCCTGACATTATTTTTCATGGTAATCTGAATGAAAGGTATAACATGCGGTTATAAGAATTCAATAAATCAGACAGCTGCATACATTTGCTGTTTCATAATGATTTGATGGCACTTAAAATTACGTGCTTTTCCAAAAACTTTAATACTCAGTAATACAACATGCAACAAGGGGACAACGAGGGGACACCTTGCACTAGGTGGCGGATAAAGCATAAAGGCGCTGTTAGTGACAACATGTACTTTGCACTTTTCTTTATTTATGTATATATCATATTATCATCTATGTATATATCAGAAGCAGGTCCTCCCATGTCAGTTTTACCTTGCCATCTATGTAAAAAGGAAAACAACACTTTACTGAGGTTAGATAAAAAAAATAATAAACTGACTTAGTATTCACAGAAGAAGCAAACTTTCTTTGAATTCAAGTCTTTCAATGTGTAATGCAACATTAAAGAATAAAAATTAATTTAAATTTTAGTATGAATAAGGAGAAATGATGAAAATGGTATAAAAGCCCAGCTTTCTACTAACTTTTTCATTGCATACTGTTGCATTCATTGATAAGTAGTTTTTCATTTCTGAATATAATATACATTGTGCGAGTACTGTTGGCGTGTGCTGCCAACGATAGGCGTGCCAGTAGATAACCGACACGGATTTCTCCTATCCCTTCGCCGCACCATTCAGCGCCAGAGTCACGAGTCATTGCGAAGAAACACGTTTTCGTGCCAGAGTCCATATGGCACGAAACCAAATAAATAGTTATGTTAAAATTGAGAACCTTTAGTTTCCTTTGTTCTCTGTTGATAGGCAACACATGCCACTATATCTTGAACACAGTATTGAACGAATTAATTACTGTGCATATTCCAAAATCTTACAATTTTTACAATTTACAACTTAGGCTAGATTTATTTGTATTTACCTTGTTGCTACCTTTGCTTACATGACACCCTGATCCTTTGCTCTGCCAGGTAGGTCTTAACCTCCATGCATCCTCGTTACTTAATTAGCCCCTCTCCTTCCCCTTATCCTCCTTTCTCATATTCTTTACATTTATGGTCCACTTTTCTTTTACTTTTTGTAAGAAATCACCAATACCTTTTACCTTCGTTTCCTCCTTTCCTGTTAACATCTTATAGCTACCATCTTCTCATCTACCTTCTCCCATTTACCCTCCCAAACACTCCTCTCCATATTGCAACCTCCTCGCATTAAGTTACATAGTGACCACACAATTTAAAAATTCCATTTCCCCTAGCTCTTATCACTCTTAGGAATACTGTTCCTGTTCTCATCCAGGCTAGCCCTTCTCTCTCTCTCTCTCTCTCTCTCTCTCTCTCTCTCTCTCTCTCTCTCTCTCTCTCTCTCTCTCTCTCTCTCTCTCTCTCTCTCTCTCTCTCTCTCTCTCTCTCTCTCTCTCTCTCTCTCTCTCTCTTGCCTATTGCAGTAATCCAGGTATGCTTCTAGCCCCCAGTTTCTGTTTGTTTGTCAAATTGTAATTACTTCACATTTTCTAGACTTCCCCATGCTTTCTGCCTCTCTATATCTTCTATTCTGCTTTTACCAATTTACCCATATCGCTTGTATTATTACTTTCCTCCAATCTCCATATATTTCCAATTCCTATTTTTTCCATAATTCCTCCTATCTCTGCCCATTAACTATTTGAGTTCTCTAATATTTTTTGCTGCCTCATGCATGATTTCATAATTTCCCTTCTTCTCTGGACAAGAATGTTCTTTCCATTATTATTCCATTTCTTCTTGTCCTTCAAGTAGGATTACATTAGGAGTATGAAAATAATTTAAAATGCTAATTTGGATCCTTTTAAGGTGGTGTCATGGTACGGAGATATCACCCCTGGAACCGACCCTGCTCGCAACGTAACCTACATTATTGCGGTTGCCGCACTCAGGAGGAAAGCATGAAGAAGAGATTGGCCTCACAAACGTCCACAAACTACTGAGTTTTCTGACTCGAAGAGCCATTCTTCTACTGAAGCTACGCAGAAAATATGAATGACTCGTTCAAACAATCAGCTCTCTATTATCCTTGTAGTAAGAATCCGCACCATCTGTCCAGCACCGGCATACCCGAGAAACCTAGGAGCACAAATGAAACGACAGATGAAAACATAATGAAAAGGGAAACGAAATTGAGATATTCCTTATCCATAAGGTAAAAGCGAGTTTCATACGTTACTGCTAGTATAGTCCAATTACTGCTAGTATAGTCCAATTAAGTTGGCCTGCCAGTTGAGTAGATGTACACTAAAAGATTTATTCTGTTACCAATCATAAAAGAAGGCTGAACCTGTTATTGTCACGGCAACAGGCATAAAAGTTTCGGCACAAATAAGGAAACAATCGAAGAATAAAGTTTCATGGTAATAATGAGCCTTGTTAAGCAGTTAACGATAGCGCGTAGTGTAAACAGATATCGCCGGCAAGCAAGACAACTGAGGCAAAGGACTTGCCGCTCACATAGGGTTTCAGTATTGGAATGTTCTAGAGATATCTTGATTACACTAGGGAACACGTTTTTTTGTACCCGAAACAAAATAGGCTAATTCTTATGCAAAATGACTCGCTGATTCCAAAATTGCCTCTGAAAATGCTGTATCACGTAACGTTTTCGAGATATTCTTATTCTTTCATATAAAATTACAGAAATTAGGTATGATACCAGCTCATATTGACTTAATTTAGAATAATAACCATTTTATTACTAAATAATATTTTCATACCTGTAAAGAATATGAATACTATTCGAAATAAATAGAACAAATTCTCCATCACGTAAGATTTATCAGTAAAATTAATTTTAGAGTCAATTATAAAAATCGTATTTACATGAGTGTGCCTAACTCAAAATAAATTAAGTTGACAGGCATTTTATAGTGAAAGAGTGGGGGGAAAAGGAAGACTATACCCCTGAAGCAAGCAGTGTTAAATATGTGCCTCTAGTAGACCCAAACAAAGTTCTTCTTCCCCCACTTCACATAAAGCTTGGGCTAATGAAGTTTTTGTTAAAGGTTTGGACGAAAAGGGAAGTGCATTTGGGTATTTAAGAAGTATCCTTCCCAAAATATGTGAATATAAATTGAAGGAAGGTATATTTGTCGGTCCTCAAATAAGACTACTTCTTAAAGACAGTGCTTTTGAATCAAAGCTTAAACGTGTTGAACTGGCAGCATGGAAATCATTTAAATCATTGGTGGAAGGCTTCCTGGGTAATAGCAAAGAAGAAAATTATGAAACTTTAGTCTCAGAACTACTAAGGAGCTACAAAGAAATGGGTTGCCGTAAGTCACTTAAAATCCACTTTTTGCACTCTCACCTTGATAGTTTCCCTACAAACCTAGGGATGAAGAGCAAGGTGAGCGTTTTCACCAGGACATTTCTGAGATGGAAAGACGTTACCAGGGTCGCTGGGATTCAGCCATGTTGGGAGACTATTGTTGGTTCCTCAAACGGGAGAGTACATGTCAATACAAAAAAAAAAAAAAAAAAAAAAAAAGTCAACAGTGAAAAATTCTGAGATTCTTCAGGTGTGTGGTTTTTATCATTATCTTGTGTTTATTTATTTTAATAGTAATAATTAATAATAATTATTATTATTTTCAACGTTATTTGGCAATAAAGTACCTATTATTTTCAATTAATCAAATATGAGTTATCACATCGCTTTTCTGCAAGTTTTCATAAAAAATTATGAATACCTAAAAAGCGTTACGTGATACAGCATTTTGAGGGGCATTTTTGGAATCAGCAGATCAGTTTACATAAGAATTTGCCTATTTTGTTTCAGGTATATGAAAATATTTTTTTTTTATCAAAGAATGATTGTTTTTCTTGTTTGCTCCAGAAGGTTCTCGGTTCATGAATTTGTATATAAAAATAAGGCATGACTCGTGATTAGAGCAGTTGTGAAATGAGAGATAGCCAGCTGTGTTTTTGTAAGGAGAGCTAAAGATGTAATCTGCTGTCATCGTTTGTTATTGTGATCGACTTTGTAAGACTGTGTGTATGTGACTTAATGTTCTTACGTGAGAATCGAATAGTGTATTTCGACGAAAATAAATGAGATTTTTAAATTCTGCAACTTGGCCTTTTAATTCTACGAACCCACAAAGTTACTATATATACATATGGAGTAGTTGATACATGTATCAGTAATGCCTCCAAATGAATAAAAACATCCTTAGCCTCCTTTCGGAATTGGTAATAGACTAATTCATTTAGCCCGATTTCACCAACAAATGTTAAGACTTAACACGAGTTTAGCAATAGTTAAAACAAAAATTGCATTTCACCAACAAGTTTTAGCGTAACACTCGTGTAAATCTCATGCTAAATAAACACGCCGAATTTCTAATGTTAAGTCCTTAACAATTGTAAATAGTCAAGATGGCGAGCATGAACTCAGATGTTGATATCGATTTGCTATATTTAAGACCGTCTAAATGGCATTCATAATAGAGTACGGCCTATGAGGAGCAATGATTTTGAGGAACTATCCGAAGAAAATTGTGTTACGGAGGTATAGACTGTCGAAACAGGTTGCTATGAAGGTTACTGCGGAAGTACAAGAGAGGTTAGAACATGCATCGAAAGGAATATGGCGATCTCGCCTTTGCTTCATGCGTCAATAACCTTGCTACTTCATAACTCACTGAATTATGTGGATGATGCATTGTCCACCTGCCGTCTTGAAACCTTCAAGTCACTTGTCCTTCTTCGCTCCTCGTTTTAAATTTACGTAATACTGAGTTAGAACATGCATCGAAAGGAATATGACTATCCCGCCTTAGCTTCAAGCATTAGTAACCTTGCGATTTTATAATTCACTGAATAATATGGATAATACACTGTGCACCTGCCGTCTTGAAACGTTCAAGTCACTTGCCCTTCTTCGCTCCTCGTTTAAAATTTACCTAATACTGAGTTAGAACATGAATCGAAAGGAATATGACTATCTCGCCTTAGCTTCAAGTAACCTTGCGATTTTATAATTCTCTGAATTATGTGGATATTACAGTGTCCATCTCCCGTCTTGAAACTTAAGGCACTTGTTCTTCGCACCTCGTTTTAAATTTACGTAATACTGACAAGTTGTTTGGTGCTTGTAGTAGTGACACATGCATTTGAATTATATTCGTTTCCAATATTTTCCACGCGACATCTCCCTCTTTTACATTCACCGCATCCGTCTTCTTATTTTCCACGATATCCTTACACTTCGGCACCATTTCAATTAACAATTCTTTCTCCGTCGATGAGAAATTTGTCTCACGACTTTATTTATGATTTTGTTCATCCGCCATTTGTGCAGACGAAAAGGAAAAAAAACGCATCGGAGTACGTTCAGAAAATCATCCATAGCCTTCTATAACTGTGATATTTACAAGTTTCTTGGCGTTAACAAAGGTTTGTTAACATTTTAAGAAAACAGTTTGGTGAAATGCAAGAAATTTAACATTAGTTTTAGCCCTGTGACAATTGTTACGTTACATTTGTTAACGTCGATTTTAACATCTGTTGGTGAAATCGGGCATTAGTGTGTATCTTTACCCAGCTGCCACCTCAAGATAATTGGAGAGTATAAGGGTAACCGCTCGACGAATGAAGTTGTATTTCGAACTGGTCACCCAAGAACAAGTACATTTCAAGGGTATCACATAGTTACCAGCTCTTAAAATATTTAATATCGTCAAAAAATTTGAAACTGAGTTTTATGTATAAGCATTTTTGTTATCTCGGCGTCAAATTCTATATTGGGCGTGAAATATTATATTAACTTTGCTCAGAGTCCCCTATAAAGCTTGAGATTCGAACTCGGGACCACTTTAATGTGAGGCAGACATGGTACCATATACGCTAACGAAGCGAGCTAGAAAATAAATGCTATGGGTAGGTAATGCAAACCATCAGATTTTTCTCATTTAGAACTGAAATAGTTTACGACTAATCTGTAATTGCTTACGGTATTGTAACTCAAGGGAGGTCTGTTTTTCTCGTTTGAAGCAGTCCTCGCTGGTTTAACGCACACGCAGGGACTCATTTCAGCACCTGCTGAGTCAGACCATCCGAAACTAGCAGTGAAAATGGGATCAATCTTTTTCCCAGGCACTCCCTCCCCTTTTACTTGCCGTAATCTGTGCCCGGAGATCATTTTTCTTTTTCTACAGTCTCTCTTTCACCCTCGTTATGTCTAAAATACATTCCTGAATTTTCTTATCGTTGCCGAAGTCCTACCCCCATCCACTCCTCGCCATGACTTCATTTCCATAACATAGACTTTACACTTTTTTCTCTCTCTCTCTCTCCGCAGTCCGCAAGCTCGTTTCGAGGAGATCTGTGTTGCGGCGAAAGAAATGTGCAGTGCGAGCATAAAACTTTACTATATGTGGTTATTAGCTTGCAGCAAGGAGCCGTTCACTAGGAATTCCAAAAATGGAAATTTAAAGGTGATTTAAAGCAGATACTGGGTTCGACCCTTGGTTAACGCCTTCTATCTTTGACCCATGGGTTTTTCGTTGTTTCCCTGAGTCGGTACGCTGTAGTGATTCCACTTCTAACACGACTTTCGTATTCCTTATGTCCTATACCAATTTTACCTTTCACTGTCACCTGATTCAGGGATGTAGGGCCAGATGAAGATATTCAGGGCTATTCTGTAACTTCTGGTTAAGAATAGTGCTAACAATAATGGTCACGGCTAACAACTGAGCTCTAACAAGTATGGCGGGTTTACATATTGTAACTTTGTGGGTTTGTGAAATTAAAAGTCCAATTGCACAACTCAAAAAGTTTCTTTATTTCCACCGAATTACAATCGGAAAACTTGCCGATTACACAGAATTACGTAATGCACACAATTACGATTCACCAGTTCGTCTGTCACAGGTTAACTGCACGCAGTTACGTACACGCCTCTGATGCACGTTCACATTCTCCCGGTCCGTTAACTCACTAGGCGCTCCTCACGCTGCTCGACAAGAGCTGAACTCACTCGCCAACTGCAGCCACCTTTTATAGGGATATCGCTGTTTCTCGAAGTCTCGCGATTCGGTGAATCATCCTGCATGTTCTAGACGTCAAGGAGAGGGGGAAAGTGATGGGTAACGATGTTTTTCCAAGCATCCCCCTCGTTACCGCTATAAGAAAGATGGGTAGGCGTCGTCGAATGTTTCCCGTCTGCTGCTGCTATCCTGCTGCCGGCCGGTTCTATCGGGAGTTCCGAAGTTCGGGTGACAATATTCTGTAACCATGCTTGTTATGACGTTGGATCCTCTCAACCATGTTGTTAAGCACCTGGAGGATTCATCTCAAATTCTTACGCTTTGTAGGCGCGTTTTGTTTTTCCACTGCTCTCGGCGCGCCAGTACAAATAGAATGGCGATCATTTAAAGACATCCGTTCTGTATAGCACAAGTTGAAAGGCAAGCGAGATACAAAGTCTTCCGTACAGCAATGCAAAATATGTACGATTATTGCAGAAGCAATACCACTATGAATTCGGCATAATTATTTATAAATATAAGAAAAGTTGCTGTCTTTTTAGGGTAGTGCATCATTTTCAGTAAACATCGTCTTATATGAACTACGCATTTTCAAAATTTATTTGTTTGACACGAGGACTGATTTTTTCCACATATGTTTATTACTGGAATACAAAGTTTACATGATTTTTTTTATCAAAGAAGTCCCCTTTTAGTTCAATACACTTTTTATAACGTCTCTGCCAGTCCTTGAACACGTGCTGCAGACCATTCTTTGTCAGGTCCATGAGAATCACCTTACTTTTCTTAAGCACTGCTTCAGAGTTCTCAAATCCAATACCCCTAAGCTTCGATTATCACGGTGAAAAGTCATGGCTGCATCATTATAATCCTGAAGGTAAACAAGCCAACGTAGTGTGGAAATCGTCATGTTCTCCAATACCAAAAAAGGCAAAAGTTGTTCCGTCTGCAGGGAAAGTGATGGTGATCACATTTTTTTTTTACTGTAATGGAATGATTTACCAGCATGCAGTTCCCCCTCACACTACTGTTACAGCAGCATACTACACGTCAGTATTGGCTACACTGAGGAAGCACATTACAAACAAACGACCAGAACTTTCTCGGACTGGGTGACGACTTCATCATGACAATGCACGGCCTCACGTCACATGCAGTATACCCTCACACTACTTTTACAGCAGCATTCTAAACGTCAGTATTAGCTACACGGAGGAAGCACATTGCAAGGACACGACCAGAGCTTTCTGGGACTGGGTGGCGAGTTCATCATGACAACGCACGGCCTCACGTGACATGCAGTTACTCCTCGCACTACTGTTACAGCAGCACACTACCCGTCAGTATTAGCTACACAGAGGAAGCACATTACAAAGAAACGACCAGAGAATTCTCGGAATGGATGGCGACTTCATCATGACAACGCACGGCCTCACGTCACATGCAGTTCCCCCTCACGCTACTGTTACAGCAGCATACTACACGTCAGTATTGGCTACACTGAGGAAGCACATTACAAAGAAACGAGCAGAGCTTTCTCGAAATGGGTGGCGACTTCATCATGAAAATGCACGACCTCATTTCATTTGCAGTTCCCTCTTACACTACTGTTACAGCAGCATACTACACGTCAGTATTGGCTACACTGAGAAAGCACATTGCAAAGACACGACCAGAGCTTTCTCGTACTGGGTGACGACTTCATCATGACAATGTACGGCCTCACGTCACATGCAGTTCCCCCTCACACTACTGTTACAGCAGCATACTACACGTCAGTATTGGCTACACTGAGGAAGCACATTACAAAGAAACGAGCAGAGCTTTCTCGAAATGGGTGGCGACTTCATCATGACAATGCACGACCTCATTTCATATGCAGTTCCCTCTTACACTACTGTTACAGCAGCATACTACACGTCAGTATTGGCTACACAGAGGAAGCACATTACAAAGAAACGACCAGAGAATTCTCGGAATGGATGGCGACTTCATCATGACAACGCACGGCCTCACGTCACATGCAGTTCCCCCTCACACTACTGTTACAGCAGCATACTACACGTCAGTATTGGCTACACTGAGGAAGCACATTACAAAGAAACGAGCAGAGCTTTCTCGAAATGGGTGGCGACTTCATCATGACAATGCACGACCTCATTTCATATGCAGTTCCCTCTTACACTACTGTTACAGCAGCATACTACACGTCAGTATTGGCTACACTGAGAAAGCACATTGCAAAGACACGACCAGAGCTTTCTCGTACTGGGTGCGACTTCATCACAATGTACGGCCTCACGTCGCAAATCATGTCATGCAGTTTCTGGCTCGATTCAACATTACCTGTGTACCTCATCCACTTTATAGCCCCGATCTTGCACCCTGTGACCTTTTTTACTCTCATCACTCAAGGCAAAGCTTAGGGGTATTCCATTTGAGAACTGCGAAGCAGTACTCAAGTAAAGTGAGGCGACCTGACAAAGAATGGTCTGCAGCACGTGTTCAACGACTGGATGGACGCTATGAAAGGTGCATTAAAGTAGAGGGAACTACTGTGAAAATATCAATTTCACATTGAATTGCAGTAAGAAACATCTGTGGAAAATAAAGTGAATCTCATTATTTGTTGATCAGCCCTGGTACATCAATGATGTATTACGAACCAATACGAGAAATGACTTCTTTGTAATTCTTGAAGTAGTAATAGAATAATTAAAATTGAAATTCGTATTTTTCACTGTAATAGTCTCCAACCAGTACTGGAATGAAGTGTAAGATATAGTGTACCCTAAGCATGAATTTTCTACATTTATACCATCTACTTAGTTGAAAAATATACCATTTTACAAACATTTCGATTATTGTGCGCCATATAATGGATGTATTTCTTCCATAGGAGTTTACGTATGAAAACACTTGTTTACCGTACAGAAATCTTAAACTCCTCTCTAAGAATTGGCTATTTCCATCATTCATGGAAAGTAGCAGAAATAATGGTATTCCACAAAAACTCAAACACCGAAAATTCCATCAAGTTATCGGCCAATCAGTCTGCTTCCAAGTTTATCCAAACATTTTGAGAAAGTAATCCAAAAACGCTTAGCAGGATTTTTCTACAAAAACATTATACCATCGTATCAATTTGACTTTCGTCCTCTGCATTCTACAACTCATCAACTATTAAGAGTTACTGAAAGCATCATAAAAGTATTTTAAAATGAACAGTATATCCCTCTAATTTTCTAGATATAGCTCAAGCTTTCGATACTGTATGGCACACTGGTTTACTGGTAAGCTACTTAGAAATGGACTACCAGATTATCTGATCAGATTAATTGAAAGTTTTATCTCACAGCACCAAATTTTAGTGCGAATAGACAGTTACAAATCCGATCTTCAACCAATAGCAGCAGGCGTTCCACAAGGATCAATTCTGGCACCACTATTATTCAATATATTCATGCACGACCTTCCAAATACAAATCCCATATCCACAGCTATGTATGCCGATGACACCGTTATTTTCTATTGGCAACCAAGTACTGCAATCAACAGGCTACAAATATCATTAAATATGTTTTCTAAGTGGTTCAAAATTTGGCAAGTAGTATTAAATATTAATAAAACGTAAACTAAAATATTCTCCTGAAGATCTATAAAAATCCACCCCACTGGATCTGCAGGGAAAACAACTAACATGGAAGCCTCCAGAAACACCAGTCAAATATTTAGGCGTAATGGTTGACACTAAATTAACCTGGAATTCACATATATGTCACATTTCAACAACAGCCATTTCTAGAATTAAAAAGCTGTATCCATTGCTACAGAAGAAATCACAGATTGGTCTGGAGTGCTCAATATTGAACTACAAGTCTCTTATACGCCCCACAATTTCTTATACCGCTTTGTATGGCTTGCAGCCAGCAAAACCCGCATTCATCGACTTCACGTTATACAAAACAAATTTCTCCTCAGTATTACAAAGGCTCCATGGTTCATTAGAAATGATCAACTCCATCAGGAACTTGGTATTCTTCCCATACATCTGTACTTCAAATTGATATCAAAGACATTCTTCGTTAGACTATCCGAAGTACCAGGTGCTGTAACCTATGACATTGGACGACGAAACTTCGAAAGGACCAGATTGAAAGGAAAACTGCCTCAAGACATCCTACTCACTGATTCAGAAGATAGCGAGTTTTTTCACTAATTCAAAGTGTATTCTCTATTTTTCTCATAACACCACTGACCATAATCTAGCCTAGCATATCTGACCTCTCTTTTCAATTCTTATCCATCTTATTTAATGTTATTGTATGTGTTAGTTATCCTGTTATATACTTTGTCTTTTATTATCTTTCATTTAAATGTGTTCTTAATTGTTTTAAGTTTATATTATACATTTATCAACTATTGTATACGTTTGATGACAGGAATTCCTCAGTTGTTAATTTGTATGCAATACTTACGTAATTTATCAATGGCTTGTATAGGAATACTGCTGATCAGTCAAATAATAAATTATAAAAAGGAATTTACGTAATTCGTGAGAGATTAAGTTAGGAAATTCTTCCGCTCAGGCATACAGTAGTAGGACGTTATATTAACACTTGGCAGATACATATTTGGTTTCACTTTACCATAAGTAATGTTCAAGCAATTGTCACAAAGTAATCTAATACGAAGTAACAGCTAAATGTTTGAAATGCGTTGCGTTTAATAACACTATCCTGCGACACTTTCCCGGTTTTGATCAACCATGAATGATAGAGTACCGCAACCATGGTATACTTTCAAAGAGGTAGTCAATAAGTTTCTTATACTTATATGCGATATGAAAACATTATGAGAAATATACTACATGAACCATTATGATCTTCATGACGAAATATGAGTTTAAAGCTTCTTCTCTCAGCTTGATAATTTTGGATCCCTCAGAAATTAACAGGCGAATGATTTCATAAAGAAATCAAGGAGAAGAATAAGATATCGGGGCGGATCTAACAATGCGGACTACTGTTGGTACTTGAAAACAGAATTTCCTTAATCACAACTTAAACGTAAATCAGCGCAACAGACTTTCCTGCCAAAGAAAACGTAACTTAATACTTCATTTTACAGATATTGTATTTCCATATATCTATTACCTAAATGTTGCTGGTGGAAGAAACTTCCAACATTTTCTCTGAGATGTAAATATTCTAATGTAATATCCCAATTGTGTATTATATTCTCCCAAATTTTCAGGTGTGTTCTATTAAAATGGTTTTGGTTTACACGGATCGCACTATATAACCCTAAAAGTGTGATTTTAACCCAATTTACCTTCTAATATCCCGTTAAAGCATCACATGGTGACCAGCTGCTGAAAGATTTGACTATCGCCTAACCCTAATGTATGGTAACATATCAGATTTTTACAATGCATTATTCCATGACTATAGAATGTAAGCTGTATTGAACACCCTCCGCCTTTTTCTATCCATTACGGCCTAATTACAGAGAAACAAGTATTGATCTTGGGGAAGATGGTAAAAGCAGACCTTAATTCCATTGGAATATTTATTTACCCAGATGATGAGCTGCATCAACGTGTTATTGAGCGCTCCTAGTGCACGCTCCACAAAGCACATAATAGTGTAATGATACACCCATTAGCATCTCACTCTGACTACAGTATACAGCTAACTACCGGCTAGTGTAACGAATTTGTACGGGATCAGCCTTTATTAGCGTCATCTCAGCAGTAAGTCCTTAAAGGAGAACTACATGACCGCCTCAACTACCCCACTTGCATCAAAGCTTCAAGTTTCTAGAAACGCATGGAAACAAAAGCTAAAACATATGAAGCCACTGTAATACGATTTTTACAGAAAACATATGTGAATGCTGTTTCCAAATTACTGTTTGAAATTAATACGAAGTGTTCTAAGCCATTTATAGAATTGAGACTATATTGACTCTGTATAAATGAAATTAAGGGAATTACATGCAGAAATATCTGATAGTTCTACTCTGCTGCATAATTGGATCCAAATTTGGACATTTTAACACATAATAACCCCAATGTATGAATATAATTTAAAGTTTAAAAATAGGTAGACTAAAAATTACTTATTTTTATTGGTTTAGAGACAAAGGCTTACAAGATTTAACTTTATTTTATGTGGAAGAACACCAAAATTCCTGTAGAAGAGTGCACTATAACTAAATTTTCAGAGAAATACATGTTACATTAGGTAAGTATTTGATACTTGGTACTTATTTATTTGCACAGTATCCATTACAAATTCAGTACAATAAAATTTAACGTAGAACATTCTGTATTATACCTCCTGTACAAACATATAAAATTCCTGACCTTAAGATTTACTCACTGACTCAGGTGCCCTGGCTATAAGCCTTTGGTTGTCCTGAGCAGCTTGATGTCATTTCGGCCGCGCCGTGGCTCAGTGGTTAGACCGCTTGGCTCTCACCAAGGCGGCCCGGGTTCGATCCCAGGCGACCGAACGAAAGGTGAGATTTGTGGTGGACAAAACGGCGCTGGGGCGGGTTTTCTTCAGGATCTCCGGTTTCTCCCGCCATCTCATTCCACCGGTGCTCCATCTTCATTTCATGTATCATCAGTGTCATTGCCTGCGGTGCCATATGTCGTAAAAGCGGGCGTTAAACACTACACATTTCATTTTTGATGTCCTTTCTTCTTGTCCTTTGATTCTTTTATCCTAATCCACTTTTCTCTAATCTTATATAAGAAAACTCCTATACATCTATTTTTCTGTTGTCCTATCCCCGTTAGCATACATGCTGCCAATATCTCTACTTACACTGTCCCATTTATTATCCCATATTTTTCTCCTGTAATTTGTTAACTCCTTACACTCTATCAGGTAATGAACAGTGCTTTCTTCATCTCCACAAAATTCACATATCCCTACCTCATTAATTCTCAACACTTTTAGATATATTATTCCTTCTCTCATCCATGCTATGCCTTCTCTTCCAGGTTTGTCACATTGATCTATATATTTCCCTACCCCATTCTTTCTTTAATTGCTTACAAAATTTCAAAGGTTTCTTTTCTTCTATTCTTTCCCATATGCCTTGCCTATCTATATCTTGTACTCTAGTTCTCACTTCCTTCCAAAAATCGCTATAATTTATCTAATCTGCTCTCCATAAATCTCCCATGCCTATCCTTAATATCATTCTTTCAAATTCCGACTACCAACTATTTGTATTTTCAATGCTTTTCTATTGCTTCATACACAGATTCAATAATTCCCCTTTACTGCCCTTTAATAAACTTATACCAGAATTTCAGTATTCGCTCTATTGTTACTCCCCTCCTTTTTGTATTACCCAAATCTAGTAATGCCACCTCTTGTTGCCGATTTTGGCAGCCCTAGTAATTCTTTACAAAACAATCCATACATCTGGTCTAATTGTGTTCTTATCTCTGATGTGCCCCAGACCTCCACTGCATACATTGTTCTGGCTTTAACGACCTCTTCATACATTCTTTCTAACTGACATCTCCAGTTTATGTTTACATATTCTTACCCCTGACATTGCCGCCCTGCCATTAGCTATCACATTTCTGGCTTTTGCGGCCCACCCTCCACTGCTACACATCCTTACACTTACATAGTCATACTGCTTTACCACTTCTACCTTTTGGTCTCTTATGAACCACTCCTCTCCTATCCTAAGTATCGACCTTGTTTAAATACAATTTTTTATCTTTTTTTCTGTTTATTCTTAGTCCCCAGTCAGCGCAAAACCTATGAATTGTCAAAAGGTAAGTAAATGTTGTATCCTATAGCTTCCAGAGATTCACAATTCAGTAACGACCAGGAAAACGCTTCCTAAATTCACGAACGCGTGTATGTGAAACAACGTTGAAGCTAAAGTAAATATTAGTTTATTTACTAAAACATGTATACATTTTGTTTAAGTTAATATCTGACAAACTCCTGTAATTGTAAATGTACCATTGGAGTACTTTTGTCGGAATAATTATAGGATTGATCAGAGTGTAGATAAGTAAACATAGTTACTTGGAATACTTGGCATTCTTTCTATAACATTTTGTAGGAAATATGGGAAAGTGTATAAGAAACGAAATCTTTTAAATTTTATAATCAATTAAAGAGAGAATGATTTAGCGAAAAATGTAAATATTATTCTGACAAAACTGGAAGAGAAGGCATAGTATGGATGGCAGTATGATTAATATATCTAAAAGGGTTGGGAAGTAATGAGGTAGGGATATGTGCATTTTGTGGGAATGAAGAGAGCACTGTTCTTTATCTGTTAGAATGTAAGGAGTTAACAAATTGTAGGAGAAAAATATTTGATAACAAATTGGACAGTGTAAGCAAATAGGAATTGGCGTTATGCATGTTAACGCGGATGGGTGAAAGAAAAATAGATGTATAGGAGATTTCTTATATAGGTTAAGAGAAAAGTGGATTAGGGTAAAAGAAGCGAAGGTCAAGAAGAAATGACACCAAGCTGCTCAGGCTATTGGCCAGGGGACCTGAGTGAGCGAGTAAATCTTGAGTCAGCAATTTCTTGTATTTGTGCATGTTTGATGTTAAGACATTGTAGTGAAAGTGTACTATAAATTGTAAAAATAAATATCAAATACTATTTTGTGTTATTTTTCAACTTTTGTTGTTCTGCTTTCCTCCCCCCCCCCCCCCTCTGTCACTATCTCTCGCTTTCTGTGTCATATAATCCACACACACGCGCACGCAAACACACACACACACACACACACACACACAAACACACACAAACAAACACACACACGTATACATTGCTTTCAAAGACCTCAAAGCCCGCATTTTAGTGAAAATGCCGATATCGGTTATTTGTAAAAAAAATGCTATTCGCTGAAAATAAATAAAGAATTCCATCAGAGGGGGAGCAGTGTCTTATTTCCTAGAACCCGAGCAATATTATAGATCATATCATGTTATGAGGATAGATATTGCATGTTTTCCTTTCCTTTTTATTATCTTTATACAAGAATTTCGATTCGCGAAATGAAGACATGTGTATGTACTGTCTGCCCAGGACAAGAAGGAAAGCTAGAGGAATGTTAATGTAATAACTTTGGCCAGCCAAATGGTGTTTATGCTCGCCTTCCGATTACAAAGATGTTAGGTTGGTGCAAAGTACAGAAGTGTTTTCACATAACTCACGCATACATCGCTACTACAACACGCATTAAAACTGGCAAAAGGTGTGACTCATGTGAACTCTCATACACTAATTTCCTAGTAAACAGATAAACAGTTCAAATCCCTCTACCCTTCATTCCTCTCTTGCCTTCTTTTGCTGGGTACACAGTACAGTGTGACGTCCTTCGTCCAACAACTGAGCATAGAGTGCCATACGCCTGGTGCTCAGGCAAAGTGCATAATTTGTAAGTCGGAGAAGCTGCATAACAATCAAGGCGTAGACATTTTTAGGAAACCAAAACACTTGACGGTTTAACTTAAAGAATAAGCAGCTCATTCGTAAAGTTGCTTAAATTGTATGTTTTATAGTTCCAGAACCTTTTATCTCTACGTAAAGGTATTTAACTATTTCACAGGAAAACAATTGGATTTTATAAGGTAATTTAGGTTCAAAGTATAAACTTGAAAGAAGCGTAGGAACAGTGAAGCACATATTAGTACAAAAGTGAATCGAGAATATATTGACACATTGCTTCACTCACACTGTTTATTCACAGGACATGTTTCAAGAGCTCTTGCTCCTATCATCAGCTGATACTCGACTAGTGTAAGTTGTAGTGGTTTCCTCTTTCTCCGTATTGTCAATAGATGGCGTGATGTACTTGTCAAAGATGTCCGGTGGTGGAGTTTTGAAATTCATTACTCTATGGCGATTTTTGTTAATGAAGATTTTTTCCCATACGGAAAGGTCTATGGGGTGATTAACGTATTTTATTATAGCTGTAAAATTTACATTAGAAACAGAAGAGGATGGTGTGCTCCCCTTTTTGGACATCAAGATCAAAAAATGAACAACAAACTCACCTTTGGTATTTACAGGAAACCGACACACACAGATAATTACATTAAGAACAACATTTTCAACCCAAAGCAACACCAACATGCCATTTTCAACAGTTTAATCTTTCGGATGATCAACGTTCCACTAAACAGAGAGGATTATCAGGAAGAATACCTACACATAAAAAAGTAGGTATATCCAACGGTTTCAACCCAAATTTAGTAGACAAAACAGTTAACAGACTCAACAAAGCTAAGAAAATAAAAGAAACCACCACCCTAGAACCTACAGAAGAAATAGAGAAAAAAACTTTTTAAAAAATTCGCCTTCCTCCCATCAGCCTATAACAGATTCCAAAAAATCTTCTCAAAACACAACATAACTCTTGCACCTCAAAATAGGTTTAATATCAGAAATTTGTTAAAAGGCCCTCCCAAAAATTCAATCACTACCAAAGAAAAACCAGGAATCTATGAGATCAAATGTGAAACTTGCCCTAAAATTTATATACGAAAAACAAAAAGAAATATTAACATCAGAACTAAACAACATCTAAGAAACATTAAAATGGTGAAACAGAAAAATCAGCAGTGGCTTCTCATTTTTTGAATACTAGACATGACATCAACTTGGAAACAACTCTAATAAAATACGTTAATCACCCCATAGACCTTTCCGTATGGGAAAAAATCTTCATCAACAAAAATCGTCATAGAGCCATGAATTTTGAAACTGCACCACCGGACATCTTTGACAAGTACATCAGGCCATCTATTGACAATACGGAGAAAGAGGAAACCACTACAACTTACACTAGTCGAGTATCAGCTGATGATAGGAGCAAGAGCTCTTGAAACATGTCCTGTGAATAAACAGTGTGAGTGAAGCAATGTGTCAATATCTTCTCGATTCACTTTTGTACTAATTTAGGTTCCCCTACTTCTCAATGCGTAATACATGCTTCAAAGATTACAACAATGAAAATTTTTCGGTTTTAAAAATAGTGAATTTTCATGTATTTCCATCTGCTAAATTAAAAAATCGCCATAAATATGATAGATTAGCTCTTGTTTTGAAGATAAAGTGACATTTTATTTTTAGAGTAAAGATGTTAAATTTCGGGGAATTTTTTTAGGAGTTGGCATACCTGTCAAATAACAAAACACAATCAGAGAGAAATTTTGGAAATTAAGTGATGTAGTAGTTAAGGAAAGCTTTTTGTCGGACCACAAATGAGAGAACGTGTAAAGAATCCTGCATTTGACCAGATTTTGGAGGGGATAAAAGGAAGCCTGGAAAGCCTTCAAGGATTTTATGCAACAAAAGAGTTTACAAATACAAGTATTTGGTGATAGTGCTCCTGCAAAGATGCCGTAATCTTGGATGCAACATGTCCCTTGAGATCCATTTTCTCCACTCCCACCTAGACTTTTTCCCTCCCAGTTGTTGAGCTGTTAGTGATGAACATGGGGAGATATTCCATCAGGACATTTCTGTTATGGAACAAAGATATCAGGACCGTTGGAATGAAGTAATGCTTGCGGATTACTGTTGGTCTTTGCATAGGGATTCTGCGGAACTTCATCACAAGGGGCAAGCTAAAAGACGACGAAGTCAATAGCCCACCACATGATTCTCTTCAGTCTCGACTATCTGCGAAGTATTTTTCCAGCAATTTAGAACCCTTAGCATGTAATTACCAGTTAAAAAGTCAAATTTATTTCATTGTTAGCATGTATGTAATTAAAATATATCATTTTCTCTCAATCCGTTAATATTTACTACTTCCACCTTGTGTATATCATAGAAACTAGAGCTAATATAATTTTTTCATTCTCGTATTTGGTTTTCTCAAACAAAAATTAGTTGGAATTACCTCATAAAGTGCTCGAAACATTCAGTGTTATCAGCAGTTCACAAATGGCATTATTTGGATAAAAATATCACAGGTTCGCTTGTCAAAATCGCTCACTTAATGATGCTGATGCATTATGTTCATTATTTAAATATTTTCATCATTTAAAATTGCGATAACTCTCCACGTCGAAGTAAAACACGCCGTGTACTCTCAAAGCTTCTTTCGTGCTGTCTTTTGTTTGTTCGACATTCAAAGCCTATGAAAGCTGTAAACGGGGTTCGTATTATGAACAAAGTCAACATCAGTTGGCTATACTGACTCTCTATCCCTCTTCTACCTGTAAAATAAATGGGAAATGTGCTATATACGAATTCTTGAAGCTTAGGCAATATTGCCTCTCTCTGCCACGCATGTGGAAATTCTTCGTGCTACACAGCGAACACTAATCAAAGCAAAGTACTCAACTACGCACAGATTTCTAAGCTATAACTTAAGTTTATAACATGAAACAGGAAATCTGTCACCAAAATTAAGAAATTTATATCCAGCAACTACTGAGCACGAATAACAAACAATTTAGTGGGTTCACGGCGTCTATTATGTGATATTGGCACCCATTTATTGTTGATTACAGAGGTCACTAGAGGTGAATTCAAATTCTAAGTCTACCAGCTAGGAATATTGTTGCCTAAGTATTCCTAGGTTACAATATGATTCAATAAAATTTAATGTTTTGTAATGTTCAAAGCTGGAACCCTTTCACTTTGTCCAAAGAGCCTAAAAGCGCACCTTTTCGCATAAATTCGTAAGCAAATCCCGTAGATTTCCAAACTTTGGCAATTAGTACGAATTTTAGTTAATTAATTGAAATATTCATTCCTTCACACTAGCCGATTGATAGAGTCGACATGAAAAATTCAATGCCATGGCCAGGATTTGAACCACGGATCTACTGGTTTCCGTACAGTCACTCTTACCCATTGAGCTACCATGTCCAATTTGCCGTCATGACATTAAATTCTCCAACTGACTCATATATTTCCTAGGTAAACCACTAGGGGCTCTCGCATCTGAGTTGCACCGTTTGTGGCGACTTACTATCGTAAGTACTTGAGTCCCAGGCTTCATCATTTAACTCTTATTATTTAAGTTAATTGATGGAAATTATTCATTTCGTCACACTAGCCGTGCACAGACTAAGGTATTAGATTGACAGAGTCAACACGAAAAATTCAATGCCACGGCTAGTTACTATATACGGCTCCAAGTTGCACAAGTAGATCAATTACACTTGTAATTGTTGATACTCTATGCAGGCGAATGAAGTGATAGTGAAATGTTTAAAAAGCGGGTTGCCATGATTGTCTTTTGTTTTTCATGTTATTCCAATGAACAGCGGAGTGCGGCTTAAGAATTTAAAGATGAAAAATTTAAAGTAAAGACAACTACTGCTAGTATGAAGAAATGAATAATTTCCATCAATTAACTTAAATAATAAGACAAATGATGAAGCCTGAGACTCAAGTACCTACAACAGTAAATCGCCACTAACGGTGTATCTCTGATGAGAGAGGCCGCCTCTGTTGCGTGGATGGTAGCATGTCTGCCTCACGTTCAGGACGTCCCGAGTTCGAATCTCGGTCAGGGTGAGTTACCTGGGTAAGGTTTTTCTCCGGAGTTTTCCCTTATCCTGAGAGACGTATGTCAGGTAATTCTAAGCTCCGTGCACCCCGGGCTCATTTGAGTATCATTTCACCCATTTCATTCATCGTTCGATATGACTTAACGTTAGTGGATGTAAATTACAAAAGAAAGAAATGATAGTGGTCTACCGGAGAAATATATGTGTCAGTTGGAGATTTTAATGTCATGACGGCAAATTGGCAATGGTAGCTCAATGGGTAAGAGCATAGATCCGTGGTTGAAATCCCGGCCGTGGCATTGAATTCTTCATGTCGACTCTGTGAATCAAAATAATACGAATTTTAATATGCGTACATCCTCCATCGTCTAGGAGAAACATCCAGCTTGTGCTTTCGAATATCGCGGTTCAAACATACCAATGAAGTTCCTTTGGAAGTGAGGTAAAGTCGGTCGTCCTGTATGTATGTAGATTTTCGGCATATTAAAGAATCTCAAGGCTTAAAAAGAGGCCTCAAAGGAAAATTATTTCACCTGTCACGCTCAACACACAACAGAACGTTCAACACCATAGGAGTTAAAGACCCTAGTAATTCAAATCACAATTAATTATGCTGTGGCACTATCTATATTTTAAAGAGAAGTCCAACATTTGTGGTGAAGCTTTCAACTGGATATCTGTCACATAGGTCGGTTTTGTTGGTAAAGGATTGCTGCTGTCACGTTTCTCCTCAGCCACTGCGCCAGGAAATGATATCTGGTACCCAGGAGAGGGACACAATCGAATTAAGAGGCGACAAGACTTGCATCGCCAAACATTCTCACAGTTCGTATCTTTCTGCTGGACTCCGCACTCAAAATTAATCTCGTGCCAATGTTGTTCATAAGGTTCTCGAATAATAGTCGTTAACAAAAGAAAAACAAATGCAACTTATGGACTATGAGATATTCTCCTGAGAATGGAGTCTGTGTGATTGCCTACTGAAACACAAATCCCAACGGAAAAGAAAACATATTAAAATAATAAAAGTAGTCTCCTCAGTAAACGGTTTCATCATACAATTTTACCAGGGGAAGACAGGTGGTAGCGGTGTGACGTCAGCTCTGCCAGCTCTCACTGCAAAATATGCTCACGAACGAAAGGCAGGTTAACATGTGACGTCACCGAGCTGATTACTGCTGCCGAAGGGGAAGGAATAGTTTGATGTGTGCGGGGAGGAAACATAGGAAACGTATTGGGGGTTAATAATATGTACAACTTACATCTTGTGTTGTAATATTAATGCTGACTGCTTTAATTCCACAATTTGACACAGATTATAAACAATTACATTTTGGCTCTGTACTATGAGAAAATATATAAAAATTCAACTCGTAGTTTATCTGAAGATCAGGTATGTTATAAAGTAAATAAAATAAAATATAAAGTCATTTTCTCTACAAATTAGAGGAGACCCATTCAGAACAGAATTACGTGGACATTTTCCAACACTTACTGTTTCGTTTTTCTTTAACTAGTTTATCAATGTCAGGACTAATGTCTGGGAAATTTGTAATCCAAGACTGTATATAAGATTGTGATACGACAAGGTTCTTCGGGGTTTGGACTTAGCTAATTTCATAAAAAAAGATTGTTCCGACACATACGTCGAGCCAAAGATACACAATGTCCGTGTGACAAGTGAATACAACCTCGGGAATCTGGTTTGGGGGACATTCTTGTAAAAAATCAGCCAAGTCTTTCTACCTTCAATAAATCATCACATTGTAAGTTTAAAAGTTCCGTTTGGTACGAGACAGCTACATTGTTGTCATCGAGTGCGATACACCTGACTGAACCCTCAAATTCTGTACTCACTGCCCCATTTACATAGGCAACTTGGTACTACACGGCTCTCGTCTGACGTCACACGCACTGCAGGCCTCGCTCCCGACTGAAACACGTCACAACTCTCCAATCTGTCTTCCTCTGGATTTTGCCATATAACATTTAGTATCCTCACCATGTGGCATTGCTGTGCTGCTGCCACAGGCTGTAACAGGGCGCTTACAGGCAGTGTTACTGCCGCCAAAGTTCTCGAAAGGTCTGCGGCTTTCTAAATACCATGTGTTAAATCTCATGTTAAAGTTCTTATTCGGTTTCTTCTTCTTCACTCCATGGTTTGGGTATATCGCCCGTCCCGGCTTCATAGATATCTCCTGCGTTTCCTGGGCCATCTTCATGTTAAACTAACAAGTCAAAATTCTGATGTTAAGTCCTTAATAATTGTAAATAGTCAAGATGGTGGCAGTGAGCACAGCTGTTGATGTTGATTTGCTAATTTTAAGACCGTCTAAATGGTATTCGTAATAGAGTACAATCCATGAGGAGAAATTATTTTGAGGAGCTATCAGAAGAAAATTTTCTACAGAGGTATAGACTGTCGAAACAAGTCGCTATGAAGGTTACTGCGGAAGTACAAGAGAGGTTAGAACATGCATCGAAAGGAATATGCCGCTCTCGACTTTGCTATAAGTATCAATAACTTGATTTTATAGTTCACTGAATTATGTGGATAATACACTGTCCACCTCCCGTTTTGAAATGTTCAAGTCACTCGTCAGTTGTCCTTCTCCGATTTTGTTTTAAATTTACGTAATAATGAGTTAGAACATGCATCGAAATGAATATGCCGATCTCGTCTTTGCTTCAAGTATTAATAACTTTGAAATTTTATAACTCAGTGAGTTATGTGTATAATACACTGTCCATCTCCCGTCTTGAAACGTTCAAGTCCCTCGTCACTTCTACTTCTTCACACTTCGTTTTAAATTTACATAATACTGAAGAAGATGTTTCGTGTTTCTAATATTGACACAAGCATTTGAATCGTGACATCCTTCTCTTTTACATTCACCGCATCCGGCCTCCTATTTTCTAAGCTATACTTATACTTCGTCACCAATTCTATTAACAGTTCTTTCTACACCGCTGAGAAATTTGTTTCACGGCTTTTGTTTACGATTATGTCTATCCAGCATTGTTTTCGCAGACGGAAATGAAAACAAAAGCGCATCGCAGTATGTTCAGAAAATAACACGACTCATCCATAGCCTGCTACAGCTGTAATATTTGCAAGTTTCTTGGCGTTAAAACGTGTTTGTTAACATTTTCAGAAAACAGGTTGGTGAAATGCAACAAATTTAACAGCTTTGTTAGCGCTGTTACAATTGTTACATTACATTTGTTAACGCCGATTTTAATATCTGTTGGTGAAATCGGGCATCAAAGATTCATCAAGGCTGTTATTTTGAAACGATTATATTTTATAATTTCTGGTTGCTGTTAAATGTTTGTCCTCACGTTTCGGTGTCACCCTAGGCCTCCTATTTGGTAACGATCCTTACTGCTATTTGTAGTTGTATACCTCTTTACAATGTAATGGGCACTTCCAAAGGAAACTTGTTTTTGTTTGGCAATTTGACACTTGGCATGGCCTGCTATATATAAGCTGAATGTTGCAACATCTTATTTTCTGCTAGAAGCTTCCTTCTTTCACCGATTTCAAACTTTTCAACTGCACAATAACAATGTGTGCCATTTACATGCTTAGGAAGCATAAAAGTGTGTTTACAGCCAATACAAATCAGCAAGAACTGGAAGAGATAGAAGTAAAGCCAAGACTGTAATACCTGCATATCAAACAAAAACTATAGCTTGTGTTTGATTTGTATAAATTGGTTTTATATTAATTATAGTTTTAATAAAATTAACTGCTCCTATAATTCTAGATATATCTGCTAAATGGAGGGTTTACAGAATGTCCTTGAACGACATCTAGGCATTGTATGACATCTAAAATATTGAAATAAAGGTTCTTATAAGGTTCAACAAATACTTCATTTTCAAAATGTACATAATTGACAAAAATAAGGTAGCATAGTAAATGTCAATAACGTTTCATGAATTTCTGCCATGTATGATATGACATTGGCATTATACACTCGTTAATTGCAGGAAAACTGGTTCTTCAAAAGCTTTTGTGCGGTAACGTATATATTCAAACTGTAAGTGTGTGTGTGTATGTGTATGTGTGTATGTGTGTGTGTGTTCCAACACTCCCCACCTGGCAACCTTGGATCTCGAGCTAACCTCACCCCACGACGTGATGTCCTGACGCCATTTCTTAGGTGGAGGTACCCAGAGGGCGGTTTCTATTACCCTCCAATGATAGGATGATAGTGGAGATGACGGGGAGGCGACAGGACCTGCAGCTTATACCGTGGACTGCAAACCACGTTGGGCATAGTGGACACTTCACGTGTGCTAGACAGAGGACTTAAAATCGGCACCACAGAGCCGGTCGAACTCGCGAACCCTTAGCATGGGAGCCGCGAACGAACCACTGCGCTACCCCGGGGCGCATATTCAAATTTTTATATCCATATGTTGAAGAAAAAAAAAAATAAACTAAAACAATTTCTGTATTTTGTTGCTTCCCGTAGGGGAAGGTATCCGTCCCCTTTAGCTGCCGTGGTGGGGGCGCTGCGGACTCTTAGCACTCGTGGTACCTCTGACGTAACTAGAGGAACCTGGGACCGAACATTCAAGCCTCTCCCTGAGTGGAAGTTGCTTTGGAGTCGATGGAGGCAGTGTGTTCCCGACACCCGCGGGACATCGGGTACCTCCGGCCAGGCCTCGACCGCCCGGAGGGAGTAGAGGGTTATCTACTAGCCTGCAGAGCTAGTAGAAGATGTACTAGATAACCATGCGGCTCCACCGAGGTTATTCGGTAGTCTTCCCTGCGGGGTTGACGCACGTAAGTGGCGTAACCACTTCCACCCGTCTTGATGTTGTTGTCGACGGTGGGGGGGGGGGCTTTCTAGACTCAAGATATTGCCCCATGGGAAGCTCCCCGGAGTTTTCCATCGCTCCCGGTCTCATATAGGCCGGAGTCTTTCGACTTTTGGGTAGAGGTCACGCCAACATGAATTTTGTTGGTTTTTCACTACAGATTTGCCTTGAAAATCATAAGAGTGCATTACTTGGAATATTGTGAATTCAAATACCACGTTTGGTATTTATTGAACTGTACGTGTTTGATTTGTAATGTTAACCAAAACTGATGTTTCTCTAAAACTACTGTACTGTATTAATGGAGCTTCAAATTTTGTATTTCTGGGGCAGTCTTTGTATAGAACTGTTGGGTGGAATGCTGTTTTTTTCATATATCTATATTTCGAAATTGTGTTTTATAGACACAAAATTGCAGTGTGTAATGTCTTGTAAAGGTGTTTTCGGATAGGGTCCAGGAAATCCCTATTTACGCAAAATTTCAGTTTAAATTTTTAAACTGTAATACATCACTCTCTGTTGCTAGAGAAATGTGATATTCTAAATGTGTGACGGTCCATAAAGCAATGTTTATCGTTTTGGTTAACTGAGGTTCTAATTTTAATATGAGAATTGCATCACAAAATGTGCCACATGCAGACAGACACGTTCACAGATTTCTTGCATGTATATTAACATGTAAACGAACTGCACGGAATTGCAGCTGCGGTCGGAATGCATGCGAAATGTACCCCTGTTTGGAATAATTTTTAATGCCGAAATAATTATGAGCATGTTCATCTGAAGGGGAGGATTGTAGCTATGTTTACATTTACGTACGCTAATTACAATACGCAATGTCCACTTGCATTTCTCATTCGCTTGTTAGCATCCGAGCTGTAACGGTATTCATTAAATTTAATACATCACAGCTTCACAGAAATAATAGTGAAACATATACGGGTGTTATATAACTGAGATATTTATATTTTCATTAGTTTCATAAAGTTTTAACATATTTGAAGACAAAAATATCAGCAATCATATAGAAACTTACTTCTGTCCACTGTTTTCCTTGTAAAGTAAAATGTATATTGTTAAAACAACATTTAATAAATAATTTTCAAATATATCAGCTGTAAATACACCAAACATGTTCTGTAACCTACCAAGTACCACAGGAAAGGAATTTGCTCAGTAAAATGACTAGAGCAGTGAGGAGAGGTATTATCAAGGCGAAATTATTTAAGTTTTGGTTAAGAATTTTACATTTCTATGAAAAGAATCTATTTACGGAATGCTCAGAGGTAAACAAAATGGAGGACCAAAACTATAGAAGGTTTTAGTAAAGAGCTACTAGGCTTACCAATATCAGCACCTAGGGAAGTAGCTTTAGTAAAATTAGGAAAGACAAGAAGAAATGGAATAATAATGGAAAGAATACTAAAATTTAGGTGTAGGTGTTTGGCCAAAGAAGAAGAGGAAATTATGAAATTATGCATGAGACAGCAAAAAGGATTAGTGAACTCAAATAGATGGGTGGAGATATGAGGATTTATGCAACAACAAAAAAATAGGAATGGGAGATATATAGATATTAGAGGAAAGGAATACAAGCGATGTGGGTAAATTGATAAAATGCAGAATAGAAGATATAGAAAGACAGGAGATTTGGGGAAGTCTAGAAAATATGAAGTCATTAAAGTTTTGTAAGCAAATAGAAAGAAATTGGGGACGAGAAGCATATGTAGATTACTGCATTAGGCAGGAGAGAGAAGGGTTAGCTTGGATGAGAACAGGAACAATATTTATAGGAGGGATAAGAGGTAGGGAAAAGGGAATTTGTGAATTGTGTGAGGGTAAAGAAAGCATAGAGTACTATGTAACGGAATGCGAGAAGGTTGCACTGTGGAGAAAAAAGGCTTGGGAGGAAAAATGGGAGAAAGTAGAGAAGAGGATAGTAGCTATAAAAATGTTAACGGGAAAGGAGGAAAAGAAGGTAAGAAGATTGGTGAGTTCTTACAGAAAGTAAAAGAAAAATGAGCCGGAAATGTAAAGAATATAAGAAAAGAAGTTGAGGGGGCAGAATGTGACTAATTAAGTACCAAGGATACATGGAGGTTAAGAACCACCTGACAGAGCAGAGGACCAGGATGTCATGTAAGCCAAGGTAGAAATAAGGTAAACACAAATAAATATAGCCAAAAGCTATAAATTGTAAAATTTTGGAATATGCACAGTAAAATTTTAATCTAATCTAGTTGAGAATCAATGATCCTACAGTATAAGTACAGTGCGACCCATATAAATCTGAACCATTTCAATAAGCCATAACTTCTGAAACAATAATAGAACACACGTACAACCCTGGGAGAATATACACACAATTCGGAGATTACATTGCACTATTTACCGCTCAGAGAAAATGTATGAATGGTCCTCCACCAGCATCTATACATGTTAGTACTCATCTCACCATATTCTCTGAAGTTTTACGGAGAGTATCCTCCCCAATGTTACTTATTTCGGTTCGAATGCTTTCCTTGAGAACATCTATTGTCCGTGGCCTTTTCTTGTACACTCTAATTTTAGATACCCCCAGAAAAAAGTCCAGTGAGGTTAGGTCAGAGAATCTGGTGCCACAGTCCCTTTGAGATTATTCCATTATCAAATAAACTGGTTACAAGTTCCAACGTGTCGTCAGATGTATAACACGTTACTCCATCTTGCTAAAAAAATAACCATCGCTCAATTCGATATCATTCAGCTGCTCCACAAATGTGTTGAGGATAACCAATATAAACTTCAGTGTCTACAGTCGTATCAAAGAAAATGGGACCGACGATCCGTAGATGCCAGTGAGGACACTTCCAACATTTTCTGTAAATGTAAATAGTGTAATGTAATCTACCAATTGTGTATAATACTCTCCCAAAGTTGTACGATTGTCCTACGATCACATTATACAATATAACCTGGAAGGTACTTTAAGCAAAAACTCAAAAACCAAAAGTCATTGATTATCAAACTTTCAACAATGAAGATCTTTGTAGAAAATATCGCCGTGCTATATATTCTGCTATGTAACAGAATGCGAGGAGGTTGCAATATGGAGAAAAAGGGTTTTGGAGGAAAAATGGGAGAAAATAGAGAAGAGGATAGTAGATATAAAAATGTTAACGGGAAAGGAGGAAAAGTAGGTAAGAAGTATTGGTGAGTTCTTAAAGAAAGTAAAAGAAAAATTGACTAGAAAAATGTAAAGAATATAAGAAAGAAAGATGAGTAAAAAGAAAGGGGCTAATTAAATAGACATGGAGGTTAAGAGCTACTTAGCAGAGCAGAAGACCACGGTGTCATTTAAGCCAAGGTAGCAACAAGGTAAAGACAAATAAATGCAGCCTAAAGTTGTAAATTTGTAAAATTTTGGTATATGGACAATAAAAATCGAATATAAAGAAATTAAATCTAATATTATGTATATATAATAAAACTTTGTACAGGAGCAAGGTTATGGAGTGCAAAAGGTCAATTTTTTGTACGACTAGCTAGGATCTTGTGTTACAGCTGCACTTGTCAAATTATCTTCGCTATTTCACAATTTGGGTTTGATGTTCCTTTTTCTGCTGCAGGTGCTCGCAGTAGATACAGCAGGTTGTCGGACTGCTATTACTTCCATAAAGTAGCATTACAAAGCAGCGAAGCCGTTATTTAGTGTCGTGCATTGCAAACAAATGGCGAACTAGCCGTTATCATCAATTGTTGACGATGACAGGCAGAGCTGAGCCTTTTTGATGTTGCCCCAGTTGCAAGTATGAAGTGTCTCTATAGCCTTTTATCAGTTGCTTCCCATGATGAGAAAGGCAAACATTTTGCTCGACTAGAGTCTGGTTCCTCTTGATGTGGTTCATTTGTTATCAAAGCCGGCTTTGAAGCGACTGCTGCACTATATGGGACTTTTAATTTGAGTCAAGTACCCACACAGCACAATGGAACACTTCTGTCTGCAGTTAGGGAATCCTAGTTTTGTGCTTTCATTTAAGTTTCATTGCATTTCACAGCAAAATAATCAAAACCTACCTATACCAGTGATGCAGGCTTCCCTGTCAACTGCTTTATGTTTTCAATCCTGCTCTATAATTCTCTACCGGACTAATAGGTAGGAAGGTATTATAACATTTTATGTAGAGTTTTAACCAGATATGATTGTTTTGCGAGACTTAAACTTCGGGAAAACGCTTTAGAAAGCTTACATGGAAGTACTTCAAGGCCCGGGCTTTATAGTTCGGACCCCTATTAGGTTAATTAATGGAAATTAATTGTTGTTTCACACTAGCCGTGTATAGGCTAAATTGTGGAAACGTAGAGTCAGACTGAAAAATTCTTACATGTTGTAAGTCGCCATTAAGGTAGTTGTCTCATGTGTTTATGAGAACTCCTTAGTGGTTTACCGGGAAAATACGAGTCAGTTGGAGAATTTAATGTCATATCGGAACGTTGACCATAGTAGCTCAATGGTTAGAGCGGCTGGACGGAAACCAGAAGTTCCGTGGTTCGAATCCCGGCTACGGCATTGAATTTTTCAGTCTGGCTCTACTCATTCAAACCTTAGCCTACACACCGCTGGTGTGTGGAGATTATTTGGTTCTGATATACTTTCAAGATATTTTACTCTTGCTCTGAAAAAAAAAAACACTTGAAAATGCTGGTCTCGCAAAGTCACGTCACGTCCAAACAACTCTGTAGCTTAAATATTGAAGCCAGTTACACCACTGAGATTTGGTAACATAAATACCATTGCCTTAATTTCCTTTTGATTGCAATATCTAATTTACGAAAACAAAGAATTAACTAAACAGCTGCAGTATAAACTAAACAAAAACTGCTCAAATGATCAAGCAGAACAACTTGCAATTCTAAAGGCACTTGAAGAAATAGATAATATGGGAATAACACAAACTGACTTGAAAACAGCAGCAAAATTACACTGCAATCATTACACAGTACTAAAAATCATAACCAACTAATAGAAGCTGTAAGAGAAAAGCTACAACAATTAAAAAAATAAATGGATGATAAGAATAGGATGGGTAAAATCCCACATAGGAATAGAAGGAAATGATCTTGCAGATAAACTTGCGAAACGAGCAACAATAAATGATAACATAGAAAGCTACAACCGAATCCCAAAAAGTGCCATCAGGAAAAAATACGAGAGTAAACACTCAAAAATTGGGAAACAGAATGGCAAAACACATCAAAAGGACAAGAGACAAAACAATATTTTCTCACAGTAGCAAAACGATTACAACGAAGACTTAACATATCAACAAACCTCACTACCATTTTAACAATACATGGAAGGCTTAAAGCCTATTACAAGAGACTCAACATAATTAATGATGCTACATGCACCTGCAACAGAGGAGACGAAACCACAGATCACATCCTGTATCACTGCATCAAATGGAAGGACTACAGGGAAAAACTAAGGATGCAAGTAATCAAGAAAGAAGGGAAGTGGCCAGTACATAAACCAGCACTTGTGGGAAAATATCTAAGGGACTTTAGTGAATATGTCAACACAATTAATCTAGAAAGTTAATTAATTCTAAAGGACTATAGTTACTGTGTGAACACAATCTTAAAACACAATAATTTCAATACCTCAGTTAATATGAACAATCAATCTGAAAGCAAAGAAAACCAGAATATGTAATATTACAAATGTGATGAACATGTGTAGGAATAAGGGAAAAAAATATCCCACCCATACAAAGAAATGTAAAGTAAAAACAGAAAAATTTCTGTGGCCATACTGTATAGAAAGCAGAAAATAAATATTGTGTCTATGTTAACTAACATTTTATAATAAACTTTCCTTGCAGAAAAGCGGCGATTCATCATCCTTTATTCATGCTTTCTTCTTCTCTTCATTGACTGCCCAACTGCTCATTTCGGCTTCATTTGTTCTCCAGCATCTTCTCAATCTTTTATAGCTCTCGCTACGGAATCCAACGCTGCCTTATAAATGTTATGCCCTCTATTCTTAATAAATGTTCTATTCAGTTTAATATGTTATCAAATATTTTCTTGTGTATTGAATCAATATTTGTCTCTCCCATAATATCTTCGTTTATTTATCGTATTCATCTTCGCAGGGACTTCATTTCTGCCGATAGAATTCTGCTGAAGTTGCATTTGAATCATTACCCAGGCCAAACAAAATTGCATAAAATTTCACGTTCTTATTAGTTTTAAATAAAACACTGGTACTGTAAACCAATATAAGTTATGACTGAAATGTCATGAATACTTTCAAAAAATCACCTTTTCTTCTTTTAAGTCTACAAAAAAGTGTAAGCCTTCCTGAATCCAAAGAATACTTAGCATCCGAAAGCTATTTTAAATGCTCTGATCTATTTTCAAAGTTCCGTGAATGCTAGTGTAAGATATGAATTCTAACTCTTTGTCCTTGTTTTCTCGCAATTGAGAATTTCAGGATTTTTCATCATTTACGATGCTCCTTACGTCGCAGTTTTAGTGTTAGACTAATGAAACTTCCTACACACTTTCATAGAGATACAGTGAATAGAAATTGCCTTGGGTTTTATTGTGAGATGCATTTTAAGTATACTTTCTTTACTTCAAAATATAAAAATTTGAAATTTTGTGGGGAAAAGGCAAATTCACAGATTTAAAAATTTCTGAAGCCTATAGTTATTGAGACACAGAGAAACCTACGGAAAACTCAAAAACGGGATGTATTGGGAACCTCTTGTTAAAATATTAGCCCAAAATGTAAGTTATTTTTGCCAAAATAAATAAATTTGACCATATTTTTAAACCTATCAAAGTAAAATTGATAAAACTTGGGTTTTTGTGTAATTTACGTCCTCCAACGTTAAGTCATATCGGACGGTGAATGAAATTGGTGAAATGATGCTCAAATGAGTCCGGGGTCCATAGAGCTTAAAGTTACCCGACATTCATCCTTTAGGATAAGGGACCTCTTGAACGTGAGATGGACATGCTACCATCTACGCTACCGAGGCGGGCGATAAATTTTGGGCTGTATCACATTTGCACTATGTTACATCTGTGGTATAAATCTTAAGAATCTAGCATCATTAGTTTATGCTTTCAAATTTTGAGTCATAGCTATGCTTAAACTTCAAAAATAAGAGAATTCGATTACTAATTTGAAAAACTAATATTTCAATATAAACTACCACTGTCATACAGCATTATGGGTAAAGCTATTACATCAAAAATTTCGTTTTACTTTCCTATATAACTTTGCTTTCAGAAGATCTCTGATTGGTCCAAGAAAATGCATGAAATATGTTTTAAAACTATTCTTATAATTATAAAAACCTGTCTGATAGCTAATATTCAAAATTTTACCTGATATTAAATTGGTGCTTGTTTATATAATCCTTGTTCCAACGCATCCTTTCCTATAAAGACCGTGAGTTTAATTTTCTTGACTGAAAGAATTTATTTTAAAGACATGTAGATACTATAAGCTTGGATAAAACAAAATGTTATTTTGAAATTACTGCAAATAATTCCTTTTCAATGAAAATGTTATATTTTAATGTAGATTATGGTGGAATTAATTAAAGAATATAAGTTCAGCAGTTGTGTCAGGAAAGAAAGTTATTTGTAGTGAAGTCCAATACATTTCTTGCACTGGACACTAATAAACTTAAAGTTATAGCTTCCATTTCCTGTGCAAGATATATTTTCGCTTATTTTTATGCATCAGGTTACATTAATAATCTGCAACAGGAAAGGTTGTGTATTCAGAGCATTAGTTATTGCTGTTGGTAAAGAAAACCAAAGGCATTTTCAACCAGAGCTGCAGAGGAAAGTCTATAAATACTTAAATATTTTATGTAATATGTTGTAACATCGTTGTCGCTAGGTGGTGCTGGTGCACTCAATATTCTGAGATGAAATAGTGTTACCGTACATTCTACTGGAAAGCAGAATTCATAAAAAATAAGAAAAATATCAAAAATGGATCACGAAACATTCCCAGAAACCTCGGAGCTCATAAATAATGTTTTACGATGGTACTAAAAGTCGGATAAAAAACGCCATAAAACATAAAATGAAGCAAACTGTATAAAAGGAATAGGCATTCAGCGCGAGAATGTTTCCGGTGACCTAGTAAACAAGTAGCATTACCTTGGTTGACGATAAAGATGCACCTCGTAATGCTCCTTAACTGGGTACTCACCTGCAACAAAACAAACAGAAGAAACAAATTAAAACTACAAAAGCATTAGGATATAAATAGGAAACAAGTGAAGAGTGAAATTTAGATCAAGAGTTTTTATAATTTAACATTTGAAAAACTTTTAAGTAGGTGTGACACATAAACCTTCTAAAGCAAATATAAAAGTATGAATTGCAATTCTATTTTCAATGACCGGAATGGGAAAAGTGAATAAATGGATTTTCTAAGGGAAATGTACATTTTAAACAACTTTCATTTTTAAGATACACCTATAATTCTTTGTTTAAAAATCACGTATTTTCTTTAGCATAATTGATAACATGCCAAAAAACTAATTCCTTACATTTACAACATGTTCGTGCCAATTCTTTAAGAAATTATCCTTAAAAGGAGCAATTCTTATATCCACCCCAGGTAAAACAACATTAAAATTCATAATAATTGCTATTTTTGCATATTTCCTTGTAGATGTAGTGGAACGGCAGGAGGTTTAAAATAAAGTAAGATTTTTAACTTTGGTTGCTATGTGATATACAGAATGTTACAAAAAGGTACGGCCAAACTTTCAGGAAACATTCCTCACACACAAAGAAAGAAAATATGTTATGCGGACATGTGTCCGGAAACGCTTAATTTCCATGTTAGAGCTCATTTCATTACTTCTCTTCAAATCACATTAATCATGGAATGGAAACACACGACAACAGAACGTACCAACGTGACTTCAAACACTTTATTACAGGAAATGTTCAAAATGTCTCCGTTAGCGAGGTTACATGCATCCATCCTCCGTCGCATGGAATCCCTGATGCGCTGATGCAGCCCTGGAGAATGGCGTATTATATCACAACCATCCACAATACGAGCACGAAGTCTCTACATTTGGTACCTGGGTTGTGTAGACAAGAGCTTTCAAATGCCCCCATAAATGAAAATCAAGAGGATTGAGGTCAGGAGAGCGTGGAGGCCATGGAATTGGTCCGCCTCTACCAATCTATTGGTCACCGAATCTGTTGTTGAGAAGCGTACGAACACTTCGACTGAAATGTGCAGGAGCTCCATCGTGCATGAACCACAATGGGTATTTTGACTTCAATTTACATTTTAAGAGAAATACTAAAATGAGCTCTAACATGGAAATTTAGCGTTTCCGGTCACATGTCCACATAACATATTTTCTTTCCTTGTGTGTGAGGAATGTTTCCTGAAAGTTTGGCCGTACCTTTTTGTAACATGTATTTAAAATTCCAATATGATCATTGCATGGCCAGGGAAGAAGCTAAATGGAAAAAATACACAACTTTCTTATTAAGAAAAGTGGTTAAGGTGAGACTGTAAGCAAAAATTGAAATACAAATTGCATAGCTAAATAGTTTATATTTTTCTGCACATTTTGGTATAGAGTATAGTTATTTATTATAATAAAGGGGTGCTTCAACGAAATTTAAGAATATACTGATATCTGCCAATTTATTAGCTTACTGTACATCTTTTTACAAAATTTGGAATAAGTCTAGAACTCTTTTATCTAGCAGCCAGAGAAGGAGCTTGCTCTTTGGCTGCGTATATTGGTGTGGATATCATCTTCTTTATTATATTATTCTTAGAACTAATGGTTCTCTAATTTTGTTACTCTATGGCTGTAGCTCGAGTTTTGTTTGTAAGTAACTGTCCCTTTAGGGTTTATCTAACTGAAAGTGTAGTTGTATAAACTGATGACAAAACCTAAAGGCGTTTTAGATACGTAAGAACAAGGGCAACAGATTCTACAGGACAGTACCCCTGTCTGTAGAACTCAATTAAAATGATACCCAACCATGTGACAGTCAACCACGTGTAGCTACTCCAAGTGCTCGAGAAGGAACATACAAACAAATGTAAATATAAACTGTGTTGAAGACTGTACTCATTTTAATATTATGACAGATTTAGGCATTTTAAGACAAGTGCTAGAAGAAGCTGTGTCATTTAGAAAATTTGGTGTTGAGGTTAGGTTAGAACAATCAAGTACAAGAACTAGTGCAGGGAATGAATTGAAAATTGTATGGCTGAAGTGTAGTTCCGAAACATCTGTTTGCTCTTCACAACAGAGTGCTAATAGTGACCTATATAAACAATGTGAGACTTGTTTATAAGCTAAGCTGCATTTGCAAGGAACTTGGTGCAGGTAAAATATTGTATGGGGATATGAACTTACCAAATCCCCCTACAAGAGGTTTAAAATATACTACACTTTTAGGAAATAGTCTACAAAATGTTTTAGAAAATTCCATAAGGGCTGCTGCCAGAAAAGCTGTGTTACTAAACGAAAATAACAAAGATGTTTTAATGAACTGCCATAGTAAATTGTAAGCTATAGTTTCAATTGGAAACTTCAAGGCTATTTTTCTCAAAATTAAGTTCTTTTAAACATTTGCCTCATTTTCTCGGAAACTACTGGAGATTTGTACATATAACTTTTAAAGATTATAAAAGCAACTTCAGAAATTCTTATGAAATTAGGTCCATGTTATTGAGTTCTAATGCTAAAAACTCCAGTAAAATAATGAAACAGGAAAAATAAATATAAATTAATAGAAACTGTAAATACAAAGTCCATTGTAGATTACTAGCTTCTCAAAGGGCTTTTTTTGTATTTTACGTCCTCCAACGTTAAGTCATATCGGAGATGGATCCATGGAGCTTAGAGTTACCTGAAATTCATCTATCAGGATAAGGGAAAACCCCGGAAAAAGCCTTATCCAGGTAACTCGCCCTAAACGAGATTCGAGGCCAGGAACATCTTGAACGTGAGGCAGATATGCTACCATCTACGCTACCGAGGCGGACTAGCTTCTCTAAGGACCACATGATATGTTATAAAATTTTCATGTATGTGCTGTTAATAGTTTCAGAAAAAGCGGATCATCAAATTGAAAATGTTAACATAGGCGAGATAGGGCATACCCTGTCACCTTAACTCAAAGCAAAAACTGCCTATACGCAAATTAGAAGCTTGAAACAGATCCATAATTGTATGCGGAAGGACTTTGTCTATTCCTTATGCTTACCAGTAATGGAAAAATCATCCAAAATGAAGTCTATTTTAGATCCTTTTCCTAGAAAATTTAATACAAATTACGTTTTTGATAAACATAGTTAAAGCACTCCTATTTTGTAAAATTCATTGCAAAATATCAAATGTTTCTAAAAGTGCATTAGAAATTGTTCAATTTATAGATTTTCTTTAAATGCCAATTCTATTTTGGGAATGAAAAACCATTTAAATTTACTTAAATGCCCTTGTTCTTTTACATGAGGTTCTTGTAAGAACCTTTAGGTTCTTTTACATGATGTAATTCCATGGCACAAAGTAACCGAAAAGTTTTTCATGGAAATGGCAGGCTTCCCTACAACGGATTTTCCTCAAAATATTCGTATTGCAGTCTTGTAAGACACTCTACTAAAAATCCATTTTTATGTTCACAGACCTTTCATTTATTAATTAGGTACTCGCAGGCATACGTGTGCCTTTGAATTCAGTCTCCTAAGGTTGATACTAGAGATACAAAACTGTCTTCATTTCCTTGTGTTTTGATTGGAGAACGTGTAATATTTACAGCATAAATAAAATTACAGTACACCCCTTGTCGCGTTAAAGTACATGATCACCATAAATTGTGCCGTTGTAGTTTTCAAATGCTAGGCTTTGGCAATGAAGCCATTAGCTCTCTTGCTCTCCAATATTTCTGTGTGGTAGGTCCGGCAGGTAGGACTTCAGAAGCTACAAGATGATCTTCAGTCATTCCCTCTTCATTGTTGTCAAATGCTAGGCTTTGGCAATGAAGCCATTAGCTCTCTTGTTCTCCAATTTTTCTGTGTAGTGGGTCCGGCAGGTAGGACTTCAGAAGATACAAGATGTTCTTCAGTCATTTCCTCTTCATTGTTGTCAAATGCTAGGCTTTGGCAATGAAGCCATTAGCTCTCTTGCTCTCCAATATTTCTGTGTAGTGGGTCCGGCATGTAGGACTTCAAAGGTTAAAAGATGTTCTTCAGTCACTTCCTCTTTGTTGTCAAATGCTAGGCTTTGGCAATGAAGCCATTAGCTCTCTTGCTCTCCAATATTTATGTGTAGTGGGTCCGGCAGGTAGGGCTTCACAGGTTAAAAGATGTTCTTCAGCCAAATCTCTTCTTTGTTGTCAAATGCTAGGCTTTGGCAATGAAGTCATTAGCTCTCTTGCTCTCCAACATTTCTGTGTAGTGGGTCCGGCAGGTAGGGCTTCACAGGTTAAAAGATGTTCTTCAGTCATTTCCTCTGCTTTGTTTTCAAATCCTAGGCTTTGACAATGGAACCATTAGCTCTCTTGCTCTCCAATATTTCTGTGTAGTGGGTTCCGCAGGTAGGATTTCACAGGTTAGAAGATGTTCTTCAGTCATTTCCTCTTCTTTGTTGCACAGAGGACAATTTGGACTTGTATAAATTCCTATTCTGTGTAAGGGGATGGCCAAATAATCTTGTTCCGTAAGTAATCTAAAGTTTGCTACTGCAGCTTTACGTGGGATTTCTGGAATAATTTCTGGATTTTTTATTAAAATGTTCAATTGTTTATCTTTGGCTTTGTCAGATATTGATTCGTTTTGTTTGTTATATTTGTTTTTAATTAATATTTTAATGGATGTAAAGGTTAAGATTTTACTTTTGTTCTGAATTAAATTTGCACCTTTTTTGGCAAGAAAATCAGCTGATTCATTCCCAGCAATTCCACAATGTGCAGGTATCCACTGTAATATAATTATTTTCTGTAGTTTTTGAAGTTGTTGGATCATTTTGTGACATTCTTTAATTTGGATTGACCTCATTTTATATGAACTTATTGCACATAATGCTGCTTTAGAACCAGAAAGTATGACAGCATTTTTTAATTTATCTATTCTGTATAGATGGTGTTGGAGTGAAATATGAATAGCCGTTACTTCTGCATCAAAATTTGTTGTGTGGTATCCTGTTTGTTGATAGAATAACAGTGCACACTTAATTCCTGCTTCTGAGTTGTTGTCCAAGTTAGATATGTGTAGATATGTAACCATTCCTCAGGTGGGTATCTATTGTTCACAGTTTCTAATGCTAGTGCTTTTAGTACAGGTTTGGAAGTTTCAGATTTTGTAAGTATTTGTTCTAAATCTAATTGAATATTAATTGGTTCAAAAGTTAGTGGTTTTTATTTGATTAAAATGTTTTCTTTAGAATTAGGAAGACTCAGATCTGTTTTTAATTCCATAACTTTGTGTAGGAAAGTTGTCTGTGTTTTCATCTTTATTGGTTGTAATAATCTTTTCTACCAATTTGTTGTTTTTAGCCTCAACATTTTTTCATGCTGTATTAGTGACAGCTCCTCTAAAGTTAATTGCATAATTTTCACCATAAATTATTGTTACTGACCAAACGAAGTAAAAATCATTGAACACCTTCGCTCAAATGCAACTGCAGAATTTGTTATGCATCTGATATGTGTATTGAGTAAAAGGAAAGAATATCTTATGCTACCGTAACAAACCAATATTATATTAAACCATCATTTTATATCTTGTCCTACTTAGAATCAAGAGTTAATATTGCTCTGAAAGTTGCCTTCGCGTTTTCAAATCATCCATAATTTATATATTTTATTCTCTGTCCTCAAGCAGTCTTCTAGGTTTTGCTAGAGGTGTTAAAATACGTACGATTCGGGTGTCATAAGTTTACTTTGCGAAACAATGCAAGAGAATAACTTTCACTTTCGTTTCTAAAGACACAAGTGTGCGAAACAACAAATGAAAAAGGTGACACACATAAAGGTAGGAGAAAGTCCCTTGGTGACATTAAAGAAGAAAGTTGGAAACAAGACACGCATAAAAAGTTAAGCCCTTCTAGATATGGCAGAATTGGTAAAGAAGAGTTTGCTGGATGGAAAGGGGAGATGCCATAAATACAATTAAGGAAACTTCATTATATAATGAATTCATCTTTTGCAGCGAAGCTTTGCTTTCGTAATCCAATTATTTGGGATTTATTTTTGAATTTCGGTTCCAAGGAAAGCGACGGCGATGCAAAGGGATAATGTATATAGAACGAGGAAAATGTAAACCATTACTAAGCAGAACTTAATTTTATTTTTAGAATTTAAATTTAAATTAAATATCAGGGAATCAAACTTTTTATTTGCTTATAGTTTTCTGCTTTTTATTTCCCTGCTCGTCTGCACTGTTTTAACCATGAGAAGAGAATAATTCAGGCACGACATTGAATTATAATCCTAATTACTTGAAGCGCCAGACCAGAAACAAGAAGGTAGGGAAAGAAGTTGAGCTTCTTTGCATTTTCACATTTTCCTAGCTTTAATGTGTTCGCAAAAATGAATACTTATGAATACTTAAAAGTTTTTAGAGGTCCTAAGGAAGTAACGAAAGAGTAACTGCTCAGTTGTGGAAGAAAATGCAATACATAAATACACTCTTACAAAATATGTGTGGGAATAAAGCAATGATCATTTCTTGAAATAAATAATTGATATTCCACGACAGTAATTAAAGGCATATCAAACTGTTCAAGCTTTAGGAGAATTGATCTCTTCCTCTAGTGAGACGTGCAGTTCCACCTATAAAAGCTGCTAGATTACTTTTTTTTCGAATGAGCCCATGTAGGATTAGGCTAAGTACTTACAGGCATTGCTTAGTTCTTTTAAGTTTACAAAGTTCTCTAATTCTTTATTTGGAGGTGAGCTTCCTTTTTTTCTTTCGTCTGTCTACGTTGTTGCAGTCTTTCTCTTCGGTTTGTTCTCTTGGTCAACTTGTCACTAATGAAACTTTATTCCAAAGACCTTCCTGTATAGCACATCGTCTTGAATGATTCCTGCCAATTCAAACCATTTTTACTTTATCAGTCCATTTCATAGTATATACTTGTGCTTCGCTTTTATCTTGGTATACTTTTTAACTGTGTTTCATTATTATTGCTTCCTATACCATGACCTTAAAGAATATGTAACAAAACATTTCAAGGGAGAAAATAATAAATAATAATAAATAGCAATAATAACAATAACAATGACGACAGCGACAACAATAATAATCAAAATAATAATAATCATCATCATCATAATATTCATCATCATATTCATCATCATCATATTCATCATTCTCCTCCTCCTCATCCTCTTCCTCCTCCTCATCCTCCCCAACCTCCCCATCCTCCTCGTCCTCCTCATCCTCCTCCTCATCGTAATGATAGCAATATCGAGACGGAGACCGATAACGAAAACGAAAACGAAAACGATAATAACAATAACAATAACAATAACAATAACAATAACAATAACAATAACAATAACAATAACAATAACAATAACAATAACAATAACAATAACAATAACAATACCAATACCAATACCAATACCAATACCAATACCAATACCAATACCAATACCAATACCAATACCAATACCAATACCAATACCAATACCAATACCAATACCAATACCAATACCAATACCAATACCAATAATAATAATAATAATAATAATAATAATAATAATAATAATAATAATAATAATAATAATAATAATAATAATAATAATAATAATAATAATAATAATAATAATAATAATAATAATAATAATAATAATAATAATAATAATAATAATAATAATAATAATAATAATAATAATAATAATAATAATAATAATAATAATAATAATAATAATAATAATAATAATAATAATAATAATAATAATAATAATAATAATAATAATAATAATAATAATAATAATAATAATAATAATAATAATAATAATAATAATAATAATAATAATAATAATAATAATAATAATAATAATAATAATAATAATAATAATAATAATAATAATAATAATAATAATAATAATAATAATAATAATAATAATAATAATAATAATAATAATAATAATAATAATAATAATAATAATAATAATAATAATAATAATAACAATAATAATAATAATAATAATAATAATAATAATAATAATAATAATAATAATAATAATAATAATAATAATAATAATAATAATAATAATAATAATAATAATAATAATAATAATAATATAAATAATAATAATAATAATAATAATAATAATAATAATAATAATAATAATAATAATAATAATAATAATAATAATAATAATAATAATAATAATAATAATAATAATAATAATAATAATAATAATAATAATAATAATCGGATTGCAGTCTACTTAAACTTTCACTAAGGCTTCGCTTATTTCGCTATGTCACACTACTGATGTGGCCGCGCCGTGGCTGAGTGATTAGACCGCTTGGCTCTCACCAAGGCGGCCCGGGTTCGATCTCAGGTGGCTGCAAAGTGAATTTGTGGTGGAAAACACGGCGCTGGGGCAGGTTTTCTCCGTTACCTCCGGTTTACCCCGTCATCTCATTCCACCGGTGCTCCATCTGCATCTCATGAATTATCAGTGTAACCGCCTGCGGTGCCGTATGTAGTAAAAGCGGGCGTTAAACACTACACATTTTATTTCACACTACTGATGTGAGGCAGTTCCACAGTGCACAATGGCTTCACTTTGTTTTTATATTCACTTCACATTTTGCTGTGATGCTGCAGCACAACAAAATTCAGCCGACGTAGCTGACTGTTCATTCACAGGGGAACTCAACATTAACACGGCTCTTAATCTCTTGCAGTAACAGCCTGCGCTGTCACCATACACGTCACAGACTCGCTCGGAGAATAGCACTTTTTGTTGCACCAGACAAGTACATTTTGGCCGGCCGTTCTTCCGCTCTTGTCATTTCTAGAGAGGAGTAGGCAGGCTGTTGCCAGCTCTTTAGCGGGAATTTCAAACACAGGGACGTACGTATTTTAAATATTTCACACATTGCACGAACCAGTAACCATTTTATTATAATAACGATAGTGATAGGACTTAAGGACACAAATTCGGAATTCAGGCACGTACAACATAGCAAAATGAACTTCAGTAGCGAAACGAACCGAAACCACGTGGTCCATATGACAACACGGTGTTGGATACTGAACCCACGCCTAGCACCGACAATGCTGATTGGCGCTAGCAGACAGCTTTAACTTCCTGACCACGACACCGAATGTAGACACTTCCAATACTACCAACAGAAGCAGTTAGTGTGCGTGAAAGGTGTGAAGAAAATATTGGAATAGAGTGGTGTTGTAATGAATATCTCACTGATAATGAAATTTCAGTGTTTTAAAGCTAATATAGTCCTATACTTTGATACTAAAGATAATTTTGAGGATATGTTTTCCATTGCTCAATACTGCATGTTGGTACTATTAATCTTTTCCCTCCACCTCCACATCAGGACCGGAGACCCAACGGTCGTACTGCAATCGCTAATTTTTACTAATCAATGCACTCACGTATTAGCTCCGCAACACTGACTAAACTTACAAGAGCCGTTGCAGTTCTCCAGAAGATTCAAGATACCGAAATTTTTAGAAGATGATGATTACCTGTTGATAAAACTTTTAATATCGCTAGCCAAGCGCACTCCTTATCTGTTTATTTTCCAACTGCCCGGCGGTAACCTCGTGATAACTCTGGGCCATAGACAAAACATCACAAAGCTTTAAAACAAACGCCCGTATATTTTTATTCGATTTACAAACATCTGGTGACAACACAATAACTTATTTTGTAAAATTCTATTCGAGAATGCAGCTCTAATTCCCCTTAAATTATTTATTACAATGCACATATATACAGTTATTACAATGCACAGTTTACAGTCGGAGTTGGGATGCAAGCTCAAAAATCCGGTTGAAGTATCCATTATTTTTAGTCATGAAGCGGAAGTAGACTGTCACATTGCACGTTACACGTGTAACGCAGAGCTTCGGTTCCCTGTCATTTTCATCAATTGCAAATCCCCAAACTAGCTGGGCAGTTATCTTTAATACTCGGTATTACGCCATAACGTTAAAGTATCAATAGATGTCCGTCAGTGCGACGATCATAAAAATATTTTTGTCGGTGATCCAGGTCAGACAGCCAGGTCACGTTTGCATCAAAAGGCTCTTTTGTTGATTCTGCCCGCATAACACCAAAAAGCTCAATTTGCATGTTAAACCTGATATGGCAATGTCATTTACCCCTTATATAACATTAACTCCTCATCCCCCATCATCGAAAACACACCCCACCAATTAAATAACCATGTTGGGTGCCCTCCCAGTGGCAGATTGACTTGATGTAATAACCCTTCAAAATCAGAATGAATGCAAAAGTGGTATCCGCTTTGTAGACCAGTGGACGTTGACATATAAAGGATGTCTGTGATTGATATAAATAAATGGATAGTCATAAATTATTACAAACCAAATGCTTCTATGATGTTTTCTTTAAATTATTTGGCTTTACCTCTGTATCATGCAATTTAACGAGAATGCAGTGAAACGCATTCCTTTTATACAAAGGAACGAAAGATATGCATGCTTTGAACATTTCAAATTTAAAGCCTTAAATTAATGACAGCTGTAATGCATTTGTTTGTTGCAAAAAGGCTTAATAATAATGCACAGTACTCTAATAAATTTCAGTAAATTTACTGTACTTTCAAAAGGGGATGTCACAAATTTTGTCATATTGATGTTTATATTTCATCAAATACAAAAGCAGCATATCATACATTGCTTGGTCTATGAAACATAAGGTCTGATCTGCTTGCTTGTTTGTATATTTGTAATTTACGTCCTCCAACATTTAGTCATAATTATGACTAAACTCCAAAATTTAGTCATACGATGAATGAAGTGGATGAAATGATGCTCAGTTTGTCCGGGGTCCATGGAGCTTAGAGTTACCCGACATTCATCTTTCAGGATAAGGGAAAACCCCTGAAAAACCTTATACAGGTAACTCACCCTGAACGAGACTCGAACTTGGGACCTCTTGAATGTGAGGCAGCCATGCTAACATCTACGCTACTGAGGCGGACAAGTGCTTCCATAACTTTCATATACACGGTGTTCATTTTTATCTGTATTTTGACCACGCAAAATTAGGCGTCATCAATAGCATCGCTAATGGAGCGAGTTTGTATACGATTCTTCTAGCGGCTTGCGATCCTATTAAATGTGCTGACAGCAGCTTTGAGGCCTCCCTCTACCAGCAGTTAGATATACTATTTGAGAGTTGGGTCCTACCCGCGTAATACGAACGCGGAATTTGAAACACGGATCTTCTGGTCTCCGTCCAGCCTCTCTAACCATTGAGCTTCTATGGCCAACGAGCCAACATGACATTATATTCTCCAACTGACTCATTTTTTCCCCGTTAAGCCACTATGAGTTCTGATAAACACTTGAGACAACTACCTTATTGACGACTTACTATGCTGTAAGTACTTTAAGGCCCGGGCTTTATAGTTCGGACCACTATTAGGTACAATTAGTAGAATTAATTGTTCTTGCACACTAGCCGTGCGTAGGATGCACTATGAAAGAGTAGAGCCAGACAGAAAAATTCAATGTCATAGCCGGGATTTGAACCACGGATCTTCTGGTCTCCGTCCAGCAGCTCTAACCCTTTAGCTGCTATGCCCAACGTGCCAACATGACATTAAATTCTCCAACTGACACATGTTTCTCCCGGTAAACCACTAGGAGGTCTCATAAACACATGAGACAACTACCTTAATGGCGACTTATTATGCTGTAAGTACTTTAAGGCCCGGGCTTTTTAGTTCGGTCCACTACTAGGTACAATTAATGGAAATTAGTTGTTCTTTCACTCCAGCCGTGTGGAGGGCGCACTATAAAAGGGTCGTCAGACAAACAATTCAATGTCAAAGCCGGGATTTGAACCACGGATCTTCTGGTCTCCGTCCAGCCGCTCTAAGCCATTGAGCAAATTTTTCCAACATGCCAACATGACATTAAATTCTCTGACTAGCGTTAAACCAGTAGAAGTTCTCATAAACACATGAGACAACTACCTTAGTGGCGACTTATTATGCTGTAAGTATTTAAGGCCCGGGCTTAAAGGCTTTCAGCACCTTAAGGTCTGGTATTTGGACGGAGACCAGAAGATCCGTGGTTCAAATCCTGGCAATGGCATTCAATTTTTCAGTCTGGCTCTACCCGTTCAAATACAGATATCGTTAAAACTAGCTTTAAACATTTAATTATCGCTTAAAGTCTACTAATTTCCCATTATCGCCCTGAACTGACAAAGCATTATAAACAATTAGATAAGTTCTCAATTAGGATGAGAAGTTAGAACGTTTTATAATTATAGTTTGTAAAAGAGCAGTGTAAAGTCATGTTACCATACACATACAGTTTTTTAGTCTTGAACCTCATGGCCATGCAACATAATATATTGTTATGCTGGATCTAACTGTGGCTTAAAGCCTAGGTATACCCTTGTTCCCCTCGTGTACACAAGCAAATTATTAATCATTTCTGCAAATATGTGCTCTGATTAACGTGAAGTAGATAGAGAAATAAGCTTTCATAAAAAACAGTTTGTGCAGGAGTAGAGAAAGTTGTGCGAGTGCAAAAGATGTTCAATGAGAATGCTGCTCGAAAAATTGAGCTGAACTGGGTTTGTTTTAATTCTACTTGTGTCTCATTGTGCATGAGAGACCTGTGTATTCATATGTGGGAGTTCTTAAGAGGAAAACTAGCTACCCACCACGGTAAATACCGCAGACGTCTGGCAAGTAGGTGCGAGTGTTTCGCACATTTTCAGCAAATTTCGTTGAAGTTCCTCTTGACGGCTTGTTGCAGAACCGTTTCTACATAAAAGCGGTACTCTTAGATTTCCATCCTGTAACCATTTGCAGAGTTTCATTAAAATTAGTCTTCAACAGCTGGTTTGGTGTTACATTTAGAAAACTAATTAAACGTTCCTCTCAAGCATAAAATTAATGAACATTAGGAAATCTCCCTTACAACCAGAGTCAATTCAAACGCCGTCCTTTGAAAGAGACCTCCTTTTCAAGTTTCTCTTTGTTCCCACCTCCTTTCATTCTGACTTTATTTTGAGGCGTCATTCTTGAAAACGCTGCTGAGCGAAAATTATGCATTCCTGAGAACCCGCGGAGAAGAAATTCTTCCCTTCCGAATACTTCGTTCCCCTAAAAGCCACGGAAGGACTTTTTGTTTCGGGTAATAGCTAACTACAAACAAGCAACAGGTGTAAGGGGTAAACATACGAGGACTGCAGTAAATCGAGGTTTTCGTGGTTAACTGTACATAACGTGTTGAAGTACTGAGCGCAAATTTGAAATACGAAACATTATTAAATCAACAAGTTGACCACTAATTTAAAAACTATGATTAATTTTTACTAAAATTCCTAAGCTTTCACGGGCGGTGCCAGTATAATATAAAGTATTAACCGGGCTCTTAGGCCATGGTCTACTGGGGTCCTTCTTCATCTTCCCAGACGTTTCGTCTGCGGCTGTGGCAGACATCTTCAGTGGCAGTGCGATCGGAGTGTCCTGGCGGAGGTCTCAGTTGCTGTTGAGACATGATGATGGCAACACTTGTACGTAAAAGCGAGTGAATTTCGTTAATTAACTGTTGACAGTTATTCACCAAAGTTTCAGCCATTTTCGACGCTCAGTTGTTATGTAACTGTAGTTTGAGTGAGTTGTTGTGTATTTATGAAAATGGACAAAATTGAGTATCGAACTGTCATTAAATATTTGTTTCTAAAAGGCAATAAGCCTATGCAGATCAAAGACAAGTTGGATTCTGTGTATTGGGACTCTGTACCATCATTTACCACAGTGAAATTTTGGGCAGCTAAATTTAAACGTGGCTGTAAGAGCTTGGGAAGCGATGAACGTTCGGGACGTCCGAAAACTTTAGCTAGCATGAAAGTTCACCAAAGCTCACCAAATGGTGCTAGGCGACCACCAAATTAAAGTAAGAGAGATAGCAGTGGCTATGAACATGTCAAAGGAACGTGTTTGTCATATACTCAATCAACATTTAGACATGAGAAAGCTGTCTGCGTGTTGGGTGCAGCGTTTGCTCAAGTTAGACCAAAAACGTGTTGGAATGCACATTTCAAGACTCTGTTGGCGCAGTTAGGCGCAATAAATCCCAGTTTACAAACTACCCGATGTCATTAAAAGTATAACATCGGACAAAAGGTTTAAACTGACTATAAAAACATTTTTAAGAGAAGGTTGCTATTATTCAGTGGAAGAATACTTAAAACGTTGTCAACATATCAATGCTTCCTAAAATGATGTTTGTGAATAAATACCTGTGCAACTTAGGAGGTGATACTTGTAATATTCAGAAAAGCTGGCAACACAGACAACAGCTGAGTTTCTAAGAAGTAACATTAAATAATAAAGTAAATATTGATTTTTTGGTAAAAATTATGTCTCTTACAGCCTATTTCTTAAAAATGTAATACATTAAACTATTATGTGACCTAAGTTGCATTATTCTTAATTAATATTTGTATTATTATACTGTTAATTACTATTGCATTACTTTAATCACTAATGTATTATTTAACTACTATTGTATTATTTAATTACTATTGTATTATTCATAATTGTATTACTCATAAGAAATGCATTATTCTTATGGGTACAAATTTGACGAAGCCATGAATATTGTATATACCTAAGGTGAATAAAACTATCTATCTAATTAGTTACTGTAGATGAAACTTGGATACACCATAATACGCCCAGAACAAAAATACAGTCGAAACATTGGACTGAAAAGGGCCAACCGGCTTCAAAAAAGCAAAAACTGTTTTTTTTTTTTTCGGTTGGGAAAGCGATGGCGACTGTTTTAGGGATAGTCATGGAGCTATTTTAATCAACTATCTTCAAAAAGTAAAGGAAAAAAACAGTACATGAGCATAAGCCGAGGGATTACGTAAAGAGTTGCTCTAACTATTAACTGAACTATATCAGGATAATACGTTTTGTATCAAATGTAGGAAAGAAGAGGCGACCACTGAGGTTCATCAGGAAATAAGTCTTAGACAAGGATGACAATTGAGTCCTATTTTTTAAATCTCTTTATAGACAACATCATGGATGGTTTAATTTCAGCAAATAAACACATGCCAGTTATAGGAAAAAGGAAAATCCCAGATTTGCTGTACACAGATGTTTAATGGTTGTGTCAGTAACTGAAATTGGTTTTACTTATGCTATATAAATGAGATAGAGAGATATTGTAAGGTATGGTGTCCTAAGGCGAATAAAAATAAAAATAAAATAAATCTTTTTTTTTAAAAAAAGAAAACATTAAGAAAAACTGAAGCATGGTCTATGGGAGGCAATACAATTCACGTGGTGCACGAGTAGAATTACTTAGAAATCAAATTATGCAGAAAAGGTGCATTGGAAGCAGCAGAAAATGTAGCTAAGAGCAGATCAGGATCTAAGTTTACTAAGAAAATGCCTATATATAGCACCAATGGTGAAGATATCTTGGTTTGAAAGACTGTATTCAGCCTTAGTGATGTCTAGGGATAAGTATGGAGTAGAAATAGGGCGGAGGCTGATAATTGATGGATAAAATTGGATCTTACATTAAAAGCAATACTCCTTACCTTCTTTTCCCGCCTTCCTGTCAACATTTTTATAGCTACTATCCTCTTCTCTACTTTCTCCCATTTTTCTTCTCAAACCTGTTTTCTCCATATTGCAATCTCCTCGCATTCTGTTACACAGTGTTCTATGCTTTCTTTTCCCCCATACAATTCACAGATTCTCTTTTCCCTACCTCTTATCCATCTTAGAAATATTATTCCTGTTCTCATCCATGCTAACTCTTCTCTCTCTTGCCTATTGAAGTAATGATGATGATGATGATGATGATGATGATGATGATGATGATGACGATGATGTGTATAAGGGCGCTCAACTACGGCGGTCATCAGCGCCCTTTAAAAAACTTGTCATGGCAAAGGCCAGATATAAAATTTCTAGAAACTATAAAAACTGTAAATAAACCTATTAAAACTAAAAGTACTATATATATATATATATATATATATATATATATATAAAGTCAAAAAGAAATATCAATGAAAACCTACTAAATATTTCATTCACTAAAACCTAAAGCCTAATGTAGAAAACAATCTAAAAACCTTCTCCACTACTGTGTTATCGTCCGCTACCATTTCTACAAAGCCGGCCGGCAGCAGCAGAGACGTCCTAAGGTGTGCTAGGTGAAAACACTCTAACAGCACGTGTCGTACAGATAACGCTTCATTGCAAAACGAACACAGTGGAGAAGGCTCCTTTTTAAAAAGAAAACTATGAGTGATAAAGCAGTGCCCAATGCGCAACCAAGCCAAACTCACCTCCTCGCGACGAGATGACCGGCATGAGGTAACCCAGGGAATCGGAAGTTCTTTCACAGATCTAAGTTCATTATTGCGGAGAGCGGATCACTCTTCCTGCCAGCAGGTTTGCACAGTTCCCCGCAATTCGGCCCTAAAATCTTCCGATGTCACACATGGTACTTGAACCCTGGGCTTCATAGTAGCCGTCTTGGCTGCCGAATCCGCCATATCATTCCTCCGCAAGCCTAAGTGAACAGGGATCCATGCACACACCACGTTAACGCCAGAAGCGTGGAAAACGTGGAGGGCATCCTGTATAAGTTGCGCAATAGGGTGGTACTTGTGCAGCTGCCGTAGGCTTTGAAGTGCACTGAGAGAACCACTCAGGACTAAGCAGTCCCCCAACTTTCGTCAACGTACGTGTAGAATGGCCCGGTATATTGCATAAAGCTCTGCATTAAAAATGGAAGTGCCTGTGTGGAATCCGAATGTATACGGTTCGGTTCCACACACATAAGCACAACCAATACCATTTGAGCTGTATTTATTAGGGGTGGGTTAGTCCCTAACCTCCCGTTTAGGCGAAGCAGAAGCCAAAGTAGTGTATTAGAAATGCGCACCCTCCCCGATTTCAGAAGAGCACTGTTACGAGCTCAGATACGCATCCGTCAACCACCAGGACAAACATTTCCACCGACACGGGTCTCCACGCATGGCCTACACGTGGGTGGGCCATTTGACCGTCTCCCTCAGCCACGAAGAGGAGCCCACAAGAGGGAGACTGTCGGCTCGGGACCCCGGGTGCGCCAAACCCGTACCTACCAAAGTAGGCCACTTGGGGGGGAGCTCGCCGTCCCACTCACCCTGGAGTTCGGTACAATACCTAGTCCTGACCGATTGATTAGGGAAGGGTTAGTCCCTAACCTGCCGTTTAGGCGAAGCAGGAGCCAAAGTAGTGTATTAGAAATGCGCACCCTCCCCGAATTCAGAAGAATACTGTTACGAGCTCAGATACGCATCCCTCAACCACCAGTACAAAGATTTCCAACGACACGGGTCTCCACGCACGGCCTACACGTGGGTGGGCCTGTTGACTGTCTCCCTCAGCCACGAAGAGGAGCCCACACGAGGGAGACTGTTGGCTCGGGACGCCGAGTGCGCCAAACCCGTACCTACCGAAGTAGGCCCCTAGGGGGCTATTGCAGTAATCTACATATGCTTCTCGTCCCCAATTTCTTTTTATTTGCTCGTAAAATGGTAAAGATTTCATATTTTCTAGACTTCCCCATATTTCCTGTCTTTCTCTAGCTTCTATTCTGCATTTTACTAATTTACCAACATCGCATGTACTCCTTGCCTCCACTCTCCATATATCTCGCATTCCTATGGAGATGCGTTGTGCCTGTTTGGTAAAACAACATTTTCTGAACATACCAGAAGTGAAACCTGGATTAAATGTATTACATGTAATATATGGCCACATGTAGAATGTGCAGTTGCCGAAAAAAAAAGATTATGTATGTGATTACTGCAAATGAAACCACTTTATCTTTAGAGATACAGGTGTTCCATATTACCTCCCGTAGGAGAAGGGATCCGTCCCTTTCAGCTGCCAAAGTGCGGGCGCTGCGGACCCTTAGAACTCGTGGTGTCTCTGACGTTACTAGAGGAACCTCGGGCCGAACAGCCGAGCCCCTCCTTCGGGAGTTGTTCGGATTGGGATGGTCTCGAGGGGGCAGTGTGTTCCCGATACCCGTGGGAGATTGGGTACGTCTTCAGACGGGGTTGAGGGAAGCCATTAAGTTTCCGGGTACTAGCCTGCTTAACTAGTAGATGGTGTGCTAGATCACCAGGCGGCCCCACCGAGGTCATATCGGTAGTCTTCACCTTGAGTGTTGACGCGCGTAAGTGGCGTATCCACTTCCGTCCCGTCTTGTGTCCCTAGGACCAGAGGGGGGGGCTTGTTAGGAAACTAGGTCTTGCCCTAATGGAAAGCCCCACGGAGGATGCCGGGCGCCCTTCAAGGGACAGCTCGGATAACTCCCTGGTTGAAAGAGGCCCGGGTCTTCTTCCTACGGGTTCAAGGCTAATGGGAGTAGAACCTCTGGACTCAACTCAACCCAACTGTTCCATATTAACACTCTATTTTCAGTGGACCAAAATAGCCCCCTTTTCATCAAAAGTCCCTTTTTCTATGGAATTAGCATTATAAACAATTCCAATGTTGTCGGCAGATGTAAAAAATGCAAATCACTTTACCCCAACACTAAAAATTTTTCAATAAAATGGTATTACATATTCCCACCTTCTCCTCTAAATACTAGATGCTATGTATTACATTATTATAAAATTTATGCCATTTGCAACTGCTCCCTTTTATCTACCATTATTTCTTCCGTATATGTTTTCTGGGCTAATAAGAGGAACCCCACAGTTCAGGAAAATAAGACGAGAGACAGATTCTGTTGACACAGTATTAAACTAGTCATCACATAACGTATTATTCTGATACACTAGACAGATAAATCGATATCTCGTTAATAACAACGAGTTTAGTGTATCGTAGTTTCACGGTTTCATATCATTAATGTTAGGTGTTATAAATCTGGAGGTGATGAGATGGATTTAATATCCTTCTGAACCGGCTCACAAAGCGCTATTATATGGAAGCGATGCGTGACAGTCACAACTCAAAGTAGCACATATCTAGTGTTTACTGGCAATTCAATTCTCAGTTCCATAATAGCTCCGCAAGCATGGGAGAATAATGCTTAAACCAACTTCACTCAAATTGAATAATGGAGTCATCAAACTATGGATGAGCGCTTTAAACCGCATTCGCTAGATCTATTAGACAAATGTTGTTGGTCGCACTTCACCAGATTGGCTGTCGTTCTTTACTTGTTTGTTTTGGCTTATTTTGTTTTAATCCACAGCTCTTAATCAAGAAATTTACCGCTTTTGCTCCTCTCTTGATCACAATTACATTTCAAAGAACCATTGATTCCAAAAACCACTGTTTAAGCGTTGGAATTGAATGGGATTTGCGTGCACTGTCAAAGAGGAGTGCCATATGAATGCGCTACACTGATAATTAGGTCAATAAAACAGCTAACAATGGCCTTATTAACACTTTTTGGAAAATAAAACAGTTATTTTTAAATATGATGAATAATTTTGATTTTCTTCAATTTATTTCCCTTCAATATATACTCATTTTTATTTATCTATTCAATTATTTTAATCTGCAAGTTCAGATCCAGGTGTCTAGAGTCCAAACCTGGCTTTATTGTGGTCTATAATTACACATGATATAAATTAAATTAAAGAAAAGTTTCTTTTTGTAGACAGAACTTAAGCCTACATTAACTAACCCAGAGGCCACTGTCTGCAGTGGCCTTACAACTAAATATAACCTAACAGTAGCCTTATTACTATGTACACGTTCAAATGAATAACTAAATTACAATTTTAATCTGTATAATACTGTCACCCGAACGTCGGAACTACCGATAGAACCGGCCGGCAGCAGGGTAGCAGGAGACGGGAAACATTCGAGCACGCCTACCCATCTGTCTTGTAGCGGTAACGAGGAGGATGCTTCGAAAAACATCGTTAGCCATCTCTTTAACCCTTCTTGACGTCTAGAACCTGCAGGATGATTCACCGAATCGCGAGACTTCGAAAAACACGATATCCCTATAGACGAAGCCGACACGAGCGCGGCCTTGAGGATGGGCCTGCTCTTGTTAGGGCAGTGTCTCAAAATTGAGGCAAGCCCTCCGAGCGTGCAGCACCTTGTCGTCGATGCTGCAGGTTCGGGCATGCAGCCGCCACTTGCTCTGCAACCCCTCGGTGCCATTACTGTGGTGCCACGACTCTCACCGGGGAATGCCAGCAGCACGATCTTCGACGCCACCACCGGTACTGCGCCACCTGCAATGGCTACGGCTACTTTACAGGACAGGCGCAGGCAACTACAAGACACTATACAGGACACCATCAACCAGAAGTTCAATGACTTACCGGAACACATCAGCAGCTCTCACTCTCAGACCAGGACGCACATAGACCGACTCAGTCACAAACTCCTTGAAATTCAGATCGCTGCTGCTCCCACACACCCCGAAACCCTGCGCGATTACTTCTCTGAAGTATTCGCGCGTTTCGACCTCCTAACGACCGCTGTATGCACCCAGCGACCGGCGCGCCATAGCCGGCGCTAAATTAAGCACCATTGGTGCGCAGTGACCCTAAATGAATAAACGATACTAATCATTTAATCCCTCCTTCTATAACCCGGCGATCCATCCAGGACCTCTCCGGTAATTGCTGGACCCCCGGACACTACCCTTTTCTGCAACGTGCCCCTCTGGCACCTGCGCCCTTACCACCGTTACTAGCGGGGATGCCACTTCTCTCCCTTTTCTCTCTGCTAAAGCCTCGTTTATAACAAAAAAAGCGAGTGAGTTCAGTTCTTGGCGAGCAGCCGTGAGGAGCACCGGGTGAGTTAACGGACCGGAAGACTGTGAACGTGCATCGGAGGAGTGTGTCGTAACTGCGTGCAGTTGACCTGTGACAGACGAACTGGTGAATTGCGATTGTGTGCGTTACGTAATTCTGTGTAATCAGCAAGTGTTCCGATTGTAATTCGGTGGAAATAAAGAACATTTTTGAGTGGTGCAATCGGACTTTTAATTTCAGGAACCCACAAAGTCACAATACGTTATACTGACTGAAGGCTGCTGACCTATTTCTAATATTTTGCGCCTGCAACTGAAGTCTTCCCAACCTTGCATCCTGAAGTCCATTAAATTTCGTTGAAACTCCATTTTGATTGGACATCCAATATTTACTTGACAGCTGTAGGTATTTTCTTTAGTTATTTCTTCTTACTCCATGGTCTTGGTTACCTTCAACGACCATTGAGTACTTTTTCATGTGTCGTTTGGCGTTCCTTTCCTTCTCTGTTAACTCATATTGATAACCTTCCAATAAATATTATATTAAACAATGCCATCTCTTTTTAAAGGCCCAATGAATGTTGATCCCCTTTCGATAGATGCTGATGTTAATTTTTGTCATCTTTTTGTATAAATTTTGTTGATCTGATTTGAATCGGCGTATTATATTGATGTGTTATCTCTCTTCTTCTATTCCGTAGTTGTGCTCTGTCCTGACTGTAGTCTTCCACGGCTAAATTGGATACTAGTTCTGTCATAGTTTCCAACTGTTTATAATCTTCCTTCCTCATTATATTCCAAATATTTCTCTTCAATAAGGGGGTGTAGGTTTTCCCGGCCGGAGGCTGTCATGGCATAACGCAACATTCCTCGAGGAAACCACACCCCTGAAGATGGCCAATGCGGATGTAGACAAAACGTATGGAACATCCATCTCCAGCAGACCACACATCCAAGTACGAAAATGACCTGTATTATGTGTTTCAAATGGGAAGGTGTTTGTTCCTTGAACGCTATTAGGTGAGCAACCAATCGAAGTCCTGTGGTGTTGTATTGCATTCCCGCTAAGTGGTGTGTGACCAGCGCCAAACTAATCAATCTCTAATACATACTATTCGCGCTAAGACAAAATTTCAGGTTTTGCAAAAACTGATCCATGAGGAAGGTAGACAGGAATATATTTAACATAATCGTAAAAACGTCATATTTTTAGCTCAAATAGTTTGCCTAATACAAATAAATATAGTACATTATATTATAACAATGAATTGCGACGTAAGCACTGTAATGAGTATCATCATTGGTTGTCCTGTATATGTGAACGTATATTTGAAATTACTCAGAACTGAAAGTAAATATTTGACAGTATGTGATAAAAGAAATATGTACTTTGAATAAGCCAAGGTGTTTGTTAAATTCGATGAGGGGAAACAATACACTTCTTGCTAGTCTGGCAGAACGTGTCTGGTCACATTATATCTTTGTTTATGAATGGTTCGTAATCTCTGCTTACTCTAGAGTTCAAAGCAGTATTTATTCAGTTACTCTTCCATGTATAAGTGTATCAACTGGATCAACGAGACGCCATCCGCCTTACTACTGCTAAAGCAATCGAATAGAGTTAATTTGGACTCAAATTATGTGCAAACAGAAATAAAACTTTTAAACTGACTGACGTTGAACGACTTATACACGAAGAAATTGGCAAGGAACACAAGACTGGGAAACATGCGTGAGACATCAGATAAACTACAAGAAGACCACTTTTTGAATGAAATAGCACGTAACGAAATCTTGGAACCTATCATCGTAAATTTGCAGTATTCGGACGATGAAGACAATCACAATGACGAATTATCTCTTAACGTAAGTAACAGTCACAGCTATACGGATGTACCGCTGCTACTTTCTGTGGATTATAAAAATAAGTAATTCATAAAGTATAATTAATTTTTAACTAAATCTTTAAACCATTTGCGTAATATACAAATACTCATGTTGCAATTCTGATTTAAACAACTGCATTATGATAAATCTTCGGAAAATTCAGTTTGCGTTCCGTAGCGCCACGAACACTCGCAAGTGTGCGAGAGAGAGGGAAATATATAAAGAGTGGGGGTAACGAGGTGGAAACAGTGAAAGCTCTACTGCATCTGGTTCGCTACAGGCGAGAACTCTTCCAATTTGAAACACATAATAGTTATATTATCTTCGACATCCACATATTTTTGCATTCGATAAACTAGACCTTAAAGCAATGGTGCCTAAAGAGCTTGAGAAAGCAGATTTTTATAACTTACACCTGATTCTTCTCATAAAGGAAACGTAGCTCAATCTGTTTCGTCTATTATTTTTAAAAACAAAATGAAATCACTACCTGCTATATCAAGGCTATTTACTGAAGGATGTGATCTGGCGAGGCATGCAGTTCTTCAGTTGTTATCTTTGCTGTAGGCAACGATCATTGTCATAATGTAAAGTTATTTCTTTCCTTTCAAACGTTTATCGTCTGCTTCTACATATAAAGAAGAAAACGAAAAGTTTAAACAGAAATTTGTGGCCAAGGGAGCGATGAGGTGTGAGCATACAAATTATGGTCATATCTGAAGGGAGACGAAAGCGGAGGGCACCGTCTCTAAAAGGCTCCACCCAGAAGCAACTCGTAAATCCTTAAAATTCGCCTGGAGTTCCCAGGAGCTAGAGGCCGTTCCGTTCCCGAGAAGGAAGATTTATACATAGACAATTACTTGCCATGCAACTCCGAAAACCTTGGTGGCACTTAGAACTCTGATCAACCAAAATGGATGAAACTAAAGTGAAATGTGATGAAATGGAGTTAAAGAAAATTCTTGGGATAAAATTATTCTTCCCGGCGTTTGTTTAGGCATTTGGCTCAGACTTGGGTCGGCATTCGGCTACGGGAATCGGGCCAACGTACTCCCGAATGTGTGCCGGAAACGCCAGCGCCATATTCATTGTTTGGTAGCATCGCTGTTTAGTACATGAAAGTATAGAATATGTACCAGGGCTGTTCAATAAAGAAAGTTCATAACTTTTAAAGGTCATAGTTTTTCGCACTAAAATTCATACTTATTATATTCTGTTTAGCTTAATGTGAAACAAACACGCCGTAGTAGTTTCATTGTTGGTACTCTTAGTTTTAGCCTGTGAGAACCAAGCCAGTTCAGACATGTTCAGTATCGCTGCAATGGAGGTAACATGCAGTTAAAGTTGATGTTAGAGGAAGATCCGGAGTTTCTTTAAAACGTAATCACTGCTGATGAAACTTGGCTACATCATTTTGATCCTGAGAGCAAACAGCAAATCTCACTGTGGAAATCTCCTTCATCACAAACCCCCAAAAATGCTAAAGTGGTTGCTTCTGCTGGTAAAGTTATGTTCATCTCATTCTTTGATATTCAGGGAATGGTTTATCAGCATGTTGTACCAGCACACACATCAGTAACTGGACAATACTACAGGGATGTCCTGAAAACATTGCAAGTCCATATCAGGCGCAAAAGGCCACATTTCCGTGAAACAGGATGGATGCTGCACCACGATAATACGCGACCGCATATTGCCAATGTTGTTGCTAAATATATTGCAGAAATAAAAGTGAAGTGCATCTCTCACCCTCCCTATAGTCCGGATTTAGCCTCATCTGACTTTGTTCTATTCCTAACTTGAAGAAACCCCTTCGTGGGAGAAATTATACATCATCAGAAGCAGTGATGATGGCTGCGGAGGCGACATTGAAGGATCTCTCAAATAATGGTTTCCAGCATGTCCTGAAGATTGTCAGAAACGCTGGGACAAGTGCATCGCATTCAGGGGAGACTATTTTGAGAAGGACCATCAAAATTATGAGGATGAGTAAAGGTATGTGGTCAAAATAATTGTGATCATTGTTTATTGTACAGCCCTCGCAAATAAATATTTAACTATCACACAGGAAAGCATGTTAAATAAGTTTAAACATTATAAAAAGGGGATACAGTTAAATATACTCCAAATATCTTATGACAGAATCCGTATATATTGTAAAATGGCACTGCGTAAGAGACAGAGATGTTATTTATTGCGCGTTGCAAATAAAGAAAGAAACAATCTAATTAAAGGAAATATTAAGGAGATTAATTAACTCTAATAATTTGCAAAGCGCTAATTGAAAATAAGACATAATTAGGTATCGCAAATATACGGAGTAAGAAACTGAGTTGTAATTATATCCTGAAGAGTTAGTAAAGGACGAGGAACTAGTTCGTAAACAATATTCCTTGTAGTTGAATATTGCGAATATAAAAACGAAGATACGCTTATTTATTTAAAGTCCTTTAGCAATAATTACTCTTTTAAGCTTCCCTAACAATTATTCTGGAGCAAATCGTAGTACAATGAGCAACAACCACAAGCTAAGGAAATACACAATTAATTACGTTGACTTTTTTACCTCTGGTATAATAGACACGAAATATTCATTTTTACTTTATAAAGTATATACAGAAGCAGGGGCGGCCGGTGAGGCATTGTATTGACGGTGCAATAGACAGAAAGACAGCTGGACGGACAGACAAACAGACAGGTAGGCAGACAGACAGATGAGTAAATAAATAAGGGTCGTTAAAATATAAATGTGTACCAATTTCGAACGATTTATGTAATCTTATCAACAATGCATCCTATTTTATAATATACTGTATCAAACAGAACGTACAGGTAAACGGAAATATATATTTTTTTTATCCGTACTCTTGTTAAGCACACGTGTAATGAGTACAGTAAAAGTTTGATAATAAAGTTCATGGAGAATGTGATACGACGCGCTCGTGTACGATTTCGTGACAGAGAGACAGTTATCTTAAGTCCCATGTTCTACTGCACTCTAACGGATAAAGCGTAAGTTATGCGCCAGAGAAATCTCGGCACCACCTTCCCCCATAAGAAGCCGTGTATAAGCAGACATCCTAACCCTTAACACAGGCGCTTATGAGCGTAGATGCTGCCGTTCTGGAATCGGCGCCAAGCCACGGAAAACAACCAGGACAGAGCGTTTTCCCAACATATGAAAGTTTTTCCGATACACTATTTTTTTAAGTTCCTTCATAAATAAAAATCGCACACTACAAGTCTGGGTATCACAGTGACCACAGTCTTTTTCTGATGACTATTTATTGTTGTAGTTAATTAGGAAAAAGTTTGTTGCGGCAGCTTGCCTTCTGTTGCAGCATTAGACAACTCCTAGGCCGGCCGCAAATGAAAAACAAGGTACTGATTCTTTCTCTCAATTGCAAGGTAAACGCTCGTTTTTATTTTACCTCTTGGTCATGATTAACAAACTAGAAAGTGCAATGTATTTTTAGATTATATTAGATTATTTACTGTGCATCTTGCGAAGTTTTACAATTTAAAACGTTAGGCTACATTTGTGTTTACCTTGTTGCTACCTTGGCTTACGTGACACCCTGGTCTTCTGCTATGTCAGGTAGCTCTTAACCTCCATGCCTCCTTGTTAATTAATTAGTCCCTTTCTCCCCCCCATCTTCCTTTCTTATATTCTTTACATTTCTTGCCCATTTTTCTTTTACTTTCTGCAAGAACTCACCATACTTCTTACCTTCTTTTCCTCCTTTCTCGTTAACATTTTTATAGCTACTATCGTCTTCCCTACTTTCTCCCATTTTTCCTCCCAAACCCTTTTTCTCCACATTACAACCTCCTCGCATTCTGTGACATAGTGTTCTATGCTTCCTTTTCCCCACAAAATTAAAAAATTCCCTTTTCCCTGCCTCTTATCTCTCTTAGTAATATTGTTCCTGTTCTCATCCAAGCTAACCCTTCTCTATCTTGTCTATTGCATTAATTTACATATGCTTCTCGTCCGCAATTTCTTTTTATTTGCTTGTAAAATTGTTATGATTTCATATTTTCTAGACTTCCCCATATTTCCTCTCTTTCTATATCTTCTATTCTACATTTTACCAATTTACCCACATCACTTGTATTCCTTTGCTCTAATCTCCATATATCTCTCATTCCTATTTTTTTTCCATAATTCCTCCTATCTCTGACAACCAAGTATTTGAGTTCGCTAATCCTTTTTGCTGTCTCATACATAATTTTATAATTTCCCCTTCTGTGGCCAAACAGGTATTCCAGAATGCTGTTATTCTTTCCATTATTATTCCATTTCTTCTTGTCCTTCCTAATTCTACTAAAGCTACTTCCCTAGGTGCTGATCTTGGTAAGCCTAGTACCTCTTTACAAAACCGTCTGTAGTAAAAATATTTATGTGGAAAAACATTAACGTTTTTTATTGAAATTATCTGTGTATCTTCCTGTGATGTGTCTATCAAATATTAATCCTATCAGTTAACAATTTCAGTGTAAAAACGTGTAACAGTTTGATCCTGCCTGTAAGTCTGTAAAAGGCTTTTCTACAGAAATATTTGAACGAGAAATCGTAAAAGTTAGAAATCTGGCAATATAATAACCGAAATACAAAGTTTTGTAATTGCTACGCAATAGAATTTTGAAATTTAAAAGTCTTTTTTTGGTTCACCTTTGTTTTACCTCAGGTGAGAGGAAGTGTGTCATTGGAAATGCAGCTTTTGGTATTCCGTTGGCTCAATTAAGCGGGTTTAACTGAAACAACAAAGAAGTGGTTTGCAGACCCCGAGCATGCACATATGAGATGAGTTCCAGCGCTGGTCGTCCCTGTGGACCAGTGATCAAACTGTTATTATGTACTATTTACGGACCTATGGCCCTGAATCAGTCTCGTTTACATAAAGTAGTCGCTGAAAGCAGTGGCTCTCTATCTCCTGGGGAAATTGGGAGAGTCAAATTAAATATAAATAGATGAGCGTTGTTTCCCAGCAAACTTGATTGTTGCAGCTTCCCTTCCGGCTGCATTTACCCATCGCGTTTTGGCGATCCAAAAAATAAACTGACGGCCCCTCGGCGGACTTAACACAAAGTGTAGCGCTAAATTAACTACACCTTTATGTCCGGCGCTCTCTGCAACGACGTAACAGAGCAAATAGTGTTTGAAATGTCTGTCCTCAGTTACATTAGGACAAGCGTTCTTCGTGAATAGTACAATCAGCATTTGAATGAGATACAAGTGCATTGATGAGTCACTTTGTTTATTAATTGTTCTTTCACACTAGCCTGTAGAGGGCAAGGTTTGGAATGATAGACTTGGACTGAAAATTCAATGGCACAGCCGGGATTTGAACCATGGATCTCCTGGTCTCCGATTGCTCTTACCATTGAGCTACCTGAAAACTGAAACACGATGTTTAATCTGTCACTTGTTCAGTTCTTCTTCTTTTATAAGTTTCAGTACTGAATGGAAACAATTTTAAATACAGTATTATTTGCTGATGATCAAGTGCTAATATTCCACTCAGAAGATGACATGCAAACAAACAACATAGCGGAAACATATAACCTTTCAATCTCACAACACAAAACTAAAGTAATGGCTTTTGGAGGAAAGAACAACATAAGAGCAAAAATAGTTATAAACAATAAAATAATAGAACAGGTTAATAGCTTTAACTATCTAGGCTACACAGTAGCAGTAGTAAATAACAACAAGGATATGGAGGTGAAATTAAACAGATTAAATCAAATGTGTGGGACTATAATAAGAACGCTGAACAGGAAAATACGAAAGGAAACACAGATGAAATTTTATAAGATAATGGCAGGCCCAACGTTAACATACGGTTCCGAAATATGGACACTGACAAAGAACCAACGCAAACAGCTAGAATCAGCAGAGATGAGATTTTTGAGAAGCGTGGCAGGTTATAAAGGAACAGACCACGCAAGAAACGAAAACATAAGAGAAGAGCTTGGGATTTTTAATTTAAACAGTAAAATAATAAAGAAAAAAAGTGAATGGAAAAATCATATTTAGAGAATGGACGCGAAACGACTTCCAAGAAGAGGGAAAGAGAGATATGGGACGATCGGCTCTACGCTGGAAGAATCAGTAAGCTCTTGAAGAGAACGGAAAGGGTCAGAGGGCCCAGTCCTTGAAGATGAAGAAGAAGATGATGATGATAATGACGATGACGATGACGATGACGATGATGATGATGATGATGATGATGATGATGATGATGATGATGATGATGATGATGATGATGATGATGATGATGATGATGATGATGATGATGATGATGGAGGTGGTGGTGGTGGTGGTGGTGGTGGTGGTGGTGGTGGTGGTGGTGGTGGTGGTGGTGGTGGTGGTGGTGGTGGTGGTGGTGGTGGTGGTGGTGGTGGTGGTGGTGGTGGTGGTGGTGGTGGTGGTGGTGGTGGTGGTGGTGGTGGTGGTGGTGGTGGTGGTGGTGGTGGTGGTGGTGGTGGTGGTGGTGGTGGTGGTGGTGGTGGTGGTGGTGGTGGTGGTGGTTGTAACTGTTTTTTAATGGTGGCGATCACAGGTTACCACTGCTCTACGTTGTGCACCAATTTGAAGCAAATATTATAGTGAGCAATGAGGTTTCTCTCAGGGTATGCGTGGATGTGTGTGAGAAGGAGATTTTACAACACTGCAATGCAAATTATTTATTCACTGCTTCTTATTTAACCTCAAAATGGAAGCTGCCGACCGAGGGTTACCAATCTCGGTTTATAGTGACTGAATGCTAACTATATTTCTCGATAAATTTTGATGACCCGACAAATATTCAAGACAGAACAAGTTGACCGCTCTAATCGGCTTGACATCTCAGAATCCTCTATATCGGCTACACGCCGGATAATGTTTATAATGGTTTCATAGCCGTGACCCGTCTCCATCGGCGAAAAGCCGAAGAGTGCTCCCTCACCACAACTGCGTGTGTGTATTTATATATAACTTTCACTCTCCAAATTCCTTTTTAAACAAAGTCCTTTTGTGGCTGTTTTGGTCGCTATTGTAAACGATCCGAAGAATACCCTATTCATGTACGTCAAGTGACAATTCCTTTAGAAACCTTCTAAGGACACTGCTCCTTTCATTCATGGCATTGTTATAAACAGTTTCCCCAACTAAACTGGCCTTGGTCGTCACAAAGACCAACATTCCTTCGACGTCTATCATTATTCTTTGCTTCTGTCAAACCATAATTTCGGTATCGTGGTGGTGATGATGATGATGATGATGATGAATTTTCAGAACTGGTAAAAGTGCATTTTAGAACGCTATGATTTAACTTACTTGTCAATTGATTTCATCGTAACACTAACTGCATTAATACGGTCAAGTTCAAACACCTTGCGACGTTTTCAATGTGTGTAATCATTCGTTTTCTGCTTTTTCGTAGTGTCAAAGTTATTGAATTTCGTCGCCAGTTGTGTGAGGCATATGGTGATGGTACCATGAATGAGTCCAATTTGCGTTCCTGGATGCAACAGTTCAATGAATGCAGAACATCGTGTGAAAACAAACCAAGACTGTTGCAGACATCGTCAGTTTAGTGAGGCATGTGGTGATGGTACCATGGATATGTCTAATTTACGCTCCTGGGTGTGATAGTTCAATGAGGACAGAACATCGTGTGACAACAAACCAAGACAGTCAGTGCCTCGCACCAGCCGGTCGGACGACATTATCCAGTGATTGGAGAACGTTGTTATGGAGGATCGCCGACTGAGCGTTGCAGACATCGCCTCCAAAATTCGCATTTCCGTGGGATCTGTGCACACAATCCCGCATGAAGATCTGAAAATGGAAATATGTCTTCCAGGTGGTTGCCGCGAATGCTGACGGATGATCAAAATGCTATCCGCGTGGCAAATTCTCAGGCGATGTTGTCGCGTGATGACGGCAGTGACAGCGGATGACACGTGGATGCACTTTTTCAACCTTGAAATGCAGCGAAGGTCAAGTCACTGGAAGCACACAGACTCCACGCCCTTCAAAAACCTTTCGAGTGAGCGCCAGTGCTTACAAAATGATGGTAGCCATCTTCTTTGACAGCAGTGGTGCAAACCTTACTCATTTCATACCAAAGGACACTACGTTGACAGCTGCATCCTATCAAAATGTTTTGAAGAATAAATTCCTCCCAGCATTGCGTGGAAACGGGACGGAAGAGATTAGACGTGTGCTATTTCATCAAGACAACGCACCAGCACATCGGGCGAACACTACGCAGGACTTTCTTCGTGACAACAACTTTGGAGTGATTACTCATGCTCCTTACTCACCTGATCTGTGTCCCAGCAACTTTTGGCTGTCTCCCACGAGGAAGGACACTCACCGTGCTCGCAGATTCACTAGTCATTCCTGCCCGCCTTGGTAGCGTGGTGGTAGCATGTCTGCCTCACGTTCAAGAGGTCCCGAGTTCGATTCTCGGTCAGGGTGAGTTACCTGGATAAGGTTTTTCCGGGGTTTTCCCTTATCCTGAAAGACAAATGTCGAACAACTCAAAGCCCTATGGACCCCGGACTCATTTGAGCATCATTTCACCCATTCCATTCATCGTCCGATATGACTTAATGTTGGAGGACGTAAATAAAAAAAAAACTAGTCTTTCCGCTTTGCCTCAGTGATTTTTCAGTGATCAAAACACACGCCTAAAGAAGCGTTCGCAGTGGCCATGGAATCATCGTGAAAAATGTGTACGGCACGGCTACCGGGAAATTACGTCGAGAAATGACACTTGTTTTACACTTTTCTTGTGGTTACTTTGTGTGAGCCTGACCAAGTTTTAACGATTTTGGTGAAATTTATACCTTTAAGAGTATTCGTACGAAATACATCGAAAACGTCAGTTTTCTAGGCATAGCTTTTGAAAATTTTGTTGCCGTTTTTATAACTGGTAAATCGTGATAGATAATATATGTTACTAAAATATTGAATGAATTTTCAAATATTTCATTTTTCTCAAGTGGGAGGTCGCTATTCATTAAGCCATGGAAAGGGAACAGGATTTCAAAGTCATCACAATATTTCATCATCCAGTCTTTATTGCTTAAGTTCACCGTATTTTTCTATTACCACTAAGTTTTCAAGGAGATACGTGATGCAGTTATTTCTACAGATGTAAATGAACTCGAGGTTTTGTTTATGAATGCTTTTAAATGCTATACACGATGTTCATATTTTTCTGTGATTTTAACGCGCAAAATTTGTTGTTATCAATAGCATCGCTGATGGAACGACTTTACATACGATTACCCTAGCGTCTTGCGATCGTATTTGATGTGCTGACAGCAGCTTTGAGGACTCCTTATACCGGCAGGTAAACACACTGAGAGGTGGTGTCATCCCGCGTAATATAAAGGTGCGTAATTTCGCCTTGTGCGTAGATACGATAACCGTTTTTTTTAAATATATATATATATATATATATATATATATATATATATATATATACTGCAATGCAATGCACTGCTAAGCTAATTGTGTGTCATAAAAATATACCATGAACAATATACGAAATAAGTGAATGAACACTTGTTTCACACTGAGCATGTGTTTTTCTCTTATGGTAGATAAACATATTTTAAACCTGCTACACAAATTAGAAATATTTCAGTTTGATCTCCATTATTTTCTATCACTTTAATCCCATAACTTGCAATTAGCAGAACATGTTCCAGGAATAAAAAATAAATTAGTGATACCATATGTACAAAGCTGTTATCCAAGTCTAAACAAGAGAATATCTCTAGTACATAGTCTTATGTATCCATTTTCTTATATTTCCTTTCTCTCTTCCCCTTAAACATTGCCTGTATTGCGAGAAGATATGCTTGAAACCTTTCTGTCATAACATTATTTATTGCTTCTAGATTGGGACCAGTCACTTTATAGCGTCCAGTGTCTCTCTTTTTGCGAGTAACTGATTATGTATCCTGGAAATGTTTGATGCACCTATTTGTTTTAAAATACATAAGGATATGAACATTAATAGACATTTTAATTTAGTGTGAGACTGACAAAAGTTTATATCGTATACTCATAAAACATATGACATTTATGTTGCAAATTAAAGTATGTCAATTTGACATTACCTGGACACTTCTGACAACATTATGCTCCGAGGGACTTGTCTCAATGCTGGATAGCGTTGCATAAACTCCTCTATGCAGCGGTTTAAATTATATTTGTATGTCGCACCAATTTTAATGCCGGTACGAAAGTAGCATTCAGACATGAAGACGTGCTGTTCTGTGTCATATCCAGGTAAAGCTGGCTGTATTAGTTACCAGCACAACCGCACTCATAGCGCTGTAACTTGCTTACTGTTCCGCAAAACTTACCGCTTCTTCTCCGTAGAGGGCACTATGATTTCAAGATAGACTCACCAGTCAACTATGCTCAATCGGAGGGCGGGAAATAACGAATAAACACGAACATTATGCACTTCTTAGCGTCCTGCACTGTATTGGGCTTAATTTTTGCTCATAGGTGTCTTTTTTGGGTCTTAGATTATCCATGACGTAAATCTATGGCACAAAACTACCGGTTTTACGTCCCTTCCTAAGGAGGTCATGCTAGTTTATCTACACGAGGAGATCCTAGAATTTCCTCAGCTCTCAAGCCTCAACGAGGAAGTTGATAAAATAAAGTAGCCCAGAAAGTCATAATACAATTTTATATTTTCTGTGAACAGAATAAAATGTTCTTTCTCCAGAGGTTTCAGATTACATAGCAGAACGACCCAGGGCAGAATTGACTTTCTGTCTTTACCACAGAATTTGCCATTACTAATTTCTCAGTGTCAAAAACAAAGAATTGTCACTTCCATTTGTGTAGCTACAGACAATGCAAAGTGTCATGTTTTGTAAGCGTAAAGGGATTAAAAGTTTTGAGCCAATAAAATACTTCAAGTTGAACAGCAATAAAAACGAAAGTTTGTCAGCTGCCACTGTTTGCAAAGTGGCATCAACAACACACTTCCAACCTAACACAAGAATTAGTAAATAGTTAAAATTAAAAAAAGAACGTTTCAGTGCAGGAAAGCTTTTTCTAGAGTTGAACTCACTTTGAGTGAAGAAATAAAATATTAAATTCAGTAATACAGTGACATTCACATCTGCCAAGCAATTATCATTAATGTCACTACAGATATCATCGTAAAAAAACATTTCTTTCGTAACATTTCTCTCTTGTTACAGGTATTTATACGTTTATTCTCATATTTTCCTATTACACAAGATTTTAAGTATATTCTTATGGTCAACCAGCGCCAGCTGACGGCCTTAAGAGCAAAGTCGCTATTGCCAGCGTTAACTTGTGCACGTCCTGTTAGAACTATTCATTTTGAGGTTGCTTCATTCGTGTGCTAATTGGGCCTATGTGGTTCAGGAATCATATAACTTGTTTTATTGCTTATAAAAGCTTGTCTTTTTCCTGAAATAGACTCCACAAATGCAACTCGTGGTTTTTAACTTCCCTAGATAAATTCAAAACTCCTCGTGACATTACTTATGCTAAATAGAAAATTATAACAAATAACTGATACCAAAAAAATGTGTGTTATAGATACACTTTGTTTTATTTGGTGCGTTCTTGACTGTCTCTTTAGGCTTATTAGTCATACAATATTATGCAAAATTCCTATCGGATAAAGGGAACTTCAGAATTTGACAAAGGATATAAGCTTTCTATGCATTAAGCTGGTGGAAAACGATTATTTTGATATATTGCTTCAAACTTTGGCTTTTGTTTATTGATCTCCGCAGCTATTTGAAATGCACATTTTTTGTATAAACTTAGCCTGTTCCCGTCAGTTCCTCTACCCATACCACTCGCGTGAAGAAGATATATGAAGAGATATATCATAGGAAAATATGAACTGCATTTGGAAAATCTCCAGTATAAAAAATATGTGCTTGGAATATCTGCGGAAACATGATGATCATTGCGTAGTTACTTGGCTTCCTTGCAGGATTTCAAAGGCTTATTCTTTTTATGTGAGCAAAATAAAAACACACAGAGCAACTACTAGAGAACAATGACCCAAATATGACTCTCCCATTCCATTTCAAAAATCTGAATACCAATGGAGACAGATAAAACAAGTTCAGAAGTATTGTTACCATGGTAATCTCTTGCTTTATATTTATAAACCAAACTGTACGTAACATAAGACCTGAAGCTTTCCTGGCGACGAATACGCTCACTTTCTTCTTGAACAGCAAGCCAGGTGAAAAATGAACAGCATTTGACCTCAAATACAGTTTACCATGGAAGTGGAGAAGGATGGAACTTTTCCATTCCTGGACATTCTTGTTTCAAAAAAACAGCAAAGGTACACTGGGACATGCTGTATACCGCAAGCCTACACACACCGATCTCTATCTGAACGCTGATAGTTTTCATCATAAATCTCAACGACTGGGAGTTCTCAATACACTGGCTCACAGAGCTTTGTCTATCTCCGATCCCAGCCACTTAAAACAAGAATTACAGCACCTGAGATTCACTTTCCGTCAAAACGGCTACTCCGAATATGACGTTGAAGCCTCGATCACCAAAGCTAGGAAAGGGAAACCTGTAATACAGCAAGCGTCAGATACGCCTACCGCTACAGCCTGCATCCCGTTTACCGGCAACATATCCGGCAGAATCAGCCGAATGTTTGCCAAATACAACATCAGCACCATCCACAAGTCACCTCCGAAGATTAACCTTCTATTGAGACCGGTGAAAGATAAACTGGACCTCTAAATTCCGGGAGTGTACCACATTCCCTGTGAATGTTGGACACCTTATATAGGACACACCGGAAGGACTATCGCTACCAGAATAAACGAACATGAACGGAGCATTTGTTTAATACAAGCTGAGAAGTCTGGGCTGGCAGAGCATTGTTTTGATAAGACCACAGTGGCAAATTTCGGGAGACGACCATCTTGGCAAAATGCAGCAGTTACTGGGAGCGGAGAGTTAAGGAGGCTGTGGTCATTTCCTCCGAGATGAGCACGCTAAATCGTGATGCTGGTTTTCAGTTCAGCTCCTCTTGGAAACCGGCCTTAAAGGTAGAAATCCGTCGACTTAAAGAGCAGATATCTACGCAGTTTGACCATCAAGTTAAGTAGTTACGTTTATTTGACAAATTAATATTTTATACTCACACAATCTCCTGACCTGCCAATTAATTTACTGAAAACAGTCTTTTGTTCAGTAATTCGAATACTGATTTTGTTTTGTCTTTGTTTATATTTGTGTTATATCCAGTATTTCATATGTGGTTATAACATTTAATAAAGATCCTGATGATGGGAGAGATGCACACTCCCGAAACGTGATACCGAAATTAAGAATTGCAATGTATAAAGAATCATGATGGATGTCAAAGGAATGTTGGTTCTTTGTTACAACACGTACAAGGGCAGTTGAGTCGAATAGCAGTTGGGGGGAAAAGTTGTTATAACAAAAGAAATGTAAGAAACAGTGTCCTTGGCAGATTTCTAAAGGGGAGCACTTGACTTGTTGAATGAGGTATTCTTCGGTCCCTAATAATAACAATGGACAAGATCATCACAAAGGGAATTTTTGGTTGAATAAGGTCTTCGAGAAAGTGAAAGTCACATGTACACCCTCGCGCATCTGTAGTCATTCATTCAGTCCACGGCGTAAGGCGATTAGGGCGGTGCACTTCTTCTGTCTTGGTTGAGGACAGACCAGAAGAGGTGAGCGAAGATATTTGTCGGTTCATATGTACGTGAAGAACGAATTAAGTTTATCGAGTAATAAACATTCCGCCTTCAGTAACTCTAAACAGGGGTAATGGTAACCCTTGGTCGGCAACCTCAAGTTTGATGTTCGGATAAAAGAAGCAGTCAATAAATATGTTTGAAACGGGCGTTCCAGTGTCATTAAAACTATCCTTCTCATACATATCCACGCATACCCTGAGATTAACCTCATTGCTTAACCCTGAGCTAAACATTATTGCATCAAACTGTAGCACCAACGTGGAACTCTCTGTTCGTCAAAATATTGTTGTCTCAGGCTGTCGGCCCAACTTGGAACGTTGCTAGCCAATATATATTGCTTCAAACGTCGATTTCTGATCGTCTTTTCACCTGTCTTGCTTCCAGAGAAGAAAGTCTTGTCTTGTAACACAAAATTTATGACAAACATTTTTGAGTTGACAATCAGTTAGAAAGTAGGTATTACGTATCATTTGTTGCATTTCACACTTTTAGCTTTCTCAAATACAAGTCGTTATTACCCTTTTTATAGGGTGAATGTAAAAGGAGTCTTCAATTTAAAGACATTACATCCCGAATTTCAAGAAATTTGACTGTCGCTTTGGACTACGGTATTCCCATATTACTCCTTCAAATATAGGAAAAACAGTAATAAGGTTATTTCTGCTAAACCTTATAACAAATAACCTGAAACAAATGAATAAACATTTGTAAGAATGTATTGTACAGGAACACAAAAGGCAATATGAAGGAAACACGTTTTCTGAACATATTACATATACTGCGACACGACTGCTGTGTAAACATTCAATATTAATTGATGGAATTGTCGAGTGGATTTTATAACTTAAAAATTTCGTAGTAGCTTAGTACGTTTCTATTACATTTATATTCTCTAAAATGCAAGTTAGGGCAGTAATATTATATAAATTTTGTAGAATATCTTAACCAATGTTAGCTTTAACAGAGAAGGAAAGCGGATAACGATTAAAGAAAGAAAGCTTTCACGGGAGGGGAAATAGAAAGTGAGGATAAAGAAAGACGTTAACGAAATCTTAGCTCCATACTGCCTAATCAAATTCGTAATTTCAACTGAGCATTGCAAACGTAAAGCGAAATACGCCTGGAAGGGGAACTTTTGGTTTGCTTGAAATGACGTAGCCGGGTGACTATAATGAAGTTATATCCTAATTGTCGTCGAGCTGCCCCTGAAGCGTCGTCATCGCCTGGGATGCCAGTCGGTGCAGTAATTGGACATTTTGAATTTTTTAATTCCTACCCTTCTAACCCCACCCTCCCCCGCCCCCGCATGCTCCGTTCTATTCGGAGCGTGCTATAACAAACGAGAATTTGTGCTGCACAGAAATAATTGGTCTGTCATTTATTTGGTTACAACCGACCGGACTTCCTGTCGTGCTCCCTCGCTTTCTCTGTACAAGGAAAACTTCCTAAGCAAAGACTATAAAGTGTCAATAGGTCCACGTTTCATAATCGTCACAATTAAGCAGCACCTGCAAAAGTCAAATACAATATGGGAAAAAATGTCAGGGTAATGCTCACTCTTTTCTCGGGCAGCAAGCTAGGTGAAAAGACGATCCGATATCTACGTTTCGGGAGTGTGCATCTCTCCCATCATCAGGATATTTATAAAATGTTATAATCACAAATGAAACACTGGATATAAAACAAATATAAACAATGACAAAACACTATCAAAATTCGCATTACTGAACAAAAGACTGTTTTCAGTAAATTAAATGGCAGATCAGAAGATGGCGTGAGTATAGAAAATTAATTGGGTCAAAGAAACGTAACTACTTATCTTGATGATAAAGCTGTACCAAGCTGTAGGTTGGTGATAGATTGGCGGGGATTATGCCACTGTTTCGAGGCACCAGGGTTTGGGTAATATAAGGCCGCGCCGTAGCTCAATGGTTAGACCACCTTGGCTCTCACCAAGGCGGCCCGAGTTCGACCCCAGGCGATCGCGAAGTGAGATTAGTGGTGGACAACATGACGTTGGAGCGGGTTTTCTCCGGCACCTCCGGTTTGCCCCGCCATCTCATTCCACCGTAGCTCCATCTTCATCTTATGTATCATCAGTGTCACCGCCTACGATGCCGTATGTAGTAAAAGCGCGCGTTAAACACTACACATTTCATTTTATTTCGGTAATATTTCCATTGTTATTACAAAAAACGATCTTCCTGATAAATGTATCATCCATGGAATTATGGATAAGCTGTCGAAGATATCGGACGGTGAATTCAGTGGATGAAAGGATGCTCAAATGAGCTCAGGGTCCATAGAACTTAAGAGTTACCCGACATTCGTCCTTCATGATAAGGGAAAACCCAAGAAAAAAGCATACCCAGGTAACTCACTCTGACCGAGATACGAACTCCTGACCTCTTGAACGAGAGGCAGACACGCTACCATCCACCCTGCCGTGGCGAGCGTCAAGAGGAACTGGTCTAGGTTCTGTATGATATTCCAAGCATCTTAATGTGGCGATGTATGGTATCTTTAGATGCACTATGTTCTTCTGAAAGACTAGGATAGGGAAAACCCAAGAAAAAAGCATACCCAGGTAACTCACTCTGACCGAGATACGAACTCCTGACTTCTTGAACGAGAGGCAGACACGCTACCATCCACCCTGCCGTGGCGAGCGTCAAGAGGAACTGGTCTAGGTTCTGTATGATATTCCAAGCATCTTAATGTGGCGATGTATGGTATCTTTAGATGCACTATGTTCTTATGAAAGACTAGGATACTTTTATGGGAACTTTCTCACAAACTTTGTCGTGTATCCTCAATATTCTATACTTAAGGCCTTTAAGAACGTGGTAAATCTTCAGCGTTTCGGTGGACGCGCCGTGGCTCAGTGGTTAGACCGCTTTGCTCTCACCAAGGTGGCCCGGGTTCGATCCCAGGCGAACGCAAAGTGAGATGTGGTGGACAACACGGTGCTGGGGCGGGTTTTCTCCGGGATCTCCGGTTTCCCCCGCCATCTCATTCCACCTGTGCTTCATATTCATCTCATGTATCATCAGTGTCATCGCCTGCGGTGCCGTATGTAGTAAAAGCGGGCGTTAAACACTACACATTTCATTTCATTTCAGCATTTCGTCTCCATTGTTGGAGCGTAGGTACCATTGATGTAAAGTCTGTTTAGCCAACGTGTGTGCAGTTCCCAGTCAAAGGGACCTCAAAGGTCCTGCCCTCCCCGCCCACTAATGACCGTCATAAATCTATCTCCACACTTCAGAAATGGAACACTGGCGTTGGGGACCAATAGCAGCCCTGATTTTCTGAAAATGACAGTCGCATGTCTACTCCGCGTGGAGTCTCAGTTGCCAAAGTTCCAACTTCCAGTTGTTCTGTTTCAATAGGTACAAGACGGTGATGTTAAGATGTTGCAACCTTGTAGAAAGGACCGTCAGAAGGAGGGTCCATGTTGTAAAACGATTATGAGGGTTTGTCAAAGAAAGCGGCCGCCGTGCACTTGCGTTGGGTAGACAGACTTTACTACACGTTCACTAACGACGCTTTCTCCTTCCACTTCACATATTCTTCAAGCTGCGACAGCGACTTTATAATCTTGTCTCCAGTAATGTTTTAGATGTACTCTAAGTACAAACACTGTTATCTCCATTTTGCGATTGTTTATTGACAACTGAAGACCGGTACATGCTCGCAATATACGCAGCACTAGCCATGGCATCCTTTAAATAGCATTGCCAAACCAAATAAACCCATAAACGTTTCCAAAATACCAAAATAAAGAAGCAGCATCACTTATGAAACAACTCAGTATTTGGTTGTGTGAACAATAGGATAGTACGTGAAGTATGCCATGGCATTCATATTCGTTTGTCTTGACTTGTCCACTGCCGTTGCAGTACTCATCCTAACAATCTCTGGAATAGTTCCGACAACCTGCTCCACCGAATATACAAGTTTCGTTAGATGGCTATGTCTGTATGTGTGTGTGTCTGTGTGTGTGTGTGTGTCTGTATCTGTTTCTGTGTCTCTCTGTGTATGTCTGTGTCTGTGTGTCTCTCTGTGTCTGTGTCTCTCTTTGTCTGTGTTTGTGTCTCTCTCTGTGTGTGTCTCTCTGTGTCTGTGTGTCTGTGGTTTTTTTTCTTTATTGATAACAATCAGCATGCCCCACTACATAGTAGTATTACATGCATTACATTACATTTTTCCAACATTTGATTTTACATATTGTACATATTTACATGCTAATATTACATTAGATCTTTTAGCAGTTGATTTCACAAGTTATACATATTTACATATCTTTACAGGTTAATTGAATTTATGTATTTACAGAATGCTTTTAAGTGGTGTTTTACAAGACTCTCGTTGGTTACTGGCCACTTGCTTCCATTTAGAGTTACATCTTGAATTAGCTTGGCTCTTTGTTGACTTTTGTCTACACATTCGTATATTAAATGGTTTACGGTTTGTTGGGAGCTGTTACATGTGCATTTTGGATCGTCTACTATATGGAATCGGTGTAAATAAGCTTTGGTTTTTCCGTGGCCGGAAATTATTGCTGTAAAAATTGGTGTTAAAGGAAGCTTTCTCTTCAGCCTATCTTTTATTGTTGGAAAAAATAATTTGCTGAGTGCCCCTTTGTCCGTGGCATTCCACCTATTCTGCCAGACCTGATGTCCTGTTTCTTCTATTTCAGAAATAATTACAGATTTAGGTATCAAACTGTAGCTATTGGGCAGATCTCCATCTACAGCAGCGGATTTCGCTAGTTTGTCTGCTAACTCATTTCCACATATACCTACATGGGCTTTCACTCAACTGAAGTGTATTCTCCATTTTTGTCTTTGTAAGGTATTACATATATTAAGGGTTTTCTCAGCTATGGAGTTATGTTTATTATTATTCCGCAGAATGGCTAGGGTTACTGTACTGTCTGAATATATCGCTACAGTCTTCTCTTCCTCCGGGGTGTTGTTAAAGTTTTGAAGTTCTTGTAGCGCTTTCAATATGGCCAGTTGTTCTGCCTGATTATTAGTACATCTTCTGTCTAGCTTGTATTTTAACTCTCGAATTGAAGACCCTTGTTTGAATATTACAACTGCTGCACCCACTTGCTCTCCTATTTTGCTTCCATCCGTGTATATTTTGAATATAGAGCCTTCATCATCAGCTTCTTTAACTTCAGGTACTTCTGCAGGGTGGTTCCAGTCGCTGGGGGGTAGGGGTGCGTCATAGTCTTGTTTATTTTGCAAGATATTGTACAGTTTGACTTTCCCTTCAATTGTGATATCAATGGGTTGGATGCCAGCAATGACACAAGATGCGTCAAATGAAATTGTCCTGTATGCCTTCGTGATTTTTATGTTAAACAACCTTTGGATTCTCTGAATTTTTCTCAGATTCTTCGGGTTGTTTAATGCAGATGCCCATAAGGGTGCTCCATACGTCAGTATAGGTTCTATAGCTCCTCTGTATATTGTTTCTGGTGCTTTGCTTCCAAGTCCCCAGGTTATTTTTGCTGATTTAGATAAAGTGTGAATTAGGCTTATAGCTTTATCATGCACTTTGTCAATATGATAATCAAACTTGAACTGTTTGTCGATATGAATGCCTAGGTATTTCATGATGTCTACTTGTTCTGTAATTTTGTTATTAAGATAGATGTTTATCTTCTCGTTTGCAGCTTGTTTCTTTCTTGATATCACTAATACTTTTGATTTAGCGTCATTGAGAGTAATTTTATTTTCTCTTGCCAAATATTCAATGTTCTTCAAGTCGTGATTTGCAAAGTTTTCTACGTCTATTATGCTCATTCCTTTCGTCATGAGAAGTAGGTCGTCGGCAAAAGCGATTAATTCAGTTCGTTTTGTATAGACTAATTTGAGCAGGGAGTTGTACAAAATATTCCAGTAGCCGGGTCCGCAGCATGAACCTTGTGGGCAGCCCCTTTTGGCTTCTTTCTCAGTGCTAAATTCATTTGTGCTTAGACCTGTTGTCCTGTTTTTTAAATAGCTCTGAGATAAATGGTATAAATTTCTTGGGCATTTCAGTTCTCTTAAGTTATTTAATATGCTGGGCCACCAGGTAGCGTCAAAAGCTACTTTTACGTCAAGGCTTATGAGAGCAATATATCCATAAGTATTCAAGTTGTTCTCAATGAAAGTTTTCATAGTCATAAGTGCGTCTACCGTGCTTTTCTGGGTCCTAAATCCAAACTGTCTATCATTCATAAGATTTCTGGTGTTGATGTGATGCTGAATCCTATTCTTCATAATTTTTTCTAAAATTTTCCCATTTATATTTATCAAGCTGATAGGTCTGTATTTCGTTACGCTTGGGCTGTCTTCTGTGTGTTTCTCTGTGTCTGTGTCTCTCTGTGTGTGTCTCTCTGTGTCTGTGTCTCTCTGTATGTGTGTGTGTGTGTCTGTGTGTGTCCCTCTGGTCTGTGTCTGTGTGTGTGTCTCTCTCTGTGTCTGTGTGTGTCTCTCTGGTCTGTCTGTGTCTGTGTCTCTCTGTGTCTGTGTGTCTGTGTCTCTGTCTGTGTGTGTCTGTGTGTGTGTCTCTCTGTGTCTGTGTGTGTGTGTCTGTGTGTGTGTCTCTCTGTGTCTGTGTCTCTCTGTGTCTGTGTCTCTGTGTCGCTGTCTGTGTGTGTCTGTGTGTGTCTCTGTGTCTGTGTCTCTGTGTCTGTGTCTCTGTGTCTGTGTCTCTGTGTCGCTGTCTGTGTGTGTCTGTGTGTGTCTCTCTGTGTCTGTGTCTCTGTGTCTGTGTCTCTGTGTCGCTGTCTGTGTGTGTCTGTGTGTGTGTCTCTCTGTGTCTGTGTCTCTGTGTCTGTGTCTCTGTGTCTGTGTCTCTGTGTCGCTGTCTGTGTGTGTCTGTGTGTGTGTCTCTCTGTGTCTGTGTGTGTCTGTGTGTGTTTGTGCGTGTCTGTGTGTGTCTCTCTGTGTCTGTCTCTGTCTGTGTGTGTCTGTGTGTGTCTCTCTGTGTCTGTGTCTGGGTCTGTGTGTGTGTCTGTTTGTGTGTCTCTCTGTGTCTGTGTGTCTGTATCTCTGTGTGTGTGTGTGTCTCTCTGTGTCTGTGTGTCTGTGTCTCTGTGTGTGTGTGTCTCCTGTGTCTGTGTCTCTGTCTGTGTGTGTTTGTGTGTGTGCGTGTGTGTGTGTGTGTGTGTGTGTGTGTGTGTGTGTGTGTGTGTGTGTGTGACAAACACGGATAAATTCGCAGCACGCCTAAGTTCGCAGTAATTTTCCTATTCAGTATTGCGAAATTATCCGAAATTATATCAAGTGATTTAAAAATTCTCCACTAAAAAGCAGCAGTTCCTTGAATCCTTCTACAGCGAAACTAGCGTCTCTGCCGAACTTCATGGCAACTTAAAAACAATTTTGTTACTTCGAGGTGAAATTCTGTGAGAAGAGGGTGCTTGTTTAACGTTTGTGAATTCTTTACACACTAATCCTTTTGGTTATGTGCAGAGGTTCTACTCCCATTAGTCCTGGACACGTAGGACCAAGGACCCGAGCCTCCTTCTACCCGGGAGCGATGAATACTCCGGGGCTCTTTCCATAGGGCAATAGCTGATTTCTTAACCCCCCCCCCCGCTGAGCACAACGTCAAGACGGGATGGAAGTGGATACGCCACTTACGCACGTCAACCCCGCAGGGAAGACTACCGCAAGCCTCGTTGGGGCCGCCTGGTGATCTAGTATAGCTTCTACTAGCTCTGCAGGCTAGTACACGGGACTTTTTAGGCAACTCTCTACCCCCTCCGGGCGGCCGTAGCCTGGCCAGAGGTACCCAATTGCCCGTGGGTGTCGGGAACACACTGCCCCCTCAAGTCCAACCCAATCCGAACAACTCCCCGACGGGAAGGGCTCGGTAGTTCGACCCGAGGTTCCTCTAGTAACGTCAGAGGTGCCACGAGCGCTAAGGGGTCGCAGCGCCCGCACCACGGCAGCTGTAGGGGACGGATCAGCTCCCCTACGGGATACATACTAACCTTTAAGTGAAAAAGAATGTATGTCTCCATATGAACCATGTTCTGCATAGAATGACAAGTTTTTGAGTGTTTGTTTACAAAAATCCGAAACCGCGGGTGAGGTATATTGAGACCAAGACTCGAGGCAAGCATGTAGAAAGGGTATGTTAAATGTGAGTAAGTCATTTTGTTATTGGGTGAGAGAAATGTTAATAATGTCAATGTATCAATGTAATTGTATGTATGAGAAATAAATACAAAATACAAATACAAAAATCCAATGAACAGTTTCTTTGTAATTTATTTTTGCCGGTGAAGCTTTTCTTACTGTATTTTACTATCAAGATGGATGCAAGTGTCTGGCGCGCGACATTTGAACAGAAATGCTGTCCCTGATAGTGATCTTCAAGTTTCTTTTGTCCATTAAACATCAGATAATGCGACTGGAGATGTCCCAGAAAACACACCAGCAAATCCTCAAACCAGATTACCACTAGGACTGGACGAAACAGCACAACCTCCGAGTTTGCCTTTTATTAGAATTTTCCGAACTGTAGCATAACTAATTTGAAGTTACCTGTATGACGGTATAACATTACCTATTCCAAAATTATTATTTCTACTTACTTCATAAAAGCAGGTTCTTCTTCCTCTTCCGACTCCAATTAAAACATGGAGGAAACGGAAGAATGCTACAAGTTCTGCGAGGGTTTTCGATCATTCTTCAGAGGAGCAGCATGGATCACCCATACAAAGAAAAACAAAAAATGGAGGTCCATATGTTGCAGAAGAAAACCCACAACCATCTGGAACCTCCAAACGACCTCGAGTTTACAAAAGATCGAACTCAGGACCAGGACTTGACGATAATATTTCTGGTGTTTGTTGCAAACATTTTGAAGATGATGTAAACGGGGGGTCGCGGATTCATTGTTGGATGTGCATGCGTTGGTACCATGAAAAATGTCAGGCTCTTGTCTCTTACCGCAAGGACTTCTTATGTCATTCTTGCACTGAAGACGACAGTGATTAGAAAGTAACTGATAAAGTGTTGTTACATTATACTGTTATGATAATTTGTAATAAGTGTTTTTAGTAAATTTGTATACTTTTAACACTATAGATATATTACTGCGAAATTACCAGAGCAATGCTGCGAAATTTGCCGAGTTCTCTAAATAGTAAAAAAAAAAAAAAAAAAAAAAAAAAAAATTATGTATTTCAACGACCCCTGTAATGAAACCGTGTAACAAAAAAATTTAAAATTGTATTCATCGTATGAAAATAGTTATAATTAGCCATTTCCACAAAAATTGAAAATTTTCTTTACTTTATCCAAAACTTGTAGGCAATTAAACATTAATACTGCGAAATTGGCCGAGTTTACCTATATATATATTAATTCACGTTCTCCAACGTTGTCATATCGGACGATGAATTGAATGGGTGAAATGATGCTCAAATGAGCCCGGGGTCCATAGAGCTTAGAGTTACCTGACATTCGTCCTTCAGGATAAGAGAAAACCCAAGAAAACACATATCCAGGTAATTCACTCTGACCGAGATACGAACTCGGGACCTCTTTAACGTGAGGCGGACATGCTACCACCACGCTACCGAGGCGGGCGAGGCCGGCATAGCTGGATATACCTAAGTGTTCACGAGGAAAACATCCAAATAACAAACTAATAACACATAACCCGAGGTTAATTTAATCAGAATTTAATTGTTCATGCTTGCAAAAAATTCAAGCGTACATGTCATATCGCTTCAAGCAAGCCATGAAAATAGACAATTTCAAGTTAAATATATTACAAACTTTCAATGCCTTCAAGGGGTAAAACTCAACAAAATAATATTATCAAATTAACTTCTATCTTGTTTGAAATAGCTACAGGAACTTGCATTGTATATATGCAAGTCGTAATTAAATTTTTGCACTGCTTGTTCTAAAGCATTACTTGGGGGCATAGAATTACTTTGTTCAAAACTATTCCCCTTAAGTAAACAAAGGTAAGTCATCACATAAAATAAAATATTAGCAAGTACGCTCATCTAAAACCAACATGATTTTCGCTACTATGTAACAAACTTCCATTGGGTAACACTCGCATGGCTTTCCCCATTCATTCCTCAGGTATACTTAACTACCATCTACTTCAAAATAAACAAGTTATACGGTTTTATTTCATTGTTCTTTTCAGATACACCGGACATGCCCGCCTCGGTAGCGTGGTAGTAGCGTGTCTGCCTCACGTTCAAGAGGTCCCGAGTTGGAACCTCGGGCAGGGTAAGTTACCTGGATAAAGTTTTTCCGGGATTTTCCCTGATCCTGAAAGACGAATGTCGGGTAACTCTAAGCACTAAGGACTCTGGGCTCATTTGAGTATCAGTTCACTCATTTCATTCATCGTCTGATATGACTTAACGTTGGAGGACATAAATTAAAAGAAAAGAGAGATATACCGGATACAGAGTAATTCTGGACACTGAGGCGGTTCAGGCTCTGATGTAACCCGGCTGAGATCTCCCTTATCTCAGCACCTCATATTTAGATAGCGGTGATGGAGGGGGGTCACAGGTGGGGAGATTTTTGGTACAGGCAGGGTTTTTCTCCGGGCGCTCGGAATGAGGACTCTTGTAGGTGCTCAGGATTCAGGGTTCAAGATTCAGGGTGTGGATACTTCCTGGCGTGGTTGTGGTATTGGACAAAACCTATCCGCATTTTTCCATTCTCAATTTATTATCACCTGCAACACTAGCTCGACTCGCCACCAATTGTAAGCCGCTCTCTGGTTGTTTCTCTTACTGCTCGCGTCTACGTGTGGTTACAGGTTCGCGTTCACGACGCTGACTGGTTCACTCCGTGGTGTCTCGTAACTTAATGCACGCGGTTTAACCGTGGTATCGTATAACTTAGTATACGCGTGGTTCACTCCTTCGAGCCTTGCAACTTAGTAACCGCGGGTCACTCTGCGGTGTCTAGTAACTGAATGTTACCTGGGTCTCTCCCCCGGTGTCCAGTAACTGAGTGATACGTGGTTTACTCCATCGGTGTCTAGTAACTGAGTGATGCGTGGTTTACTACATCGGTGTCTAGTAACTGAGTGTTACGTGGTTTACTACATCGGTGTCTAGTAACTGAGTGATACGTGGTTTACTACATCGGTGTCTAGTAACTGAGTAATACGTGGTTTACTCCATAGGTGTCTAGTAACTGAGTGATACGTGGTTTGCTCCATCGGTGTCTAGTAACTAAGTGTTACGTGGTTTACTCCATCGGTGTCTAGTAACTGAGTGATACGTGGTTTACTCCATCGTTGTCTAGTAACTGAGTGTTACGTGGGTCTCTCCCCCGGTGTCCAGTAACTGAGTGATACGTGGTTTACTCCATCGGTGTCTAGTAACTGAGTAATACGTGGTTAACTCCATCGGTGTCTAGTAAGTGAGTGACACGTGGTTTACTCCATCGGTGTCTAGTAACTGAGTGATACGTGGTTTACTCCATCGGTGTCTAGTAACTGAGTGATACGTGGTTTACTCCATCGGTGTCTAGTAACTGAGTGATACGTGGTTTACTCCATCGGTGTCTAGTAACTGAGTGATGCGTGGTTTACTACATCGGTGTCTAGTAACTGAGTGATACGTGGTTTACTCCATCGGTGTCTAGTAACTGAGTGATGCGTGGTTTGCTCCATCGGTGGCTAGTAACTGAGTGATACGTGGTTTACTCCATCGGTGTCTAATAACTGAGTGATACGTGGTCTACTCCATCGGTGGCTAGTAACTGAGTGATACGTGGTTTACTCCCCCGGTGTCCAGTAACTGAGTGATACGTGGTTTACTCCATCGGTGTCTAGTAACTGAGTAATACGTGGTTAACTCCATCGGTGTCTAGTAACTGAGTGATACGTGGTTTACTCCATCGGTGTCTAGTAACTGAGTGATACGTGGTTTACTCCATCGGTGTCTAGTAACTGAGTGATACGTGGTTTACTCCATCGGTGTCTAGTAACTGAGTGATACGTGGTTTACTCCATCGGTGTCTAGTAACTGAGTGATGCGTGGTTTACTACATCGGTGTCTAGTAACTGAGTGATACGTGGTTTACTCCATCGGTGTCTAGTAACTGAGTGATGCGTGGTTTGCTCCATCGGTGGCTAGTAACTGAGTGATCCGTGGTTTACTCCATCGGTGTCTAATAACTGAGTGATACGTGGTCTACTCCATCGGTGGCTAGTAACTGAGTGATACGTGGTTTACTCCATCGGTGTCTAGTAACTGAGTGATACGTGGTTTACTCCATCGGTGTCTAGTATCTGAATGATACGTGGTTTACTCCATCGGTGTCTAGTAACTGAGTGATGTGTGGTTTACTCCATCGGTGTCTAGTAACTGAGTGATGCGTGGTTTACAACATCGGTGTCTAGTAACTGAGTGATGCGTGGTTTACAACATCGGTGTCTAGTAACTGAGTGATACGTGGTTTACTCCATCGGTGTCTAGTAACTGAGTGATACGTGGTTTACTCCATCGGTGTCTAGTAACTGAGTGATACGTGGTTTACTCCATCGGTGTCTAGTAACTGAGTGATGCGTGGTTTGCTCCATCGGTGGCTAGTAACTGAGTGATGCGTGGTTTACTCCATCGGTGTCTAATAACTGAGTGATACGTGGTCTACTCCATCGGTGGCTAGTAACTGAGTGATACGTGGTTTACTCCATCGGTGTCTAGTAACTGAGTGATACGTGGTTTACTCCATCGGTGTCTAGTAACTGAGTGATGCGTGGTTTACTACATCGGTTTCTAGTAACTGAGTGATACGTGGTTTACTCCATCGGTGTCTAGTAACTGAGTGATACGTCGTCTACACTATCGGTGTCTAGTAACTGAGTGATACGTGGTTTACTCCATCGGTGTCTAGTAACTGAGTGATACGTGGTTTACTCCATCGGTGTCTGAATTTCCTGTTCCTCCATTTCATCTCCATTATCATTTCATATCATCTCGAATCTGGTGGTCTATTTCAGGGTAGAAGTGTCGGCGGGTGTCTCGGCGGTGCATGGCGGGATGATATGCCTTAAGGAAAACTACTTCCTCATCCGGTAGGTCGGCTGCCGGCCTCAACTCTTCTGCTGGGAGCATTTCGAGACCCTTAGCCAGGGACCTTTAGAGCTCGGCTCGCCTGCCTTGGTACCATTAGGGCTCGGCTGTTGGGCTCATTTCCCTCCCGCTGTAGGGGAGCGAGTTCATTGTTCTGGCCTGTCGGGGGAAGTCTCTATCCAAATAAACTATAGGGACCCTGCTCTCTGTACTGTCGTAGCTCCTTGGGTCGGCCACCCTCTGTCTCCTTCGCCTCATCCTTCCTCCCCAGGGTGCCCCACTTCGGGGCATAGGAACAATGGGCCCATCATGGTGGCCTACGTACTGAATCCCCTCCGTAATGAAATCCTAGTCCTAATCCCCAGAACATGTGTATGCCCCGGTTGTATAGTGCTCTGCCGGGGAGTTTAAATCTGTTAATTATTGGGGACCTTATTTTCTGAGGTCATCTGTTCAGAGACCTGCCGCACTTATGTTCAGAGCTGACCCCTCTCTCCGGGAGAGCGCTCTGTTAGGGGCATAGGTACAGAACGTTTCAGTGGTCTTGACCTGACACAAACCTTGCAAAGGGTAAAGTCTGTCTAGTCTCAAGGAAAATGGACCCTACCTCCCAATAATGACCGTCATAAATCTATCTCCACACTTCAGAAATGGAACACTGTCGTTGAGGACCAATAGCAACCCTGATTTTCTAGAAATGACAATCGCAAGTTTACTCCACGTAAAGCCTCAGTTGACAAAGCTCCAACTTCCAGTTGATATTGTGACTTTGTGGGTTCGTGGAATGAAAAGTCCAATTACACCACTCCAAAATGTTCTTTATTTCCACCGACTTACAGTTTAACTCTTGCCAATTACACAGAATTACTTGCTGCACACAGTTACAATTCACCAGTCCGTCCGTTACAATTTCACTTGTCCTCGCGATTACATAAACTCCGATGCACATACCAGTTACGTACAGTCTTCCGTTGCACAATCCTTTCGTTCATTAACACGTCACTGACTAACACTGCCTTCTTACACCAAGAACTGTCCTCACTCACACACTAACCAACTGACTGACTGACTCAACCAAAACCAACTCAACTCACTAACTAACTCCGTCTGTCTGTCTGTAGCTCTCTTTATATAGGAATATCGCCGGTTTCTCGTGTTTACAGGATTGTTCTAGTAACAGAAAGATCGAGAAACAGGTGTAGAGAAAACCGGTGACACAGTCATGTTTTTCTCCCTGACCACAGTCTGTCACCACCACAAGACAAACGAGGAGGAGGTGTGGCTAACCGAACCTCCCCTACCTTCCGCTGCCAGCTGCTTTCACAGGGTGTTTCAGCACTCCCGTTACACTGCTCCCTTCTCAAAGCTGTTCGCCCCGAACAGCCCCATCGCAGCGTGCGAGGCGGTCCAGGTGTACCCCCAGCATCTGCTCGGAGTCTCAGCCAGAAGTAGCGCTGCCGTAGTTTGTGAATCATTCGGTTCGCTCCCAGGTGTCCTCCTGAAGTACCGGCGTGCACTTCCTCCAAGACTTCCGGGACCTTGCTCCGGGGAAGTACCAACTGTTCTCTCTGCGCCTTCCCATCGGGTGACTCCCATACCCGGAACAGCACGCCCACTCTGGTCTTCAACGAGTCCCATTTTGCCCAGTGCGACTTGTAGGTGGCGCTCCTCGGTGCGATGTCCTCCCAGGTTGGTCTCGTCCCTGCGTCCACTACCCTCAAGAGTGGCCCCAAGTCTGCGTCCGCCAGCTGCTCCCTCCTCAGGCCTGCGCTATCCCAGCCTTCAGCAGGCACTGCCACAACTACTCGGACTGCTGCGGCACGCTCCTTCTCTTCCACTCTTGTGCGCTCATGGCCGTCCTGGATCTGCGATAGGACACCTCCAATGCAATGGTCACTAGCGTCGGTGTCCACAATGAAGGCGCCACCCGGTTGTGGGAAACCCAAAGTTGGAGCACTGCACAGGGTCTCCTTCGGGTGCTGGAAAGCATCTTCGGCGTCCTCCGTCCACACATAAGGCCGGTTTTCCTCCGTCAGGCGGGTGAGGAGTTTTGCGATGTTGTCGGCCTTTTCCTCTAAATCATTAAGGCGGTCGTCTACTTGACCCTTCCGTTTGCCCAGGTTCGCGACGTCATCCCTCACGCCGGCCAACCGTTCCTCAAACTTGGCGGCGAGAGCCTCGTTCGCCACCTTCATTTCCGTCTTCTCCGTGAGGTTCTCGTTAGCCGTCATCATTTCTTCCAGCTTTGCGGCCAGGTTGTTATTTGCCGCTTCTATTTCCGTTGTTAATTCGGCCTTCATTTCTTCCATCTTCCCGATTAGTTCGGCCTTCATTTCCATCATCTTCTCCAAAAATTTTTCCAATGCCGCTTCCATGGTTGTAATGTTCGGTGATGTTGTTTTCCCGCTTCCTGACACCAGTGTGACTTTGTGGGTTCGTGGAATGAAAAGTCCAATTACACCACTCCAAAATGTTCTTTATTTCCACCGACTTACAGTTTAACTCTTGCAATTACACAGAATTACTTGCTGCACACAGTTACAATTCACCAGTCCGTCCGTTACAATTTCACTTGTCCTCGCGATTACATAAACTCCGATGCACATACCAGTTACGTACAGTCTTCCGTTGCACAATCCTTTCGTTCATTAACACGTCACTGACTAACACTGCCTTCTTACACCAAGAACTGTCCTCACTCACACACTAACCAACTGACTGACTGACTCAACCAAAACCAACTCAACTCACTACTTAACTCCGTCTGTCTGTCTGTAGCTCTCTTTATATAGGAATATCGCCGGTTTCTCGTGTTTACAGGATTGTTCTAGTAACAGAAAGATCGAGAAACAGGTGTAGAGAAAACCGGCGACACAGTCATGTTTTTTTCCCTGACCACAGTCTGTCACCACCACAAGACAAACGAGGAGGAGGTGTGGCTAACCGAACCTCCCCTACCTTCCGCTGCCAGCTGCTTTCACAGGGTGTTTCAGCGCTCCCGTTACAATATGTTTCATTACGTGCAGGTATTCGTTGTGTGTCACAATGTGGAGACCGTGGGAGAGAAATACAGTGGTAAATGCAAATGAAGTAGTAGATAACTTTCAGTCAAGTGAACATAATCAAAGCGAAGACAATAGTGTGAATAACTGTGGGCCGAGTTATGATACTGGAGAAGCCTCAAAAACAAAGTTATAACGGAAACTGTTTCTAAGCAAATTCAAGCGCTTGTTTTGATCACATATAAATATGTGCTGAAAAATAATCTTGGTAAGGGGTCATGCAATGAACCTGATGAATTCTAGGTATTTACAGAAATACAGTAAGAAAAATTGTGAGGAAAGGAATACCAAAGACGTCGATCAAGTGTAAAAACAAAAGAAAACCTTGCTCTAACGTTTCCATAATTTCACATGCGATTTAATTCGCCGAGAAATCTATAAATTTTATGCAAAAGGAGAGCGCCCTCCTTAAACGAACTGGTTGCACATTTGCAAGAAATTTGTGATTTTCCCTATGGGCACTGCACTTTGTGCAGCCTCCTTAAGGAGCTGGGTTAGAAATACCGCATTTTGTATAAGATAAGGGTCTTCAACAATTTAAAAATACACACAATCGGAAACGCAGAAAGTTAAGAAATCAGATAAGGGTGTATACAAAAAATGTTTATCCTATCATCGGAACATTTCAGAATGATTTGAGTTTTGAGAAGAGAAAGGAATACATTTATTTAATACCATGACTCTGAAGCTCCAGCCAAGTTAAGTTTGCAATAATTTCTTTTTCTTAATTCAATCTCAAAATATCCATTTCTGGTTGAAATACAAATTGACAAAATACTACTTACTTATATACCTGATAAAGAGAACTAAAACATACAGAAAGGAAATAAGATAATAAACGAAACAAGTAACTTGCATGACTAATACGTAACCAGTTAATGGATAAGGAGATTGTACAACAATAGATTAGAAATACATAGGTATGCAAAATATTATCACATTAGCTCCTTACCAAAACGTATTGCTCTTTTCTCAAGAAGAACACAACAGGAAAAAGAAACCAACTAAACAAGAAAGAAGAACACGAAAGCAACTCCTTTGTTTTAAAAGTAAAAGCTGTGCCTGGGAGATAAGGAAGCAACAAAAGGGCAAATAAAAGAAGCAATATAGAAAAGCTGCATCTTGTATATAAGGCGGCAGGCAGTTATTTATTAGGCACTTAAGTTCACTTCCCCTATCATAGAGGTAATGCAGTGAAAATACAGAAACTTTCTGCCCTTCTGAACTCCTAAGATAAGTGAACACTTAACTCAAATTATACAAAATTGACACTCCAAAATATGTGTGATTTTTGGGGCACTTTTGAGAAATTCCTAATCGTTCTGGAATGTTTAAGTACGCAAATATTATATTTATCTCCTACTATAATAGTCAGCGATGGCTTTATTGTTATCAAACCAAAACAGACAACAAAAGACGTATATATTTATTATTCTAGTAAAAACCTATATTAAAATAAAAGTACAAGTGCAATTTAAGGTAAAATATACTTTAAACTATTTTTCTGTTTAAGCAATAAGTAAATTTCAACATATATAGAAAATTTACAACTTATAATAAAGTTTCACTGTAGGTCTCACAGGATCTACATCCCTGTGTAGCTAACAGTTCATTTTTATTGAGTAGTATTGACCCATTTAATAGCTAGGAAATTTTAGGGTGAAAAACTGTAGCCTTAGAGTTAAGGGGGAAAATTTCGTACGTGTTGAAATTACACTAGATAATTTACTCTGTATGTCCAACTGCAATAAGTAAGCGTGCCGTAATAGGACAAAGAATTCTCAAAAATTTATGAGTATGGTTCAATTTCTTCC